>CAMRHE010000038.1:7787500-8987500 GCA_947044405.1 Leptodactylus fallax | reverse complement strand
AAATTCTGAACAACATGCCAAAGTCTTGCGCAAAAATTATGTTGGAAACTAAACAAAATAATAAGTGGTGTAAAGTTAGACTAGACAGGCTAAGGCTCCACATAGCGGGCCACAGCAACAAAGAGATGTGGGAAAAACCGCGGCGGCAACGCATCGTGTTTTTACCCACAACACTTTTCACAGAAAGCTCTGTGGATTCTCTGCTGACTTTCTGCTCCCATTATACCTATAGGGAAACCTCTGGCATTTCCGTATATATAATTGACATGTTGGGATTTCCGAAACCACAATGGTTTTGGAAATCACAGTGTGTTCGCAGCGCATATTTTCCCACAATGTGTGGATGGGATTCACTAGAATCCCATCCACTTTGCAGGGACTGTAAAATGCTGCGTATTTTTCCGTGGCGTTTCCGCCGAGGGAAGACTGCAGTATTTATGCCACGTGGGACCTCAGCCTAAAAGTATGCCATATTTTCAAACAGCATTAGACACTTTGGAAAACCTGGCACCATTTAAGGCCGGGGCCCCACGTGGCATAAACATCGTGGTTCGCCTGCGGCGGAAATGCTTGTGGGAAAAAAACGCAGCATTTTATAGTCACAGCAAAGTAGATGGGATTCTAGAGAATCCCATGCCCACTTTGCGGTAAAATACGCTGTGCGGACATGTGGCGATTTCCAAAACCATTGCAGTTTTGGAAATCGCAGCATGTCAAATATATCTGTGGAAACGCCGGTGGTTTCCCTATAGATATAATTGAAGCATAAAGTCTGCGAACTTTCTTTTGCAAATCCCTGTGGGGTGAACTGCGATGCGATGCTGCCGCGGCTTTTCCCACAGCACTTTTTTGCTGCCGGACGCCACGTGGGGCCTTAGCCTCAGACTGTCTAGTCTAACTTGCCAGTAGCTAAAAGTTATACAGTATTAGTTTATCTGCCCCTGTGTGTAGCTTTGGCCAGTTATCAATGCCAGTACAGAAAGATGATGTTGAATATGGGTATTTCAGGTATGAAAAGAAGTATACTGTCAAGTGGGTTGTCCTCCACTGCCAGTAATGATGATGGCACTTGACAGTATACTTCTATTAGTAGCTTAAGTAATGGCACTGAAATCCTTGGAACCGGGCAAGTTTCAAGAAGCTAATAACAGTGGAGGATTCAGTGCAGGAGCAAAAGCAAGAAGTATACTGAACTGGTGCCTGTCATCCTATGTGACACAAGGTAAGTTTAGCTGATCTGCACAATGTTGCCTGCATTCAAGAGAATGAAAAGTAAAGTCTAAATTGTTAGCTTGAGATGGTGTCATGTCCTGTCTCATGTTGATATATGTAATATTTAGGCCTCTCCATGTGTCAGAAATAATAGATCTATATAGTAGAAGTAAAGTAAAGAGGATGAAAAATATGTGTCAGAGGAATAATAAATATATATTTTATTCACATACACTAAAAATGCTGCAATGCTGAGTTTTTCAATGAATTTTTGATGTGTTGTTCTCAGATTTTTTTCCCTATTCAACATATAGGGAAAACACAATTTTGGAGCTAAAATTAACATGCCGCATTTTTCAAAAACGCACGTATTTGAAAATACAGCTTTTCCTCAGCTCTTTTGTCCGTAATGTGCAGATGATATTAATCCAAATCTTATTCACTTTGGGAGTACTTTAAAACCCTTCATTTCTGCAGCAGCCAAAAACGCTGTGTTTCCCATTGAAATCATTTGGAGGGAGAGTCAGGCATTTTTGGAGGAAGATTTTGAGGTGGAGTGTACCTCAAAATCCACCTACAATGAACTCAATGTGAACATATCCTTAGTTTGATTTTTGGCTTGGGAATATTGATGTAATTTAGGAGCTTATTTTGTAGGTTGTGAACATGTCTATAAGCACAGCTGATGGCCCTGAAAAAATTGAAAGTGGGACCCCAAATGATGAAACCGTGTACCAAAAATAACTAGAGGACCAGCTGAGACCTCTCCTGGAGGGGCATAGTTATAGGGGGTGCAGAGGTAGCTATTGCTACTGGGCCCTGGGGCTTCAGGGGCCCTGCTGTCTCCTCTACAACATAAAAAGACACCGGTGTTATAAATAGCACATGGTAAGTGGGACCCCATCTCATATTTTGCTTTGGTACTCTGGAGCTTCAAGTTACACCTCTACTTCTCTGTATTCTGTGAAGTCAGTGTCAATAGTACTGGTGGTAGTCTAGACCTTTGGCCTACACAATGACTCTGGGCTCCCAGCATGTTCACAGGATTCAGCTGTATCTGCATCTCAAGCACAGTAGAAAAAGGGGCTCCCCTGGTGATTTAGGGGACTAGGCCAAAAGCCTGGGGCCCGAGATCCCTGGGGTGATTTATTTGGGGATAATACATCGGGACAATAGCCCCACCTTCTACAAGTAAGCTGATAAGTACTGTACAACATAAAGAATACATTCTGGAGACTACAGCTTATATTCTTGTAATAACTATTTGTGACTTTTGAAAAGTTGTCTGGATGAGTAGAATACTAGAATTATTCTCAATACTTCACAGTAATAAATCAATAGTTTAACCTGAGTTGGCAGTTTAGGGAATTATTATTTTACTTGATTTGTTTCTGACAGAATTGATGATAATTTGTTCAGTTCAGAACCTAATCCACTCCAAATCAGGCAGAAAATGTGCACATCTCTACATACTAGATGGATTCTCGCCTAAAGTAATGTGGGGCTTGTCAAGCCATATTTCACACAAGCTTCTTCTCCAATAAATTATTTGTTACTTATTCCATTTCCATTTATTAAAAGTTCTATTTATATTTAACATAAAAATAAATATTTCATTATTTTATCTCTTTATTCTATCTATCTATCTATCTATCTATCTATCTATCAACAGTATCTATCTGAAAAGAAACAGCACTCCGATACATGAAAGAAGAGGACTTTTATTAGCCCAAACTGCAACACTTCAGTCTTCAATGGACCTTTCTCAAGCTTGTGGACCTTTCTTCCCCTTGTAGCCTGAAATGTTGCACTTTGGGGCTAATAAAAGTCCTTTTTTTTTTGTTAGATTGAAGTGCTGCCTCTTTTTTTATATATTTACTTCTTGGTCATTGTCACTGACTTGAAGGGCATTCACCCAAATTCTATTTAATTTTCTGCTTTGGATCTATCTATCTCTATTTATGCTAACGGCAAAATCCTGGTAGCTGGAATCCTGCCCGAGTGAGGATTGTCTGTCTGTCTATCTATCTATCTATCTATCTATCTATCTATCTATCTAAATAGAAAAATTACAGCAGCACTGTAAACAGCACCAAGACCTATGTAAATAAAGCTGAAATGCATTGCTGCTATTTGTTATATACACATACAAATTTGCTAATATTGATCAAGCTTGTGAAAGCCCATCTGTCATGACAAGGCGACCTCATTCAGATGGGAACCTACATTAAAACATATCTCTCCTGGACCCAAAATAGGTCTACAGTGTGAATACCAGGCAAGTAGGATCCAGAGTCATGCTCCATTTCAATTAAAATAGTCTTGGACAGATAGAACTCTGACATAGAATCTAAGAGTGTGCATGATCAATCATGTATATGAAGATCCTCAAATTTATATGTATAGATAATAACTAATAGCAGCAAATTTGTATGTGTATACAGTGCTGGCCAAAAGTATTGGCACCCCTGCAATTCTGTCAGATAATACTCAATTTCTTCCAGAAAATGATTGCAATCACAAATGCTTTGGTAATAATATCTTCATTTAATTTGTCGTCAATGGAAAACCACAAAAAGAATTGTCAAAAAGCCAAATTGGATATAATTCCACACCAAACATAAAAAGGGGGTGGACAAAAGTATTGGCACCCTTTGAAAAATCATGTGATGCTTCTCTAATTTGTGTAATTAACAGCACCTGTTACTTACCTGTGGCACATAACAGGTGGTGGCAATAACTAAATCACACTTGCAGCCAGTTGAAATGGATTAAAGTTGACTCAACCTCTGTTGACTCTGTTGACTCAACCTTGTGTGTACCACATTGAGCATGGAGAAAAGAAAGAAGACCAAAGAACTGTCTGAGGACTTGAGAAGCAAAATTGTGAGGAAGCATGAGCAATCTCAAGGCTACAAGTCCATCTCCAAAGACCTGAATGTTCCTGTGTCTACCGTGCGCAGTGTCATCAAAAAGTTTGAAGCCCATGGCACTGTGGCTAACCTCCCTAGATGTGGACGGAAAAGAAAATTTGACGAGAGATTTCAATGAAAGATTGTGCGGATGGTGGCTAAAGAACCTCAACTAACATCCAAACAAGTTCTATCTGCCCTGCAGTCCGAGGGTACAACAGTGTCAACCCGTACTATCCGTCGGCGTCTGAATGAAAAGGGACTCTATGGTAGGATACCCAGGAAGACCCCACTTCTGACCCAGAGACATAAAAAAGCCAGGCTGGAGTTTGCCAAAACTTACCTGAGAAAGCCAAAAACTTTTTGGAAGAATGTTCTCTGGTCAGATGAGACAAAAGTAGAGCTTTTTGGGAAAAGGCATCAACATAGAGTTTACAGGAAAAAAAAAGAGGCCTTCAAAGAAAAGAACATGGTCCCTACAGTCAAACATGGCGGAGGTTCCCTGATGTTATGTGGTTGCTTTGCTGCCTCTGGCACTGGACTGCTTGACCGTGTGCATGGCATTATGAAGTCTGAAGACTACCAACAAATTTTGCAGCATAATGTAGGGCCCAGTGTGAGATAGCTGGGTCTCCCTCAGAGGTCATGGGTCTTCCAGCAGGACAATGACCCAAAACACACTTCAAAAAGCACTGGAGACTTCTAAAGTGGCCAGCAATGAGTCCAGACCTGAATCCCATAGAACACCTGTGGAGAGATCTCAAAATGGCAGTTTGGAGAAGGCACCCTTCAAATCTCAGGGACCTGGAGAAATTTGCCAAAGAAGAATGGTCTAAGATTCCAGCAGAGCATTGTAAGAAACTCATTGATGGTTACCGGAAGCGGTTGTTTGCAGTTATTTTGTCTAAAGGTTGTGCTACCAAGTATTAGGCTGAGGGTGCCAATACTTTTGTCCAGCCCATTTTTGGAGTTTTGTGTAAAATTATCAATGATTTGACTTTTTTTTTCATTCTCTTTTGTGTTTTTTCATTGCAAGCAAAATAAATGAAGATATTATTACCAAAGCATTTGTGATTGCAATCATTTTCTGGAAGAAATTGAGTATTATCTGACAGAATTGCAGGGGTGCCAATACTTTTGGCCAGCACTGTATAACAAATAGCAGCAATGCATTTGTATCTATCCAACTATCTAGTTATCTGTCCAACTATCTATCTATTATCTATCTATCTATCTATCATCAATCAATCAATCAATCAATCGTCTGTCTATCTATCTATCTATCTATCTATCTATCTATCTATCTATCCATCCATCCATCTATCTCTGCCTAATCCATCTCATATCTATGCATAAACAGTGATTCATTGTCTTTGGAATATAGATATCATGTATCAACCATTAAATCATTGCCTGTTGTTGCACATTTTAGATTCTTGCTACCTATTACTGTGAGACACCAGCTATCATGTCAGTCGAGTGCTTAAGAGTTAAAGATTGAGTTTTCTATACTGAGCTCATTTCTATAGTAACAGCAGTAACTGAGACTTTTATGTGGGCACCTAATAATTAGAAAGTGCTAGAAGGTATAACAATATAATGAATCAAAACTGATAGACTTGAGGGTTTCCATAGAAACAGGTATAATTATGATAATCGGTTCCTGGCGTACCCTCAGAACAGTATACATCCAGTTAAATGCAATAAACATTAGGCACTATTTACTGAGCTCTGTTTCTGATTAAAAGAGCAAGATTCAGTAGCGCTAGTAATAAAAGAGTCTAAAATGTGTCACTAATAAACAGACCTTTAGATGGCCACGCGTATGTACGTGTGTGTGTGTGTGTGTATATATATATATATATATATATATATATATATATATATATATATATAGGCAAGCATATGAAAACAAAGAGCACCATGGCTCCTATGGCTCCTCTAAACACCCGATAAGCGGGGGTGCAGAAAGTCAATTATCCTGAAAACCCTTTTAACCAAACAGCATATTATTTTTTTGCCATTTGGTCACATGTAACAAGAGAACTGTCCCTATAATATACTCCCTTAAATAGCCTGCAATAGGGTATTATATTACTTAATTATATTACTTATAAACTATATAAAATGCTATACTTCAGGGCCGTTGTGTTTCAAGTGTTTTACCTATTAGTTACTGTAATAATTCCAAACCTTTTTACTCTTATCTTTGTGGACCCTTATATCATTATGGTCATATTAACAATGGGTGATCCAGTGGAATATTCCTGTGACCACCTCCATATATGTAATGTGAGATGTTGAATCACATTTGTCGTCATTATGATCAAGTCCAAAAATATTGAATTATTTGTGGATTTGTACCCAGTTGACTGAGCATATTTGTGGATTTCAAGAAGAACTGGTTATATATTGTATTGTTGAGTAATGTATGACCACCACAATTTACGCCTAAAATAGCAAGACACTATATTACAGGACGTGCTTGAGCGCCCCTCTCAACATTGGTGATGTCACTCTATGATCACTCTCCTATCCTTTCCATATGAACTGGTACCTACTAAGGTTGTCTTCTTTTCCCCCTTCTAGATGTATTTGAGGGTCAAATAAGTGACCTTGATAAGCAATAATCCCAATGTACAATGGAACCCAATATGTGATAAACCTTCCAAAATATCTAGATTTGCCAATGAGGTATTGCTAACTTTAATGCCCTCCCTACTCTCAATAAAGTCTTAGAACAATACAGTTGCTTATCAGGATATACATTCAATGCCAACATAACAGATTCCCTCTCCTTTATTCCTTCTGTAGTACTAACCACCTTAAAATCTTCTTTCAAATAGACAAAAGAAAATACAATTCTTGAAATGTATAGGGATTAATATCACCCCATATACTCATCACTATCCCAGAAAAAATTACCTACTACACACACTCGTTACCCAATGAAAATGGTTTCACATGTCTGTCACATAACAATAGTCAAGATGTCAGTTTTACCTAAATATTTCTATCTCTATAAAATCTTGGCAATACTGATTTCTACTACTCTGAGAGTCATAAAATCCATACAATCTACCATTACTAATTTTATCAACTCCAAACATCATCATATTCTTAAGCCTGTTCTTATGCAGGAGCCTCAAAAGTGAGGAGTCGGACCCTTCGGGATATTACCCTATATTATTATGATCCACTCCTTCGCCATGTGACATCCTGGGCTACTCTGTAAGTTCACAACAGATGGACTGAGTTTGATAAACTATCACTTTTTCCGATTCACTATAGCCCTTTGGTCTGGGGGCTAAACCTCTGGGGTCCAGTCTCACATCATCCTAATGGCATTCTCAAAAGAGATCTAGAATAAATGCAGACATTGCTTTCAACCAAGTATTCTTCTCTCTCCTCTTATACCTTTCTTATTTATGCCAGACTTTCCAGATAGGACGACTTCCACAACTTCAGTACACATCTGGTATCATTTTAGGGATCTTGTCGATTACTATAACACAATGATCTTATAATGAAATACCATATTTTCTCTGTAATAGCGTTTGGTTATAAGTAAATATTACATTATTTTTCATACAATACAGCTGTTTCAGCTTCTCTGAATATCACACCAAAAACTTGTCACTTTATGTCAGATGCAGTTTTGTCTCAAATGTGACTTACTCCTTAATGGAGTGCATTACTTCTCCACATACAGACATTTGAACCCAGGATAAGTACTGTGAGCTGTAAGTACATACTGGAATTTCAGGCTATTCTGTATTTTCTGCCGCACTTTCTTCAGTGCGCTTGGTGCCATACCATTACAGGTATCCTATTTTGTTTAGAGTAAGACTAAGGCTACATTCAGACAACTGAGGTACATAATGGCCATGAATAGCGTCCATTTTTCACCTTGCACCTGAGTTCCACCCGTTTTCACGAATCCCCATACATTTGAGTGTATTGAGGGATCTGTGAAAATGGACAAAAATAGGACATAACCTATATTATGACAAATAATGGTTATATGAATAGCCCCATTCACTGACATTGAATTTAATGCACCTGTGTGACGTCCATTAAAAAAAATAGACATCACAGGGCCATTATTCTCATCGTCTGAATGTAGCTTAAGAGTACTTTAGTACTGTTATATTCCTATAGTGTCTCTGTTAATAATGGTTTTTGATGTATAGTATGTCCTTATATTATAGGTATATATGAGCCTGATGACAGGTTTTGTTCACACATCAGTAATTTGGTCAGTGTTTAGCGTCAGTGTTTGTAAACCAAAACCATAAGCGGTCTTCTTGAGATGCTATTTGAGAAATATGCGTAGTGTGAAGTTGCTGAGCTACACAGTAAAGACTTAGTAGGAAATGTGGAGGTCCCAGCAGTCCAAAGGCAAGTAACATATGTCCTAACTCTATAGAAATACCTGCTATGGTTTTTATGTTCTTTAATCTTATTTTAGATTGATCTACTTTTCCCACTGTCTAAACAACACAGAAAACCACTTAGGGCCACCAACAGCATCATAAGGACCTACTTGTATTGTTCACACTTATTTGTCAGGTGATCAGAACTGTAAGTATTGCAGACTCAGTAGTTATTTGTGTAAGGGCCGGTTCACATAAAAAGCAGTTTACCTGGGAAACCACACGGACCCCATAAACTATAATGGGGCCCGTGTGGTTTCCACTTGGTTTCCGCATGAAGCAAGCGGAGAGGAAAGTGCTATGGGGTCTATGGGGTCCGTGTGGTTTCCCAGGTAAACCGCTTTTTATGTGTATAGGTTTCCGTTCGGGGGGGTCCTCAAGCAGACTCCCCGAACGGAAACCCGAACACAGATGTGAATCGGCTCTAACTTAAAGTCTCTGGACTCCAATATATATTCTGTATGGAGTACTCCACCGACAGGGGCATTGTTACCCACTATGCAACCCAAACAACTGCATGGGTCCAGGGATCTCTGGTACCGCCAGCTGACCACATACCAATCAGCAGTTGTTTTTTATTTTTTTATTTGCCTGTGCAGCTATTGAATTATTTCAGTAGGTAATGTCCAATAAAAATTAATACCCACCGCTCCTCGCTCCTGGATCTTCTACAGCCCAATATGCTCCTGCATATGCTGTCCTGATGTGGTCAGCATCTGGACATAACAGGTAGCAGCTCCTGAAGCCACTCTGTGATGGCAGTGCCAAGGCCTTACAGCTTATACCCTACTAAGGGTAGTATATTGTGTGTGGGGAACAACTAAGGTAAGTATACTGTGTGTGGGGGAACACTAAGTGGCAATAATGAGGCTTACATTTTTTGGTGACCCCCTTTCCCCAGACATAACTTTGCTTGGTGTTCCAGAAATGCCAAATATACCCCTGCCCACCTAATGTGTGCTGTTTAAAATACTGATGTCTAGAGCAGAGGAACCTTGACATCTCAGCCAACAGCCCCCCCCAATATGTCCGCTGCTTCCTCTGCTTCCTCATAGCTACAATCCTGTCAGTAGCCATCATAAAGGTAAACCTTCTTATAGATGTCAAAGCTTATGGCTAGTCACAAAAAACAATAAATCAAGATCAACTCTAGAATGTGTCAATAAGCTATCTACCATATCTAATTCATAAATGATATCGATGGACATTGTGTGCAGCTGTATGGCTAAACTATATAAATGTTTAGTGTATTTATCAGGAAATTTTATCGGTATGCGCATCAAAGGTCATCTGTGTGAACTGAGTCTTATTTTTGGATAATGCTAATTGAACTTGCTTTCAGTAAAGGACAATAAATAAGTTATCATTTCAAGACAACAAATACACAAGACAAGGCAAGTATAGTCAAGGCCAACCCAAGGTCTAAATCAGTCGGTATGATATTAGAAAATAAAATGAGCTGAGATAAGGTTCTATTGTAATGTAATGGGGAAGGTGAAATCATAAAATGAGCCAATGTCAAGAACACTTAAATAAATTAAGAAATAGGAGCACTGGCGGCAGTATAAGAACACACAACACACAGTATACAACCAATGACACCAGCTTGTATAGCTGCACCATTGACAGTCCTGTGCTTAACAGATATCAGATATGTGATTATGCGTTGCTAAAATTAAAGATCCTAAGTTGCTAGTTTTCTGTGCTTTTCACATTACAGACACTGATAGTTATATTTAGACGTGTTGCTTAGTGTTATGTGTATAATTCTTAATCTTTGAATAATGAAAGGTTATGTAACTTTATACCATTCTCTGGGGTTTGGCTATTTTTTTATATTCAAGATTAGTTTCAAGGATGAAAACATTATTGTTATTATTCAGAGGTTGACCTGTATAGTCTTACTTACATACACCCCACAATGCGAATGATCGATAGAACGTCGAATCATTCACACCAACAATCTGACCATCAACATACTAGAATAAACTGGCTGATCAAAGACATAGCTAAAAAGGCAGAATAAGTGTGTAAAAATGGTAAATAAAAAGCCATAAGCGGCCAATCATGTCAGAAAGTTCTGTGTAAAAGCTTTAGGCAAGTGTAGAAAAAATACTCCAAAGGAAGATTGCTTTCAAAAATAGAAGTGTTAATAAATGATTTTTGTCAATTAACTAAATTAAATGAATGAACAAAAGAGAAATCTAAATCTCATCAATATTTGGTGGGACTGCCCTTTGCCTTCCATCAATTGTTCTATGTACACTTGCAGACAGTGATTCGGCAGGAATGTTGTTCTAAACATCTTAGATTAGAGAACTAAGCACAGATCTTCTGTGGATCTAGGCTTGCTCAAATCCTTCTGTCTCTTCAATACATGAGAGCCCAGGACTGTGTGTAAGATACCGTGATCTATAATACGGTGGCATCTCAGGGTACAGTTCTTGCCCCTTTCCTCTTCACACTGTACACTGCAGATTTTAGGTGTAACTCATGTAGCTGCTACCTACAGAAGTATTCTGACGACTCTGCAATAGTAGGCCTCATCACAGATGATGATGACAGGGAGTACAGGGAACTGAACCGGGATTTTGTGGACTGGTACCAGCGGAACCACCTGAAGATTAACATGGGGAAGACCAAGGAGATGGTGGTGGACTTCCGTAAATGCAGATGCCCTTCTAAACCAGTGGACATCCAGGGGATGGACATTGAGATTGTGAACACCAATAAGTACGTGGGTGTGCTCCTTAATAAACTGGACTGGGCAGATCACTTGGAGGTCCTGTACAGGAAGGGCCACAGCAGGCTCTACCTGCTTAGGAGGCTGAGAGCCTTTGGAGTCCAGGAGGCACTTCTTAGGACTTTCTTCAACTCGGCATCTTCTTCGGAGTGGCCTGCTGGGGGAGCAGTATATCAACCAGAGATAGAAATAAACTTGACAAGCTGATTGGAAGGGCCAGCTCTGTCCTAGGGAGCCCACTGGACCCAGTGCAGGTGGTGGGTGACAGAAGGATACTGTCCGTGGCGAGCTCCATGCGAAAGAAGAAGTCCCATCCCATGCATGAGACCGTGATAGTGCTGGGCAGTACTGTCAGTGACCGACTGCTCCACCCTAAGTGTGAGAAGGATCGCTATCGGAAGTCTTTCCTCCCCACCGCGGTTAGGCTGTACAACCAACACCAACCTAAGCGGAGATCAATACACACAGAGAACTGAAATATCTCTCTGCCTGTTAAATCCCCCCCCCCCCCCTGCTACTTTCTATCTGTCTGTCTACTATCAATGTAATGCCTCTCACCTTGGAACATTCCTGTACATGTTGTATTTGTATTTGTATCTGCTTATCTTTTCTGCTGTAACACACTGAATTTCCCCATGGTGGGACTATTAAAGGACTATTATTATTATTATTATTATGTAATCCCAGACAGACTGGAGAATGATGAGATTAGGGCTGTGCGGGGGGGCCATATCATCACTTCCAGGACTCTTCCTCCAAAGGGCAGTCACACCAAATATTGATTTGATTTAGATTCCACTCTTCTTCATTCACTTCATTTTTTTTAATTTGACCAAAATAAACTGTTACGCTGAGGCTCCACGTTGCAGAAACACAGCTTTTATTATTGCAGATTTTTCTGAAGTTTCTTGAGCAAAAGTTAGAAGTATAAGAGCTTCCTATATAAATTTTCTTTTGTAGCCATTCTTGATTTTGTCTCAAAAAAACACAGCAAAATCTGCAACAATTAAAAGCAGCGTTTCCGCAATGTGTGGCCTCAGCCTAAAGCTAAGGCTCCAGTTTTTTTTGTTTTGTTTTTTTTGCAGATTTTGCTGTCGTTTTTTGAGCCAAAGCCAGGAGTGAGTTGAACAAAAAGGAGAAGTATAAGAGCTTCTTTTATATTTCCCATTCCTTTTGTAGGCACTCCTAAGTTTGGCTCAAAACCCTCAGCAAAATCTGCAACAAAAAAGCAGCTTTTCCGCAACGTGGGGCCTGAGCCTTAAAGAGGAATTTTTATTTAAGCCTCAGCATTTAGCTACATGAAAAATGCAAAAAAAACCCCCAAGAATCTGCAATAAAAGATGTTGCTAAATATGGGATATGAACACGCCTTTAATGCATTCTAAATTGTAACAATTATCTAATAAATATTTTATATTTATGTTTTTTATTTTTATGCTTTTTATATTTCATTTGATGTTTTTTTGTTTTTTATTTCAGCAGGAATTGCATTTTTAGAACATTCAGTGTGCAGTCTGTCTTTATATTTTTACATTTTGTTTCTGCATATGTATATTATTTATGTGTCTGTAAGTCTACATTTTTACTCTAGCGTTATTTTGGTTTGGGTAGCTACTAGAAATAGCTTTGACTACTCACTGTTCTTATAAACATACCTTTTGCCAATCTGCATGGTCACATCATTTACATGAAGTAAAATGACTGAGTGCCAGTGTGGCACAATCTCTGGATGTTTAAGTTTAATTGCTTAATTCTTCCCCCAGGGGATTGTCATTTGCATATTTAGATGGGCTTTGTTTGGTGTTCAGCTTCACAGTCACAAACACCTTGTATGATGGCTCTTATATTAGGCTGACTACTGTATAAATAGTCTGTATCAATGAGGGTAAGCTTCCCTGCTCAATCATATAGCCAATATTTTCTTTTATTTATGGATCATGTCTTTACTTGTTGATAAGTTGATCTTGTTAACCATTCTGTAGCTTGAAGTGCAAAGACAGAAGCAGTCATCATGTTCTATATTATCTTGCAGATTGTCTACATAAATGGCACTTTCTACACTTCACTAGTATAGCCCACTTTCAATTAAAGGAGTATTCTGGTAATTACAGGTTATCCCTTATCCACAAGATACCCCCACAGATCACAAGCACGGAAGTGGCAGCAGGTCGCACTACTGCTACTCCATTCATAACAATAGGATTGATGAAGATAATCTGAATGCTATTGTAGTATCCCACTGGTAAAACTACAAAAGTTGTAGGATGTATATGGTTTTATATATATATATATATATATATATATATATATATATATATAATATAAACTATAAATATATACTATATTTATAGCATTGATCACTGCTATTCTGTCATTATGCCTTTAACAAAGCAAACCATTGAAACTGAAGGCTGAGTGGATTGCATGATCCATGGCAGTGAGTCTTCTCCTTCATCATCTAGGAGGAGGAACTTAGTTAGTTCTCACCAGTTAGGGAGAGTGTGAGGAGACTGATCTAGTGCCCTGGTTAGGCTGGCCTCCAAACCAAGTTGGGGACAATCATAGTGAGGAGATGGAGATTATACCTTCTCATATTTGTGAAAGATACTGTGTGTAGTATCTTCCTGGGGGAGCAACTACTACTCTTAACTTTTTGACCTTCCTTCCAATGGTTACTGTACTATCTTATGTAGGCCTATAGAACTAAATGGAAAGGCAACATGCTTGTGCAACACGGGGCTCCCATTCTTGTGATCAGCGGGGGTCCCACTAGATTGGATATTCACCAGTCAGTTATCCCCTATTTTGTGGATAGAAGATAACTTGTAACTACTGGATTAACCCTTTAAGGTTGGATACATAAGTACTCTATGTGCCCTCACCATCTGTATAAAACAGCATACTCTACATAATAATGTACAGTATTTCTAAAAACAATTTAAACATATGTGTGGCATACTATATGAAAAGCTATGGTTATGCAAAAACTAAGGGTCACATTAGAAGATAAGAACTAGGTTACTCATCATCACCAAGTTGGATATAGACTAGTCAAAGAAATATTAGCCATGTAGCCCTGGTTTAGTCTTTTCATTAAAAGTAGACAAGAGGTGCAGGGTGAACATCCGACAATACGTTTTTAAGTGTCACTAAGTTTCAATAAATTGCTCCATGTTTGCAAGCCCTATAGCCCTCTAGAGAGCTAGCACTCTCTTAAAAGAACTAGCCAAAGTGCAGCAAAGCGGGTACATTGATCCTTAACATCATGCATGATCTGCTCTTCTCCACTGATGGCAATAAGTTAAGCATGGAAGGGATTAACCGAAGGAACATGCTTGCTTGTAAGAAGCCATCAATTACATCTCTTTTGCTGGGACAGAAGTGCAGCTTAAACTTGCCCCCAAATATGAGGTGCTCATAAATGCATTCCACATCTCGTGGAACATTGATGTACAGGACCTGATCCAATAACAAGTCCCATTTACATATAAATAAAGAGACTATTATCTCCTACAATAGATATAACAAATTAAACTAAACTGCAAGGAAATCTAGCGTTGTTAATAATGCATATATTATGGGAGCCAGTGTCAATTAATTACGATAATCATAGGACTAACTTTTTGTGCTGCATAAAACTAGGACACTCATATATCACAAAGTTTTATTCAGAATATAAATGTCTCTTTTTTCAATAGCTGCAGGAGACATTTGTGTCTACAAATCCCGTTAAATTAGATACATCCAGTATACAGTAACGTCCATGTTTTATATCTACATAGACAAATGCCAATTCTATTTAAAAACTGGGACACAGAAGTCAAATTTCAATAAATATTGTTTTTTACGTACACTGAAAGGCATTTCTGAAGGGTAATTTAGAAAAGTGGAGCCAAAAACAATACATTTACAAAAAAGTTTTCCTCCTCTATCTCATTTATTATCCAGACCAATTTGGTAGCCAGCTATTCAATATTAGGGCTCTAAGATTAAGCATCTGAGACAGAACTTGAAACTTACTATGCCTAGGTTTCTTTTTTTCTTATATTTTCATTTTTGATACATTCAACTTCTGTCCACTGATGAGATTTTCTGTCTTTTTATCTTCTTGTTTTCTTTCCTGCTTTCCAAGAACCAATTTTTTTTATATTTCCATCTATATATTTCCATCTATTTCCTGTGGGATAAATAAAAATTTGTAATGGAGCCATTTCATTTTACACATAGTACAGGTGCATCTCAATACATTAGAATATCTTTGAAACGTTCATTCATTTCAGTAATTCAGTAATACAATCCATAATCAGCGTCTTCCATGATTGTGTGTCCTACTGAACCAGACTGAGGGGCCATTTAAAGACTTAGGAAACCTTGGCAGGTGACACACTGAATTTACAATACTGAACTTTTTTACAATATTCAAATTTTCTTAGATTTGGGTTTTCATTAGCTGTAATCCATAATCAACATTTACAGAAATAAAGCACTTGAAATAGAACACTCTGTGTGTAAAGAATCTAGAAAATATAGGAGGTCACTTTTTTAATTTAATTACTGAAATAAATAAATGTTTCAAAGATATTCTAATTTCTCGAGATGCTCCTGTATATGGTGAAATGGAAGAAAGAATATTTGTGGGTTTTAAAAAACTGCAGTTAGGGCATTACTGGTTTTGTTTTTACTGGTTTTGTTTTCTGTGCAAGTCTTGAAAAGTTCACAAATCCTGGAAGTCTTTTTAAGGCTCTTAGCTGCCAAAACAACCAAACAGATTTAATGGTGTGGTGGGACGATTGGGAATTAGATGGGTCCCCTCTCTCTGGCTGACCTCTCAGATGCTGTGGTTTGCAATTCACCACGGCTTCTGAGGAACTAAATATGGAGTACCTGGAGTTTAAATATTCACACGTGGACAAAATTGTTGGTACCCCTCATTTAATGAAAGAAAAACCCACATTGGTCACATAAATAACTTGAATATGATAAAAGTAATAATATATAAAAATTCTATGAAAATGAACAAATGAAAGTCAGACATTGCTTTTCAACCATGCTTCAACAGATTTTTTTAAAAAAGAAAACTCATGAAACAGGCCTGGACAGAAATGATGGTTTCCTTAACTTAATATTTTGTTGCACAACCTTTTGAGGCAATCACTGCAATCAAACGATTCCTGTAACTGTCAATGAGACTTCTGCACCTCTCAACAGGTATTTTGGCCACTCCTCATGAGCAAACTGCTCCAGTTGTCTCGGGTTAGAAGGGTGCCTTTTCCAGACGGCATGTTTCAGCTCCTTCCAAAGATGCTCAATAGGATTTAGGTCAGGGCTCATAGAAGGCCACTTCAGAATAGTCCAATGTTTTCCTCTTAGCCATTCTTGGGTGTTTTTAGCTGTGTGTTTTGGGTCATTATCCTGTTGCAAGACCCATGACCTGCGACTGAGACCAAGCTTTCTGACACTGGGCAGCACATTTCTCTCTAGAATCCCTTGATAGTCTTGAGATTTCATTGTACCCTGCACAGATTCAAGACACCCTGTGCCAGATGCAGCAAAGCAGCCCCAGAACATAACAGAGCCTCCTCCATGTTTCACAATAGGGACAGTGTTCTTTTCAAGATATGCTTCATTTTATCCATCTGTGAACATAGAGCTGATGTGCCTTGCCAAAAATTTTGATTTTTTTTTTTCTTATCTGTCCATAGGACATTCTCCCAGAAGCTTTGTTGCTTGTCAACATGTAGTTTGGCAAATTTTTTTGTCAGATTCAAGTTATTTCTGTGACCATTGTGGGTTTTACTTTCATTAAATGAGGGGTACCAACAATTTTGTCCACGTGTGTAGCTGGTGGAGCCCACTATATTGCAGAGGTAACTCAGATCAAGGATTGGTAACACAGCAGTGGTGACATATTTAAGCTCTTGAACTTTGATATGTACAACATATATCAGGAAGGGGTTAAGCAGTTCAAAATTAAAGTAAGCAAAAACATAAATTATACAAACAAAGTTAATAATAATGTTTTCACATACCTATTCAATACATAACTAAGTGCTTTGTAGCTTAAAGCAGTTATGTTTGTCATATCTCTTATGAATATTAGTCCAGGAGTGTACATGGACATTGGTTCCTGGCCAGCTGGCAGCAGGTACACAGTCATCAGGTTTTCCAAATAAAGATGCAGAGTAGCAAAGTCGCGAGACAAAGTCAGACTTGAGGGCATTGGAAGTAGCATGGCAAAGCAGAACACTGTAGTTCAAGATAGCTTTATTGGATTGTTGGATTCTAAGTTGCTTTGCTGAGTGTAAGGTATCCAGAATTCTTCACCCTGAACCACAAAACGAGATAAGTATTTTACTGGGTCTATACCGAGGTTGTGGTGTCCAGTAGATGGCTTGACAGTTAATAGTGGGTTGGGCAAAAGTCATCTTAAGAACTAAGTCAGTCAAGCAAAATCAGGTAAACCAGGTCAAACAATAGAAACCACAAAAAAAATGGAAATAGAAAAATGGTTAGGAAACTTACCACTGAGGCTGTTACCCAAGCACTGAGATATTGGAGGGGTCTATAGGGTCCTTGAAAGGCCTCAATCCCATGGTTGGAGCTGGATGTAGACTGCCAAAAAGAGCCATGGCATCACCTTAGAAATGGGACACTTAGTGAAGATTTATGAACAATAGCATTGAAAATACCAGTCTTCATATCACATGCACAGGTGGAAGGTGCACCTAATTTATGAAGAGAGGTTCTCCTCCTGATAAATAAGGCGCCCTCCATCAAGCCGTATGCCTGCAAGGAAATCTCAAGGATCATTTATGCCAATAAACAAGGGTAAATGATTATAAATCTCCAGGAAAGTAGCAAGGGGCGGCACAAAAAAAAAATTCAACCAGATTTGCAAAAATTGAGCCATACTTATGCTTTGTACACCAGGAAACTGATGTACAAGGGATAATAAATCTGCATCCTTGACTCCAGCTGGTTAGGACATCACAGCTATGAACCACAATGGTGATGTCACCACAAGGTTAGCACTGTGGAAACCTCAGTAATCAAAAGTTTAATTTCTTTACCGCAGATTTAGACAAAAACTGAACCAGTATCAGTATTAACACTGGGCATTCTCAAATAATTCTTTATACTTGGGAGACCAGTGTGAAGTTCAAAGGTGGACATACCCTTTAAGGATACTTCATAAATCAATAGGGATATTAAGTGGTTGAGTCATCATTGCAAAAAGATACATGCAGTAGCAGTTCCAGGGGAAAAGTGGTATTACATGGTGGGTACTGAGATCAATGACTATCTATGTGCAATGCATGGATGGCATAGTGTCACAACAGTAATAACCACTTCCCTCCAGAACCTCTCCTACTGGGTCTTAGAGATACCTCAGATCTTTGATAGGACAACACCTGTAGTAATTTTAAGTAATAAACCAAATTATTATTACATCTCTCACTTTATTAAGATGACGTTTGAAATATTAAAGAAAGTTTTTGTGATCTTTCAATTTTTAGTATAAGGGAATTCTTCAAGTATTAAAGTGTACCTAACCCTTTGGTATCCTGGGTGGGTATGGAGATGTTCTGCTATGATGTTTCCTACATATGAAATATGTAGAAAACTAGGGGTGGACATAACATTGGTGTAGCCTGTGCAGGGAGGTCCACTAGGTCAGGGGACCCTATTACTTTAACAGCAGCCTTATACTGTCAATTAGATTGTAGGTAAATGTCTAACCTAATGAACTTCATGGCCAATGATTACTGGTGGATTGTTAGAGAGACATAAGGGGTGTTCTATGCTTAGATACTGAAACGCAAGGGGTCCATAACTTGTACAAGGATCCTCAGTTGTCTGGAGAAAACAGACTATTCTACTCCATAACTCACACTCACTCACTGAGATGCAGTATTATCATGTAGAACATTCTGAAGAAGTACTGACCACTAGTGATGCAAATAGTTGAGGTAAAATAGAAAACTTAGAGTCATATAAAACTTTAATAAAAAGAAAAGAAAATGTTTTACTTTTCTGCAACTTGTCCCCTCCTACTTCCTCTTGGCTCCCCTCTCTACAGATTTCTAAAGGCACATGTAATATGATGCTTCAGTGAGCTGTAGCCCATCTTGGGAGACCAAGATGGATTCAGCAGTTATTCTAGAGTGATTGTCAGTTTAGGAAAAAGGGAAGAAAGAAAAGAACATAAGTGGAGAAAGAAACATTTGTCTGTGATAAGATATATTATAAAGTTTCTTCTATTCCTCTGTACTATTGATTAATATTGTTGAAAGGTTAATGGCCAATTAAAACATAAATATCTCACAAACAACCCGATTTGTACATGAATTATCACTGCCATTCTGACTGGGGGTTGCAGAAAAACACATTGGGGGTCATATATATTCAACATTCAGGTTGTACATGTGGAATATAAATTAATAGAGGAGACTTCAGATTGCATCGCTTACACAATAATAGAAGCACAGTTGACATTTGTCTATGGCAGCATGTTATGCCATCTGGTTCTACTTTATTGTCTTTTGGAGTAGTAGTGTATGCAGCTCTTGTCCTACAAATCTGACTACTTAATTTGGATAAAAATACATTTGATGTGTTGACAGCTTATAAATGTTGCTAGGCTACAAATGATGCCTACATATAATAAGAGTAAATTCATATGTTCCTACAAAATAGCTGTTGTCTGCAGATATCTTAACTACTTCATGATTGTTTGCTGCTATTTTCCAGCTTAAAAGTTAGGAAAAACAGGGGTATGCTCATTTAGAAGCAGTTGGAGGTATTTTGCCTATTGGTAAACTTATTGTGTCTTATGTAGTTACTTACAAACAGTTCCATATACCATACCATATATCATACAAAAGGGTAACAATGTTTATAACTTGTGACTTTCAGGCTCCATATCTCACCATCCACTACAGCTTCCAACATGAGACTACCATCATTTTATAGACCATCATATTGGCTAACTCATATATGAATCTGACTTGCAAATATGTAGCATATGATTAGTTATGCAGATTCTTGTCATGTAGCTGCATTGTTACTGTTTTGCTCCTCGTGGTAGAAACATCTTTTTCTTCTTGTATACTACAAATTACAACATGTTCTCACATTCCTTAATATCTCAGGGTGTTATTAGGTTTATTCCTAAGTAAAAGGTCACTGGCTCAACTCGAGGATCAGCCATGAAGATTTCTCAAAGAAAAGAGAAACAGTATCATCCAGCTTCCCTGCCGGTGTTTCCTTTTGGTCTTCATCCTCTCTGACAAAATGATTATGAATGCAAACTTTACTTATATATATCACATAAGACTGTAATGTAAGTAATGCAGCACAGTATGTGTTTTGCAGTGTCCACTGGGATGTTGCACTTCCAGGGACTCAACCACATTATCTGAATGTCATGTGAAGTTAAAGAATTGGTTAAGAACACGGCTGGAAGTTTCACATTGTATTTACTTGACTGATTCTTCTCATTCAACAAACATGTGGCTTTAGGCCAATTTAATGGTGCCACATGGAAGCTTTCTGGGTAGGCCTAAGTAGGATGCATTTCAACTGGCAGACGTAGCTTTCAAGGAACTGTACTCTGATACAGAGATAGCAGTTGCACCTGGGCTCTGAGAACACAGACGCCCCTCTTCCTGAAATGGTGCCAGTATTATAAATGGCACATGATGGGTGAGGGACCTGGAACAGATTTTGCATTGGGTCCTAGGAGTTTTACGTTTGCCTCTTCATTTAAATATACAATATTAAAAGGGTTGTATGGAAATAAAAGAAATTAAGTACTGAAATATTACCTCAGGATAGTATTTCCTAAATAATTATATTTATACCTGCCCCCTTTGTATAGGACTCCATCACTGCTATAACTCAAATGGCTGCTGACCTCCAGATTCAGCAGGATGGTTTGCGGAGGGTCAGAGGTCTCGAGATTGACCTATCCCTCTCTGCTGTTTTGCCTGCCTCAAGAGAATGACAGAGAGATTACAGCCACAGAGGGAGGATGGATGAGACAGTAGCAGTAGCACTTGTACTAACCTACAACAGCTTGTGTCTCATCCTTCCTTCCTTTGGCTTCCTCTGTGTTAGTGTCCGTAGGAAGTACTTATACGCAGCTGAGATCTTATCTTGGCTATGATATACAGTTGTGCTAAAAAGTTTACATACCCCGGCAGATTTTTTGTTTTTTTGGCCTTTTTTCAGAGAATATGAATGATAACACAAAACCTTTTTCTCCACTCATGGTCAGTAGTTGGTTGAAGCCATTTATTGTCTAACTTCTGGGTTTTCTCTTTTTAAATCATAATGACAACCAAAAACATCAAAATGACCCTGTTCAAAAGTTCACATACCCTGTGATTTTGGCTGATAATAAGGCCAGGAAGCAAACCACAGTCAGGTAGACAATCAAAATTTCGGCCACAACTGCCCGGAAAATTGTTCAGGATGCAAAGAAAAACCCACACATAACATCAACTGAAATACAGGACTCTCTGAAAACTATTGGTGTGGCTGTTTCAAGATGCACAATAAGGAGGCACTTGAAGAAATATGGACTGCATGGTTGAGTTGCCAGAAGAAAGCCATTACTGCGCAAATGCCACAAAGAATCTCACCTTCAATACGCCAAACAGCACAGAGACAAGCCTCAAAATTTCTGGAACATGGTAATTTGGAGTGATGAGACAAAAATCGAACTTTTTGGCCACAATCATAAACGTTACATTTGGAGAGGTGTCAACAAGGCCTATGATGAAAGGAACACCATTCCTACTGTAAAGCACAGAGGTGGATCACTGATGATGTGGGGATGTGTGAGCTTCAAAGGCACAGGAAACTTGGTCAAATTGAAGGAAAGATGAATGCAGCACATTATCAGCAAATACTGGAGGGAAATTTGCACTCATTAGCCAGGAAGCTGCGCATGGGACGTACTTGGACGTTCCAACATGACAAGGATCCAAAACACAAGGCCAAGTTGACCTGTCATTGGCTACAGCAGAAGAAAGTGAAGGTTCTGGAGTGGCCATCTCAGTCTCCTGATCTCAATATCATTGAGCCACTCTGGGGAGATCTCAAGCGCGCAGTACATACAAGACAGCCCAGGAATTTACAGGAACTGGAGACTTTTTGCCAAGAAGAATGGGCAGTTTTACCATCTGAGAAAATAAAGAGCCTCATCCACAACTACCACAAAAGACTTCAAGCTGTCATTGATATTAGAGGGGGCAGTACACGGTATTAAGAACTGGGGTATGTGAACTTTTGAACAGGGTCATTTTGATGTTTTTGGTTGTCATTATGATTTAAAAAGAGAAAACACAGAAGTTTGACAATAAATGGCTTCAACCAACCACTAACCATGAGTGGAGAAAAAGGTTTTGTGTTATCATTCATATTCTCTGAAAAAAGGCCAAAAAAAAACACAAAATCTGCCGGGGTATGTAAACTTTTTAGCACAACTGTATGTACCTTCTCTTCAGGCAGGTATAGCAGCAGAGAGGTATTGTCAAGCCCTCTGATCTGACGTGAGCTGTCCTGCTGGCTTTTTAGGACGCCGGCCATTGGAGCAAAAACAGTGATTGCCTCTAGACAAAACAAGCAGGAAGTATTTCAAAGTATTTAGGAAACTTTTTATCCTGAAGTGTTTTTTAAGTGTTTAATTTTTTTTTTATAACCACACAACTCTTTTAAAACAAATCTGTCAGCTTTATATGTTCCATTACATATGATAGTTACTTCTCCATACTACAGACATACTGATCGCTGAGACAATGCAACAGGCTCATAGTATGAATCTGGCTGAATTCATGAGCAAAACGCTAACCCTGTTTTACATGATGTTGTGCATGCTGTCATCCTGTCATCACTGTTCTTTGGGGTGGGGGGGGTAAGGGTTAGCTCTCTGCTAAGGAATACAGCTGGACTCATACTATTAACGTAGTTTATATATATACAGTATATATACTGTATATGTATATATATAAATATATACATATTTACAGTAAATAAATAATACAATACAAAAAATAAAGCATTCAAACCCTCATTCCTGGGCAGGCTTTGGACAGCGATGAGTTCACGAAATTTCTTCCATATTGTCTTCTGCTGCTGGTGTCTTCCTGGGAAGGTTATCAGACAGCAAAGACAACCTTAGACTATCTGGCCTTCCTAGTATATGGGCAGTATTTCTGGCATTGAGTTGGATCATACTATAAAAATACTTTTACAGTCTATGACTAAGGGGATTGTTCCCCGAAACGCATAAGCGAAACACCCCTTTTTTTGTGTAAACATGGGAGAATCTCTCCGTGTTTTTTATCTATTTTTGTGATGTTCCTTCATTAAAAGTTACTTTTTATACAAGACCTGAGCTTAATTGTTTGCTGGATGCTACACAGTTTTCAAATAAAAATACTTCTGTCTTTTATATTTAAATAAATTATATATTTTAAAAAAGTCTTCCTTGTATCACAAGCAAAGACTAAAAATAGCAAAAACAAGACACAGCACAATACTTTTTGACAAATATGAAATCCTGAGATCCCATTTTGGAATATGATATAATGATTATTGTTACCTTGCCAAAAGGCAGGAAATGGTTTAAAATAAGGAAATGAACTATACTCACCCTTTAAGTCACCTGCATTGCAGCACAAACATCCTGTACATCCTGCTGCAGCAGATCACTGGCTGCAGTGGTCATGTGCAATGCATGCAAACCTCACCGCTGAGGTCAATGACTAGCTGCAGCAGTCGCATAAATGATGTATGCAATGTCATACCAGCAGCACCAGCAGGGAACACTGGAACGACAGAACTGAAGTGATGGGGATTAAAGATATTGATGATCTATTCTAGGGATTAGTGGGGGTGTGACAGCTCTGTTTTCAGCAGCTGATATACAGCAAATGGAGCAGGAAGCAGACAGCTGTTCTCTATGCCTGACCAGGTACTGCAGATCACTAATAATAATAATAATAATAATAAACTTTATTTATATAGCGCCAACATATTCCGTGTCCATTCATTGAAATAGGAGCTAAGCTGCAGTGACTCAGTTCAACCATTATACTGAGAACAAAGCTGCCTGCTTCCTTCTCTGTTCTCTGTATCTGACAACAGTTTCTGACAACTCAGTTTCTGACAACAGCTAATCAAACGGGGTGCTGGATGTCAAACCCATCTGATCTGATATTATTGCTCTATCTTTAGGATAGATCATTAATATTTTTAGACCAGAAACCCCTTTTAATAGGTGAGCTTAGACTATGTCTCTATTTTAGGCGAATTTCTAGAATCAATAAAATGAGAATCCATTTTTCCAGGACATAATAAAACAAAATAAGTACAAAATGTATCAGTTAGTATCTTACTAAAACAAGGGGGCTGAGACAAAACCAGGCCCAGGTAAGTACTGGCCATAAGCACAACTCCATACATTGTGTAGTGGCCATGTTTGGTTACTGCAGCACTCTGCCATTTACTTGAATGGTCACAAAGAAAAAAAGAAGAAACGCCGAGTGGCACATCGTGTGATATAATCGCATGCAGGGGAGATGTTTAGTAAAGGGCCATTAATGGCCTCTCA
The DNA here is from genome assembly GCA_947044405.1 of Leptodactylus fallax. Taxonomy (NCBI): domain Eukaryota; kingdom Metazoa; phylum Chordata; class Amphibia; order Anura; family Leptodactylidae; genus Leptodactylus; species Leptodactylus fallax. The sequence goes on along the minus strand of CAMRHE010000038.1, from coordinate 8,962,576 downwards.
CCTTGTAATGTTGTGAGATAGTCACACCAACCAATAGCACTTGGTATAGGAAACCACTTTTGGGTGGGAGCGGACTTGTCCTACGTCACAGATAAAAACTGGGAAAGGGACTGGGATGCAGTAACCAAGCCTGGGTAGGGACTGGGATGCAGTAACCAAGCCTGGTCACTACAGTACATTGTGTACTGAGCTGGGCCTGGTTCCTGAGCACACAAGAGTTGTAGGAAGCCGAAAGACCTCAATTGATGTCATACCCAAAGGATAGGTCATTCAAAGTAACATCCTGGATAAACCCCTTGACCATATATTAACAATTGTTCATATCTCTTTCCGTTTATTGTAATATGGGATAGGATTGAAGGAGAGGGAAGTATAAAAGAAGGAGCGACTGGATATTTCTTTTCATTAAATGTTCCCTTTAGAGAAGCATTATTATGCGCCGCATTATCCCTATGTTGAATCCTGAAGCACAATAATACAGAAATACTCCAGAGTTTCAATTTTCTGATAACACAGAATGTGAACTCATCTACATAGCGAATATATAAATATTGGCAAAGAATAAAAGACCAAATCTTCATTAAAATAAATATCAACATTAAAACTGTATCAAATACAGTTCTCATAGCAAGGAAATACCAGTCTTCTTATTCTGGATTTCATTGGCTGGCCGTGATGCCTTCCCATCCTGAGTGCATATGAGAGATGTTCTATCACACTTCCCTGTACTTATGTGATCCCTCCATTACCCTTTGTGTCACACATTTACAGAAGTGATACAGAGCTGGAGAGCTCCCATTGTTTCCAGGTGATAATAAAACATTAGATCTCTTTTCTTGTAATGCCTTATTATTACAATACACTTAGTGTTTTTGCATGGCTATAGCATATTATATATGTCACAAGAAACTTAAAGAAAAAAAATAAGAAAAAAATATCTATCATATATATGCATGTATATATATATATATATATATATATATATACTACTTCTACATTCCCACACATTCTATATACCGCATATACTGGACATTTGGCTTCTCTTCAGCCTATGAAACAAATTTGTAAATGTCTCCCAAATTTTGAACAATACAAGTCTCTACCAGCAAAGCAGCAGAACGGATGCGATTATACAATTTGCAGTTGAATCCCTACCGGGCATAACATGCATATAAAAGAGGGGCTGATCAGAGGAGAGTAAAGAATAAAACAGTATGTCAGGCACTGGTAACAGTCGATGAATTTTCCTGCAAGGCAGCTAGTACTGACATAGTAATATCTCTGAATCTTAGGATGTCATTTTGAGCAATGATGGTTGTAGTGGGAGGAGGGATAGTGAAGAGAACAGAATCATTTTATGTGAAGTGAATGAATGGCTACAGAAAATTAAATTCCAAGTGAATGCAGGGGTTTCTAGCAATCTGTATTGTAAAGCAATGTTTAGCGGCTTCACCTATTACTGAGGGCCTGCGATCTTGAAGGTCATCTTTTGTTGTTCTTATATAATAAAGCTTCCATTATTGATGCATATCTCATATTGTGACTGCAGGTAGTTCCTATTTTGGAAAGACATTTTTATTTGCGGATTCTCCTGCTGTAAGTGAGGTAATTGCTGCGTTTATGAAGCCGTTTTAGATAGGATCAGTTTTTGTTGGTTTTGCACAATGGAATGTTGCCTGTTATTATTGACGGCTTATTGTAGGCGGTTATATATAAAATACAATACATAGCCTTGTGCTGTGTGTACTGTGCCCTGGCTAATGACACTATAAAAAGACTAATGTTGTGCTTGCCTGTAAATTAGAGGCTCGGCGCTCGCTTCATTTACATTATTCCATATTAGTTAAGTTGTGTATGGCCATAAAACTGGATAATTACCATATAAACTGTTACAGCTTTCTGTGCAGGACACTTTTATGTTACATGACACCAATGCTATGTTTGATAGTCCCATGTAAATGGAAATGGCTCATAGCTTCCCTTTTATTTTTCTATAGACAGGTTATGCTAATCACAAACAACATTGCTGACATACACATGCCAAATTGTGTTTCTTTTTACAAGAAAAATTTGTGGCTGTCTCAGCAGGGGATCCTTCTGACCTCACATAACAGCCCTTGAGCTGTCCACAGGAAGATTTGTTTAAAGGGAAGCCACAGATGGTGCAGGTATACAATTATTGCAGCTTGAGATGCTGCACAGTAATAATTGGTGCTTAGAATGATAATGGCTTTTACAGGAACAAGATAAAGGAGACATATCGAGCACAGATAATAGAATAGTATATATATAGATATATATATATATAGATATATATATATATATATCATAAATAACATACACAGATATATAGATAGATACTTTAGAATGACCAACATTGGGACATTAAATTCTTAGTTAGATTGTGGTAGAAATGAGAGAAATAGATATATACATGGTAGATGGAAAAATAGATAGCTATTAGACAAATATAGTGAAAGATATAGAGATATAAGGAATTGAATGAGTTAGATATATATGATACATAGAAAGCTAGATAGATAGATAGATAGATAGATAGATAGATAGATAGATAGACATTTGACAAATGCAAATTAAGATACAGATAGACGGATTGTGTTAGAAATAAGAAAATTATATATATATATATATATATATATATATATATATATATATTGTTACATAGGTAGAATAGATAGATAGATGATAGATAGATAGATAGATAGATAGATAGATGATAGATAGATAAATAGATGATTGATTGATAGATAGATAGATAGATAGATAGATAGATAGATAGATAGATGGATAGGGTCATTAGACATTGAGACACTTAATTCATAGATAGTGATAGAAATTAGATAATTAGATATATATACATAATGATAGATAGATAGATAGATAGATACATAGATAGATACGTAGATAGATAGAGTCACTAGACAGATCAGACAGCATTACGATACAAAACTCATAGAAGGTGAAAAAAATGAGAGAATTAGAGATATACTTGATGACAGACAGATAGATAGATAGATGACAGCTAGATAGATAGATAGATAGATAGATATGAGAGAGAGAGAGAGATAGATAGATAGATATGAGAGATAGATAGATATTGGGCAGATAATTAGTTATAGAAATTAGATAACACTGATATATATATATATATATGCCCCCATTTTTTTTTTTTAATTTTGGTTTATATATATATATCTAATAATGGGCCAGTAATGAAGCCCGGGGCCCCCCCCCGAGCAAATAGAAAAAGAAAAGAAAAAAAAAAAAAAAAAAAAATTAAAAAAACCTCCAAAAAAAAACCATTAAAAAAAAAAAAAAAAAAGGGCAAAAACCCAAAAATTAAAAAAAAAAAAATGATAAAGATAAAAAGGGGCCCCCAAATTTTTCATATGACTGTATATATATATATATGCCATTAGCTGATTGGCATTGAGATAAATATATATTGTGACAGAAATGAGAATTAGATATGGTTATACAAATCAAAAGATACATAGTGATAGAAATGTGTGAGTAATGTATTTTTAAAATGATCTATGTAGCTAGACAGATAGATAGAAATAGTGATACAGAGATATATATCTGATATATCGCTGATACAAAGATAGATTGATAGATACATAGATAAATACTTAGTAATAGTAATGAGTGAGGGAAATGTATTTTAATATTAGCTATGTAACTAGAGATGATAGATAGATAGATAGATAGATAGATAGATAGATAGATAGATAGATAGATAGATAGATAGTTTAGACTTATGCATTGAGATAATTATATATATAAAAATGAAATATAATTAAATATATGTATGTGTGTGTGTGTGTGTTTACACAGATCAAGAGATAAATGACAGATTAAAAGATAGTCAAAGAAATGTGTGAGACATGTATTTTAATATTAACAATGTAGCTAGAGAAGGTTAATTAATAAGTGCAAATATCTAACCAAGCACTGCTTCTGTAATATATATATATATATATATATATATATATATATAATATACAGTATATATATACCAACACTGCTATACATATACAGTATACAAAATAAAAATAAATGCTTGCCACATTTATACATTTATCAGTTATGTTTTGTGTTTGTTCAGGTTATTACACACATGAATACATTTAATTTGTCCAGTTTTTGTCCGTATGTATTTTTGTTCATTTTTAGAATTCAGTGTTTACTATGTATTTTATATGCTAAGGTTTCAGTGCTTGAAATTGACAATATTTTGGACAACACCATTTTTTAGGAAGAAAAATAAAGAAAAGGTGCTAAGTGTCTCGCCACACTAATAGTACACATTATGCACATAATCAAAATGAGTTGAAAATATTTTCCAGAAAATAAACTCTTGGTTTCCTGCTTATTAACATGAGGATTACAAAATGTGATGTCATGAATTATTCATGTAATTCCCTTTAATGCAATCATGTTTCCTCAGTGTTAAGGCTTGGTGAATGGTGCACTATGCAAAACATTATCTGGAGGAAAAAAAGATATTGCCTTGTGTTATTTTACATTAAAATTGTTTCATTGTCATTTTCAAAATAAATAATAATTTAGCTTTTAAATCACTGTAAAACACAGCGGGGGTTGGGTAGGGGGATTATTAAATTTTTTTCAAGAAAATAAAATAAGAAAAAATAGTGGTAAAAATTAAATGCTTCCCCATTTACCACTATTTTCTGCATGTCTTTACTATTGTAGTAAATCTTTAGTTCAAGCAAGTACAAGGACAATGTCACTGCTGGAGCAAACTAAATAATATTCACTGCCAGAATGCAATGACATGCAAATAAAGTTGTACAATACAAAATAGAAGTATTTAACAATGATTTCAAAGCTTTGAGATTTCCCAAAATGTGGAGCATAATAAAGAGACATATTGCAATGTACTGGTTGCACAATGTCTTCACTCCTTTACTTTTGTTGTCAGACCTTTTAGCTGTCTATGGAGATCTAAAAAACACAATTCTTTTTCATCCTAAGAAGTGATGACATATAATTAGGATATGCCATAAAATCATGATCAGTGCCATCTTTTGGGACCAGGCTGATCCCCAGAACGTTTTAGTATAAGCTTTTTTGGATAGCACAGGTCACATCCACCCGCTGAAAGGACCTGAAACTGAGCTACATTCAAGTGAATAGGATTGTGTTGTATCTCCTTACATATCACCACTAGTGTCCTCAGGTGATAGTCACAGTGTTTAACTAATGCTGCAGCCTCTACATTGGAAGGATTGGTGAGAGTATGTCATCATTTCTAAAGTTGTATAAACCCCATCATATACAGATGAAGCAGTCTTATAGTTTCATAGCTGATAAAGTTGAAAAAAATCCAATTTATAATCCTATCATGTTGATCAAGAAGAAGGCAAAAACCTCTATGAAACAGATACGAATTGACCCATGTAAAGGAGAACAATCCCTTGTGGCTCCAAATATGGCAATCATAATAAATGTATTATCATAAATCTTGTATCTAAAATTTGTCTTGATCTTGGTAAAAAATCAACCAGATAGTGTGGCAGATAGTTCCAAAGTCTCACTGCCTTTACAGTAAGGAAGGCTTCTCTATGGTCATGATGAAACCTTATTTCCTATAGTTGTAAAGGATATCACCTTCTCAGTCATCATTACAGGCCTAGGTATAGAAAGGCCATTTCAAAAATGATTCTGTCCATTCATGTTCTCATACATTGCATTTAGATGCCTCAGTCTGTCATTTTTTCTTAACTGAATAACTCCATGTTGCACAGCCTGCCTTGTTGTTGCAATTGACCCATTCCATTAAAGGGGTTCTCTAGGCCCCCAGGCATTATCCATACTGAAGATCTACCCAAAGGAACCCTGCATTAATGAACTGATCTGGCTGCCACAATGTACAGTGATGTATGGGGTTCCATAGGATAGGCTACCAGTATATGACTGATGGGGGTCCAAGTAATAGGACTAGAGCTGCAGTACTCCAGTGCCACCTCGATAGTGCTGGGGTACTGCAGCTCTGTTTGTATAACTAGAATAGGAGCAGAGATATTTCCAGCTCCATGCATCACTATAGGTTCCCTGCACCTGGAGGCAGTTGGATAAAATCATCAACAAGATTATGACCTATCCTATAGAAAACCCCTTTAATTATCTTGGTTGCCCTCCACTGTACCCACTCAGTTCAGTTATATCTTACACAGATGTCCAAAATTGTAGACAGTAATCCATTTGTGGTCTGGCTAGTGATTTATATAAAGGCAAAACTATGGCAAAACATTATTATGGTATATATATACAGTGGGGAAAAAGTATATAGTCAGCCACCAATTGTACAATTGAGCTGTCAGCTAGACTGTCAGGAACGCCCTTCTGACAGTGAATGGTGAAATTTAGACCCCCAATATCTCCAGCCCCGGGAACATAACGGGAAAGCCGGCAGTGTGCTGAATTCAGCGCGCTGTCAGTTTTCTAGCGGTATGTAAAACCGCATATACATGAGGACGTGAAGGGTCCTCTTTAAGTGTCGAGTTTTCTACAGTGGGGAAAAAATGTATTTAGTCAGCCACCAATTGTGCAAGTTCTCCCACTTAAAAAGATGAGGCCGGCCTGTAATTGTCATCATAGGTAGACCTCAACTATGAGAGACAAAATGAGAAAACAAATCCAGAAAATCACATTGTCTGATTTTTAAAGAATTTATTTGCAAATTATGGTGGAAAATAAGTATTTGGTCACCTACAAACAAGCAAGATTTCTGGCTCTCACAGACCTGTAACTTCTTTGTCCTCCACTCATTACCTGTAGTAATGGCACCTGTTAGAAATTGTTATCAGTATAAAAGACACCTGTCCACAACCTCAAACAGTCACACTCCAAACTCCACTATGGTGAAGACCAAAGAGCTGTGGAAGGACACCAGAAACAACATTGTAGATCTGCACCAGGCAATAGGCAAGCAGCTTGATGTGAAGAAATCAACTGTGGGAGCAATAATTAGAAAATGGAAGACATACAAGACCACTGATAATCTCCCTCGATCAGGGGCTCCACGCAAGATTTCACCCTGTGGGGTCAAAATGATCACAAGAACGGTGAGCAAAAATCCCAGAACCACACGGGGGGACCTAGTGAATGACCTGCAGAAAGCTGGGACTAACGTAAGAAAGGCTACCGTCAGTAACACACTACACCGCCAGGGACTCAGATCCTGCAGTGCCAGACGTGTCCCCCTGCTTAAGCCAGTACATATCCGGGCCCGTTTGAAGTTTGCTAGAGAGCATTTGGATGTTCCAGAATTGTATTGGGAGAATGTCATATGGTCAGATGAAACCAAAGTAGAACTGTTTGGTAGAAACACAACTCGTCGTGTTTGAAGGAGAGTGAATGCTGAGTTGCATCCAAAGAACACCATACCTACTGTGAAGCATGGGGGTGGAAACATCATGCTTTGGGGCTGTTTCTCTGCAAAGGGACCAGGACGACTGATCCGTGTACATGAAAGAATGAATGGGGCCATGTATCGTGAGATTTTGAGTGCAAACCTTCTTCCATCAGCAAAGGCATTAAAGATGAAACGTGGCTGGGTCTTTCAGCATGACAATGATCCCAAGCACACCGCCAGGGCAATGAAGGAGTGGCTTTGTAAGAAGCATTTCAAGGTCCTGGAATGGCCTAGCCAGTCTCCAAATCTCAACCCCATAGAAAACCTTTGGAGGGAGTTGAAAGTCTGTGTTGCCCAGCGACAGCCCCAAAACATCATTGCTCTAGAGGAGATCTGCATGGAGGAATGGGCCAACATACCAGTAAAAGTGTGTGCCAACCTTGTGAAGACTTACAGAAAACGTTTGACCTCTGTCATTGCCAACAAAGGATATATAACAAAGTATTGAGATGAACTTTTGTTATTGACCAAATACTTATTTTCCACCTTAATTTGCAAATAAATTCTTTAAAAATCAGACAATGTCATTTTCTGGATTTGTTTTCTCATTTTGTCTCTCATAGTTGAGGTCTACCTATGATGACAATTACAGGCCGGCCTCATCTTTTTAAGTGGGAGAACTTGCACAATTGGTGGCTGACTAAATACTTTTTTTCCCCACTGTAGTAAACTTGACACTTAAAGAGGACCTTTCACGTCCTCATGTATATGCGGTCTTGCATACCACTAGAAAGCTGACAGCGCGCTGAATTCAGCACACTGCCAGCTTTCCCGTTATGTTCCCCGGAGCTGGAGATATCGGGGGTCTAAATTTCACCGTTCACTGTCAGAAGGGCGTTCCTGACAGTCTAGCTGCGCTGTGAGGAATGTCCTTCCTGACAGTATTCCTCCATAGCGCTGTACTGGGGGGGGGGCGTTCCTCACAGCTCAGCGTCATCACTGCGCGGTAAGGAACGCCCCCTCTGATACACTCTGGAACATAACGGGAAAGCCGGCAGTGTGCTGAATTCAACGCGCTGTCAGCTTTCTAGCGGTATGTAAAACCGCATATACATGAGGACGTGAAAGGTCCTCTTTGACTTGTTAAATACTCAGGGACAAGAAATTTTAACTGGACTTTTTAAAAAAATTTAAGTGGCTTTTGTTATGTTGTTACGTGGTTTTGTTATGCGTGTGAAACAGAATCTCCTCTACCCTCTGCATGCAGTGTATGAATGACATCATAGCAGATTAGGATAGAAATTAAGGAAATGTTGGGTGAGAAGTGTAATACTGCTAAGGACTCAGCAATCCTATTGCAATTTCCAGGTGAGGTATAAAGGGATGCTTTTTCTTTAGATGCCTACCCATTGCTTATTACCTCCTCTGTGGCACCAGCTCACCACTTTCATCAAAAGTGTAGCATGATGATAAATAGGGAAATCAGATACTCTAGAAAATCTCTCATCTTAGGTCAAGTCAAGGCTTGATTAAAGTGTGATCAGAAGGGCTGTTTAATGGATTAGGCCCCCCCATAATTTAATTTCTCCCTAACTAGCCCCACATAAGGACCCTTGCCCCCTCAGCCACCAATATTACACAAAAAAACACAACAAAAACAAAGAATATTCACCTAACCCCATTTCCATGGACCTGCAGGATAAGGCTGTAATGATCAGCACTCATCGCACTTTCCTGCCACAGACATCATCAGCTAATGGCTGAATAATGGACTACGGAGCTGATAGCACCATGCTCCACTACTGTATTCAACCTCCTTCTGTGTCCTAAGGACACAGATAGAGTTGAAATCGCTACCTGCCACATGGAACAGCAGGACAGCACCCTAAATGCAGGACTGTCCTGCTCAATCCAGGCTGGCTGAGGGGGCCCCTGCAACCATAGGGACTGGTGCAGATGCACCGTGTGCCCCACAGTTTAAGGGGACCTATCAATGTGCCAAATAAATGTGAAATGTTGAAGAATGCTCTGGGCATAAGGGTAGGGATAACTAAAAAAAAAGGTAGAGAAACTGTGGCAATATATTTATTTGAATTACTTCATACAGTATGACCAAGAAGAGGAGGAAAGTTTAGAGCATAGAAGTCTGAGTCAATTTGGTTTCCCAAATATTTGATGGTATTAGATTTGAAATTCAAACAAAAAGGTGACCTTCAGGTGTCCCACCAAGTCAACAGGCAGGGCAACATCATTGTATAGTTAACATTGAAACTGCTGACCTGGCCAAATCACTTGAACTCGCAGATAAGAACTGGAAGAGAGTTTCAACATTGGTGATGTATAATAACAGATCAATATGAGAAAGAGCTTCTGTCCCATCACACACAGCAGCAGATAAATGATTAAATATGATATTCACATAAAGTCTGATAACATTGAAAATTCAAGTCAGATAGAGTAGAAGATGAGGAGCAAAATATATATAGAATTTGATGGTATACCTGCCTGTGCTTGAAATTTTACCTTCAAGAAAGGTCTTGATGGCTTACTCATCTTCATCTTCCAAAATCATCCTCAAGTCAGGAGGTCGCCTTCCCTGTTAATGCGGTTTCGGAGATAGGAATCCACTCTCTGTTAAACTCCCCAGCAAGCCTATCTGGTAACAGACCCCTTAGATTTCAAAGGGATTGATAGTAATCTTTAAAAGACTCTTCTGGTTTATATAGAGGTTTGCTTGATGCTTCTTTGATCATAGAAAAAATATTAGGTCTTGAAGTTAAAAAACATGTTGTGAGCTTGGGCTGTGCAATTAATCTAATTAATTTGATTAATTCGCCAAAGAGTTCAAGATTCCGATTTTTATCAGAATTGTAAAATTGATGTTAGCCCTGATCCAGAGTCTGAAATATTTCTATGTAGGCTTCTCCTCCTTCATGTAAACTATGATGAACGGTTTCTTCACTGTAGTTAATAGTTGGGTGGTAGGATGAGGAAGCCTGCATCAGTTATATCTGATCCCCCCTCCCCATGCCAGCTCACTGAGCTTTTTAATATCTTTAAGTAAAAACATGAAAATCGAGAATTGCCCACATTGAGTTGATTTTTAAATAAAAACGCTCAGCCCCTTTATGACCTCACCACATTCATAGTAGAGACAAATACGATCTTTGAAATGTTTTTGCTTCTCGTTGAAGTAAATTGGCTAATGTTTTGGTGTTTCCATATGTGACTGAGCTCCAGCATTGTATTGAGAAAGCAATTGACTTATGGTAAGAGTCTTCTTCAGGCTCCCTGCTGAATAGAAGCACATGTAAGGTACTCTTCAACACTTCCCATTGTACTAGGAGGGGAATGTCATCTGAAGAGTTGTGAGAAAGGAATTCAGATATTGCTGTTGCAATAGTAACATGTACAAAACCGTTCAGATAATTTGGATGTAGATTATTAGGGAAGGGGTACAGTAGAAAAAATCTGAGACCAGTTTTGGAAGCAGTGCACCAGGAGAGCAGGTGATGGCTGGCAAAGTGTGCTATTGTGCTACACATATTAATTTACTGGGGAATAAAAGGTAATGTCCCTTACCTGCCAATTGAGAAAATGCCATAAATCCACTTGTTGCATGGTATAAATCTTGGTCTAGAGTGATATAAGAATTGGCATTAAGGGACATTCCCAAAGATAATTCCAGTGATCAGTAGAATTGTAGTCACAAGCTCAGCCAAGGCATCAAGAGGCCTCTAGGTCACACAAGCATGATTCTGGTTAAGGAGACAGAAGTTCGGTTTGGTTACATCTGTTTAAAATATAGAGTTTCAGGAATATAAAACACTACTGGGATCACATTGTATTTGCAATTACAGAAGTTCAGTTTGGTGAAATGTCTGTCTGAAATATGGAGTTTCAGGAATATAAAACACCATTGGGATCACATTGTATTGCAATTACAGATGGCAGTGAAGATTTACATATGGCAACACTCAAACTTCTAGATCTTGCCTCTGGATTGGTACTATGATACCATTGTGTATTATATCTGTGGTCGAAATGAGTTTCCTGTAGCAGGAGCACTTTGCTTACGCAAATGGTATAATTCTTAATTTCCTCAGCCAAGTACAAGTTATATTTTCCACAATAAACTTTATTTCTCTGCCCAAGCCTCCAACATCCCCAAATCCCTATGTAATATTATATTATCCTCCTCTGTGCTGATTAGTTTATAGAGCTTTGTATTATCTGCATATACTGAAATGATACTCTGTTATATAATAATAATCATACATTAATAAACATGAAGGGGACCTAATAACGACCCCTGTGGTACCAAACCAGTAACTGTGACCTGATTTAAAGAGTATGTGCCATCAGGTCTGAAAAGCCAAATGGCATACATCACCCGATAGATGATATCACCCTGAGCATTTTGGTATTTTCCTTACTGACATTTGTTCAGCCATTCCAAAGATATAAGCCCTTTTAGTGTTGATGGAAATTTGAGTATACTAGCCAATTGAGTGGTAACATTTCAAGACATACAGCATATAGAGTCCCCCCAAAGAAACCACAGTGTTATTGCTCACTTGGCTAGTATACTCTAATTTGCATCAGCACTAACAACGCTTGTATCTTTGGAATGGCTGAACGGATTTGGATAAATAAAACACCAAAATGCTCAGGGTGACAGTAACCAGGTGATGTATGTCATTGGACCTTTTGGACCTGGTGATAGGTACTCTTTAAGGATATACTATTTATACCCATTCTCTTTTTTTTCTTATTTAGCCATTTGATAACCCAATTAAACATGGTATCCCCAATTATACATATTATCTATTGGAGAACAAAAGGACTAGTCCCTTCGGGGATAAGGGAATGCAATAAATAAACTTGAGGACATTGTCCCAGTTTCTTGTGGTTGTCTTTCAGCTGGTGAAAATTGATCTTTCTGTAGTTTGGTCTTTAGATTCTACTAAATATATTTTTTAAAGGATTAATAAAATGTATTATGTTGTAGTCACTCTTAACTAGGTGATCAAAATCTGTATGTATGATAGTCTGCCCAGTCTATTGTTTAAAATTACAGTAACTGTAGAAGTAATAGAAGTATCCTACCTTCCTCTTGTCGGGTACTGCACTAGTTGTGAAAAGTTGTCTTTTATTATTGTGAAAAAAAAAACAGATTCCTTTGTTGGATCTGCAGGTTTCTTCTACCCAAATTATGTCAGGGTAGATGAAGAACCCAATAATAATAATAATAATAATAATGACTTTGTTATGCTTTGTTGCCTCATATATGTGCCTTATTGGTAGATTTTCTCTGCTGCCAAGCAAACCTTAACCAGTATTTAACTATTTTTTTTATCTCCTCTTATTCAACCTATAGAGTTTCCGCATATTCATTCGACACAGGTGTCATAACATAGGTTGGACTTTATTCCTCCCTCTGCTTATTTGTGCAGTGACTTCTAAACAGGCTTCCAAAAATTAGTCAGTTTTGTCATTTCTGATGACTTTTGAGAACACTGTAATGTGTACACCAATATATAAAAATGCTTCAAATTATTTGGCTTAGTTATACAGTAGGGAAAAAAAGTATTTAGTCAGCCACCAATTGTGCAAGTTCTCCCACTTAAAAAGATGAGGCCGGGCTGTAATTGACATCATAGGTAGACCTCAACTATGAGAGACAAAATGAGAAAACATATCTAGAAAATCATATTGTCTGATTTTTTAAGAATTTATTTGCAAATTATGGTGGAAAATAAGTATTTGGTCAATAACAAAAGTTCATTTCAATACTTTGTTATATATCCTTTGTTGGCAATGACAGAGGTCAAACGTTTCCTGTTAGTCTTCACAAGTTTGGCACACACTGTTGCAGGTATGTTGGCCCATTCCTCCATGCAGATCTCCTCTAGAGCAGTGATGTTTTGGGGCTGTCGCTGGGCAACACGGACTTTCAACTCCCTCCAAAGGTTTTCTATGGGGTTGAGATCTGGAGACTGGCTAGGCCACTCCAGGACCTTGAAATGCTTCTTACGAAGCCACTGCTTCGTTGCCCTGGCAGTGTGCTTGGGATCATTGTCATGCTGAAAGACCCAGCCACGTTTCATCTTCAATGCCCTTGCTGATAGAAGGAGGTTTGCACTCAAAATCTCACGATACATGGCCCCATTCATTCTTTCATGTACAAGGATTAGTCTTCCTGGTCCCTTTGCAGAGAAACAGCCCCAAATGCTTCACAGTAGGTATGGTGTTTCTACCAAACAGTTCTACTTTGTTTTCATCTGAAAATATGACATTCTCCCAATACTCTTCTGGAACATCCAAATGCTCTCTAGCAAACTTCAGACGGGCCCGGATATGTACTGGCTTAAGCAGGGGGACACGTCTGGCACTGCAGGATCTGAGTCCCTGGCGGCGTAGTGTGTTACTGACGGTAGCCTTTGTTACGTTAGTCCCAGCTTTCTGCAGGTCATTCACTAGGTCCCCCTGTGTGGTTTTGGGATTTTTGCTCACCGTTCTTGTGATCATTTTGACCCCACGAGGTGAGATCTTGCGTGGAGCCCCTGATTGAGGGAGATTATCAGTGGTCTTGTATGTCTTCCATTTTCTAATTATTGCTCCCACAGTTGATTTCTTCACACCAAGCTGCTTGCCTATTGCAGATTCAGTCTTCCCAGCCTGGTGCAGGTCTACAATTTTGTTTCTGGTGTCCTTCCACAGCTCTTTGGTCTTCACCATAGTGGAGTTTGGAGTGTGACTGTTTGAGGTTGTGGACAGGTGTCTTTTTTTATACTGATAACAATTTGAAACAGGAGCCATTACTACAGGTAATGAGTGGAGGACAGAGGAGCCTCTTAAAGAAGTTACAGGTCTATGAGAGCCAGAAATCTTGCTTGTATGTAAGTGACCAAATACTGGATTTGTTTTCTCATTTTGTCTCTCATAGTTAAGGTCTACCTATGATGACAATTACAGGCCTCTCTCATCTTTTTAAGTGGGAGAACTTGCATAATTGGTGGCTGACTAAATACTTTTTTCCCCACTGTAAGGAGATCTGTTTCCTTCAGCACTTATCAAGCTGTGCTCCTGCTCCTTATCTTTATCTTTATGGCTAAGGTCAAGTGTTCAGAAGAAAGCTTGTCTTTCACTTCTCGGCCTTTTGGCTAAGATCATGTGTAGTATCTGTTCTTATCAGTAACAGTCAGTAGGTTGGTTCCGCCAGAGGGAGTGGTTAACCCACTGTAGGGAGCCAACTGAACACTGCGAACATGAGGCAGGGAACCACACCAGGGATTGCAGAGGGCCCTGGGATCGAAGCCAAGGGGCTGGGGAGGCTTTCGAAGGTCTCATGGTGCAAGTGCCTCTGGGGATGGTGACTCCAGAGGTGCCTTAACTCACTGGGCGTGGGAAACCCACTGAGTATGGCACATTGCACAAGCACTTGAACACACCTTAGAAGCACTCACCCTATTGCTTGGTTTATCCAGCATGGGTAATTTTTTATAGATCCGGCGGATAGACCGGGCCAGTACACTAGCACTCTATTCACTTATTTATTCTTTTTTGTTTATCACGTTTTGTCACCTGTTTGTCACTGTTTTTGTGTGGATGTAGGGGTGCGGAAACCCTTTTGGGTCCTACCCGAAGTCTAGGAGTTGGAGTGTGTGGCCCTCGGGTTCCCTCCTTCTTTGCTCTCCAGTGCCTGTCTCTGCTTTTGTGGATATAGGCAACAGTTGCAGGCTCAGTAGTACTCTTGGGGTGGCAGCCCTTGAGGAGACTGATGCAAGTAGCTGGCTTGGTAGTACTCCTGGTGGTGGCAGCCCATGGAGGAAACCAAGTAAGTCACTGACCCTCCTGTCTAGGCAGTTGAGTTGGTTCAGCCCCCTTACTCTTGTGCCTTTTGGCTTTGAGTTTGGGGACAGTTTCGGAGGACCCATTCTCTTTTGAGATGGGTTTTGCGATAGACCGCATCCTTTGCACGTTTTTTTCAGTGGCACCCGTCACTTTTTTGTCGTGCACTGGTGTTTTCGTTGGCACAGCTTTGAGACCTTCAAAAAAAAAAAAAAAAAAAAAGTGGAGTTTGGAGTGTGACTGTTTGAGGTTGTGGACAGGTGTCTTTTATACTGATAACAATTTCTAACAGGTGCCATTACTACAGGTAATGAGTGGAGGACAGAGGAGCCTCTTAAAGAAGAAGTTACAGGTCTGTGAGAGCCAGAAATCTTGCTTGTTTGTAGGTGACCAAATACTTATTTTCCACCATAATTTGCAAATAAAATCAGACAATGTGATTTTCTGGATTTGTTTTCTCATTTTGTCTCTCATCGTTGAGGTCTACCTATGATGACAATTACAGGCCGGCCTCATCTTTTTAAGTGGGAGAACTTGCACAATTGGTGGCTGACTAAATCCTTTTTTTCCCCACTGTAGTAAACTTGACACTTAAAGAGGACCTTTCACGTCCTCATGTATATGCGGTCGTACAACCAATGGCTCTAACATAGTTACATTGTAACCCCCTCCTGTGGTGATATCTTCATTACTCTAAATAGTCCTGCAGTATAGTGATACTATATTAGCTTAACAATCAGACTTTATAATAGAAATAAAGTCAATAGGAACTTAATGTTACACTTTGTGTACTTTTACAGCTTCTATTTTATCACTGCAAATATTGCAGTACTAGCGAGGATTTGGTTATGTTCAGTTCCTGCTTGCCCTGAAAAATTAGGTGATGTCCTTAAGACTTTATGTATGGTTGAAATATCTGCAAAATATCATAAATGTTGGACAAGAGCAATATGTGCGTATTATTTTATGAGTTATTAATCCAGACAAAATATCACCCCAACTTTACAGGGAACCTTTTACATGAAAAATTCTGCTTAATCTGTAAGCAACATGGTACAGAGCAAGTAGAGTTTAGGGGATTGATATATAATTTTGTGGGAATAGATTCAGTAACTTGTCAGTTATTCATTGAAATCTCTATTCTTTCTATACTGAGAAGTCAAGGAGGTGGTCCTACTAGTGATTGATAACCTCCCCTCTATGACTGTGCATACAGAGATAGCTGTCATTTGCTGATAGGACCGCCTCCTTGACTTCTCTGCAAAAAACAGAAGAGGTTTCAATGGATAAATGACAAGTTATAATGAACCATTTTCTATAATTTTCTACCATTTTCAATCGTCTCAGTTCCTCCTGGTATATGGCATGCTACATGCAGATCGATCAGCAATTTCCAAGTGACAGGTTCCCTTTAAGGGATTTAAATAGGTTACATTGTATATTCATCATATGGACGTCAGCTAGACCCAAATGTCATACTTTATTTCTTTTCTATGAAAATTACATTTATTTTTTTTTTATTCAGTACAGAAAAGATGACTCAACAATGAATTCTAATCATAACTTCATATAACCCATTTTCTTCTTACTTTCTATCCATACATTTATAACTTGCCTCAAATATCACCAGCTGTTGATGTATTCTCTGACTTGGTGTTTAAGAACATTTACCCTGAAAAAGTGTCCTCCAAAATATAAATTCTCAACTTTTCTGCCATGTTCTGTAGTTTCTTTATAATATTATTCACTGTTTAATAGAATTTCTTGCTTAGATAGCAAACATCATCTAGATAAAGTAAGTGTTAACTTGACATTTAACATGTTACATGCCACTGAAATGAATGGTATGTAACATTACACGCCATGTTGCTGGTTACTATGCCAAGTTAACATTTGTCTGTTTCTTGTAAAGTTAGCATATTCAACATAGATTGTCACCAAGCATACTGACCTGACTTCAGATTGGCAAATCTACATAGTTACAGTGTGTAAGTTTATCGGACAAAGGATCCCTAAATACCCTGACCCAGGTTCAAGTGGCTTGTAAGAGGTGGAACCCTTTCTCGATTTTTTTTTTTGTTCTAAATCCCTGCCCCAAGCTGTGCCCCCGCCTCATTTACGTTTCTAAACAGAGGTATAACTAAGAAGCAACTTACAATAGAAATGTGTTTCTTTATTCACTAATCAAACTCTTTTTTTTCTACCCCAATCCCCTCCATCCTAAATTTTTCACAAACTCTAAAATCTGTGCTGAATGCGAATTGTTTTTTCAAGACAGACTTTAGCCAAAAATGCTGCTGCAGCTAATAGTACATTTTCTATTTTAAACCAAGTGCTTTATTCATATCACTAGTGTTTAGCACTTCTCTATGATGCACTCCATGCTGCTCTTGAGTGAGTGTGAGAGAGTTAAGGAGCAGAATCTTCTATTTTCTCCATTTGCAGTTTGTGCTGGAGCCTGTAGAGGGAAAAAGTGCTAGAAAGTGCAGAAATAAAGCCATAATATTATCAGAAGTAGAGTTACTCCTCACTCACATGTAAGCTTATCCTGGAAAGTAATCCAAAAGTTTAGGTACTATATGCTTTAAATGGTCACTAACTTTTCAGACAACTTAGTCTCATTTAATAGGGTATGTGATTCTGGACCACAATATAATGTACTTTAATTATACATGTTGCTGTTTTCTGCCTGAAAACCTCTCTAAAGTAGCTGCCACTAGGTGTCTCTGTTCTTGTGAATTTGCTGCTCATTCCCTGTTACTAGGAAAGGTCCATCCATAGCTACCTTAAAGTAAGACGGGTTCACAGTGAATGCAGAGGGGCTGGGCTTTCGGCGCACAGTGAATGGAGAGGGTAGGTTTGCACACAGCTTTCCCAGCTTCTATGCTACACAGACATTTCTCACAGGTCAACATGAGTGTGAACCGAGAGCAAGGCAGGTGGTTTGGACTCCGCAACCAGAAATGAACGCACACGCGGTAGTTCAAGAAAAAAAAAAATATATTTACTATAAGTTAATAAAGGCTAGTTAAAGGTAAAATGACAGGGCTAAAGACAAGCAAAATATACAATATAGCATGAACAATTTCAAGGCAAATTCTGCAATGGTTTCTACTTTTACTCTGTCCACTTCTGCAGTATGGACACTGAATGAACAATATACTCAAAACTATCCCTAACTGACCCTGACTTCACATTTGGGTGCACCCCTTTTCCCCAGTGGTCCAGGTGGACCGCTTACAGTCCGTAGAAGCGCGCGGTGGGGCCCAAAGTCGGTCCTTTCTTTTATAGTGAAGCGTCCTCTCCTCACGGTTATCAGGATCTTGGGAGAAATGAAGTCCTCTTTAACAGACAGGGAAACCAACTGAATGCAATGTAATCCAACAGCAGATTCCACTCAGCACACTGACAGTCCTGCCGAATCCATACACTGAGCTGGGATGTAAGCCGGGATTTAGCAGGTGCCGTCCAGTACATCAACAGCACTGCGAGTCTCTATCTGTGGTATCCATATACACAGTCACAATGTCAGTCTCACTGATCAGCCACTGAGCACAGTTCCTTTCACGTGGACTCACTAGTCCTGTTGTCTCTTTACACTCTGTTTGTCTCTGGACCAAGATACAGCTTAGCTGTACAGAAAAATCTCCACACCAGTTCAATACAACACTTGCCAAGATGGCTGCTGCTCTCTGTCTCGTCACTTCCTGCTTCTCTGCTCACACTCTGTCTGCAGAACAGACAGGCTGACATAAAAGGGGGGGGGGTCTCACTCCAGCATCATGTCACAATTACAATGGCTGCTGTCTTAAAGGAACAGAATCACAGAAATACATTCAACATTAACAGTTTATACAGACAAATGAAGCTTAAGACAACATTGGCTGTCTCTTACATATTCCCCCCCACTTTAAGATTGGCAGTCCCTGCCTATGACTGTATATCCAGAGGGTTGTACTTTTATGCACAGGGTGGTAGTATACCGATGTATGGCAGGCCAAACAAACTCATCCTGCGCATACCGAACAGGGGGGAATACCAGCATTTGGCCTAGTGGTCCGTCTGAGGACCGGTGGCATATTATGGGGTGCTGCAGCTATGGGCTGAGAAGGACCAGCGGATTCCGCACCAGAGGGGGCACAGGCCGCAGATACAGTAGTCACAGGTGGAACATCCCCAGGATCAGGGATCGGCCAACAATCATCCTCCTCGTCGGAGGCCCATTCCGCACCTCCATTCTCTGACTGTGGGAGCTCATTCACATTGGCAGGCCCATCGTGATTTGTCCCTTCAGAATGACACAGGCGCAACATATTTCGGTGAAGTACTCGAACACAATCAGTTCCTTCTTTCTGGACCTGGTACACTGGCCCATTCGCATACTTGCGGCCAACAACACGATACGGCAAAGCCTCCCATCTGCTTTCCAATTTCCCTTGGGGTTTCTTGACACGAACTAGCACCAGGTCGCCTGGTTGCAATGGTGCTTCTTGCACTGGGGTCTTATCAGGATGGGGATGTTCTTGCAGGCGCTGCCGCACCAATCGATGGATCGTCTCAAGTCTCTGCCGATGCGCCCGCACCCAAGAGGTTGGATCCCTCGGAGGGAACCCATCCACATCATTCAACTGTAATTCTCCTATACTTCGCCCAGACCGCCCAAAGAGAAGTGTATAAGGAGAGTACCCCGTTGTAGAATGGACCTGATTGTTATAGGCCCACACCATTTCAGACAAGAACTGAGGCCACTGTAACTTCTTGTCTTCCTCCAGAGTCCGCAGCATCTGTAGCAGAGTTCTGTTGAATCTTTCACAGGCCCCATTTCCCTGAGGGTGGTATGGAGTCGTGTGCGACTTCTTTATCCCGTAGATACGTTGAACTTCTTTCATTACGTGTCCCTCAAAGCAGGCGCCCTGGTCGGAGTGGATGCGTTGGGGGCACCCATATACTCGAATGAAATCTTGGCACAGAGCACGAGCTGCTGACTCAGCTGTCTGGTCCTTGGTGGCGGTTACCACCGCAAATTTGGTGAAGTGATCCACCATTACGAGGCAATACTGGTGTCCGCTATTGGATGGGCCCACCATTAGATAGTCTATCATGACGATTTCTAAAGGTTCCTGGGTCACGATGGTTTGCAGGGGAGCTCTCTGTTCTATTGCCTTATGGATCTCACAAGTTCGACAGCTGCGGCATACTTCTTCGACCATTTGACGAAGACCAGGGCAGTAAATCAGTCGCTGTAACCAACGAAAGGTCTTCTCATGACCAAAATGTCCATTCTTATTATGAGCCTCAACTGCCAAGGAGCGAGCCAGTTCACTAGGCACCACAATTTGGTATCGAATGTCGATCTCAGAAGGTAAATAGACCTTTCGGCATAGCACTCCATTTTTCATCTCCAACTTTTCCCACTGACTCAAAACAGATAATATCTCACGTGTCAGTCGTTCTCTTTCCTCTCTACAGGGCTTCTGGCCTTTCTCAACACACTTGATCATCTGCGCCAGCCCCTCATGGGTCTGTTGTATCTGTGCCCATTCCTGTCGTGAGGGACCAAAGAAAGGAGCCATTTCAGTCCCCTCCATCTCAAACTGATTAGTGGCGGTCAAGGCCTGTGAAAATCTGCTGAAATCGGGCACCTCCACATGCTCCAACTCATGATCCACGTCTTCTGTGGGGGTCTGGGAAGTTACCCTAGAAAGTCCGTCAGCATTCTGGTTCTCTGTCTTGGACCGATACTTAATGCGGTAATTGAATGTAGACATTCGGGCTATCCACCTCTGCTCTAACGCCCCGAGCTTGGCATTTTCCAGGTGAGCTAGTGAGTTGTTGTCAGTCAGTACTAAAACTTCAGCACCGGTCAAATATTCAGAGAATTTCTCGGTCAAGGCCCATACCAGTGCCAACAGCTCCAATTTAAATGAACTATAATTCTCGGGGTTTCTTTCAGAATCTCTCAAAGACCGGCTGCCGTACGCTATGACCCTCTCCTGGCCATCCTGAAGCTGGGAAAGCACTGCTCCAAGACCATACAGGCTTGCATCCGTATACAGCTGGAACGGCAAGTGGTAATCAGCATATGCCAAGATTGGGGCTGTTGTCAGTGCATCCTTCAATGCCTGGAAGGCTTGTTCCTGTTCAGGTCCCCACTTCACGGACCGGTTCTTTGGACCACCGGATGTGCCTCGTAGGAGAGCATTAAGTGGTGCTGCTACCTTGGCGAAATCCTTAATAAACCGTCGATAGTAACCGGCTACTCCAAGGAACGCCCTCACTTCTCGCAGGGTAGTCGGTATCGGCCAATCTTGAACAGCCGCTATCTTGTCTCTTGATGGTCTCACCCCTTCTCCTGATACGCGGTGACCCAAGTAATCAATTTCAGATTGGAACAACCGACATTTACTGGGTTTCAATTTGAGCCCATGTTCCTGCAATCTTCGAAATACTTGCCCCAACTGGTGGAGATGGTCTTCAAAGGTCGCAGAATACACTATAATGTCATCCAAGTAGATGAGAGTGAACTCAAAGTTGAAGTCACCGAGACATTTCTCCATCAACCGCTGAAACCTTCCGGGTGCATTTGTCAACCCGAAGGGCATCCGGTTAAATTCGTATAGTCCCATGGGCAAGATGAATGCCATCTTCTCCTTGTCTTTTGTGGCCATCGGCACCTGCCAATACCCACTAGCCAGATCTAGTGAGGAGAAGTACCGGGCTCTCCCTAGCGCTGAGAGGGACTCCTCAATCCGTGGCAAGGGGTAGGAATCTCGTACGGTGCAAGCGTTTAACTTCCGATAGTCTACGCAAAATCGGATGGACCCATCTTTTTTTCTTACTAACACCACAGGAGCCGCCCAGGGACTCTGGCTTTCTTGGATGATCCCACCCTGTAGCATCTTAGCTAACAGTTCTTTCACTTCCTGATACAACTGTGGAGGAATTTGTCGGTAGCGCTCTCTAATTGGAGGGGTGTCTCCTGTGGGAATCTCATGGTAGATCCCTGTGGTACATCCAAAATCTTCAGCATACCGTGCAAAGGTGGCTTGGTTCTCCCACAACAGCTCATCTACCTTCTGCACCCATTCCAGAGAACATGAACTTACATCCATCTTCATCTGTTCTCGAATTGCACAGCCATTCCATTCAGAGGTGGGTTCCTCATCTTCTCCCATGGACACAGTTACGGTCCACTCATCCCTTTCAGTCGGCTTCAGCTGCATTGGAGTTACTTTCCTTACTTCCTCCGGAGTCACATAGATGTTAGCCAGCAGCCTCCCTGGGGTCAGGTCCACACTCTGGTCCTGAGTGTTTACACATCGAAGTGGTACTCTTCCATTGCGAACTATTGCCAAGGAACGGGCCACTAGCGGATCAACACCTCCTTCGGCTGCCTGCAGTGGTTCTACCAACACAGCTATGCCCTCTAGTTTCCGACAGGTGCCTACGGGCATGGACACTATTGTCTCCCGACTGGGTGGCAGTGTAACTTTTGTATGCAAAGGAACTGAAATTCGAGCCAGAGGACGCTGTGCATCTGAACTTTTCTGTAAGCCACATGTCCGGATCAGCCGCTGGAAAGCTGTTTGAGTAGGCCGATGGGTGGTGGTTTCTTTCCAATAACCGTGACCTTTCTTTTCAAAGAGGATCTGATCTAATTCTTTTAACACATTCATCCCCAAAATGACAGGGACCTTTACTTCATGTGACTCCTGTACCACCACAATGCCTTTCCTACCTAGATCTTGGCCACATACCCGGACATTCATCCAGGCCACTCCCACGACCGGAACTGGTAACTGGTTAGCTGCGACCACTCGTACGAATGTATGGGGATCATATTTCACATGTTGCCGGAAGTACCGTTCATAACAGTCTCTACTCAAGGTCGTTACTTGGGAACCCGTGTCAATCATCCCGGTAACCGGAATACCCTCCATTTCCACCTGTATGACAGGACTTGCAGCGATCAGGTCATCATCAGGGCATTCTCCCCACATAGTCTCCTTGTCAGTCTCCCCTACTACACGCCCTTCAGCAGCAGGGGACTTCAGTTTAACGGCGGTCTCTCATAAGTTTGTCGCTGCTCTGGACATCTAGCAGAAACGTGGCCCATCCGTCCACACTCCCAGCAGCGTATCCCCCGTCGTTCTGGCCATCTGTTTGGGCCCCTTCGGTAAGCCCCTTCGATTTCTCCTGAGCACTGCACTAAATGATTTGGACCCCTTCGGTAGGTCCTATCCTCACCCCTCCAGCGGGGTGGTGGGTGATTCTGACTTGCTGGGTGTGGATGGCTCACCCTTTCATCTCCAGTCTTCTGGAAGTCTGCAATTTTCATAGACTGCTCATCACAACGAGTGTGCAAGTGTTCCATTTGTTCTTGCAGTTTCTGCATTACTGTGAGAATTTCTTTAACCGTCCCTTTTTCTACTGTCTCTGAGCCAGAACTAGCCCCCTGTGACAAAGTAACTCCAACTGCGGTCTGCGGCCTCGGGACCATACTATTGGCACGTGAGATGGCCTCTACCTGTACATCATGGAATTTAGCATCAGTCTCTCGTCGTATAAAATCCTGCATAGTCACAGTTAAACTGCCGTCACGTATCCCCAGGACAAACTGGTCACGGAGAGTCCGATCAGGGTTACAGAAGGCTGGCGAGCCCCCTCTTTCCTTCCTTTGAATATCTCGGAGCAGTTCTTGTAGGGCATTTGCATATTGGGGAAGGCTTTCATTCTCCTGTTGTACCCTCTGGAAGAACCGAGCCTGCAGAGACCCCAGCAATGCAGTTTCTCCATAGATGGTTTCTAGAATCTGGACTACTTGCTCAAATGTCTGCCTTTGTTCAAATGGCCTCAGTATCACCGTGGTCTTAGCATCCCCTTGTAATGTCAATATTGCTAGCTCTACTAGTACTTCTGGTGCGGTCTGGTACATTCGCTGTATCATTCGTATCTGTTCCACCCACATACTCACTGACATATTATTGCCATCAAATTTAGCTAACTGACTCATTATAGCCCCTGCTGGCATTCTTCCTCCAGCGCCATTCTCCCGAACGGGTGCGTCACCGTCCATTCTGGTAAGCGGATCCTGTTCGTGACGCCAATTTGTGAACCGAGAGCAAGGCAGGTGGTTTGGAC
Organism: Leptodactylus fallax; assembly: GCA_947044405.1. Lineage (NCBI taxonomy): Eukaryota > Metazoa > Chordata > Amphibia > Anura > Leptodactylidae > Leptodactylus > Leptodactylus fallax. The sequence continues at coordinate 8,938,179 of CAMRHE010000038.1, read as the reverse complement.
TCCGCAACCAGAAATGAACGCACACGCGGTAGTTCAAGAAAAAAAAATATATATTTACTATAAGTTAATAAAGGCTAGTTAAAGGTAAAATGACAGGGCTAAAGACAAGCAAAATATACAATATAGCATGAACAATTTCAAGGCAAATTCTGCAATGGTTTCTACTTTTACTCTGTCCACTTCTGCAGTATGGACACTGAATGAACAATATACTCAAAACTATCCCTAACTGACCCTGACTTCACATTTGGGTGCACCCCCTTTTCCCCAGTGGTCCAGGTGGACCGCTTACAGTCCGTAGAAGCGCGCGGTGGGGCCCAAAGTCGGTCCTTTCTTTTATAGTGAAGCGTCCTCTCCTCACGGTTATCAGGATCTTGGGAGAAATGAAGTCCTCTTTAACAGACAGGGAAACCAACTGAATGCAATGTAATCCAACAGCAGATTCCACTCAGCACACTGACAGTCCTGCCGAATCCATACACTGAGCTGGGATGTAAGCCGGGATTTAGCAGGTGCCGTCCAGTACATCAACAGCACTGCGAGTCTCTATCTGTGGTATCCATATACACAGTCACAATGTCAGTCTCACTGATCAGCCACTGAGCACAGTTCCTTTCACGTGGACTCACTAGTCCTGTTGTCTCTTTACGCTCTGTTTGTCTCTGGACCAAGATACAGCTTAGCTGTACAGAAAAATCTCCACACCAGTTCAATACAACACTTGCCAAGATGGCTGCTGCTCTCTGTCTCGTCACTTCCTGCTTCTCTGCTCACACTCTGTCTGCAGAACAGGCAGGCTGACATAAAAGGGGGGGGGGTCTCACTCCAGCATCATGTCACAATTACAATGGCTGCTGTCTTAAAGGAACAGAATCACAGAAATACATTCAACATTAACAGTTTATACAGACAAATGAAGCTTAAGACAACATTGGCTGTCTCTTACATGAGTATATTTATTTCTGACTAGCAGCTTGTGTTATCACTGATGGGATGTAAGTCACAGGCAGCAAGCAGCTTTCATTATTGGGCTCAGATATCTCTTATTCTGTGTCAGGGATTATAACTTGGATTTTCAGTTCACTGTCCCTGGATCTCCAATATTATGCATGCTTGGTCTTTTCTCAGATATTTGTTTGCTATTTTACAGTTACTACTGGCAGAATTACATGTAAAGAAACCAGTTACTACCAGTAGTAGTAATAATGGATAGGGGAGGGGGCAGCCTGCTCCTTATTGTACTTCCTTCCAGTCTTACACTAGATTCACACCTGTGTTGGGGTTTCCGTTCAAGTGGACACGAAAAACAGAAACCCAATACGCTTAAAAAGCGGTTACCCGTGGAAATCCGCGGACACAATAGACTATAATGGGGTCTTATGTCTTATGGGGTCTTCGTTTCCACCCGGTTTTGGACCGAAAAATGCACAGAGATAAGTCCTGCCTGCATTTTTCAAGCGGAAAGGGGGACAGAATGTCCGAATGGAAACTGAACACAAGTGTGAATCCAGCCTTACATAGAAATGCAAAATGTGCTGCTGCTATAATGGGGCTATTAGCAGCAGAAAAACTGATAGGACGCAAAGTATGAAGGCTTATTCATCTAGCGTACAGACAGCCCAGCAAGACCCTGCAGATATTTCAACTTCTGATGAAATCTCAGGTTCTCTTTAAATGTAAAATTGTGTTTATCAAATTATATGTAAAAATGAAATTTTGGAAATTGCAAAAGTAAATGCATAAGCTAAAGACGTACCCTTTAAAAATAATCCTTTTGATTAAGATAAAGTGACACTAATATAAAGTACCAGCTGTAATGGATAATTATGTCTAGTGTGCTTTAATATCATCCGCACTGAATGTCACTGACGCTCTATCTGAGGGTGTGTTTAATTTAATGAATATGCAATGCAGCCATTACAATCTGTCTGACATGAAAACACTTTGCTTGGGGATCTTAGCAAAGCATATTGATGGTTGTGACAGAAAAGAAACCACAACTCTTGACAAATTGTCCTATTTCTCATCTGAATATGATAAATATGTTGTGATAGAATTGACAAAGTTATCAAAGAAAATGGTACAATTATTTAATATGCAAACGTGGCACTTTTGTGCAATTGTGGCGCTTAATTATTCAGCCCTGAAGGTGCCATGCTTCTTTCTGTGCCAGCTTTGACTTATGTTTTTCTAGTTTGCATAAACACAATGTTGTAATATTGGAAATAATTATTATGATATTTGCACCTGTCACATTTCAGCTTATTTGCATTGTACTTTTATGTTCACAATGCATTTACTGCTCAATGGAAGTGCAACTAACCAGCAAAGCAATAAAGTATTTATTGTTTCCCTGTTTACGAACATAATCCGAGCTGTAAAACCTTTGTACATGTTATAAAATATTGAAAAACAAACCTAGTTCAGGCAGCGTCGTTCCGCATTATAATCTTGATCACACACCTTAGCGGTGCCATTTCAAGGTTGCTGTGATTTTGCTTGCAGTCATTTTAAGTATTCAGCAATGGAATATTTTTACCTGTTGTAATAAGATTTATTACTTGCTGGAATTTTGCAACACATAATATTTAGTATCTATATTTATAGCTAGGAAGTGTGCATTTTCTTGCTTGTATCTTGAAACTGAAATTAAAGGGATTGTCAGGCGGCCCCCTGTATGGATCAGCTGTTCAGGGCAGCTTCATATACCTGTAATATGCACTGCATGGAGTGTTAACCAATAGGAGCTGAGCTACAGTGATGGCGCCTGCCCACAATACAGGGCAGGTAGTCATCTGCTTCTGGCTTTCTGCAGTGTATAGTACAAGCATCCCTACAGCTGATTCATGCAGGGAGCACCTATCGATCCCCCAAATATCAAATATTTAAGGCCTATCCCAAGGGCAGGCCATAGATAAAATTCCTGAGCAAACAATGTTGTTAGTTCTGGTGCCTGACATACTATTTAGTCTCTGTACTGTCAGGAGGGCGGTGTCAGGCAGGAGCAGACAAGGGGTGTGATTCTGAGCTCTGACACTGGCTGCTTCTGATTGGAGCTCTGAATTACGCCCCCTGCTTGACACCGCCCTTCTGACATTACAGAACTTAAATAGCACATCCAGGACCAAAAGTAACTGTTCTTGTTGCTCAGAAACCATGGGCACTAGGAAAAAAAATTCCAACTACACTGGGCAGTGTCAGGCAGGGGGACGTGATGTGGATCTCCAATCAGAGGCAGCCAGTGTCAGAGCTCAGGATCACAAACTTGCCTGCTCCTGCCTGTCACTGCCTACCTGACAATTCAGAGCCTAACAGATGTGTTCGGTACAGGCATAAATCAACTGGCTGGACACAACAGATATATGTGAACCCAACTTTACTAAGTAAAAATATATAAAATCCTATAATGATACAAATAACAATATTTTCAATATTGTGGATGAGAAGACATAATTGATCCTACCAGTTATTGCTGAGACTGGTACATGCAGCCACGGCCGCCGGATAGCTTTGAGAGAATGAACAGTTGATGTCTGGAAGATTTGATGTGAGGAAGGTGATAACCCAGTTTGACAAGAGGATGTACAGATTGTGCAGTGTATGATGTTCTTTTCCCCTACCCATTGCATTTATTACTTTTGTGCTGTCAACTCTGATTTGTGTCTTACAGGACATGTGGGATCAATAGGTATTTCTATGAGATTCTGTAGAGTCCAGGGTCGTAATTGGTATTGCAATACAAGCAAGTGCTGGCTAAAGCCTTGTGAATTACATTGTACAGAAAATGCACATATAATGAAGGTGTTGATTTATGGTCATATTTCTCAGAAAATTGAACCATTCTTTTTCCTTTAATAGTTTTAGAATGTCACTGCCTTGAAATGATTTGATGCTCATCATGGTTATCTGATGTGAATGATTCTGATGCTAAGATACCATATTTCACGAAATAAAATCCAGCTATTAACAAGAAACATAAGACACGGTAAACAATACCCAGGCATTGCTTTTTTTTATTTTTGATCATCAAATCATTCCGAGACCATTTATATCAGCATAGTTGTATCATTCTGTGCCACATGAAAGAAATTCTCATATCCAAAGAATCCGAAGTTCCTCATATAATGTCCTCAACCTATTGACTAGGAAATGACAATCGCTGCGAATTGGTAGCGAGAGGGTTCATTGTGATTAATAAGGATTAAAGTGACTGTCCAGTCTTGACCTCAGAAATGATATGTAAGTCAATACCTATAGGTAAGTACCTGCCATTTATTCTCCTCACTGCTTGCTTCTTTTCAGTTCAGTCCATTAGAGCAGAGATCTGTGGCTACAGTTTAGCTGCAGTGCCTATAGGGAGTCTAAGGTAGTCTAGGAGGGATCACCTCATGTCTAATGATTGGCTATGGTTGCTACTCTCCATCTGCAGCTCTGCCTCTTCAGCTGTATATAAACGCAAGTCCAGTGCATACTTCAACCCCTTAAAGGGGTTGTCCAGGAATTATAGGAAGCTCAGTGGTCACCAGGGTAGGTATAAAACTAAAAAGGTCATGCTCATCTGTCTCTAGTTCTCTGTTATACAGTTTCATTCCCATGCTGGGACTCACTGGGCCGGAAGCGATAAGGCTCATATAACCACTGAGATCAATCAGTGACATCAGTGGTCTCTGGGATGGAACTGTGACATATGTGAGTGACATCACCAATTCTTCAACAGTGATCGCTGAAGGAACTGATTGTTCTAAGTGGTCACATGAGCCTCTCTGCTTCCGACCCTGCGAGTCCCGGCACAGGAAGGAAAGGCAACTGGAACAAAATTGTTTGTCGGTGCATTTTAAGTTTAAGATGTTATATACAGTGCTGGCCAAAAGTATTGGCACCCCTGCAATTCTGTCAGATAATACTCAATTTCTTCCAGAAAATGATTGCAATCACAAATGCTTTGGTAATAATATCTTCATTTAATTTGTCTTCAATGGAAAACAACAAAAAGAATTGTCAAAAAGCCAAATTGGATATAATTCCACACCAAACATAAAAAAGGGGGTGGACAAAAGTATTGGCACCCTTTGAAAAATCATGTGATGCTTCTCTAATTTGTGTAATTAACAGCACCTGTTACTTACCTGTGGCACATAACAGGTGGTGGCAATAACTAAATCACACTTGCAGCCAGTTGAAATGGATTAAAGTTGACTCAACCTCTGTCCTGTGTCCTTGTGTGTACCACATTGAGCATGGAGAAAAGAAAGAAGACCAAAGAACTGTCTGAGGACTTGAGAAGCAAAATTGTAAAGAAGCATGAGCAATCTCAAGGCTACAAGTCCATCTCCAAAGACCTGAATGTTCCTGTGTCTACCGTGCGCAGTGTCATCAAGAAGTTTAAAGCCCATGGCACTGTGGCTAACCTCCCTAGATGTGGACGGAAAAGAAAAATTGAGGAGAGATTTCAACGAAAGATTGTGCGGATGGTGGCTAAAGAACCTCGACTAACATCCAAACAAGTTCTATCTGCCCTGCAGTCCGAGGGTAAAACAGTGTCAACCCGTACTATCCGTCGGCGTCTGAATGAAAAGGGACTCTATGGTAGGATACCCAGGAAGACCCCACTTCTGACCCAGAGACATAAAAAAGCCAGGCTGGAGTTTGCCAAAACTTACCTGAGAAAGCCAAAAACTTTTTGGAAGAATGTTCTCTGGTCAGATGAGACAAAAGTAGAGCTTTTTGGGAAAAGGCATCAACATAGAGTTTACAGGAAAAAAAGGGGCCTTCAAAGAAAAGAACACGGTCCCTACAGTCAAACATGGCGGAGGTTCCCTGATGTTTTGGGGTTGCTTTGCTGCCTCTGGCACTGGACTGCTTGACCGTGTGCATGACATTATGAAGTCTGAAGACTACCAACAAATTTTGCAGCATAATGTAGGGCCCAGTGTGAGAAAGCTGGGTCTCCCTCAGAGGTCATGGGTCTTCCAGCAGGACAATGACCCAAAACACACTTCAAAAAGCACTAGAAAATGGTTTGAGAGAAAGCACTGGAGACTTCTAAAGTGGCCAGCAATGAGTCCAGACCTGAATCCCATAGAACACCTGTGGAGAGATCTCAAAATGGCAGTTTGGAGAAGGCAGCCTTCAAATCTCAGGGACCTGGAGAAATTTGCCAAAGAAGAATGGTCTAAAATTCCAGCAGAGCATTGTAAGAAACTCATTGATGGTTACCGGAAGCGGTTGTTCGCAGTTATTTTGTCTAAAGGTTGTGCTACCAAGTATTAGGCTGAGGGTGCCAATACTTTTGTCCGGCCCATTTTTGGAGTTTTGTGTAAAATGATCAATGATTTGACTTTTTTTTTCATTCTCTTTTGTGTTTTTTCATTGCAAGCAAAATAAATGAAGATATTATTACCAAAGCATTTGTGATTGCAATCATTTTCTAGAAGAAAATGAGTATTATCTGACAGAATTGCAGGGGTGCCAATAATTTTGGCCAGCACTGTAAGGGCTTGTTTTTTGCGAGCTGTGTGGAGATGGCTGAACACTGTCAGTCTATCACCCTATTTCCATTTGCACAGAGAAGGTGCAAGCAGCCTGTGCATGCAGTATACATCAAACAAGAAAAAGGAAGGTATGGTCACATAATATACATGTATTAGACAATTCACCAAACAATACAAAAAGTAGAAAAAGCATAAAGAGATAAATGGCTAAATGGAATAAACCCAGATGACTGAAACAACCCAGAGTAACCACATATGTATGTGCAGGTCTATCAGTGATACTAAAAAATATATGACTACTAGACATATCACATCATATATATAGTATATTAATTCAATGTATTCCAAAGTATTACCTCTAAATAGGTCCACTCAAATGGTTATGTGTGGGTGGGGTGACAAGGACTCTCAATTTCTCTCCAAGGAGTCCTGTCAGGATTTACTCTACCATTTATTTAGAAATTCATATTCAAGTCATATAAAGGTATATCACAGAGTTTAGCTTCACTCCTGCCATCATATTCTGCCCTCCTTGACAGATTCACTTTAGGTAAGACTATTTGCCTTTGGCTTATTTTTTAATAGTGCAAGAAAAGAATAGTTGCATAGAAAGACATAGCCTTTAAATCTAAAGGACAACTGGATGAATAAACAGAATGGGAACAATTTTCTACCACAATTCCAAAATGTTAAAAAGTTATATTGTATTTCAAATCCCTTATTCATGGACTGCACAGTTTTCATGTATTGTTCCCATGTTCATTGTGTTTTTCTGTTATATTATTATTCTACTGTTCTTTATAACTGAATAGTAACTTTTAAGATCATCACAACTATGACATGCAATTATTTTTGGTGTGAAACATTTTACTACATATCAATAAATCTCTGTTTATGTGCATAGGAAATGTCAACAGCTGCTGAGTCCTATAAATATGTGCATTTTATTCATTAGTTTTAGTGCTTTGGGGATATGATTGTACAATACTGAAAATATTTACTATATAAATGTGAGATATGTGGCCATGCTCAGTTAAAGGGCAGATTGACTTGTTTTTGATTAGATTTATATGACCCTGTTGGAGATAGGTTTGTGTTTTTAGGTCTGAAAATATCTAAAATTAAAATTAAAAAAAGAAAGTGTTATACACAGAACTATTTACGTGGCATTGTAGAATCTAGACATAACCGGTATAGAACATTAGAGTTTTACCAGATTATTGACTACTTTCATAACATTAAAACAGAATATTTAACACCACAAGCTTTACGTTTTTAAGTACACAGGGGATTGTTGCATTCAGGATATATTTTTAGATTCTCACATTGACATATCTATATGAGATGTTTTCTGTTGCTGACTGAGGCTAGGTCCACATCTGCGCTTGTCGCTCCGGTCCGCTGGGGGACCCCAATGACAGAGAGCTGGACAGCTAAAACTGTGGTTACCCGTGAACACCAGCGGACCCCATAGACTATAATGGATTCCCAGGGTGTCCGCCAAGTGTCTGCCGATTTCATACTGGAAGTGGCGGAGAGAAAACTTCTGCCAATATCTGGTGGTTTCTGAAGCAGAGTCTCCAACAGAGTTTCCAGCGCAGATGTGAACTTAGCCTGAGTTGCAGTTTTAGTTTGTAGGAACCAGGTCAAAAAAATATTTTGTTGAATATTTCCAAAGTTAGAAACCTGAGCACAGTGCTTGGCTGTTTCCATCAGTTGTCAAAAACTTTCAATTCAGTGGCATGCAAGTTCATGCAAGGGCTCATTTATACGACAGGATTCCACGTCCCTGTGCTGGCTGTATATTAATGGCCAAGACATAGCCCCATAGATTTTAATGGATCTATTCCCACAACCACTATATCTCAGGCTGTTTTCATGGCTCCCTCTATAGACTCATGTCTATGCTGGATCAGTGGAAATGGATTACCCTGTGAAAAAAGTCCTTTTTCACGGCCAAGTGCACACCACTGTCACATGAATGTAGCCTAATTCAGATTTCTCCTAGACATGACCTTGCATCTGGAGGAGCAGGGGCCAGAGTCCCCTTTTCTGGTGATCAATGGGGGTGTCAAATATCAGACCCCTACCAATATTGCATTTACAACCTATCATGTAGATAGTAATAAGTACATCATACTATATTATATTCATAAAATACTGTTTTACAAACCAGTCTGAAAGGGATTTCCCATCTATGAGGAAATATCGCTAAACTTACCCCCCACCCAACAGAGGCTGTTTTAGTCCGCTATAGGGAGTCATATGGCATCTGTGAACTGCTGAACTGATGCCATGCACATGACTGCCTTGTGCAAAGCCCTAAACCTCATAAAACATACAGATACATGTCTATTTTAACATGGATAAAATATCCAGAAACATTAGACTCCTCCCTTAACAGAACTATATTTGCATATATGAAAGTATTACATTACTGATTAATAGAATGAAGAAAAGTCATCTTTTACATTGGCTCTAAAATTTTAATAAATGTCACTAAAAGTGCAGCTGAAATAATACAGTAACAAATGATATAAGGTAAAAATTTAGAATTGGAATGTGGAATAACTATGGTATAATTATATTTCCCAAGTCAATCCATGGGTCTTTGGCTAAATATTCCTAAGGTGCTTGTTACTTGATTGCCTTGAGCTGCATGAGACAGCTGGCACTGGCTGATGATTCTAATGCTTGTCTGCTATATTTGGTTGAAATCCTAAGCTATTAAATTCTAAGCTTACACTAATACATAGATACATTTGATGAGTTGCTCAGAAATAAATATGGAAATATCTAATGGTCTTGTGTATAGGAATGTGAAGGGGTTTCCAATGTGAGACTATATGAATAGCACACATATATAGATTACATGAACACTGTTACATTTCTGAGGTTCCAAAACAGATGAAGTAAAGATAACAGACACTGTACTAAGAATTGCCAATCATTACTGTCATTACATATCCTCCTCTTCATCATGAGGATGAGTGGCAGCACTAGGCACATGTATGGAAGCAATGCTTTAGCAGAAATAAAGGAATAAAGGGGTAGTGTGACATTTTGCTGAACAGCGATAGTCCTGGGATCAAGGCTGCACCATTCACACACTGATGGTCTCAAAATCTGAATAAACCTCCTAAAAGGGTTGCCCTGCTCCATGTAAATTGGATATCGATACCTTATCCACAGAATAGGTCATTAGTCGGTTACGGGAGCAGAACTGCCATTCCCCTGCACAGCTCCCACGCTGTATACACTGTAGCACTGTAGTTGATCTGCTGATCGGTGCGGGAGACAGGTGGTGGTAACAGGTCCAAAGTTCCTTCTTCCCCATTGAATCCTATAGGACTGCAAGAGATAGCCATGCTCTGTACTTGACATCTCTTGAACAGTTCCATAGAGATTAACAGAGAGGAATGGTCATGTTCAAAAAGGGGGCAGCACCATTCTCATGAATAGTAGTAAATCTCCCAGCAATGAAACAGGGAGATAGAGGGAAAATTGATTGTTGAGCTGCAGTAACACATAGACAAAAGTGGCATTGTTTCCTGAAAAAAGAAGACCCATTTTCTAATCTCAGACAATCCCTGTAGGATTAAAAAGGAAGACATATTTTAAGTAGTTTACTAGACAGACTGACAGTATTAATGACCTATTACCATAGTTATCTCACTATGGTCAAACCCAATCCCCTAAACATATAATCCCAAAAATAAGCCACAACTGTCTCTGGGAATAAATGGAGGAATGGGGTGGCCACAGCTATTCTTTAGAATCAACATTGAAGCATTACAACATATGAAGAACCTTTCCCTCCAGCTTATCCCCTAAACAGCTAATACAAATGATCACACCCTTAATATCTGGCCCCACATCAGCAGGGACATGTTCTATTCTTCAACAGATTTGATCACACACCAGCTCCTCCCACCCCAGTATGTCCTTCAGCTTCCCCCACCACAATGACTTCTCCCCATGCGGCCACTTCCCAACAGACCAGTAAATCCAGAAATCTGTCTTTATCTGGCCACAGTCTGACCTTCACACGGGCCCAGGTGAGGAAGGAGATGAAAAAGATCAAGGCGAGGAAAGCCGCAGGGCCAGATGACATCAGTGCAAGGCTAATTAAGACTTGTGGGGACCAGCTGTGTGGTATAATTACATATATGTATAATATGAGCCTGAGGCAGGAAATAGTCCTTGAATTATGGAAATCTTCTTGTGTGGTACCAGTTCCAAAGAAACCCCACCCTATGGACCTCAACGACTACAGACCTGTAGCACTGACATCCCACCTGATGAAGATCTTGGAGAGATTGGTTCTCACACATCTCCGCCCTCTAGTGAGCCCAGCTATGGACCCCCTCCAGTTTGCTTATCGGCCGGGCATTGGGGTAGATGATGCCATCATCCATCTTCTGCACAGGGCTCTGTCTCACCTGGAGAAACCAGGGAACACAGTAAGAATAATGTTCTTTGACTTCTCCAGTGCTTTTAACACCATACAGCCCAGGTTGTTGAGGGACAAGCTGGGCCTTGCTGGAGTGGACCACCACCTCTCCAACTGGATCCTAGACTACCTCACAAATCGACCTCAATACGTGAGAGCCCAAGACTGTGTGTCAGGTACCGTGATCTGTAATACGGGGGCACCTCAGGGTACGGTTCTCGCCCCTTTCCTCTTCACACTGTACACTGCAGATTTTAGGTGCAACTCATCCAGCTGCTACCTACAGAAGTATTCTGACGACTCTGCAATAGTGGGTCTCATCACAGATGATGATGACAGGGAGTACAGAGAACTGAACCGGGATTTTGTGGACTGGTGCCACCGGAACCACCTGAAGATTAACGCGGGGAAGACCAAGGAGATGGTGGTGGACTTCCGCAAAGGCAGAAGCCCTCCTAAACCAGTGGACATCCTGGGGACGGGCATCGAGATTGTGAACACCTATAAGTACCTGGGTTTGCTCCTTAATAATAAGCTGGACTGGGCAGATCATATGGAGGCCCTGTACAGAAAGGGCCACAGCAGGCTCTACCTGCTTAGGAAACTGAGAGCCTTTGGAATCCGGGGGGCACTTCTTAGAACTTTCTTCAACTCGGTATATCAACCAGGGACAGAAATAAACTTGACAAGCTGATTAGAAAGGCCAGCTCTGTCCTGGGGAGCCCACTGGACCCAGTGCAGGTGGTGGGTGACAGAAGGATACTGTCCGTGGTGAGCTCCATGCAGAAGAAGAAGTCCCATCCCATGCATGAGACTGTGATCGCGCTGAGCAGTACTGTCAGTGACCGACTGCTCCACCCTAGGTGTGAGAAGGAGCGCTATCGGAAGTCTTTCCTCCCCACCGCGGTTAGGCTGTACAACCAACACCGACCTAAGCGGAGATCATTACACACAGAGAACTGAAATATCTCTCTGCCTGTTAAATCCCCCCCCCCCCCCCCGTCTGCTACGTCCTATCTGTCTGTCTGCTATCAAAGTAATGCCTCTCACCTTGGAACATTCCTGTACATGTTGTATTTGTATTTGTATCTGCTTATCTTATCTTATCTTTGCTGCTGTAACACACTGAATTTCCCCATTGTGGGACTATTAAAGGACTATTATTATTATTATTATTCTGGTTGGTCTGATGGGTTAACTCGATGTCTATGCTACTGGGAGAAAAAGGGACAAGGGTCCTCATATGTCAGCTCTGAAAACAAACATTGGCAAGAAATACAATGGGTTACACACAAGTATTGCCAACATAATGAGTTGATGGGAGGGTAAAAGGATAAGCTTCCTTCTTGGCTGCAGGGAAATCCAATGTGGGTGGACTTCATCTGCAGCTAGCCTAAGTACACCTTGCATATACCAGTGGCCTCACCATGCTGACAGCAGGTCAGTCTATTGCTGACTACACCTGGTGAGCGACTGGCTTGGGCTCTCTCCTTAAAGGAGCAGAACTGCCAGTCAACGACTCTCCATCGTAAACAGCTGGATAACCATGCATTTAACAGATATAAAATTATATATATATATATATATATATATATATATATATATATATATATGTAGATATCATACACTGCTAACTTTTATCTGTCCTCACACTATATATTATTTAGCAATTTATTTTGCTTTTTGATATTATTTAATATATCCAAATGGAATCTGTTTTATTTCTAAAATGTCTTTCTTTCCCACTATGTGAATTGTATTTGTATTTCTTAACTCAAGTCAATGTAAAATCTCTTTTATTACCACAGAAAATACACAGTAACGTAAAAACTGATTAAGTCAGAATCCCGAAGGAGAGATAGCACAATTCTAATGCAAGGAGATAAAACATTAAAAGAAATAAACAAAGGGCTTCTCAGGAATCATTGAGACTGATGCGATTTCTCTTTGCTGTGTACTTATCAATAAAGGACATGTTTTTCATTTCCATTGTTCTTTTTGAAGTAGTCCTTGAAATCATGCAGATGACCTTGGTGACACAAGTTATAGAAATGAATAGAAAATGATTTGATAAAAAGAAACAATTAAAGCACATTTGTTAATGATATAATGAAATAATAAATGTAACAATGCAGCAAAGTTGTTTTATTATCACAATGATTGTGTGAAAAACCTGAAAAACTATAGTCATGTGGAAAATAAAGAGGAATAAAACAAAAGAGATGTCAGTGGAATATAAAGTACGACTGTATGAAGTAATTTACTAATCCTAATCACAATGGCTCACTAATTTGTTTGATCTTTAGATGTTTTTGCCTAACTTTATAAAGACCTATTTTTTTTTTTTTTTTGTTCGGGAGCACATTGGCATATTTTAACTAATGCTTCCATTCTTGTTAAAGAGGACCTTTCACCACCTCCAACAAGTCCAGCTCTTTACATGAATTAATAGACTCTGCTCCACTGATTCTTGCGCTGTTGGAATTTCTCTTTCGCCTTCACCACTCTTGAGCAATCAATGCTGTTAGTTTTGGTGCCTGATATGCTATTTAGGCTCTGTAATGTCAGGAGGGCGGTGTCATGCAGGAGCAGACAACAGATGTGATTCTGAGCTCTGACACTGGCTGCTTCTGATTGGAGTTCTGAGTCACGCCCTCCTGTCTGACACCGCCCTCCTGACATTACAGAGCTTAAATAGCACATCGGGGACCAAAACTAACTGCGCTTGTTGCTCAGGAACCATGGGGGCTAGAGAGAAAGTTCCAACTGCGCTGGAATCAGTGGAGGGGCACCTATTAACATATGCTAAGAGCTTGAATTGGTGGAAGTGGTGAAAGGTCCTCATTAAGCTCATTTTCTACAACGCAAGTCCCCCTTCTGGAGCAAGACACAAAAATCCAATGCATATTAAACCTAACTCTTACCCTAAACTATTATTTCGCCCTTATAGGTTGTCATTTTTCGGGTAGGTCCTCTTTCCTAGTTGTATTAGGTAAGTCATATTGTTAGTTTTGTTTATTGTACTTATTTTTTGTATTTGTACTATGTAGGTAAACCCCTTCACAAATGTACAGAGGCATGGAATTAAATATTACAATAAATAATAATACTAAAAAGTGTCTAAAACACATAATAAATGTGATGAAAAGCATGAAATAAATGTCCATTCACCAGAACCAAGTACTGTCCCCATCGATTTGACAAAGCCCATATCAGAAGTAGTGGGGAATGGTGTACCAGTTTTAAAAACAACTGAAAAATAGTATTTAAAGAGGACCTTTCAGATCCTTGGACTACTGCATCAATGATGCTAGGCTGTAAGGCCCGTCCTTCTGCCAGTGGAAGGATATTGGTGCTGATATCTCTGGTAGTATAGTATATTTAGTATAAATAGCAGTATATAAATCCATCAACCTCCAAGGACCTGAAAGGTCCTCTTTAACTGAGGCAGATGGATTCTGATGCAAAGGCTGCACTTCGGAGAGTGGAATGTGGAAGGAGTAAATGTCACTCTGCAGGGCTTCAAACTCCGAACTGGACCACAGGCCCTTCTGTGCTTCAAAGTTGTAATGTACATCCCTATGCGCTATGTGGGGAACCTACCATAGAACATGCTCAAAACCCTAATCACGGCTAATTCTCAGCCAAAGGTTCCATTTCTCTCCACAAAACCTATGGGAGAAATAGAAACACATATCACACAGTATGTGGCTACAAAATATTTCAGCTACACAGAAATATAAATAAACATATTCTACAAGGTGTCCTTTGAGCGCACATCCAAACCTACCTGTCATAACTGTAACAGCGATCTCCTATAATAGCTGACTGTTAATTGTTTAGTTTGTTATACCTGCGTTAATAATTTGCTGATGAGGCGATACTTGCCATCTTGTCTCTGTTTTTGTATTTATTTCTGTAAAAATGATAATAAATAAATAAAAGCAACAACATTTTTTGTGATGAGCTTTTCTCACAATGGAAGCAGATTTGATGAAAAAAAATAATAATAAGAAGCTATCACAGTTAGGCATGTGAATTCCTGACTATAAGACATTGGAGGCTAAAATACATATTGTGAAATTTGTGGAATATTGATTATTTCACTGACTTACAAGTATGAACATGGACCAGTTTTAAAGCAATGTTATTGTGGTGGTAAAATGCTTGGCTGGCCAACATATAATCTTCTAAAATCTTTTTCTTTGTGTCCTCCCTTAGGGTGGACCGTTGGATATCCGTTATGATAGTGTCCGTTAAAAAAAAAAAATGTACACCTATCATAACAGACATTAATGGATACTAACTGATGTTAATGTGTCCGTTTTTTTAACTGATCCATTTAATGACACATAAGCATCAGTTAGTTTCCGTTTTTATACTGTCCGTTTTCTGCTTTTTTTTTTGTTTCTGCTTTCTGAGAATGCGCAGAAAAAAAACGGACAGTAATAACAGACAGTATAGCAGATACCCATCCATTACTGTCCATTACCCATAGACTTTAATGTTAAAAAAATAACAGACGCTTGACGTCCATCATGAAACCGTAATTTTTAATGGACACAAAAGTCCTGCATGCAGGATTTTTTGTCCGCAAAAAAAAACAGACATGTGACGGATTGGGTGTATAACGGACAGTAATGGTCACTAACGGACACAAGATAAAATCACATTGAATTGAATGGAAATTTTAACGGATTTGTGACGGTTCAGTTAGTGTCCGTTGCTAAAATCTTGTAACAGACAATAGCAGCGGACTCTACTGACGGTCACCAGAGGTAGTGTGAACTCCCCCTTACCTGTCTTCTTGCCCAGAATGTGCATCACAGGTTAAGCAACATTTCTAAAAGCAACATAATCTCCTGATAATTTAACACAAAGTAATATGCTAACTACTCTATTTGTGTCTATAAGCTACCATCCAATGTTGAAGGATGTTGTGTTGAATCAGTTTCAAGACAAATTTAAATATTTAAATATTTAACTAAACTGGATCAGTTAAGTGTGAACACAGCTGTACATCCAACTTAAAAATGCTATACTGTACATAGTATGAATTATTAAGGATATATATATATATATATATATATATATATATATATATATATATTATAGTGTTTAACACTTAAAAAGACAGAATACAGGATAAGGATCTAGAGTCATTTTGGAGAATATGTTCTTATAATATTTACCAAAAAGTAGCCATAAATAACTATTTAACTCACTCAATGTAATATAATACATGGGTAGTGTTATTATTATTATTATTATTATTATTATTATTATTATTATATATTATTATTCAATAATGCTTTTGCTGTCAGGCAAGATGACAGTACTCACCAGAAAGTGTGGCAGTTGTGGAATGTCTTCTACGACTCTTCTGCTTTCCAAACCTCATTTTATACCCCCTCCCCCAGTGTCTCTACCCTGCCTTCATGATCCTGTCCTTATTTCTCTTTCATGCTCAATACTACAGTTCTATTGTTTTACTATGAATGATTCTTATACATTATGTACGGCCCTGCTGTGTCAGAAGCAAACTCCCCCATCCAACCCTTCCCCAGGTTTTTTGTTTTTCTTTTCTTTCCTTCAGCGTATTTTGTTACTGTTTCCCTCCCTCCCCTTCCTTTTCATCTCTCCTTCTTTACCCTTTTCCTCCCCAGGCCGGCTGCGCCGGCGATTAATTGTCCTTCATCCATTTTTATACAGTGTGTTGCATTGTTTTCCCCTTTGTTGTAAAACCAAATAAAACTTTTTTGATGTAAAATAATGATTTTTAGATTTTGATAAATTTTAACAAACTTGAGAGCACCAACAGTAGTTTCCCAGAAATAAAGGGAATAGGGGCTGTATTATTATTATGTATGCCATAGACAAGGTAAGCTATAAAAGCATCCTGAATGATCCTGATGGCTGCGCGGATTCATTTAGCTTTTAATTGGAAACGACTGTCTCTCTCACTGACGAATGTCATTGTTGACACCATAATGCTCCACAAAAAAATTAATGCCACCATCTCTGACACCTGCCCACACTTTGATAAAGTCTGGTCTCCCTGGAATAACTGGCCTAACATCTCAGGTCTGCCATACTGTCTCCAACTATAAAGATTGGTCCCGGATTGAGTGTGCTATCTTCGATCTCTCCTTTACACAGGTCTCTATTTCCACCCACTTCCTTATAACTATATTTTGGATGCTACTTGCCTTTTCCCCTTCTCTTCTGGGCTCAATGTTGGTTTTTATGACCTTCCATACCTGCCACGTCTTGCCTATTTGTACTGTCATTATGACAACTTTACTACTTGTTTTGTATTATGTTCTTCTGTTTTACGCCAATAAATACCTTTGAAACTAAAAGTATTCTAAATGCCTTGGATGTTGTGAATTTGAGGCTGTATTTTTTCATATAATGGAGACTCTGTCCAAATTGCTTACTTAGCTGGTAACCAACGAACCATATTTACTTTCAAAGCTTCCGTAGTTGTATGCTACTAACAAAGCAGGAACGCATAAAAGCTGTTATATAAAAATATACACATGGTACCTAACAGTTAATTGATGTTATTAATTCTATTTCAAAACAATACAGGAATCTAGAATGTAGTATCCATTAACTGCACAAGGACAAAGGCTTACATAACCTCACACAAAGCCCTGACATACTTCATAGCATCTGTGATTGTCATGATGTTTTTTGTATTTTTCTGGGATTGTAGCTTGGGGGTCTAAAAGCTAAATCCTCTAACATGAAATGCATTAGTTTATTGTGTTATATAAAGGAAACACAAAGTAATTAAATGTAGCACAGAAGTACATGAACCTATGAAAAAAAAGCTTCATAGCTAAAAGCAGAGGGGAAAACTAATATGTGTACTACAAAAATAACAAGAGGAGCACATTTTAGGTTTTATATTTTACTGCAAAATGTATGATATTAGATTAATTATTATTGTTATTTATTTAGGTAGCTTAAGATAAAAGTTAGATATTTATAGTAATGTGAATTGAATGTTTCTATTTCTCAGTTTCTCACCTTTGGATCACTGTAGAGCTCATGGGCTTGTCCCTCTAACACACTGATTCTCAAAATTCTCAGCATGGAGAAAATGATAACTTGGAAGTATTAAATGCTGAGTATTTGAAATCCAGTTATGTGGCAGATTCATGGCCGGCCTTAGTGGTTGCATAGAATGCCAGATGTAAGAGGGGCACCAGCCAGAGGCGTACATATGTTTCTCTGACAGTTTTCCTTCCTTGAATTAATTTGTATCCAAATTCTTAAGACTACTGAATATAGTAGTGATGCTGGTGTTACTAAGTCCAAGGCATCTTACACCATTGCACCGCCAACTGGAACCTACACTGTTATGAAGGCAGATGCTTGTGTTGTTCCTTAGGAATCTTATCATAAGTGGGAAAGTCAGACAGTGGGGTGGCAGGAGTTTCTTTTTTGATTTTGGCACATGGCATATATTTATTCAGGTATTTTTTTGTAATCTGGAGCACAGAGTGGGCATTTTAGTGAGCATTTTAGTGGGCATTTCTTCTATAATCAGGGCCTTAATGGGAGCATTTTCCAATGGAGTAGGGGACCCATGCTGCCATTGCACATGTAGAAGAGGCTGGCAGTAGTAGCACTGCTGTTTACAGTTTGGGTGCTCTATGCTGAAGCACTACAGAGCACCTTACCTTACTGGGACCCGAAACAGAATTCAATCTTTCAGCCAATGAAAATGCTTTTTACTTGTAGCCCTTTGCCATAGGCACCTGATTGGCTGAGCAACTGCTGGAGCGACTGCAGGTGTGTGCATTGCTGTTGTGCAGGTTCATGATGCCCTGTGTTGTACTCAAAATAATTAAGGAAGGTAGCTGATGGGAGAACCAGGTAGGGTGCGATCCCAGCCCTATACAACATGAGTCTGCTACTTGTGTCATTTGTAAGATTAAATGGCATCCTCATTCAACAGAGGGAGAACTTATCAAGGATATGGAGGTTGTGAAAACAAACAAGGACCTTCCTAACCCTATATCAGGCTATCTGGTAGCAGATAACGTCAGGTCAGAGTTAGCTTGTGTGAGGTCAGAGGTTGCCATTGTTTCTGCAGGAAGAATTTTAGGGTTGTCCCTGTGCAGCATCTGACATCTCCTTGTCTGAAAGACCTCACTGGATTTTAGGGTCTAAGTTTAACAACAGTGGTTGTTAAACTTATATGTGGTACATATACTGTGTGTATTATATATAGTAGTACAATATAACTTATGTGTATTATATATAGTCATACACTGCACCTGTGTTTGCTATATATAGGTAGAGTATATGTTTATTCAATGCCTATGGCTTCCAGCCCTGACATGCGCTCTGTAAATCCCAGGCCGCTTTAAGCACAAAGGAGGCATTGTTACTTTTTTAGGAGACACAAATCTGAGTACAAAGTTTATTACTGTGTTGCAACAGTGTTAGGAATAGTCTCGGCCCTAGGGGACACTAAGGGCGCATTATTAAAGTATCGCGAGCATAATGATAGGAATTATTGGTCTGTGGGACCTAAAATGGACACTATTATTGTCTGTGGACATAGTACCATCAAGGTGTGGGATACAAAGGGTGGCACTATTACTTTGAGGGGAAGTTTTACTGTGTGGTGCACTATAGATGTCTAGGGTATAACTAATGTCTAATGACCAGTCCAAGAGGGAACATTGTGGGCATTTTTAATCAGGCTCGTCCTGTATGAAATTCATGATCTAAAAATTAAGAATGTCTCTTTCTAGTAAATACTTGCATTTCCCATAAAATAATTCTGGGGTAACTTTTCTTATACCTCTGTGTTGTGCCATACCATTGTTATTTCTACTAGAAATTGATGAATACATTTACAACAGACTGTTACCAGTAGTTACTGTGTCCCTGTATTGTCTGTCACTGCCCAAACAGTGTCAGATTATGTATGGAAATGCCCCTTTGCCTAGAATACATATAAAAGTAGAAAATCCCTGTATCTGTGTGTCTGAAAATGCCTAGTCTACAAAATACTTTTCCCATACGGTGAACGCTGTAGTGGGAAAAAAAAAAAATCGAGCCAAAATGACGTTTTTTCGCTGTTTTGCCTCTGATAAAAATTTTAATAAATAGTGATCAAAGCAAAAGACATTACCCCTAAAAAGTACACCTGCACAGGTAAAAAAAAAAGCCCTATGCTTTGCTGTACTTGGAAATATAAAAAAGTTTTAGGTGTGAGAATATGGTGACTTTAAGAAAAAATAATTTTTTTGATTTTTTTTAAGGGGTTAAAATGTAAATAAAACTTTATAAATTTGGCATCTCCAGAATTGGACCGAAACATAGAATATAGGTGACATGTTATTTTGGCTGCACAGTGAATGTTGTAAAAACGAAGCCCGTAAGAAAGTCACAAAAATGCATTTTTTCTCTAGTTCCACCCCATTCTGTATTTTTTTCCAGCTTTCCAGTACATTGTACAGAATAATAAATGGTACCATTATGAAGAACAATTTGACCCGCAAACATTAAGCCCTCATATGGGTCTGTAAATGGAAAAATAAGTCAAAAATTAAAATCCAAAAATTCCACCAGTGGGAAGGTGTTAAAGTGTAACTAAAATTTGAAAAAAAAAATAGTTTAATTGTAATTTTTTTAAAACAGGAATATAAAAATGACTCACAAACTGGAGTGTAACTAAACTTTTGAAAAACTTCTGATTTTCCCTCCTTCTCTTGTTTCTCTATTGAGAGCTGTGTACAGTGTACAGTGTACAGGATTATGTGTAGTGCAGAGAAAATAAGGGCATGTGGGTCAATTCAGTTATATCTCAGACATTATAAAATGTAGAGATAATATATAAAAATAATAATAATATATGAAATAATATAAAAAAGTCAGGTGTTCTAGTATCAATAAAATGTCAGCTCAACCCCTTCCCTCACAGTTATGGGGGTCAGCATGTGGCAATATAAAGAAAATTTTGTTTTAAAAAAAAAGGGTATTAAAACATAACAAAAACTGTATAAATTTGATATCATTGTGACTGTGCTGATCCACAAAATAAAGGTATTCTTTCATTTTTATTGCAGTCAACTTCTTCAAAACAAAGCTCAAAAAAAAAAAAAAATAGCACAACTGAGTTTTTTTCCAATTCAACCGCCTTTAGAATTTTTTTCTGGCTTTCCAGGACATCGTATGAAATATTAAATGATGCAATAATAAAAACAATTTGTTCTACAGAGAATAAAAAAATAATATGGATTTTTGAACTTGGGGAGGAAAAAAAAATGAAAAATTGAATCAAATATTTGCCATGGCAGGAAGCAGTTAATTGGAACCATTTCCTATACTCACTTTTGAAAATAGGAAAGTAAGTAACTAATTTAACTGGACAATTGCCGGACAGAGGGTTCTACAACTTGATAGGACAGAATATCTCAAGCACCTCTATTTACTGGCGATTCATGAAATTTGGCCAAAATAGCTTTCTACCAACAGGCATTTAAAAGATTGACGCTTTTAAGCAAATGTCATAGATTTCAGCATTTGAGTATACCCTCCCATAAACACTGCTAATCTGCTTGTCACATCAATTTAATGACTTTCAGGCAAATCTGAATTAAAATGGCATTTAGTATTAATGTTGACATAAGATTCTAGACAATTAGTCAATCTCAAATAAATACAAATCTACTATGGAAGCTTCTAAAGATTCGGATTGTGGACTTTCGGCAAATCATATTATTTAGATTTTTACTGCGAATGAACCATATATTTTGCGTATAAATGTAGAACTTGATTTATTGTACAGTATGTATTTCTTGTGTGTTTATGACAAATATTGAAGGTCACATCAGTTGTCTCTCTGGATAAAGTTATAAGATATATTCATTTTACCTTCTTTTACTTTAAAAAAAAAATGCTTACTGCAACCCCCCCCCCCCAAAAAAAACAACAACAAAAAAACAGTTTTATCTATATGGTATTGACGAGGGAGTCACAAGAAAGAGTCCAAATGCCATAAACCTTAATACCAATACCATAACCATCGATACTACAGTCATGGCCAAAAGTTTTGAGAATGACACAAATATTATATTTTCACATGATCTGCTGCCCTCTGGTTTTTATGTGTGTTTGTCAGATGTTTTTATCACATACAGAAATAGAATTGCATTCATATTATGAGTAACAGAAGCTTATATTGACAGTTAGAATGAGTTAATGCAGCAAGTCAATATTTGCAGTGTTGACCCTTCTTCTTCAGGACCTCTGCAATTCTCCCTGGCATGCTCTCAATCAACTTCTGGACCAAATCCTGACTGATAGCAGTCCATTCTTGCAGAATCAATGCTTTAATTTTGTCTGAATTTGTTGGTTTTTGTTTGTCCACCCGTCTCTTGATGATTGACCACAAGTTCTCAATGGGATTAAGATCTGGGGAGTTTCCAGGCCATGGACCCAAAATCTCTATGTTTTGTTCCCTGAGCCATTTAGTTATCACCTTTGCTTTATGGCAAGGTGCTCCATCATGCTGGAAAAGGCATTGTTGAGCGCCAAACTGCTCTTGGACGGTTGGGAGAAGTTGCTCTTGGAGGACATTCTGGTACCATTCTTTATTCATGGCTGTGTTTTTAGGCAAGACTGTGAGAGAGCCGATTCCCTTGGCTGAGAAGCAACCCCACACATGAATGGTTTCAGGATGCTTTACAGTTGGCATGAGACAAGACTGGTGGTAGCGCTCACCTCTTCTTCTCCGAATAAGCTGTTTTCCAGATGTTCCAAACAATCGAAAAGGGGATTCATCACAGAAAATGACTTTACCCCAGTCCTCAGCAGTCCACTCCCTGTACCTTTTGCAGAATATCAGTCTGTCCCTGATGTTTTTTCTGGAGAGAAGTGGCTTCTTTGCTGCCCTCCTTGAGACCAGGCCTTGCTCCAAGAGTCTCCGCCTCACAGTGCGTGCAGATGCACTCACACCTGCCTGCTGCCATTCCTCAGCAAGCTCTGCACTGCTGGTAGCCCAATCCCGCAGCTGAAACACTTTTAAGAGACGGTCCTGCCGCTTGCTGGTCTTTCTTGGGCGCCCTGGAGCCTTTTTGGCACCAATGGAATCTCTCTCCTTGAAGTTCTTGATGATGCGATAGATTGTTAACTGAGGTGCTATCTTTCTAGCTGCAATACTCTTCCCAGTTAGGCCATTTTTGTGCAGTGCAATGATGACTGCACGTGTTTCTTTAGAGATAACCATGGTTAACAGAAGAGAAACAATGATGGCAAGCACCAGCCTCCTTTTAAAGTGTCCAGTGGTGTCATTCTTACTTAATCATGACAGATTGATCTCCAGCCCTGTCCTCATCAACACCCACACCTGTGTTAATGGAGCAATCACTGAAACGATGTTAGGTGGTCCTTTTAAGGCAGGGCTGCAATGATGTTGAAATGTGTTTTGGGGGATAAAGTTCATTTTCTAGGCAAATATTGACTTTGCAAGTAATTGCTGTTAAGCTGATCACTCTTTATAACATTCTGGAGTATATGCAAATTGCCATTAGAAAAACTGAAGCAGTAGACTTTGTAAAAATTAATATTTGTATCATTCTCAAAACTTTTGGCCATGACTGTACATAGGCTACAGACAACCTCAAACAAAGGGTCTCTTGGAGTTCTAGATGGAAAGCTTCTGGTATCAATAAAATAAAGGTGGGGTGAAAGACACCAAAACCCAATAAAGAAGTTTTTAATGACATGGGTCACTAGAGATCAGTTTATGAATATTAAGTGAGGTTCGGCCCTCCGGTTTGTTTTGGGCCGAACTTGTTTGGCATGAATCAGAACCACTGTTATTAAACTCTGGGGTCTCCTCAGACCCCAGAGTATAATAAGTGGGGGCCCAGGGGAGGTGAGTAAAAGTAAACAGTTTTACTCACCTTGTCTCACCTCTCCTGGGCATCCTTGCGGCATTCATTGGTCCCCCAGCATCCTTCTTCAGGCCTCTTCCAGCCTCTGGCTAACATGACATATCTCAGGGTCACTGCTGAGGCCAGTGATTAGACCTCAGGAGTCACATGGGCTATGCCGACTTCCTGACATTAACCAAAGGCTGGAAGAGGCCTGAAGAGGACACCAGGGGACCATTGGATGTGCAGGAGAGGTGAGGCAAGGAGAGTATAACTGTTTGTTATATTTACTCACCTCCCCTGAGCCTCCACTTATTATACTCTGTAGTCTGAGGAGACCCCAGAGTAAAGTAGTGTTTAGTGGGTGACTAACTCCAACATTTTCAGGTTCGGATAAAACACACAGTATAATGATCCATAGTGGCCCCTTCACACAGTATAATTTCCCATAATGACCCCTCCACACGGTATAATGTCCCATATTGGTCCCTCCACGTAGTATGATGTCCTATAGTAGCCCCTGCACATAGTATGATATCCCATAGTGGCCCCTCCACATGGAATAATGTCCCATAGCGGCCCCTCCACACCGTATAATGGCCCATAGTTGCACCTTCACATAGTATAATATCCCATATTGGCCCCTCCATACAGTATAGTATCCCATAGTGGAATAGTAGTTTGTTACCTCTCCTGGGTTTCTGCTTATTATACTCTGGGGTCTGACGAGACCCCAGAGTATAATAGCAGTTTAGTTTCAAAAATGTTTGGTTCGAACGAAACCGGTGGGCGAGTTCATCCAAGTGCCGCTCAGAGACTCAGGCCAGAGTGCCAGGGAAATATGGCTCACGTGCCACTATTGGTTAAACTAAGAGGAAAGGAAAGGACACATCTAAATGATCTGTGTTTGCAATAACTTTTATCATTGCATGCAATTAAAAGTAAATGTCGGGGGGGCGTGGCCTGGACGCGCATGGAGTAGCACGCGCGCAGGTCCTTCTCCGCTCCTCCGCTCGCTACTGAGACCCGTGGACCCCCCAGCAAGCGCAGTATGGGCAAGCGCTTACCGAGGAAGGTGGCCCCGGGCACCCCAGCGCCCGTGGAGAGGTCTGGGGGGGGCCACCCTGGACGCCTTTCTGGCCCAGCGGCCTTCTCTACCGGGCCAGGCTGCTGCGGGGCGGCCATCTTGAATTTCCTCCGCTCTCCAGGCACAGGGGTCGCAGTGCAGCTTCTCTCCTCCCGCGCTCCCCCTGTCAGCCAGTGGAGCGCCGCTTCAACAGAGATCCCTGTCGGCGCCTGGGCAACCCAGAGTTTCCCCAGCACGAGTACTCCCACAGTCTCCTCACCCTGGGATGTCCCAGCAATTACATTCTGCTTCACCAGCACTCCTGGCTGAGCGGCATGAGAGGACCCCGGATGTCTCCAGCTTCTCAAGGAGTTCTGAGGTCAGTGGCTCTGCACCCTCCTACACCGCTGATGAGTTGCAGCCTGTGGCCACAGAGCTGGTCTCTGTGGCCCCCAGCTACTATCTTCCCCCATCGCCCCCCCCCCTCCATAGCTCAGAGGGGGATGGCGTGGTGAGGGATGCTGGCGTAGGGGCTCCTCTGCCCCACACTCCCAAGGATTATGCCTCCCCCCCTCCAGTCCTGCACCCCCAGAGCTGTATCCCAGGCCCATCTTCAGCACCATCATCCATGGCGGACCTTCTTCCTCAACTTACTACTAAACAAGACCTTAAAAGTATGGTTGCGGAAATCACAGCATCCTTCCGATCTGAAATTGCTACCCTCCGCACTGATTTACACTCCATTGCTAACCGAATGGACACGCTGGAGAATGACCATGACACTACCAGGGCCTATGTTGCCTCACTGCATGATACTACCACTGACCAGGGTTCAGCTATACGGGACATGCAACGCCACTTGGAGGATCTTGACAACAGGGGCCGGTGCAACAATATACGCGTCAAGGGACTCCCAGAGGCTGACCAATCTGAGGATCTGCCTGCTCTGCTGGAGGCTGTCTTCAACACTATACTGCAGGAGCCCCCGTCCCACAAAATTAAGTTTGATAGGGCACATCGAGCCCTTCGACCCAGAGGATCTTCCGCCACACCCCGTGATGTCATTTGCTGCCTCCACGACTTCACCCTTAAAGAGGCTATAATGAGCAAAGTGCACAAACTCAAAGA
The DNA here is from genome assembly GCA_947044405.1 of Leptodactylus fallax. Lineage (NCBI taxonomy): Eukaryota > Metazoa > Chordata > Amphibia > Anura > Leptodactylidae > Leptodactylus > Leptodactylus fallax. Next base: position 8,912,133 of record CAMRHE010000038.1, on the reverse strand, counting down.
CTTCGAGTTTCAGGGAGCTCAACTACAATTCTATCAGGATCTGTCGCTAATCACCCTCCAGAAACGCCGCCATCTCCGACCCCTCCTCCAGATTCTTCAGGAGCACCAAATTCCTTACCGGTGGGGTTTTCTGTTTGCTCTCATTGCTCGTAGGGATGGTCGCTCCGCTACGCTTCGCTCCTTTGCGGATTTGCCTCTCTTCTGTGACCTATTGGATGTTCCCCTGCCGGATTTAACAGACTGGGAGCTATTCTCTCCACCCCCTCCCCCATCACCGGTTTGGCAACGATTGGAGCCCAGACGACGTCATGCACCCTCCGCGGTGGTGACCACTCGGAGGCCCCGGCTGGAGACTGATCCCTGAGGAGGCTGCCCCCCCTTGAGACGTTCTCCCTTTTCTCGGTGGTGCTTTGGAATCTGCATGCCTTAATGTTATGTTTGCTTCTCTTTTTTTTTCTTTTTTAGGTCTACGGGTCTCATCTATTATGTTTATCATTGGATTGTTTTAGCGGAGTGGGGGCGGGGTGGGGTCCCGGTGACTCCCCTTCCATCCTTCTTTTTACTGGTGGTTGGGGATCCACCGCCTCCCCTCCAACCTCCTGTCCACGCTCTCCCCCCTAAGGGGATACTTGGACTGTGCGGCCATTGATCCTGATTGGACCTCTGGCTGCCCTCATTGGTCCCCAGGCGAGTGACTTAGCCTCGCCCACAAAGTATTGGTTAACTGTTCTTATTTTTACTTTGTCATTTATGATGTCTTTTGCCTCCCTCCCTCCCTCTCTTTCCACCCCCCCTCCCTGATCTAGAGACCCTGCCTCGACTTTGGGTTCCTGTTTGTGGATTGCCCTTTTGCCTCTCCGAGGGAAACTTGCCAGCGTCATGTGAGATGGGTGAGCTTATTACAATCCGCCACTGTCCTCCAATCCTGAGTCCCAATGGTTAGGTGCGTGACAATTAATGTCAAGGGCCTGGGTTCCAACATTAAAAGGCGCCATGTCCTTAGAGAACTCTGCTCCTTACGAGCGGATGTGGCGTTTCTTCAGGAGACTCATTTTGACCGCACTGGTACTTTTGCCTTCGCTAAGCATTATTTTCCCGTAGCTTTTTCGGCCTTCCACGATCGACGCAGAGCTGGGGTGGCTATCCTTCTTTCCCGATCCTGCCCAATTACAGTGACGACTTCCCACATAGACCCAGGTGGCCGGTTTGTTATCTTGGAGGGGCTCCTTTATGGTTCCCCGATTGTTTTATGCAATGTCTATGCCCCCAATTCAGCGCAGATCCCGTTCTTGCGTCAGGTATTCTCCCATCTGCGCGCTCTCCCACCATCAGCTTGGCTGGTGGGGGGAGACTTTAACATGGTCTTCTCTGAATGGGCGGATCGTCTGGCGTTATCCCAGGGCCCAACCCCCCATAGGTTGGCCCAACTTGCAAGGGAGTTCCGCAGGCTGATCCGCGCCCACTCTTTGTATGACCTTTGGCGAGTGGACAATCCTATGGCGCGCTCCTACACCTTCTTTTCTCACCCTCATAACACTCACACCCGCATTGACTACTTCTTTGGAAATGCTCCCACTCTTCGTTTGCTTAGGGACACGAACATTGGCCCTCTCACCTGGTCTGATCATGCCCCAGTCGTGGTTACCTTATCTACGACTCCAGTGCCTACTCGCCAATGTCATTGGCGTCTTAACGAAACACTGCTCAAATCACCGACCTCCCTCGAGACCCTGCGCACACACTTGATAGATTATTTTAGGGACAACTTAGGCTCGGTAGACTCTCTTGCCATTCTCTGGGAAGCCCATAAGGCGGTCATGAGAGGATGCTGTATCGCATTGGCTTCTAGGCTTAAAAGGGACAGACAGACCCAGGAACAGCTCCTCCAAGCCCGTATTCGGTCCCTTACGACAACTTTGGCAGCGCATCCATCCCTGGGGGTTCTTCGCCGTTTGGTCCTGGCCTGGGCGGACCTCCGTGATTTGGAGACCCGCCATGTGGAACGACTTCTCCTTTATACCCGTCAGAGGTTGTTTGGACGAGGTAATAAATCTCATACCCTCCTGGCAGGAACCCTCAGGGATCATCGGGCCTCTTCCACACCACACTCTGTCCGTGACCCCGCGGGTACTCTTCAACATCACCCTGATGCTGTGGTGCTGGCGTTCCACTCTTACTACTCTAAGCTGTATGACTTACCCCCCCCCACGAGCACTACTCCCTGGGGATGACTCAACACTGCTGGAAGACTATTTAAAGGATTGTTGTCTACCACGCCTTCCTCCTGAGGCCTTAACCTCCCTGAACACCCCCATCACCAAGGAGGAACTAGAAGGGGTCCTGAGGGACCTCCCAAATGGGAAAGCCCCAGGCCCAGATGGGTTCACTTACAATTATTATAAGGTTTTCCAGGGTGAACTCTCTGCTCATCTATTGTCCCTCTTCAATTCCTTCCTTTCAGGTTCCCCTATACCCCCGACTATGCTCTCTTCACTACTCACATTGGTCCCTAAACCAGGTAAGGACTTGCAGGATTGTGCTAACTACCGACCGATTGCTTTGCTGAACACGGACCTGAAACTTTTCACCAAACTCCTAGCCAATAGACTGAACGCTTGGCTCCCTCTGCTTGTCCATAAAGACCAGGTGGGATTCATCCCCTGTCGTCAGGGTGGTGACAACACCAGGAGGACTGTGGATTTGGTGGAGGTGGCCAATCATTATTCTACCCCGGCCCTTCTCTTGAGCCTGGACGCTGAAAAGGCTTTTGACCGCATAAATTGGTCGTTTATGCATGCTACGCTTAAGGCGTTCGGGCTTACGGGACCGTTTCTCACAGCTATCCAGGCCCTTTACTCCTTACCCTCAGCAGCAATTAAGCTTCCCCATGCATCTTCGCCCTCCTTCCCTATTTCGAAATGGCACTAGGCAGGGTTGCCCCCTGTCACCCATCATATTTGCCCTCTGCATTGAACCGCTAGCGGCCAAGATTAGGCGAGACCCTAATATCAAGGGGATCATGGTCCAAGATAAGGAATTTAAGGTATCTCTCTTCGCGGACGATGTACTCCTCACTCTCACCTCCCCTCATACTACCCTTCCAAACTTGCTGTGCTCGCTGGAGACCTATGGTGATCTCTCAGGGTATAAGGTGAACCCCGCGAAGACTGAGGCACTCCCACTCAACATCCCATGGGACCTTCTCCTTCTCCTCCGCAGTAATTACGATTTCCAGTGGCGGGAGTCCTCTATCCGCTACCTGGGAGTCCATATATCCACCTCCTATGCGACCCTCTACTCGGCAAACTACCCGCGGTTGTTTTGTGAGCTAAGAGCCCTATTGGACAAATGGCAACCCTTGCCTATCTCCCTTTTGGGGAGAATTGCCACGGTCAAGATGACTCTCCTCCCGAAGCTACTGTATTTTTTCGAGACGCTCCCGGTCGCGATACCTCGGGGAGAATTACGGAACCTACAGAAAGCTATCTTCCAGTTTATCTGGCAAGCAAAACGACACCGAATACCCAGATCTGTTATGCTGGCGGATAGGGGGTCTGGGGGTATGGCTGTCCCACATTTGTTACATTATTACTGGGCGGCCCACTTACGCCATATCCCATTCTGGGCGGCTATGCCAGCATACACCAGATGGGTGCAGATAGAGAAGCTATGGCTGGCACCCATGCATCCTAACGCGCTTCTGTGGGTCAGCTCCCCCCCCACCCCCCCCTGCCTCGTACCTGTTGGGCCCCATTCGGTTTACTAGATCTATCTGGTCTACCTGTTGTGCTAGATTCTCCCTGATGTCCCCGCGCTCATCTATGGTCTCCATACTATACAACCCCCTTCTCCCGGAGAGCCTGACTTCTTCCATGACTAAAGTGTGGTCTGAAGCTGGCCTTTACCGGAACCTTGGAACTCAGGTCCTTTGCTCATGTTACAGCTAATCAAAACCTGCCAGGTACTGAATGGTTCCATTACTTGCAGGTGGTTCACTTTGTCCGCTCCCTCCATGAGTCTCTTAAGGTGTCACTTCCCACCGCTTTTGAAAAGATTTGCCGTGCAGGCACGTCCACTAGGGGCTTTATATCCTCTATTTACCAACTTCTTAACTCACAAACTACAGGCTCTCCTGTTAATCATCGCTATATGCTTAAATGGGAGGAGGCGGTGGGTAAACCCATCTCCCAGGAACAGTGGCGGATTGTATGGTCTCGGGCCCAGAAATCATCTCAGTGCATTACGTTTAGGGAAACGCAGTATAAGCTGTTGATGCATTGGTATCATACTCCGGCTCTCCTTCATTCATTAAACCCATTAGTTCCCCCATGGTGCTGGCGCTGTGGAGCTGCGGTGGGTACCCTGCACCATATCTTTTGGATGTGCCCTCTCATCCTCGGTTTCTGGAGGGAGGTCAGGACTCTGACGACTGCTCTCTTTTTGCAAGAGGTTCCTCTTGACCCTCTTCTTTATCTCCTGAACCTTCCCCCCAGACACTTGAGCAATAAGTCATCCAGGCTTTTCTTGCATCTTTGTACTGCAGCTAAAACTCTCATAGCTAGAAACTGGAAGAAAGTGAGTCCCCCATCTAGTCTTGAGCTTGTGGCTAGAATGAAGGATGTGAGGAGTCTTGAATACCTGATTGCTGGCCTACATAATTCACGGGAAGCCTTTGGGGCTATTTGGGCACCCTGGGACATGTATTGTACATCACAGGGTCTCTGATCTCTAGTCCTCTCCTTCCCTCCCCCCCTTCCCTTTGGTCCTACCCTTGTCTTCTTAACCCCTCCATTCCCCCCTCCCTTGTTCACTGCTTAATTTAAATGCATATTGCTTAAGGGGGAAGAGGCGGATAGCCTCTAATTACCTCAATGCTTCCTGTTTGTTTGATTATTATTGTTTTTTTTGTTTTTTCTTTATTCCTTGTTAATGAAAAATTTTTCAATAAAATTACAGTTATATAAAAAAAAAAAAAAAAGTAAATGTCACATGATCTTTATAGATGGAGGCTAGCCCTCAGAATAATTTCCCATGGTAAGCCGAAGGGATATAAGTAAGACAATAATTCTATTCCTTTTTATTTACTTTACTCCCTACTAGTATTTCTCACATAAAATATATAATATTATAGGAAATATGTTGTCAGCTTTGAATATTGGCTATTATTACCAAGCCCATAAATAAATAAAACCAGCAACAAAGAGCAGTTTATCTCCAAATGTAAGCAATAATCCACATTAAATGTTAATATAGTGAGTGCTTACTATTGCATGAGCATCAGGAAATATTAGTAATTGACCTTTTGAAAGATATAGGTTCTGGTAAGGACCATGAATTAATAATAACAATTATGTGTAGAGCCACGTCAGACCTGTAATGCTCATGTTCCCCAGTTCATTAATCACATAAAACCTCACAAAGCATTCACATGAAATTCCATAAGTGCCTTGACCACGGAAAATATTCAGAAACATACACATGCTGTGTTCACCATATTGAAACCACTAGTCCTGAGCCATAGTTTAACTATAAAGTGCAGATTGGGCTAATATATTGAGCAAAATCAATTCAACACATAAATTTGTGAATTTCCCAAGAGTTTCTATCAGGTCAAAATAATAGACAGCGTTTTACAGATTAGATGAAGACAGAAAAGAAGAATCAAGTGCCCTTGTGTGGCAGCCCAATGAGCTTTCCCATTATGACTTGCAGGCAGCTCTCTGTTTAGCACAGCCAGTCAAGTGAGAATCATGGTTTTACACGTTCGCTCTAAAAGCAAAATAGGGGAAGTTTTTCCTGCTTCCAAAAGGTAAGCAAATGTGACGTATTAGCAAGATGTGTTCTGTACTCAACTTACGACAGCTTTTCCAAGCAGACTCCACCCCACTGTCCATTAAGTCACCGCTCTAACACTACAACAAGCACCAGCAGAACTAGACAATACAATTTGCTGAACATGTTTTGCCTTTGTGCAAACCTGACACACATCAGCCATATACAACCATGTTCCGTCAAAATTGACTCCATGGACATTTGTGACAGCAGATTGGACAATTGGCAGGAACTGTCCCACTTTGCCATAGATGTACTGTCTCTTCCAGGCTCCAGAGAGGGTATTCAGTATGTTGTCATGCCAAAGAAGACAAAATTGTCTTCCACAAGTACGGAAAATATTACATTTGTAAAAATGAATCAAACATGGATCAATAAGGATTTTCCCACACCTCCATCTGATGTCAGTGAATAGATCTGCCATTGCTGACTGTGGGGACTGGCTTTTATCACTGGCTCAGTGATGATGATGATGACGATGGTGCTGCTGCTGCTGTCTACCTGTCCACACCCAAAACTGTTCCCAAAAAAGGGATCATTTCTTAAAAAATTTTTTGTGAAAAACAATTGCTTCTTCTACCAACTGGCTCATATGTAGCAGCTCTCCCATTTAGACCTCCGCACCTACCCTAAATTCAACTCCATGTAAGCCCTGGTACCACTTCACAAGAGATCCTGCCTGGACTCGCCTATAGGATTCATCATCTTCTTGAGACCCTTAGATGTTCCTGCTTCCTTCCTATCCACCTGATTTGCTCTTTCGTAAGTAGCTCAACTTACTGCTTGACGTTTTTGCATATAGTGTTGTTTTTGCTTGTTGATGCATTTCGTACTGCTTATTTTGCTGTATGCTTCTTGAAAACCCAATAAAACTTTATTTAAAAAAACCCTATTGTTTTTTGACTTGGGAATTCTATCAGGTACTCAAATAACACCAAATCTGTTGACACTTTTAAAAAGCATGAAAAAAATGACAGCTCAGTATGTGTATTATCTGTGGCTATCATCTGTTTATCCATAACCATATCTAATATCTAAGTAAGACATGCAATCATAAGAATCAATAGAACTCCCTTCGCTGTCCATATTAGACTGTGAAGTTTTCAGTGTAAAGATTTTAACAGCGTCTGTGCTGGAATTATCCTCCTATGTATGTTGCTGTCACTTTAACATTACTCAAGCTGTCTTGGCATTAAAGAGCTTCAAAGAGGTTGGATACATCCTAGGAGACTCAGAGGGTCATACATGACTTTTCAGGGCAATCCAGGCACATACCAAATTTATTCTTACAAAATCAAATGTGACAGCCAATTTGTTTGAATTGGACCCAAAATAAATTTCTGGAAATTTGCTCAATATTGAGTAAAAGTACCCATGAAAAGTCCTCTGGTCCATTCACTAAGAACATCCTCTTCTTAGCATGTATTTCTATGCACTGTGAGTAGACATTTACTCTTTGTGGCCATTTCTGTCTTATCATGCCCGACATCGGCTAATTTTAAAATAGTGACATCTGTTTGTGTGGCTCTATAAATATTACTGTCATGAACATTTAATATTAAGATGAAATAATGAGGCAGTACAGGGCAGGCAGTGCTTGTGTCATTGCTTTCCATGTTGCACTTTTGAAGAGGTCTAACAGTAATTTTATCTACTAGCCAAGAAAAAGAAATAAGGAGATTTTATGCTTGTGGAAATAAATGTACTAAGGCTTATGTAAGAAATGTCCATCTAAGAAATAAAAAAGAAGTATTGGAAATATTTTACTTTTTCTACCTAAAGCTTGAAATTTTCCATACCCTGTGTATTGGTAAGTCCAAAGTTAGACAATATTTGATACTGGGGTATTATCTATTGACTTTGACAGGACATTAACAGAGCCTTTTTCTATTCAGCTCAGCTGGGGTATCCAGTTTTAGAAAAGTGACCTAGTGCAGCCATATTAGTTATGACTTATGAGAAGATAATACCAAGGTGACAACCAACAATTCCTTTTTCAGAATTTCTTCAAGATTTATTGTGAATGTTATCAATTTTAAGTCTAATTCCCTGCTCCATATTTTATTGCATTTTGGGACTGTTGATCCATGTATCTGCAGGAATACCTTCAATTTTTAATAAAAGGTGGTTCAATAGTACTCAGTGAATTTTTTGTGCTGTGCTTGTAAACCATTTTTTTTTTTTTTTTTTTTTTTTCCATGTATAGTCTGGTGACTTATAGATGGAAGGAAATGTTTAATAAGTAGTCGCTTGTGCGAGTTTAAAGCTAAGGCCCCACGTAGCGAGCCACAGCGAAAAAGCGATGCCGGAAAAAACACAGCGGAAATGCATCATGGTTTTTCCCCCAGTGCTTTTCACAGAAAGTTCGGTATTTCCGTAGGTATAATTGACTTGCTGCAATATCCAAAGCTGCTATGGTTTTGGAAATCGCAGCATTTCCGTTGCATGTATTTTTCTGCAATCGCTGGATAGGATTCGCCAGAATCCCATCCACTTTGCAGGGACTGTGAGAAGGCACGTTTTTTGTTGTGGCGTTACTGCTGCGGTCAATCGTGGCGTGGCTAAGGCCCCATGTTGCAGAAAAGCTTTTCTGAGCCAAACCCAGGAGTGACTACAAAAGGAAAATATTTGTCTTTTATCCTTCAGAAAAGTGTCCTTTAGTGTTCGCTTTTGGCGGATCAGATTTTTTCTTTTTTCCCCTTAAAATTCGCATAGTAGAATGAAGAGGGAAAAACGGATTGCAAAACAGGCACAACAGAAAACCATCCATCGTTAATCTGTGTCTGCTTCCATAAAAAAAAAAAAAAACAGATCCGTTTTAATCCGTAGTGTATCCTTATTTTTTGGACTAAGCAAAAGTGCTGCAAGTCTGACTTTTGTCTCCGTCCAAAAGAGCGGAGAGGTTTTTAAATGACCCGTTCTAATCAGTTTTTATGATTTTTCAATGGATCGCATCAACTGATTAGGTGCGTAGACACCAACGCAGATGTGAACGGTGCCTTACAAATGCAGTGGAAAATGCAGTATTTTACAGTACCAGCAAAGTGAAAGAGATTTCGCAAGCCTTTTCCATATATATTTAATATAGGAAACAAAAACATAGAGAAAAACACAGTAAAAACTTGATGAAAAACAATGCAGAAAAAAGTCATGCATTTTCACAGTGTGTTTTTTTCACCACGTTGGTGAAGCGCTGCATTTTTGACTACTGCAGAAACGTATGGAAAAAATGCTGCATTTTTCAATACCAGCAAAGTTAGTGAGATTTTGGTTAATTTGGTTAATGAAAAATTTCCAAAACTGCCACATTTTTTGAAACTGTAAGTCAATTATACCTACAGAAACGCTGGCGGTTTCCGTAAAGGTATAATTAAAGCAGAAAGTCCACAAAGGAGCGCTTTTTGGCTGCACCCGCTGCTCTACATTTACACTGTTTTGCTACCCACTCTGTTACTCCCTATCTTATTACAAGGCCCTTGGCATTGAAATGATTAATGTATGCTACAAGCATATCGATAAAAGTACGCACAGCACACAAACAGATTCAACAATATACAAACTTCATTAGATCATGTTACTAAAATCAATTAAAAATTCAGCTAAATGTTTTGAAGTAGCTACAGTGATAACTGCTCTAGGGCACAGGTTTCTCTCTGCTTTTTATTGCACCTGTTGAGCTCATGCACTATGCATCAATGTTTTATTATATACTGTATTTAGACAATGGGGTTGATTTAACATGCAATGGACATTAGTTTTCTGGTGTACAAGGAATGAAAATTCACAATTTTTGCCTCACATGCAAGTCCCAGTGCCTCCACACTATGCGCCAAAATTATTACAAGAAAGGAGCCTCTTAATAGTTCTGGTGCATCTTGCGCTAGTCTTAATAAATTGGCCCCTATATGTTTTTATGTTGTGGTCATTATTAGGTTATAGTAATATGTTTCTCAGGATGATGTAATAAAGTTTGTATATTTTTTGAATGCTTGTGTGCTGTATATACTTTTTGCAGGTGTTAGTGTTTTTGATATACAGCGAGTAACAGTGAGTTCTGAAACATACTTCAGTCATGGCCCTCTACCCAGTCCCTATCGTGTATTCTTGATAGCAGTGGTCATGGATGCTGCAGCAGTGTCCTATAGACTTGAAAGGTATACAATTATAGTACCCACAACCATTATCAATAATATGGTGAGTAAGCAGCACAGAGCCTGGCATGTTAGGGTGGGTTCACACCTGCGCTTGAGTCCGTCCGCTGCCAATCCGAGTGAAAATCTCGGGAAACGGGATAGGCATCGGATACTGACAGGTTTTCACTCGGATTGGCAGCGGACGGACTCAAGCGCAGGTGTGAACCCACCCTTAACAATGTTGGGAGCTGTGTGCTCTTAGAAACAGCTGATAAGCTGGGGTCCTAGCAGTCGGACACCAGCCAATCTAAAGTTGATGGTTTATCTTAATGATAGATCAATAAGAGATCAGTGGAGGTCCAACAGCTGTCTGAAGGGACTGGGCCCTTATGTGAGCGCTGTGATACTTTCACTGTTTATATCCCAAGCCCTCTGTTTTATAGTGACCGTGTAATGTAATTACGTCCTGTTCACTTCTATAGGACAAGACTGTAATTGTATGGCCGCTATAAAACAGACAGCATGCAATGTAAATAGTGAAGGGTCACAGCACTTGCACAAGTGTCACATTTCCTTTGAACAGTTCATCAGCAGGGTCCCAGGTGTAGGACCCCCACTGAGGTCTTATTGATGACCTATCTGGAGAATCTAAACATAGCCCTTTAGGCTTAGGTCCCACATTGCAGAAATGCAGCTTTTTTTGTTGCAAATTTTGCTGTGGTTTTTTGAGCCAAAGCCAAGAGTGGCTACGATAGGAATGGGAAATATATATTATAATTAATTATACTTATACCCTTTTGCTCAGTCCACTCCTGGCTTTTGGTCCAAAAACCACAACAAAATCTGCAACAAAAAAAGCTGCATTTCCGCAAAGTGGGACCTGAGCCTTAGAGTGGATATCCATTGAAGGGTTTCCACTCAAACTTCATGACAGCGGTTGGGGAAATACTCAATATAATACATTACCGGCACTTATCTCTGCTGCCTAGAGAGTTCAGTACAGTGACCTCCATAGGCAGCAGAGGTGAGTGCTGATCTTATGATGCTGTGGGGGCCCCTGCCATCTTCAGCTGGCTGTGAGCCTCCTACCCCTCCAGGCCAAGCCGCGGTCACATGGTGTCCCCTGGCCATTATATAATAAGGTTTGCTGTATGGTCATAGGTATACATACCCGTATGTACAGTTACTGTATTGTCCCCCCCCCCATGTGTCTCTATGAATTTGGTTGCACACCGATATACAGTATGGCCACACAGATTTCTTTGTGAAGTGTATTACCAAACAATGAAATGTGGGTCCCTGATAGAGCTGTGCGCATGAGCCCTTAGACTCTATTCAGCTTCTAATATAAGAAATTCACTAAGTAGAATACAAAAGATAACTGAAAGCCATTACTCTATAATAAATCATTTTCCCTCTTAGACTTATTTTCATATGATGATACTGATCATCTGTAATTCTCATGTGCTGCTTATTTTCCCTCCTGTTTTGGTCTTAATAAAGCTTTGACCCATTTTGGTGATTACTTCCAGGGAGGGTGCGGGTTGTGTGTTAAGTAATTAAAACGGCAGCAGCAGGACTGCTCACTTCCTACTGCAATAGAAACTCTAAATGCAATTGCTCATGTGTTAAATGCAAAAATTAATGACCCTATGTAATTCAGATGAAATCATTAATTAAGAAAAAAAGATTGCATGCGCACACACCACAGTAGATGTATGTACAATGTGTTATAATACTGGGCATTTTTGATTAAAAAAAAACTTGATTGAATTTATGTAAAAAATATACAGGTGCATCTCAATAAATTAGAATATCTTTGAAACGTTCATTCTTTTCAGTGATTCAGTAATACAATTCATAATCAGCGTCTTCCATGACTGTGTGTCCTACTGAACCAGACTGAGGGACCATTTAAAGGCTTAGGAAACCTTGGCAGGTGACACACTGTATTTACAATACTGAACTTTTTACAATATTCTAATTTTCTTAGATTTGGGTTTTCATTATCTGTAATCCATAATCTACATTTACAGAAATAAAACACTTGAAATAGAACACTGTGTGTATAAAGAATCTAGAAAATATAGGTCACTTTTTTAATTTAATTACTGAAATAAATAAACTTTTCAAAGATATTCAAAGATGCATCTGTATAATTCAATCTTAGTCCCTTCCTCTCATTTTTATGATTTTGCATTATCTTTTTTTACTCTCTGCTTCCAAATAACTTTTTTATTTTTTCATTTGCAAAGCCATAGGAGGGCTTATTTTTTGCAGGGCAAACTGTACTTCATAATGGTACTGCTTACTATTCCATACTATGTATTGGGAAGCTGGAAAAAAAAATTCAGAATGGGGTAGAATTAGAATAAAACTGCAATTGAGCCATTTTCTTATGCGTTTTGATTTTAGAGTATTTACTCTGCTGTAAAATTGTTACTTATGTAATGTTCTGAAAGTCAGCATGATCACATCAATACCAAATTTAGGACAAGACCCCACATTGCAGAAACACAGTTTTTTGTTTCAGATTTTGCTGAGTTTTTTTCTTGAGCAAAAAGGAATGGGAAATATAAAGGAAGTGCTTATATGTCTGCTTTCTACTGAATCTAGCCCTTGCTTTGGCTCAACAAAACGCAGCAAAATCGGCAACAAAAAAAGTTGCATTTCTGCCTTAAATAGTTTTTTTTTTTTTTTTTTAAACTGTAATTTTTATTAAGTATTTACAAAAGTTTTAGAATACAAACAGTGAGATAATGTATACAAAATACAAAGCTAGTTAGGGAAGGGAAAAGGGGGAAGGGGGGAATCTTTGGAAAAAGCATCATAAAATAATCATCCAAGAAAAACCAGTCTGAAGAAGGACAAATAGAACACAAAACATAAAACACGACACACACAGGGTTGGAAAACAATGAGAGGGGAGGAAGGGAAAAGGGAGATCAGAGACCATGGAGAATGCAGTACCTATTCCATGGGGACCAGGCCAACTGGGAGGCATCTGTTGTGTTGTTGTGCATGGCAGTAAGATACTCCAGGCTGCGCACATCCTTGATATGGACTACAAGGGAAGGGTCAATAGGAGGGTACACACTTTTCCAGTGGAGGGCCACAAGTGTTTTAGCAGCAGTGCAGAGATATAGGAAGAGTTTAGAGGTTCTTTTTACCATGGTGTCGGGGGGGGCAAATTAAGTAAATAGACAAGAGGATCCAGCAGGACACCCTGGATAAAGAGCTTGTCAGTTAACACCTTAACTTCTGTCCTGAAAGCACAAATCAAGGGTGTGAAAGATCCTCAGTGCGCCAACACCACTTTGGCTCACACCTGAGTCTTCTTTCATATAAAACCACACTCACCTCTAGTGAGTGTTGGGTCCACAAGATAAATACAAGACAAGCTTTCTAAATTTTGTATATTTATTAACCCCTAAATGGGTCGGTATTAACATCTAACACATGCAGTTCAGAACAGATATGCAGATGTATGCAAGCATTAACAATTACTAGTTACAATATACAGTACAATAAAATAAAAAGGGAATAAAATTGAAATAATTACTTTACCACGCATCTCCTTGATGTGGCTCTATAATCCAACACTCACACATGCTCTGTTATGTGTGAATAACCAGTGGAGGCTTCTCAGCATGTAGCAACAATCCAGCCTGCATGCTCTTCACAGTGGTCACTCTGTGATCTCTTGTGGTCTGTCTGTAAAAACTCTGTATTCTCCTGTAGTCTGTGATGGTCTGTAATAACTCCCCCACTGGCTTCTTACCTCATCTTTTATACCCTTGATGACACCACCCAGAATGAGGTCATCAACAACAGCAAGTCTGATGGATTAATGCACTCAAGTCCAGATTCTTTGTAAAGAGCTGAGACCAAGTGAAATGATACAATGTTATCAACCAGGTCTGATCTACCTGCACAATGCATGTTTGTTTGATCAGCCAGGACTGTGTAGGAATTCAATGGAGCCCTGCTGGGATGGATACAAAGCCCTATTGTACCAGTCCGGCCACTATTGGCAATATACCTATGATTATGGCTGCGCACCTTATGAGTAAAGAGATACGCTACCCAGAGACCAAAATACAGCTTTGAGTTATAGCCATATTTAAGCAGAATCATCACAAAGGGGCAGCTCCAAAAGATGTGGTACAACATGCCCTCCTCAGAGAGGCATCTCCAGCAGGCCGTGGGACTGCTGGGGTTGAGGGTGTGTAGGAGGACCGGGCTATGATACCAAAACTTATACTGAGTTTCACGGAATGTAATACATGTGGACGAATTGGCTGCACGGGACCATATGATCTGCCATTATGTTGGGGAGATATGCCTACCCAGAGCCTATGTCCACTTGACCATGTATTTGTGGACGAGGGGAGTGTGTTCCTCCAGAGAAGAGAGGATACGTTAAATATCCGATGGCCTTAAATAGTTTTTAGTTATATTTCAATATTTATAATTAAATTTGAAAAATACAGTCTTTTCCTTGAGTTGCCATATTATGACACCCATAGCTTTTCTTCTATACAGTGGGGAAAAAAGTATTTAGTCAGCCACCAATTGTGCAAGTTCTCACACTTCAAAAGAAGAGAGAGGCCTGTAATTGTCATCATAGGTAGACATCAACTATGAGAAACAAAATGAGAAAACAAATCCAGATAATCACATTGTCTGATTTTTAAAGAATTTATTTGCAAATTATGGTGGAAAATAAGTATTTGGTCAATAACAAAAGTTCATCTCAATACTTTGTTATATTTCCTTTGTTGGCAATGACAGAGGTCAAACATTTTCTGTAAGTCTTCACAAGGTTGGCACACACTGTTGCTGGTATGTTGGCCCATTCCTCCATGCACATCTCCTCTAGAGCAGGGATGTTTTGGGGCTGTCGCTTGGCAACACGGACTTTCAACTCCCTCCAAAGGTTTTCTATGGGGTTGAGATCTGGAGACTGGCTAGGCCACTCCAGGACCTTGAAATGCTTCTCACGAAGCCACTCCTTCGTTGCCGAGGCGGTGTGCTTGGGATCATTGTCAGGCTGAAAGACCCAGCCACGTTTCATCTTCAGTGCCCCTTGCTTATGGAAGGAGGTTTGCACTCAAAATCTCACGATACATGGCCCCATTCATTCTTTCATGTACACGGATCAGTCGTCCTGGTCCCTTTGCAGAGAAACAGCTCCAAAGCATGATGTTGCCACCTCCATGCTTCACAGTAGGTATGGTGTTCTTTGGATGCAACTCAGCATTCACTCTCCTCCAAACACTACGAGTTGTGTTTCTACCAAACAGTTCTACTTTGGTTTCATCTGACCATATGACATTCTCCCAGTACTCTTCTGGAACATCCAAATGCTCTCTAGCAAACTTCAGATGGGCCCGGATACGTACTGGCTTAAGCAGGGGGACACGTCTGGCACTGCAAGATCGATTGAGTCCCTGGCGGCGTAATGTGTTACTGACGGTAGCCTTTGTTACGTTAGTCCCAGCTTTCTGCAGGTCATTCACTAGGTCCACCCCTGTGGTTCTGGGATTTTTGCTCACCGTTCTTGTGATCATTTTGACCCCACGGGGGGAGATCTTGTGTGGAACCCCTGATGGGGGGAGATTATCACTGGTCTTGTATGTCTTTCATTTTCTAATTATTGCTCCCACAGTTGATTTCTTCACACCAAGCTGCTTGACTGTTGCAGATTCAGTCTTCCCAGCCTGGTGCAGGTCTACAATTTTGTTTCTGGTGTCCTTCCACAGCTCTTTGGTCTTCACCATAGTGGAGTTTGGAGTGTGACTGTTTGAGGTTGTGGACAGGTGTCTTTTATACTGATAACAATATCAAGCAGGTGCCATTACTACAGGTAATGAGTGGAGGACAGAGGAGCCTCTTAAAGAAGAAGTTATAAGGTCTGTGAGAGCCAGAAATCTTGCTTGTTTGTAGGTGACCAAATACTTATTTTCCACCATAATTTGAAAATAAATTCTTAAAAAATCAGACAATGTGATTTTCTAGATATGTTTTCTCATTTTGTCTCATAGTTGAGGTCTACCTATGATGTCAATTACAGGCCTCTCCCATCTTTTTAAGTGGGAGAACTTGCACAATTAGTGGCTGACTAAATACTTTTTTTCCTCACTGTATATAGAGCTGTGTAAGGCGACTTTTTCCAAGGCATGGTGTAGTCTTTATTGATACCATTTGGAGGAATGTCTGACATTTTGATTACTATTTTTCAGATTTTTGGAGGCAACACTGTAAAAAAAACAAACAACAAATCAGCCATTTAATTTTTTTCATTCTATGGCATTTAATGTATGGAATGAATATTTTTATATTTTTGTATTGTTTTTGTGGAGTCAGGTATATCTAATGTATGAGGGTGTGATTTGAACTTTTATGCTTTTTAATTTTTATTATATTTTTAAGGTTTTTTTTAATTATTTTTTTTTACCTTTAATTTTAGAACCTCAGAAAGGCAGTGTTTCTCAATCTTTTCAAGTCAAGTACCCACTTGTGAAACAAAGTACCCCAATGGACATTGGTCATGTGATAGATCCTGCTCCCAATCTCAGTAGGGGAAGAAAAACTGGCAAGAATTGCGTGGCATGCAAATCCTTTTGCTTGTGGAGGCACTTGTGGCAGACAGGGTCATTTAGCTTTCCATCAGCCTTTCTCTCATGAGATCATAGATTAAAAGCTGTCTATTCAGACTATCTGCTACTGTAGAGGAGACATGACCCGATGTCTGCCTCTGCTTGGCAGCCACTGGGCCTCAGGATTTGAAATTGGTGGGTGTTTTGGGCATCACCAGCCCCTAGCAGCACGGAACCTGAGCATTCACTAAATCTGCCACTTCCAGAGCAGTGGTTCTCATCCATGGCATGTACCCCCTGAAACTGCTTGGCGTACCCCGGGGGTAAATGTACCACAGATAGAGAACCACTGCTTTAGGGGGTGTGATGGCTCATAGATCACAAATGTATTGCAGTATATTGGAAAATCCACGTAATAGAACTATACTAATGACAGGACTGAGAGCTTTCAAAGGGAACCTGCAGTCATAGTAACAGATCACTGTCCCCTGATCAGTCTCTTGGGGGATGGGGGGTGGTGACAATATATTCCAATATATCAGAGCCCAAGTGCCGCCTTGCTTTAGATAACTTGGTTGCAATTGTCCAAAGCATCAAAATGGTTAAATCCCCACAATCAGATATTCTTAAGCATTCTTCTAGGGGAGAGTAACTCTAAAATGCATTACTGTACAGTGCCATACAGTGCCACCCGTAGTACAGAGTCACAAGACCCTGAGTGTCTCTATAGAGGTTGCTGCCATGTGCATAGTAAGCTCATATAGGAAAAATTCATGGCATAAAAATGGACTGCTCACCTAAAGAATTGCCATACCATACCATAAATTTGAATATTTTAAAAATATACTGTGCATATAGCCTGTACTTAGCACAGGGTGGAGAAATCTTAGGGTTAAAGGGGTTGTTCAAGTTATGATGAAGCTGCAAACAACATGGCTGGTCTCCAATGGTGCCCCACCACCGCCTCACAGATGGTATGTAACAGCTACAGCCAATCAATGGCCACAGTGGTCAATATGCCCTATCACTGGCATCATGGCTCCCATAACTGAGCTACAATGCCATTAATAGGGCACATGAATGCCATGGCCATTGATTGCCACCAGTAGTTACATGTTATTTGCATGTAACAGAGACAGGGAGGTGTCGAAGAGACAGTGCTGGTTTAGCGGGTGAGGTGAGTAATGATAATTATTTTGTTTTATGCTGTTTGCAGTTTGTTTTATTTTTTTTCCTAACCTGGACAACCCCATTAACCTAGTTTTATACTGTAACATATTATATATAAATACAATTATGAGAATCCATGCTACTTTTCGCATGATCCATGTTTATCCATGCTTGACATTAGCCGCTAGACTAAGCTGTATTGTGTTCTAGAACTGTTGTCTTGCTTTATACTGACCGATCAATTTGGGAGATTAGATTTTGCGGCCTTCCAGGTCAAATTTGATCACTAAAATTCCATCATGTTACCCTAAAATGTTTTGTGCCATTGATAGAGGATTATTAAAGTCATAATCCAGTTCAGGAGAGGTGAAGAGATGGATTATGGATAATGAAAAAAAAAGAATAAGAAAATGCAGTACTAAACAACTAAATGTCATACAGTAGGATATAGCACTATGATTATCATTGTTTATTACTAACATGCATTTTATTTAGTCAGTTCTTAGAGTTCTAGAGAATATTCTTTCCACTCAGTGCCGTAGTTAATATCATGCTGGGTAGTGATTTAAGCCATGTCTTTTTAGGATCATCAGTCCTAATGGTTTTTAGGTTAATTTATCATTTTATGTATGCATCAGACATATTGACATGCAATTATTGGTGAAGGAGATGAGTTCAGACTCAATTGTTTCAATGGAAATTTTTCAAAGGAAATTTTCATTAACGGCGGCTTCTTCTAATGGTATATTTAAATGCCACAGCTTTAGAGATTTTTTTTGTCTTATAGTTTGTCAAAAAAATAATATCAGAGATAAAAATTGTATATGGAAACAGATGTTCTTATTTTTTTGTGCAGTAAACAGCTGAATCAGACTGCCTGTGTGCTGAAATCTGCTATTCCGAAAACCGAAAATAATAATAACTAAACTATTCTGATTGTGCCATCTGATGCATGCAAACAGAAGTGAATATCTAATGATTTAAAGGATTACAGACCCTCTATATATAATAGGACATGTATATAATAAATATTTTATATACATATATAATAGGGGACATTTACTGGAGATGAGCGAATTTGTTTGGAATGAACCCGATGCCACACAAATTTTCCAAAAGTTTCAGGTTCAACCCGGACCTGAATCTTTGGCGGTTCATCACCTGCAAACTGGAAGTGAAACTATTATACTCTGAATTCTCTTCAGACCCCAGAGTATAATGAGTGGAGGCCCAGGGGATGTGTGAAAACATAATAAGCAGTTATACTCACCTTCCTTCACCTCTTTTGGCCTTCGTTGTCATTGGCGCTCCCTCCCGATCCTTTTTCGGCCCCATGAGTGACATCACATACCCCAGGCCTCTGCTGAGGCCTAATCACAGTGCATGCTGACATCATGATGCTTTAATGCAAGCACTTCATTGGCACACCCTATATGACTGATAAGGCCCAATCACAAGTCTCAGCTGTGACCTTGAGGCTTGAAGAGGACTCTGAGGGAGCTCTGGATGCCACAAGGATGCCCAGAAGAGGTGAGTGAAGGTGAGTATAACTGTTTATTATGTTTCCACACCTCCCCTGTTCCAGTATTTCTTCTATCATCCACAGATATCATCCCACAAACAACATCTGCTCTTCCAATAACAATCTCCTCTCCAACACTTTGATCACTTCCTCGCAGTCTTACATACAAGACTTCTCTTGTGCTTCACCTTTCTTTAGGAACTTCCTGCCTTATTACATCTGATACTTTCCAACTCTTCAAACATTTAAGTGCTCACCAAAAACTTAACTCCTCTGACAAGAACAGACAGGGCCCCTGCCTAATGTATCTTGTAAATAAATGTTTTCCTCACCACACTTTGGTAGTTGTTACAGTGTGTTACCCCAATAATGTTCTATAAGGTACCAAGGAACCAAAGACCAATCTCAAAGATGTAATAAGTAGTATAATATTGTACCATGTTAGCCATAGAAAGTAGTGGAAGAGTGAAGAAATCAGGCGATTGTGTGTGTATAAATAGTGTGAATTTTCAGTTTCTAGTTTTAAATCATGTCTGAAGAAGAGAGCTAGTACTCTCGAAAGCTTACTATCAAATTTACTCAGTTAGCCTCTAAAAGGTATCGCCTGATTTCTTCACTCTTCCAAAGATGTGATAAAACTGATTTATTTGTATATTGATGACCTAGCCTGATGACCTCAGTCCAACACCTCACTCCTCCACTGATCAGCTATTTGGGGAGCCTGCAGTATTTTAGTGTGCTATGGCCTCTTCTCTACTTACCAACCACTCATTGTGTAGCAGCTGTGCTTGAAATTACAGCCCGAGCAGCAAACAGAAACCAGAGCACCACTGCTCAGGGATACTGGACCCCTGATAATCTAATGTTGACGACCTATCATCAATATTTGAGTCCCAGTAAACCCCTTTAAACATGGGCGCTGTCCACATTAGACTTATAGCTATTGTTCGTAAACAAGTTGAATATTTGCAAACGGCCACTGAGAAATCCTGATGCTTTTCACAATGGTATCATCAGGTTTCCTTCAGGGTTCCCTTTAATTTAAGTATTCCTATTTACTGTATATTTAGTTTTTTCTTTTTTATTTTCAATACAACTCCTTAAAAATACAAGATATGCAAATGTAAATATTAACTCTGAATAAAATATACTCAATATTTGTCTTCTGTTTTGCTACTACTGTTCAACTAAAATTGAAATCATCATTTGTCCTCTGAAATGACCCTTGTTATTCGGTACACGATATAGAGATTTTTTACGCTTTCATGTTTATTTTGTCTCCCTTGATTTTACAATGTATTATGTCAGGGAGAGTCATTGTTCTCTTTCATCCTTGTATTTTTTCACTCAGTTTGAAATATCTTTATTTTTGTTCTTCTGGAGAAAGGTGATGGTAATTTTCTCAGCAATTACCATTCATGTTTCTCTTTTTTCTTCTGTCAGACCTGAAATTCTTGCAATCGTCTGAATAAACCATATGTAATTTGGCTCACAATCTCCTGTAGACACCCTATAGCCGTATATCCAGGCAAGTGTCTAAATAATATGCACTTTCCTGGTAAGCCATTGACAGTGCAATCTCACACATTTGTGAAAGGGGGATGAGCTGCTAGCAGGGAGGCTGTTATACTATAATCATATCCCTAACATAGAAACCAAATGATTTTGGTATTACAGATCTTAATACTCATCCAATTGCTGTTTCTTCCTCTATGGATAAAATATGATCCCCATGTTCCAGTCTGGTTTTATAGAAACTCATTGTAGGATCTACTGAAGGGAATGAAAACATTATCTATCCATCTGTCTATATTTCTATTTATGTAACAATCTCATGTATATATCTTATTTCATATCTATCTATCTATCTATCTATCTATCTATCTATCTATCTATCTATCCATCTATCTACCTATCTATCCATCTATCTACCTGTCTATCTACCTATCCATCTATCTACCTATTTATCTATCTACCTATCCATCTACCTATCTATCTATCTATCTATCTATCTATCTATCTATCCATCTATCTATCCACCTATCCATCTATCTATCATCTGTCGATCATATGCATATCCATTTGCCTATTTCAAATCTATTCATGTATTATCTATCTATCTATCTATCTATCTATCTATCTATCTATCTACGGTAATATATTGCATTTATCTATTCTTCATATCAAAGTATCTATTTCATATCTATCTATTTATCTGATATCTATTTCATAAAGTATACCTATATAATTTTAAGTAAATAGATGATGATTGTCAAATCAAAATTGATTTGGAGATCTAATTGAATAACTTAATATATAGAATTATGTAATATACTATTGTTTTTTTTTCAATATTTCAATTAAATAGCAAAAACATGTTATTCCACATTTTGTTTTTTTACCGTTTGTTTTGAATAAATATATTGCCCCCAATATATACAATATAAAATATTTAAAATGTCAGTATTTAAAATACATTGAATTAATTCTGAATTCTATTTTCATTTATTATAATTTTTACTATTATTATAAAATCAATGACCATGACACCATTAACATAATTTAGTTCTTTATTTTTTTCCACAGTGGTTCAGTAATTCGATTCCAGTCTTTTCTTCCCAAGCTGATACCACAGCGGAGATCTTACTTTGCAACATTTTATTATGAAAGGCAAGGGAATTTCTGTCACAATGTAAAATGTACCATTCTCCTTCTCCACAGGTTGTTTCAGAAAGAAGCAATAAGGAAGAACATTCTATCAAAACCACAACTGTGATTGAAGGAAATAGGATGGAATGCAGAAGTCATGAGGTGACACTTTGTTTCAGGTATCGAGTGAAAATATACTGTATAAAATACCTATATATGTAGATACACTATGTACTAACACATCTATCTATCTATCTATCTATCTATCTATCTATCTATCTATCATCTTTCCATCTGTGTGTGTAATATTCAACATAATATATTGGCACATCCAATTTCAATTTGCTCAGATGTTTTTAGCATGTTAACATTATTTTAGTTTTACCATTAAAAGTGATTTGTATCTTGTTGTAGAATGTGTCTTGCTCATTGACATATGATAATACATCACCTATCTATCTAAAAAAAATTGGAAAGCAACAGCACCAACAAATAGGGGAAATCTCTACCCGCAGAATGCACGGCAGTGCTCTGTCTTCACATCCAGAGTTACATAAAAAAGTAACAAAAAAATCTCTGCAATCTTCATTAAAAGAATTTCCATCTTTTGGCCTATCTATCTATCTATCTATCTATCTATCTATCTATCCATCTAATCTCTCTCCCTATCTATCTTTCACATGTACCTACCTATGCCTCGCATAGCATTGAAACTCTGTCTAAAATGAATGAATGTCTTGTACGTTTAAGAAAGCAAATATTCCCATAATGTAAAACAATAAACATTCAATTTTTACAATAAGATATTTATGAGAATAACAGGAAACTGTCAGGTAGGAGTTAATACCATATAATTGTTGCATAAGAACAAGTGCAGTATAATCATATCCTCTGTTATAAATGGAATATTCAGTTTGGTCCGTTTGCTCTTTTTGCTGTAATTTTTATAACAGTTTTGCGTAAAATCAAACATAAATGATTATATGTTTCCATATTTTCTAAGGACTTCCCCAGTTGTACAGTATTCTATTCAGTGAGGAAGAATCCAGCAGCTGCTCCATGTAATTGTGTAGTATTGGTGAGACTATAGCGCTCAAGAACCCCTTTATCCCGCACCATTCTTCACTGACTGAAATACTAAAATGAAAATAAAAGAAGTGTGGCCACTTCTATCCCTGAGATGGATGACCTCTTGTGTGAGCGCTGATAGTCCTCTGGTAATTACAGTCCTCAACCACATGTCTCCTCTCATTGCAACTTCTACATTTACAAATTTGTGCCACTTATAAAAGTTCAATTGTTCCCTGGTTTAACTAAGGCGATTGATATATCCTAAAAGCAATTAAACAAAGGAAAATATTATTAAAACTAGTAAAAGTATCCTAACCAAGATGTGAATGCAAAACCAACCTACAGCCCATACACAAATCACTGAAAAGGGTCTGTGCGTATACAACTAAAAAGGCATAATGAATATTAAAGCACAAGATACACTACAGACACACCCGCAAAAAGCCAAAAAATTACAATATAACTCCTCCCTTCCCTCTGTTTCATTCCTTTATTTATTTTGTTTCTACCTTATGCCTTCATGTCTTTTTATAGTTATCTCTGACAACTGCTAGTTAGCATTTTTGTAGAGAATTTAATAGGTGAAATATGATTATATTGTTTTATATTGTATATACTTTTATATAAGGTTTATATCAAGGTAAACAGAAGACAGAACTTGAAAGTCTGTAAACCAGATTGTGGTTACATGAGTTTAGAAAATCCATTAGAAATATTCCATAAGGAAATTCTGAATTAAAACCATCATCTATTAAGAGGAGCAAGGAACAGCTATTATTTTTATTTATTTATTGTGCTTACTTGTATAGCGCCATCATATTCCACAGCACTTTACAGACATTGTCAGTCATTGTGCCATATAGGGCTCACAATCTACATTCCCTATCAGTATGTCTTGGAGGAAACCCACTCAAACACAGGGAGAACATATAAACTACTTGCAGATGTTGTCCTTGGCTGGATTTGAACCCAGGACTCCAGCGCTGTTAGCCACTGTACGGCCACAACAGCTGCAAAAAGTATCCTGGTGGAGGAAGCAGCTTGTCCATATGTGACATAGCAAACCCACTGATATAAATGAAAACAGGGTAAGGCTACATTTAGTGTTTGTCAGGAAAAATCCATCAAAAATCGCCAGATGAAAAAGTGCTGGAAACTTGATTTATTTTTTATTGCAATTAAAAAAAAAAATAGATATTTGACGGACACGCAACAGACCCCATTATAGTCAATGTGGTCCCTTGGGCTCTGTTCGTGTTTATTTTTAGGGTCTGTTTTTCCATTCTGCTAGTCCTCTGATAAAGCAGAAGAATGAAAAACAAAGCACAATGCTAAAGGAAAATTTATTACTTGATACTTACACAGATTTTAGTTGATCACTGAGAGTTCAAGCAGCAGAACACTTTGTAATTGGTGTATCATTTAGGGACCCCCCCCCCCTCACACCACTAACAGAATGGGATTTCCCACAGCAAACAACATCTCTGGATTGGTTGCAACTAAAAGGGAATGTATCACCAAAAAATGATCTATTTCTCAAGCTAAATTTCAATGTTAAACATACTGAAGCAGATTTGTTAGGGCTGGCACTTTGTACACACATCCTAATAAAGACCCCGACTAGCGCAGTTATCGACTCATTTATAAAGAGTCTCCGGCCTATATATAAATAAGGTGCATGCAAATACTTGGACACTCCCGTAAGTTCTCTACTTGTGTAAGGCTGTAAGAGAACCATTATAAATTTCTTTCTAGGTGGTACAAGACCCCTGAACTTCTCCATGCCCATAGACTTGCTGACAATTACCGCTGTTTGAGATGTAATAACTTCAAAGGCACCATTAATCTCTCCCTTCTGGATGAAGATTGAACTGGTTATACATCAACTACAATCCCCATTGTTTCATCTTACTTGGGATGTCATTGCACTCTTCTGACATACATCAACCTACAGTCATGGCCAAAAGTTTTGAGAATGATACAAATATTAATTTTTACAAAGTCTACTGCTTCAGTTTTTCTAATGGCAATTTGCATATATTCCAGAATGTTATAAAGAGTGATCAGCTTAACAGCAATTACTTGCAAAGTCAATATTTGCCTAGAAAATGAATTTTATCCCCCAAAACACATTTCAACATCATTGTAGCCCTGCCTTAAAAGAACCACCTAACATCGTTTCAGTGATTGCTCCATTAACACAGGTGTGGGTGTTGATGAGGACAGGGCTGGAGATCAATCTGTCATGATTAAGTAAGAATGACACCACTGGACACTTTAAAAGGAGGCTGGTGCTTGCCATCATTGTTTCTCTTCTGTTAACCATGGTTATCTCTAAAGAAACACGTGCAGTCATCATTGCACTGCACAAAACTGGCCTAACTGGGAAGAGTATTGCAGCTAGAAAGATTGCACCTCAGTCAACAATCTATCGCATCATCAAGAACTTCAAGGAGAGAGGTTCCATTGGTGCCAAAAAGGCTCCAGGGCGCCCAAGAAAGACCAGCAAGCGGCAGGACCGTCTCTTAAAAGTGTTTCAGCTGCGGGATCGGGCTACCAGCAGTGCAGAGCTTGCTGAGGAATGGCAGCAGGCAGGTGTGAGTGCATCTGCACGCACTGTGAGGCGGAGACTCTTGGAGCAAGGCCTGGTCTCAAGGAGGGCAGCAAAGAAGCCACTTCTCTCCAGAAAAAACATCAGGGACAGACTGATATTCTGCAAAAGGTACAGGGAGTGGACTGCTGAGGACTGGGGTAAAGTCATTTTCTCTGATGAATCCCCTTTTCGATTGTTTGGAACATCTGGAAAACAGCTTATTCGGAGAAGAAGAGGTGAGCGCTACCACCAGTCATGTCTCATGCCAACTGTAAAGCATCCTGAAACCATTCATGTGTGGGGTTGCTTCTCAGCCAAGGGAATCGGCTCTCTCACAGTCTTGCCTAAAAACACAGCATGAATAAAGAATGGTACCAGAATGTCCTCCAAGAGCAACTTCTCCCAACCGTCCAAGAGCAGTTTGGCGCTCAACAATGCCTTTTCCAGCATGATGGAGCACCTTGCCATAAAGCAAAGGTGATAACTAAATGGCTCAGGGAACAAAACATACAGATTTTGGGTCCATGGCCTGGAAACTCCCCAGATCTTAATCTCATTGAGAACTTGTGGTCAATCATCAAGAGACGGGTGGACAAACAAAAACCAACAAATTCAGACAAAATTAAAGCATTGATTCTGCAAGAATGGACTGCTATCAGTCAGGATTTGGTCCAGAAGTTGATTGAGAGCATGCCAGGGAGAATTGCAGAGGTCCTGAAGAAGAAGGGTCAACACTGCTAATACTGACTTGCTGCATTAACTCATTCTAACTGTCAATATAAGCTTCTGTTACTCATAATATGAATGCAATTATATTTCTGTATGTGATAAAAACATCTGACAAACACACATAAAAACCAGAGGGCAGAAGATCATGTGAAAATATAATATTTGTGTCATTCTCAAAACTTTTGGCCATGACTGTAGTACCGATGGTTATGGTATTGGTAAAGGTTTATGGCATTTGACTCTTTCTGTGACTCCCCGTCAATACCATATAGATAAAACTTTTTTTTTTGTTTTTTTGGGGGGGGGGTTGCAGTAAGCATTTTTTTTAAAGTAAAAGAAGGTAAAATGAATATATCTTATACTTTATCCAGAGAGACAACTGATGTGACCTTCAATATTTGTCATAAACACACAAGAAATACATACTGTACAATAAATCAGTTCTACATTTATACGCAAAATATATGGTTCATTCGCGTAAAATCTAAATAATATGATTTGCAGAAGTCCACAATCCGAATCTTTAGAGCTTCCATGTAGTTTGTATTTATTTGAGATTGACTAATTGTCTAGAATCTTATGTCAACATTAATACTAAATGCCATTTTAATTCAGATTTGCCTGAAAGTCATTAAATTGATGTGACAAGCAGATTAGCAGTGTTTTGGGAGGGTATACTCAAATGCTGAAATCTATGACATTTGCTTAAAGCGTCAATCTTTTAAATGCCTGTTGGTAGAAGCTATTTTGGCCAAATTTCATGAATCGCCAGTAAATAGAGGTGCTTGAGATATTCTGTCCTATCAGTTGTAGACCCTCTGTCCGGCATTGTCCAGTTAAATTAGTTACTTACTTTCCTATTTTCAAAGTGAGTATGGAAATGGTTCCAATTAACTGCTTCCTGCCATGGCAAATATTTGATTCAATTTTCATTTTTTTCCTCCCCAAGTTCAAATCCATATTATTTTTTTATTCTCTGTAGAACAAATTGTTTTTATTATTGCATCATTTAATATTTCATACGATGTCCTGGAAGCCAGAAAAATTCTAAGGCGGTTGATTGGCACAAGCACAACATGGTGACATATTTATTAGCCAGAGCGAAAACTCTGATTATTCTGAAATGGTTACAAAAGTCATCAGGATTGGACCCTCGAGGTCAATCAAATCTGCCGCTTTGAGGAGTTTACTAGTTGGGTCCAACGATCACATTGATCAAAACGTGGTCCTCATGGATTGCATATCAGAAACTCTGATGAGACACCTCACTTGGAATATCTCTTGATTGTGTTGCATTGACACTTTAGGCTGGGGTCCTGCATTGCGAAAATGCTGCGTTTTACATTATCTGCAAAGTGGATTGGATTCTATCTAATCCCATCCACACATTGCAGAAAAAAAATCCACGTTTTTGTAAATTGGAATGTCTTCACACTATGCACATCTACAATCTCTGTTTTCTCCCTTACCTTCCCCAAATTTCTACCCCCCTACCCTCACCCCTGTTAGTCTTTCTAAGACCATCCACTTACCAGAAGCTATAGTTTTATTTTGGATTGTCATGCGCTTCCTTTTTCTCTTTTAATGGTCTCCATTTTAGGTGACCACTTGTTGTCAATCTGTTTGTATATCAAAATTTAATTAAAGAATTTACAAAAAAATATATTAAAATAAAATTATATGACAGCACATTTAAGACATAATTGGGTGTTATTTTTAATAAACAAGTCAGTATGTAGGCTATATACTAATAATAGCCATTATTACTTTTTTGTCTGAAATAGTTTAACCACTTCCGGACCACCCATAGACTATATACATTCGGAAGGTGGTTGCCTTGTTCTGCAAGGTCGTACCGGTACATCCAAGCAGAATTCAGCAGGTGCACGAAATCGTGCAGCTGCTGAAACGGGGAGCCGGCTGTAACTTCAGCCGGAGCTCCCAGAGAGAAGACAGGGAAGGTTTATTACCTGTGTATACAGCGCTATGGGTGCCGCCATGTTGCGGCTCCCCTATGACCCGGCAGTCACGTGATCTGCCGGGATCAGCGTGTGTTAGAGTTGCTGGGTCCTACAGGACCCAGATCAGCTCTATAAGCTCTATAGTAACGTGCAGGAGGCTGTATTCAGTGATCAGATGTCCCCAAAGGCCTATTATGACCTTATGGGGACACAATGTAAAAAAAAAAAAAAAAAAAAAGTAAATAAAATAATTAAAAAATAATAATATGTCAATAATACGCCCTTATTTAAGGTTATAGCCCCACTCCCGACGACACCATACAAAATAAAAATTACTGTAATGGAGAGGAAAAACTATTCTATAAAGTTTTTTAGTAGCACTTTGTGTTATTAAATAAAAAAAAAAAAAAAAAAGTGAAAAACAGACACGTTTTCTCTCCTCTTTTGTTTATATTTTCCCGGATATAAAAAAATTAAAACACATGCAAAAATAAAAACAACATAAAAATAAAGCCCTATGTGTCACTGAAAAAAAGACGCAGAAATTAGTAGAATAACCCAAATGATAAAAATGTTATAGCCCTGAAGACCGCACATACAAAAAACCCGAAAATGTGTCTGGTCCTGAACCAGAAATTGGCCCAGTACTGAAGTGGTTAAAGTGTAAGTAAACTATCAAACAAGTTTAGATTTTTTGGCATTTGTGTCAATATTAAATTCTGTACTATACTTTATTTTGGCTCTTTTCTGTGGAATCCTGCATTTCTTTATTCTTTACCTTGCTTCTCACTGTGTACAGTGTACAGGCTTAGGTGTAATGCAGGGAATATATGGGTGGGGGAGGGTTACTTCAAACAGTTATATCTTAGGTGTTACAAAACATATGTAGCCCTATTTGGAGGGGGGGGTATGAGTATTATCCCTCCCGCAACAGACTCTGGCGCTGACCTGTGTGTATAATGGGACCTGAAGCCTTCGCTGAAGGGAAGAGTGGGAACATATATGAAATATATCAGTGCCTCCACCCAGGATAGAGCCTCTGTATTACAGGGAGGATCTCTTCCTGGGACTTACCCATGAAGTACAGTTAGTAGCCTTAACAAGGATCACTGTACTAATCTCACAGTCTGAAGAATACATACAGATACCACATAAGGTTATAACAGTAGCTTTATAAGAATCAACAGGGTAATAATACATACATAAAATATACTCAGAACACAGCAATACTACAACAACCAGCAAGTCCTCAACCGTCTTAGGTTATATACCCGGTTATATATATAAATATATAGCAAGAGTCCAGTGCACAATACCTCCAGGCAACAGAAGAGATGCAGGGGCCCCTGTGGATGACTGTGGATCCTCGGATTCTCCCAGGAGATGACAGACAGCCGATCAGGAGATGATGATGATGGTGAGATTCTTCACAGGCAGCAAACAGGGCGACGGTGACGGCAGTAGATGCAGGCCTGACTACCCTAACACTGAGTCCTTAACCTGCCAGCTAAACTACTAGTGCCACCGGGCCTCTAACTAGCTAGTTGGCCTTCGGAAGCCTAACCTATCACTGCCCTGAACTATATATATATATATAGGATCCCTAACTACGGTTACTAGCTAGGTCCTGTGAGTATATAGGGGGTAACACATACCTAACTATATACTGTGAAGTAAAGAGGAACAAGTGGCTCTTAGACTCCCCCAGACACAACATGTCTGTCTCAGCAGCTCTGCTCACATCTCTCCCCCCAGCAGCTCTGCCTCACATGTGTCTGACTCACTGTATTTACAAAACAAAACTTGCACTAAATGCCTGGGGTCTCTGAAGCCAAACTGCAGGGGCAAAGAAGCCAGATACATTATATACTAGTAGAAATGGCAGTTCCCTACACATAGAAATGTGATTCTGGAGTTGTATGAAAGAGGAGAATCTCATCACACTTGGTTGGAGTTCTTCCTTTATTATTTCCAGAGATATCATCAGTTGAAAACACAGTTGGCATTGGGAGCATCTTCAGCTGCATATAGATACCCCAAACCCAAATGTGTTTTCAATAGAGATGAGTGTACTGGTTTTGATTGGAAGGGATTCAACCCAAATTTTCTAAAAGTTGGTCACCCCAGAGAATAATAATTGGAGGCCTGGGGAACATGCAGCAACATAAGAAACAGTTCAACTCACCTTTTCTTAGTACTCTTGGACCTCAGGGTGGTTCTCCGGCATCCTTTTCCATTTCCTTCTGGCCTCTTACAGATGTCATAGGACCCGGCGCCACTGCCGAGGCCTAAGCACAAGTCTCAGCAGTGTCCTTGCGTCATGTTAGCCAGAGGCTGGAAGAGGATGCCATAGGACTGCTGGACACTGCCAGACGCTGCCAGGATGGCCAAGAGGGGTGAGGCAAGGTACCTAAGTATGTGTATATTTATACTAGAAATATTAAATTGGAAACTTCACTGAGACAATAGCTATTGTACAAAAAATATAGCAATATATAATGATAATAGTCATATTTGTACATTTGTTTCAAGCAAGCACTGCAGAAAAAGACGTTTAGCCATTTGAAACATAAGGTTTTCTCAGTTGAAGCTATCAGTGGGGGTCTGAGACCTGCATCTCCACCATTTACCAGTTCACAGCAGCCTCTGGAGCTGAAATTCTCTGGGGGCTAAAGCAGATGTATCTCGGCATATAACGTAGCACATAGAATACAGAACAGTGATGGTGCCATATGAAGTATGACATTCTCAGCTTTCATATGAAACCAGAACTATAGTTTTACCTGATTATTTCTGGAGATATCATATTACCAGTTAAAAACACAGTCAGGATTGGCAAGTTTATTTGCAGCTGCAGCTTTCCCCATTTCAGCTGTGTTTTCAACAGGTGATATTTCCAGAAATAATACAGATAGTCATGTGTGGTCATCAGATGTGGTGCCATATAGGTGCTATATAATGATTGAGAATCTCATCTTTCTTGTGACATCAGAATATATGTGCTGTTATGAAATGCTGGACATAAATGCAGTGTACACATTTCATCTAAGAAAATCAGGGAAACAAAGTGGATTTCGCTGCAGGATTATACTGAATGAAGCCAAAAATGTAACTAAAGTATATTACAATATTTATCATGTTACGAACACTGCCCAAAAAAATCAAAAGTTGTTAAAAAGTTACACTTTAAAGCAATATTTTTAAAATGATGTTCAATAGAATACCCCATGTATAATCTCAACTAACTAGATCTTATAGGGCCAACACTGAAAGCTCAAGAATGGGCCATTCTACCTTGTTGTCAATATATAGAACTATAGTAATATACCCAGTGCCACCATGTTCCTACATCTGAATGAGTCCCCTCAACCATTAGAACCTGTTGATATTGTCTATATGTTTTCCTATGAAAGTGAATGTGGAAAACTAGGAAAATATAAACTCATAAATATCTCACGCAGAGCTTAGGTTCCCAACCTATGGGACCCTGTAAACACACAGCACCTCACAGACACCCTACAGTCATCACTGTCTCCCATCTCTTCTCTCTCCTGACCTGAACTGGCCACCAAACACTACAATGAGACTCTCAAAGCCACCCTGGATAAAGTAGCACTTTATCTTGCATGCTCTTGCCACCTGCACCTTAAAAACATCTCTAGAATTCACCCTTTTCTCACCGTGGAAACATCAAAAAGCCTCATTGTCGCTCTGATTCTCTCTTGTCTTCACTTTTGTAATTCTCTTCTAATTGGACTTCCTCTTACTAAACTCTCCCCACTACAATCTGTCCTGAATGCAGCCGCCAGACTCATCTTTCTGTCAAACCGGTACACAGACGCATCTACTTTGTGTCAGTCGCTGTATTTGGTTGCCCATCCATCACAGAATACAATATAAAATAATCACACTGACCTACAAATCCATCCATAGCACTGCGCCCCCCTATATCTCCTCTCTCATCACTGTCTACCGTCCTCTCCGTTCTGCCAATATCCTTAGACTTGCATCCTCTGTTATCCGAACATCCCACTCCCGTCTCGAAGACTTTTCTCGAGCTGCACCGGTGCTCTGGAATGCTTTACCCTAGACAATCCAATTAATCCCCAACTACAGCAGCTTCAAAACTGCCCTAAAATCACATCTGTTTGGTCAGGCTTATCACATGACCTGATCACCGTGTAGTGTGTGGAGGTGGAGAACAATAACACCTTTTATCCTTCCTCCTCTGTTCCTCAGATCCTGTCCTCTCCATCTAGAAGTTACACTGCACTCCTTGCACTTAGTATCTGTTTATTCACAGATACTGGCTGGTGGCGGCTCATACAGCTTCAGTTACACAACCTTTTCTATTAAAAGATGGCTGGACCATGGTAGCAAACAAGCCCTCTGACCTCTTGTGTCCCCCTATCTCCTCGTACAATGTAAGCTCTTGCGAGCAGGGCCCTCAGTCCTATTGTTTGATATGTTTATTTCTTTGTCACACTGTAATGTCTCATATTGTCTGTTCATGTGTCCTCTGATTTGTAAAGTGCTAAGGAACATGTTGGCGCTATATAAATAAAGTTATTATTATTATTACCCTGGGTGGAATGGTATGTCATATACTCCATTCTAGTATATGCTATGTCTCTAGGACATATTTGCACTATCATAATGCTAACCTACACCTTTGCTTTTAATATGTGAAACCCAGTTTGTAGCTTTGTGCATACTTTTGTATCACATTTTAAATAAGGGTTACTTGGCTTAGAAAAGTTGGAAAAAAGCTGCAACCTGTGAATAGGAATTACATAAATCCAATTGCATCAACATAGAACATTCGGTCCCTGTGGTTACACGTATCAGTTGGACAGATGCCCAGTACAAATGCCCTGTGTGAGCCTAACCCTTACAGAATATCCTGCAAGCACAAAGGGAAAAAAGCAAAATATCATCAAAGCATGTAAGAAATATGGTATCTTAGCTTAACCCTACACGTAAACTATATTTTTGCATATCTGACAGGTTGTGTAACACTTGCAGTGTCTGGCAGGTACATATTTAGAAGGAAATGAGCAAGCTGTTTGGTTCCTGATGCCAGTTGTATAAGACACAAATAGCCTGATATTTCTGTATTGTATCTTGTACCCAAGTCCTGCTGTATAGATGTGGCCTGTTTCATCTAGCGGGTATTGTATCATCAAATACTCTTCTATTTTACTTGTTCCATTACATACAATTGACTAACTCATTTAGTGTGGATCAATGAATTGCAATTCTCTTTTACTAAAGCTGGTCATAGACATCAAGATTATCTGTGACAATCCAAATGAGATTTAAAGGGGTTGTCAAGCCTAGAATAAATATTTTTAAAACAGCTTAGAATTGTGTGCGATAGTCAACTTACCGATTATGTGCGGCTTCTATCTAATACTGACAGTGAAGCCATCCATCTCTGTCCTTACTGCTGCAGTGATGACATCCTAACTCATGGACATATGACCACTAATACCAATAACTGGCTACAGTGGTCACCAATGATTGGCTTCAGTGGTTACATGTCCCTATGTTGGGAAGGGATCCCTGCAGCAGAAAGTATAGAAACCAGTGGTTGACCAGGCAGCGTCAGAACAGAAGCAATAGAGGATACATAGGGTGAGTATGACTTTTTTCCCCATGCTTTTGTACACTATTATCAGAATATTACATTGGTTCACAGCATTTTCCATAAAAATAATGTACAGAAAGGATAAAAATACCTTTGTACCAGAATTAAAGGCAGGAACATACTCTTGCGGCCACAAAGTTGCAAAGCAATGCGAAATAATAATTTTTTAAGGATATGCAAATCATCCTGCAAGTGCATCAGGGGTGGGCCTTATTAGCCAAAAGTGTTCCCCCGTCTTCTAGATTTACCAGCCAATGCCACCATGACTTTGATTGACTTTTCAGCCTCTTCCAGCTTGATGACTGTCAATGAGCAAATCTGGCAAATTTGTCTCACCCCAATGCACTTTCAGGCTCCTTTGCATATCCATAAAAAATGATTATCTCTGCAATGCTTCATGGGTTTATGGTCAGGAAGGTATGATTCTGCTTCTAGAAAAGGTCCCTAGATGACACTATTATTGGCTTAGGAGGCATTTTGGACCTGACAGACTGTATTTAAACATTGGTGATCCTATACTGAAATAATCCTTATGGAGGAAGAAAGACAGGATCTAATGGTATAGTTTTCTTGTAAGTAATGATTGTGAATAATGAATATGGACTACTTGTAATGGACAATCTGTGATGTGAGGAAATAGAGAGACATCCAAGGCAGATGGGGATGAAGAGGTAGCGGTAAGAATGTCTTAGAATTATCCTAGGTGAATTCTGGTATTTTCATTTACCTATGTATTTATTATTCTTTGTTAAAATGAAGACTTTTTTTTTTACTTTCTTCCTTCTTTTTATCATGGAATTCTTTTTTTAATAAAATCCTAGAATTTTTTATTTGTCCCCAGGGCTCTTGCATAAAAGAGAGCATTATAGTACTTTGAGGGTAGTAGCTATTGTCTATATTGTATAACTGTACGGTGTTAGCCTTTCTTTTTGAGGAGGTAGAGGTAGAGTCTGTGTGAATGCTGTTTCTCTGAAGGATGTGTATTGTTTAAGAGGAGATGGTTATCATTACCTTTATAAAAACATCCAAAGAGCACAAGCGGCACTACTCTGATACAGTACTGTATGCCTTACTGCAATAAACAGTTTCTGCAGGAGAGGATACTAGAAAAATATTCCTTATTGTGATGTTCTGCGGTGGTAGCAAACAGCAAAAACCATCCCAGCAAAGACATGAAAAATCAGTAAGGCTCTGACCATTAAAACCCAATTCCATTAAAATGCACACTCCTCACAAGCATAAGTGAGTGCCATACTGATTTTTCAACTCCATTTTTATGTTATTATTATTTTTTTATTATTATGTTATTATTAGCTGTTAGATCAAATCCAGTATTCAATACAATCAAATATTTGCTTTTGGCCAATGCCTGTGGTAGACTTCATTGCATGGATATCTGTGGCTTTCTTGCATGAATTCTGAAC
The DNA here is from genome assembly GCA_947044405.1 of Leptodactylus fallax. NCBI lineage: Eukaryota > Metazoa > Chordata > Amphibia > Anura > Leptodactylidae > Leptodactylus > Leptodactylus fallax. The sequence goes on along the minus strand of CAMRHE010000038.1, from coordinate 8,876,797 downwards.
CCACTGCGGAAAAGCAGCTTTTTTTGTTGCAGATTTTAGTTCTTGGTTTTTTTTTTTTTTTTTTTTGTTTTTTTTTAAGCCAAGTCAAGAGTAACTTGAAAAGAATTGGAATGTAAAGTAAGGACTTGCACTTCTGTCTTCTGCTAAGTCCACTCCTGGTTTTGGCTAAAAAAATACAGCAAAATCTGCAAAAAAAAAAAAAAAAAAAAGCAGCTTTTCTGCAACATGTGGCCTCAGCCAAACTCGGGCTTCAGCTTTTGCCACAAATGCCTTTTGAATTAAAAAAATAATATTGTCAAAATTATTTAATGGTTAACCATTTTCCCGCAGACTTGCTATAGATTTGTCTAGCTACAACATCCACCACTTTGATCTATTTACAGGTAGATAAATGTTCTCCAGGAAATATTCCTGCCTATTATCTCCATCAGCAAGCAGCAGATAGCCATCTAATCCATATTTCATAAGTTTTAACTGTTATTGGACAACTCCTCATCAGAAAAATACTGATAATATTGAGTAATCTCAACTTTACATAACAGTTTGACAGACCAAAAGTTAGAAATAGTTTTGTAATATACTTAGCCAATGAGCATTGACAGGTCTTGTTTGAGGTCCTAACCACCTTCTGCATTGTGAAGAAGAGATTTGTGTGTAACCACTTCATATCTGTACGATTTTCCCTTTTCAAGACTGGACACATTTTTGGAGTTTCTTTTAGAAGCACTTTTGAAGGCTATAACATTTTTATTTGGGTATCTTAAATAATTTTTGCATGTTTTGTTGATGACACAAAAGGTCTTTATTTTTATGTCATTTTTGCACACTTTTTTCTCTAGGAAATAAAAAAAAAATTCTCAAATTTTCCTGCCACTACAATATTTTTTAAAATAGTTTTGCATTCTTGTACAGTGATTTTCATGTAGGTGACACATAGTTTTATGTTGCTGAGCTGAGGGCTAGAACCAGTGATGTAGGTGTGGTAGTGACATTCTTTTTCTATTTTACACATTATGCGCACACAAGGTAATAATAGAAGTTTAGGTCGGGCCCTGTGTTGCAAAACAAAGCATTTTGGCTGCTGCTGAAACGCTGCAGAAAACGAACGCTACATTTTACAGTACCTGCAAAGTGGATGGGATTCTGGCTAATCCCCTCCACACATTGCAGAAAAAAATCCACAGCAGAAAAGCTGCATTTTTGAAAATCATGCCATGTCAATTATACCTGCGGAAACGCTGGCGTTTTCCGTATAGGGATAATAGGGGCAGAAATTTGCGTTTCCGATGCATTTTTTTCCGCAGTGGTTTTTTTCTGCGCTTTGCTATGTGGAGCCTTAACCTTAAGGGGTGTTTTAATATAACTTTTTTTTTGCTTATTTTCCCTGTTTCAGGTGCTGCTACATTAACTCCAGTTATAGGAGGAATACCATCTCCTAGCACTGCATTTGGCACATCATGTGACCGCCAAGCAAGAGGAGAAGCCGCATCATGGCTCTCATTAGTGATAAACCTTCCCTGCCTTCTCTGTGGGGAGTCCGGCTGTCACTGACAGCCGCCTTCTTGCAAGGATGTACAAACTCCATTTCGATGACTGGACCGCCCCAAACATTTCTGCCACAAATCTCCAATGTGTGACTGTGCCTAAAGATTCCATTTTGCTTTCTTCATTAGCATAACAAATCATTTACCTAATTCTATTATATTTACTGAAATTAAGTTTCCTTTCTTGGGAAAATTCTACAGACTGTAAACTTTACAGTAATCTATTAATAATTATGCCTTTGTGTTTTTCCAATACATGTACCAGAAATGCGCAGTCAGATTATTAAACTTCACATGTAGAAGACTAACATTGGAATTTCAAAGTGCAGCTAAATATCTACAATATAGTAGTTGTGTTGAATCACATGCCAGATAGTAAAGCTGGCCATTCACATCAGATGTTTACCTGCAGATCCTTGACAGATTCAGTAACATTTACTGTTAGGGCTTATTCAAACATCCACATTTTCCGTGTAAATGTCAGTACACCTAATGATTTTAATGGGTGTATATAAGCGGCCATTCTTTTTCCATGGACAATCAGTCCATTGTAAAAAAATTCATGCATATTGGTCTATTTTTCAGACCACCAATCTCCATTGGTCTATGGGTCCGAGGACAGCACACAGCGGCCATCATGGACCCAAAGACATTATAAAGTATTTTTTACATATGTGGAAAACAGATCAAACAGACTCTAGCACTCCACCCAAAAACAATGGCTTGTGGCCATTATCTTATGTGTATGGCCACCTTAGACAACAGATTCTTGCAAGATTTCACCAGATTTAGCTGGATCATCAAAAGGTCTGCAGATAAATATGTTTTATGTCTGGTCAGCTTAACAATACATATAGTCACCCTACTGAAATTGTAAGTGCTTATTCAGACATCCATTTTGTGGATGACAGGTGTGTTCTGTCCGTGTCCAACAAGTACAACACACAAATCCATTTAATCCACGTAGCGGAAACGCCGCGGCAAAAAAAAAACACAGCGTTTTACAGTCCCTGCAAAGTGGTTGGGATTGGCAGAAAAATACGCAGAAAATTGCAGAAAAATATGCACAGCGGAAATGCTGTGATTTCCAAAACCATTGCATTTGTGGAAATCGCAGCATGTCAATCATACCTATGGAAATGCTGGCGGTTTCCCTATAAGTATAATAGAAGCAGAAAGTCCGCAGAGGAAAACTCTGCAGACTATCTATGAAAAGCACTGAGGAAAAACCACAATGTGTTTCCGCCAGGGTTTTTTCTGCAGCACTTTTTCACTGCACCCCGCTATGTCACGGAAATGCAGTGTTTTTTTGTTGCAGATTTTGTTTCAGTTTTTTGAGCCAAAGTCTGGAGTGGCTTGAAAATAAATGGAAAACATAAAAGAAGCTCTTAGAGTATTCCCTTCTGTTAAATCCACTCCTGACTTTGGCTCAAAAAACAGCAGCAAAATCTGCAACAAAAAAATGTTGTGTTTCCACAACGAGGGGACTTAGCCTCATGCTCATGAGAAAATGCCATTGGAAAAAATGCTGCATTTTACAGTCCCTACAAAGTGAATGAGATTCTGGCTAATCCCATCCACACATTGCAGAAATAAATGTACAGCGGAAAAGCTGCATTTTCAAAAACGTCCGAGTTTTTGAAAATCGCAGCATGTCAATTATACCTGCGGAAACCTATCCCTATAGATATAATAAAAGCAGAGAGTCCGAAGAGAAAAACTCAGTGAAAACACATTGAAAAACGCTACAGAAAAAAACTGTGATGCATTTCCACTGCAGTTTTTTCCACAGAGTTTTTTTTGTTGTGTTTCACTATGTGGGGCCTTAGCCTAATTCTATGTTCAGATGCCCTTTTACTTGAATCATGGATCTGTTTAAAAAAAATGGAGACATTCTATATTGTAGGTCTTTTACGGACCATTCATCCCATTGTAGTTGGTGAAAACCATGGACAGCCCACCAATGCCATCTACACACGTGGACAAAATTGTTGGTATCCCTAGTTTAATGAAAGAAAAACCCACAATGGTCACAGAAATAACTTGAATCTGACAGACTGGAATTTGCCAAACTACATGTTGACAAGCCACAAAGCTTCTAGGAGAATGTCCTATGGACAGATGAGACAAAGATCGAAATTTTTGGCAAGGCACATCAGCTCTATGTTCACAGACGGAAAAATGAAGCATATCTTGAAAAGAACACTGTCCCTACTGTGAAACATGGAGGAGGCTCTGTTATGTTCTGGGGCTGCTTTGCTCCATCTGGCACAGGGTGTCTTGAATCTGTGCAGGGTACAATGAAATCTCAAGATTTTCAAGAGATTCTAGAGAGAAATGTGCTGCCCAGTGTCAGAAAGCTTGGTCTCAGTCACAGGTCATGGGTCTTGCAACAGGATAAGGACCCAAAACACATAGCTAAAAACACCCAAGAATGGCTAAGAGGAAAGCATTGGACTATTCTGAAGTGGCCTTCTATGAGCCCTGACCTAAATCCTATTGAGCATCTTTGGAAGGAGCTGAAACATGCCGTCTGGAAAAGGCACCCTTCAAACCCGAGACAACTGGAGCAGTTTGCTCATGAGGAGTGGGCCAAAATACCTGTTGAGAGGTGCAGAAGTCTCATTGACAGTTACAAGAATCCTTTGATTGCAATGATTGCCTCAAAAGGTTGTGTAACAAAATATTAAGTTAAGGGAACCATCATTTCTGTCCAGGCCTTTTTCATGAGTTTTCTTTATTTTTTAAAAAATTCTGTTGAAGCATGGTTGAAAAGCAATGTCTGACTTTCATTTGTTCATTTTCATAGAATTTTTATATATTATTACTTTTGTCATATTCAGGTTAATTCTGTGACCATTGTGGGTTTTTCTTTCATTAAACAAGGGGTACCAACAATTTTGTCCACGTAATGTATATGGCTTTCCTTTTTTCTCAGATCTAAAGCACTGAAATATATATATATACATTTTGTTAAAAAAAATATTTGTTTTTTCATTGACATGAGAAATGGACCAACCAAGGACAAAATTGATTGAACTGTGCGCTCGGACAGTACATGTCCATTAAAAATGGATGTCTGAATACGGCCTCATTCACACGAGTGTACATAAAAATGGTCATAAAAATCTGATAAAACTATCTGCTTTCTCATGTTTGTTTTACATCCATAGGGTAGCCATTTTCATGGATTCCTCATAGATTTGAAAAAGGACAAAAATAACTGCCACTGACTTCTACAATACCACCATTACCTCAGCCCTCGACTCTGTAGCCCCCTTCACTAACACCAGAGCCCGACCGATCAATAGGCAACCCTGGCACACCGACCTGACTAAAAAACTGAGACGTGCCTCACGGGTTGCTGAACGCCTCTGGAAGAAAAGTCACTCCCAGGAGGACTTCCTTAGGTACAAAGAGGCAGTTCTCACATTCAAGAACGCACTCACCTCTGCAAAGCAGGTCTACTTCTCCGCACTAATATCTGCCCTATCCCGCAACCCCAAACAGCTATTCACTATCTTCAACTCCCTTTTCCGTCCTCCTGTGCCCCCTCCGACATCACTTATCACAGCTGACGACTTTGCCTCTTATTTCAAAAGCAAAATCGACACCATCAGAGACAGTCTCACCCTACACCCCCAACAACCACTCTACCCAACTGTCCTGTGCTCTTCATTTTTAACCTGTTTCTCCACCATCACTGATGAAAAGCTCTCCACCCTAATCTCTAAATCCCACCTCCCCTCCTGCGCGCTCGACCCCATCCAGTCACACCTCATCCCCAAACTCTCTGAAGTCATTACTCCTGCTCTAACCCATCTCTTCAACCTATCCCTAACCAATGGATCCTTCCCTTCTGCCTTCAAACATGCTACCATCACACCTATACTTAAGAAACCCTCCCTTGACCTGTCCTCTCCAGCCAACTATCGCCCCATCTCATTGCTCCCATACGCCTCAAAATTGCTGGAGCAACATGTCCACTCTGAACTGTCCTCCTATCTCTCGTCCAATGTGCTCTTTGACAGACTACAGTCAGGTTTCAGACCCCATCACTCCACAGAAACTGCCCTAACCAAGGTCACTAATGACCTTCTAACTGCCAAAGCCAAACGTCACTATTCTGTCCTCCTCCTCCTCGACCTCTCCTCTGCCTTTGACACAGTCGACCATCCCCTCCTGCTTGAAACGCTTTCATCCCTTGGCATCTCTGACCTGGCCCTTTCCTGGATCTCCTCATACCTCACCAACCACACATTCAGCGTCTCCCACTCGCACACCACCTCCCCGCCACGTCCTCTTTCTGTAGGTGTCCCCCAAGGCTCCATCCTAGGACCACTATCGTTCTCCATCTACACCCTAGGCCTTGGCCAACTCATAGAATCCCATGGTTTCCATTATCACTGCTATGCTGACGACACCCAAATATATCTCTCTGGTCCAGACATTACCTCCCTGTTGTCCAGAGTCCCAAAATGTCTAGCAGCTGTAGCCTCCTTTCTCTCCTCCCGCTTTCTCAAACTCAACATGGAGAAAACGGAGTTCATAATCTTCACCCCTCCACACATGACCCCCTTACCTGACCCATCTATCAAAATTAATGGAACCACTCTCACCCCAGTCCCACAGGCCCGCTGCCTTGGGATAACCCTAGACTCTGACCTATCCTTCAAGCCTCATATTCAAACCCTCAACACCTCCTGCCGCCTCCAACTCAAGAACATCCACCGAATCCGCTCCTTCCTCACCCCTGAAACTACAAAGATGCTAGTCCATGCCCTCATAATCTCCCGCTTAGACTACTGTAACACCCTTCTCCATGGCCTCCCAGCTAACACTCTCACCCCCCCTTCAGTCCACCTTAAACTGTGCTGCTCGCCTAATACACCTCTCCCCCCGTTCTTCATCAGCCATCCCCCTCTGCCAATCCCTCCACTGGCTACCCATCGCCCAGCGAATAGAGCTCAAACTACTAACTCTGACATACAAAGCCATCCACAATCTGTCCCCTCCATATATCTCCGACCTAATCTCCCGCTACCTGCCCACACGTAACCTCCGATCCTCCAAAGACCTCCTACTCCGCTCTGCTGTCATCCGCTCCTCACACAATCGTCTCCAAGACTTCTCCCGTGCATCCCCCATACTCTGGAACTCACTACCAAGACACATAAGACTGACCCCCACAATCACGAGCTTCAAGAAGGCCCTGAAGACTCACCTATTCAGGAAGGCCTACAACCTCCAATAACACTACTGTCACCACACCACCATCTGTACAGCCTCTCCCCTCACCTTCTGTCTCTATCCCTCTTCCCTCATAGATTGTAAACCCTTGCGGGCAGGGCCCTCTATCCCACTGTGCCAGTTGGTCACTGTTTGTATTATCTGTTTTGTATATCTGGTGTACTGTATGTAAATCCGCAAATGTAAAGCACCATGAAATTAATGATGCTATATAAATAAACAATAATAATAATAATAAAAATAATAATAATAACTTATGTTCTACCATTTTAGTGGACCATCAAAAAACCAGACCTATGAATGCCCCCATTTTAATCAATGTATTCTAAAACTGTTTGTGTGAATAACGTTTAAGCCCTAATCGTAAATCTTTGCAGTTCCAGCTCTGTCCCTCTACAGCATATTACACTTTGGCCACATCATGATACAACAAGCATGCATTTACTCCATCGTGTTCTTTGAAAGGAACAAATGGTTCCAAATCCTAGTTTGTGCCCCCTCGTGTTCTATTGCAAAATCCTTTAAAAGCCAAAAGTTGGTTTAGATTATTCAGGAACAGCTGATCTCCTCTGTCAGGACCAGAAATCTGCATAATGGTATTTATAGGCTTGTTAACTCCGCAGTTACACCCAACATGTTAACAAGCTGGCACGCTTCATGCTTTAAAGATAGTAAGAAGATGTGTTTACATGTTTGGCACTAAAACTAATAGAGGAAGTCAATTGATCTTTTGTCTTGAGGGTCTTAAGCGCAGCACTTTGTCCTTGATACTTGTTTTTCTGCTCGGCACTCATTCAAATAATCACTCATGGCTCCACAAAGGAGCACTTGTGTTTTTATTGGTGGCCTTACTGAACAATTCTTCATGATCAGGACTGACAGTCAAGAAAAAGGAAAAGATATTTAATTCTAAAATCCAAACACAATATCTACAGTAAATGAGGGAGTATCACCCAAACAGCCAGGAACTCAAGTACATAATATCCAGGTATTGAAAAATGATGTTCATTAAAATGATTCCCAACTATACAGAACTTTAGTTAGAAATTGATCTGCTTGTTTGGCTATTTTTGATAAAACATTATTTAGAGAGAGCAATAATATCAGGAATATTAAGTATTTTGTAGAGTTTGACAATTGTAGAGAAATGGATCTGCTTTGTAGGTTTGAGAAACAGAAAATTTCCAGATAATTTTTTTTTTGACAGCCTGAAATTGTTAATTTACAAATCTGCATATACAGCATTCATGTTTTTCCATCTGTGACATGGGCTGAGCAGATTGCCATATAGTTAGTATAATTTTGGTGTTCTGTACATGCAGAATTCTAGGTATATTTGTTTCATCTGCGATATACCCATAATTTATTGTACTGCTAAAAAAAGTGTGACATTTTTGTGTAATTTATTTACAGTATTTGAGTATTTTATATTTCCTTTGGGATACAGTCCAAGAGAGAAGGGGATGGGGTAATATTTTGGATAGGTCTACGTTAGGTATTACGTTTTCACAAATTCCCAAACGGTTTTGGACTACCAGCTGGATGTGCATTTATGTAATCTTTAGGATAAGTATAACTTACTGTGCTGCCAAGGGTGATCAACCAATTAGCCACCAAGCCACTCTGCTCCACATTTCTAAAGTTGCTAAGCATCATTGGCTGGAGTCGACCAGCAGAAGAGGGGCCCCATTTTTTCATCTCTATGACAAGGCCCCTGATGGCAATATCAGCAGAACTGCCTTTAGTCTGAACAGATGGACACTCTTCCTGGTCGTTATATAGCAGGGGTCGGCAACCTATGGCACGCGTGCCACTCTTGGCACGCGAGGCTTATTTCCCTGGCACGGCAGCGGACTCCTCACCCAGCAGTTTCGATCGGACCAAACACGTCCGAAACGAAACTGCTATTATTATACTGTGGGGTCTCTTCAGACTCCCGAGTATAATAAGCGGAGCCCCCGGGGAGATGATCAAACATAAAAAACAATGTTACTCACTATTCCACGCTCCTCAGCCACTGTGTACTCTTCAGGCGCTTCTGCTTGAAGTCAGCTGACAGGGCCTCAGGGGTCGCATCTGCGTCTGACGTCATTACGCATAATGACGCGACGTGACCCCTGAGACTCAATGAGCGGTCGCTGACTACAGGCAGAAGCGCCCGTAGATACAGAGCGGCTGCGGAGCGTGGAATGGTGAGTAACATTGTTTTTTATGTTTCATCACCTCTCTTTGCCCTCCACTTATTATACTCTGTGGTCTGAAGAGACCCCACAGTATAATAATAGCTAGTGAATGTGCAAGGGCCACTATAGAGCATAATACCGTGTGCAGGGACCACTATGGGACATATACCGTGTGCAGGGGCCGCTATGGGACATATACCTTGTGTAGGGGCCGCTATGGGACATATTTCTGTGTGCAGGGGCCGCTATGGGACAAATACTGCGTGCAGGGGCCGCTATGGGACAAATACTGTGTGCAGAGGCAGCTATGGGACAAATACTGTGTGCAGAGGCCACTATGGGACAAATACCGTGTGCAGAGGCTGCTATGGGACAAATACTGTGTGCAGAGGCAGCTATGGGACGAATGCCGTGTGCAGAGGCCGCTATGGGACAAATACTGTGTGCAGAGGCCGCTATGGGACATAATACCATGTGCAGGGTCCGCTATGGGACATAATACCGTGTGCAGGGACTGCTATGGGACATATACCGTGTGCAGAGGCCGCTATGGGACATATACCATGTTGCAGGGGCCGCTATGGGACATAATACCTTGTGCAGGGACCACTATGGGACATTATTCTGAATAATGGTGTGTTTTCTATATTAAGGATGTGTTTTCGCACAGAAAACTCAGGCTTTGTTTTTTTTTTTTTGTGCAAAAATGCACCAGTTTTACATTGAATGAAAAAGTTCCAAATATAGCTGCATCCAGATACATAGTGTGTATTCACCCTGAGGATGCTGCCATACGGTGCTCCTGGACACATTTACCACTAATTGGGGGCTGCACATGGACTTTCATCGCTTCTAATCAGAAAGTACAGGTGCGTCCCAGGAAATAGCAGTAAATGCATGCGTCCTAAAGCATCTGGTGGCAGCACTTCTGTGTTATGGTTTGTGGTATATGACTTTAGTTTAGGGGTCGTCAGACTTACAATTATTGACCGACAGTCTGAGTACCTCATCTTTGATTTTTTTATTAAAATCGGCATGCCGAACAAAAAAGGTTTCCTACCCCTGTTATATAGGGATAGTGCAAGGTAGGCCAGCAGGTCTTAAGGAGGCTCTGAAGTCATCCACAATACCTTCCATCAGGTAAGGGAAATAAATATAGAACCCTGTTCTTGAGGAGAGTTAGGCAAACTTCACCAGATGTGTTTTTGCCCTCCAGTTCATTTCAGGCCCATACAACAACGTATCAGTGTGATTCTTGGCCTCTGAGGAAACCTTCTTCTCCCCTTCCAGATGGGATCTAACTAGCACATTATGCTCCTTGGTACTATCACCTGGATAACATTTTGTGTTGTCACTCTATTGCTATGTCTATGTCCATGTGACACATTGCATTCATATTTTGTTCTATTATATACTTAGACCTTGTATACTAATTTTTGTGTCTGAGGAAGTTTCTGAAACATCAAGTATCTCTTGCTACAGCTTTATAATAAAAGAACACTACAGCATTTCGCCCACTTGAGCGTGCAAGACTCTTGTATATTCATATTTATATCTGTAGACCATTAAAAGCTAAACATTTTTGCAAATATAAATAACTCAAAATTTAGATTAGAGATTTAAATAGTGGTGACAGTGTGTAGTCTTGTTCGGTTTCCAATAAATAAGACCATGAACTTTATATCTTCTGTAACAATTTCCCTTTTGTGGACAGATTGTCAGGAAGGGACACCAACTACATGCATGAGAAGATAACCCAGCCAAAATAAGGAACATTCCTTCATTTATGGACATATTCACAGATCACCAAACAGACTGCCACCACTAAGATGATCATAGAAAATCTTTAAATTTTTTTATTTATATTTGCAAAAATGTTTAACTTTTAATTGTCTACAAATGTAAATATGGTTATGTTTATGGGGAAAACCCCTTTAACTGTATTCAAAAGACAGTCAGTGATTTGTACATTCCTTTAATCCATCACCTGACTGGCACTCTTCAATAACTCATCCTGTTTTTGTTTGCAGTATTCATTTGTCCTCATTGTGTTGTTTTGCAAGTAAATTACAAGAACAAGCGCTTGATCATCAAGATTCAGAAGTAGTTAAACTAAAATCACTTGAAACATCTTGACTGTGTACAATTGATCTACATTTGTCTGCTTATGTGACTGATCTCTTAAAACATCTAGCTAAATCGGCAAAATTTTAAGTGATAATGTAGGTGAGTGATAGTAACACTGGGGATTAGTTATGCGCTCTATATCAGTTTCTAAAGATTTGCTTTTTATTTTGAATTAACGTTTATTATCAATGTCAAAAGTATAATTGTATCCACTGTGATCCAATGTTATCAAATAATTATTGTTCTCTATATTGTCATAAAACAAAACCCTTTGGGGGTTTATCTTATCAATTATATCTTGTTTCAAGGTCAGTAGTGATATTCTTTTTAAAATTAGAAAATCTAGTTGTTTAATGTTTTAAGATTTGAAAGATACCTTATATCATTTTATGCATTTTTTGTATATACTTATTGCTGTTATATTACATTTAGACATGAGCGAAGTATTCAAAAATTCAATTTTCCGATATGATTCTGTTCGATCCGAATTAAATTGCGGTGAATCGCATTAAAAAACAGCTATTTATTGGCTGCAGAGAGCTGGGGTGGGAGGCAAAATGGCGGAACCCCTTGGATGTCACGGTCATGTTTGATCACTGCATCCAAGGTGTTAAAACCCCCAATCGGTTATGGAGCAGGTTGTTAGCTGTCAGCCATTTTGAACAAAATGCGATTCGTTATCACGAAGTGTGAGGAAATTTGGATTTGATGCGAATCGAATATTTCCTGAAATTCGGATCAAATTCTACTTCGTCAGCTTTGATTCGCTCATCTCTAATTTCATTGTATTGGATATTATAGTATATAACTTTTCTTACTTGTTTTACAATTGCTAAATTGCTCATTTTATGTTGGGTTCTATAGACATAGCATTTTCTGTAGAAGTAGTGTAAACTACGGAAAAATATATTTTTAAATTGATCTTACCACCATAACGCCCAAATTCTGGTCTATTAATGGTACTTAAAGGACCATCTATTTTGTAATAAACTATTATAACTATATTATAAATGTTTTATCATTGTCCCAAATGCTTACAAATTTGCATCTTTATTGCCTCAGTAGGTAAATTTGCCTAAGGTTGGTTGTACATGGTGTACCTCTGGTTTTCAATTTATTAGCCATTGGATTACAGCTAAAATGCATAGTAAAATGTGCTACTTACTAGCAGTTAAAATAGCATGAAGTTCTTCACTGAACAGGAACAGTCAGAGAAGAGAGTCCAGAAACTGACAAGGTAAGCTCAGCAGAGCCAAGTTTGTACTAGTGAAGCAGTGGCCCTGCACTCATAATTGTGAGGCACAAAAACTAAATGTATAGTTGTACATTACAGGAGACAAGTTCATAGTTGGGAAGCACATAACTAAGTCTGTAGTTGTGAAGCAGCAGAGCCAAGTTCATAGTTGTGAAGCAGCAGAGCGAGATGTGAAGCAGGAACACATATGAAGGACACCAGAAACAGACAAAATGGAGCTTTAATATGTACATGAGCAGTTACTTAATAATATTGCCAGTCGCTTGTTAGTGACAAAAGCATGAGTTAGGATAAAGAGTACTGCTCTATGGAGAGATTCTGAGCTGCCTGGATGCCTGCTCTAGAGCAACTTTAAAGTTATTGGTAGACTATTTGGCTGCTAGAGATGGGTGAACTGACCAAGCTGGGTTCAACCCAAATATTCCAAATAGCTTTTTGTTTTTTTTTAACGAAACTGAACAAATGTAGATTAATTTTGGGTGAATTAAATTGGCTGTTGCATTATCTCTTTGGACCCCAGAGTGTAATAGGTGGAGGCCCAGGGGAGGTGAAAAAAATAAAAAAAACACTTATACTCAACTTCCCTTACCTCTTTTGGGCCTCCTAACAGCGTCCAGCACTCTCTTGGTGACGTCATGTGACCGGGGTGACTGCTAAAGCCTTAGTGGTAATTCTGAGCATATGTCGTAACCGAGGAGGCCAAGAGAGAGCACTGGACACCACAAGGAGACCGAAAGAGGCAAGGGAAGGTGAGTATTAATGTTTGTTTATTTCTTACACCTCTAAAGAGTATAATAATTTCACTTTCACTGTGATATAACTTTGTCTTTGTTTGCCTTTGAGAGGTAGAAATTTGAGAGTGTTATACACTACAGTTTAAGCCAATTTAAGGTGTGGTTTATACAAAACTTATTCGACCTGAAAAAAATCTTGGACCAGAGCCACACAAACCCAAAATGAAATGAATCCTGAGAGGTTTGCTCATCTCTACAGGCTGCTAATGGCAATTTTACTTTTTATGTCTGCACAGATTTATGATTTAACATATATTTATTTATTTTTCAACTATTATCTATGGGCTGCAGTTTGTTACTGTGTGTTTAGAGGTTTGGAGCAGGTTATGATGCAGCCATTAATGCATTAATTATCACTGGTATTATGCCAGTTTCTGAAGTAGTATAATAGTGTTGAAATTTATGATGTTTCTAGGAACAGCTTAGCTATTGAACTATTCAGCCACTCTGCAACCCAAATGACTTTTTCAATTACGTTGGTACAGCTGCCCTTAAAATGTTTATTTAGATTACGTTGGTAGTTGTGTCCATTAAAACACAAACTAATGATAGCAAGCTGGGAATAGTTTATCACATATTTGCAAGATATGGGTAAATATATGAACACTAGAAGTCCCACCACTGGAGCTCCCATGATCATTTCATCGCAGGTCCCAGTCCATGTTCTGGAGGTGTATGAATGTTACAGCAATACCAAAATTCTGTAGATTTGTTGTGTTGTAATACCTTTACAAAAATCAAATACATTGAAAAATGATAAAATTGTTTTAGTTACCATAATTTATCACCACTAACTTTTTTGTTTAGTGTATGGAGCTGTGTAAGCTGTAGCTGTGTACTACTGTATTGCAGTCTTTGGTAAAATCCCTGTATAACTATTGAAGCCTGCCACAGGCAGCTGTACACAGATTTAATGCCCATGATTAGAGAGGATTATTATGACACATGTTGGAAACGGGTTGCACACTTCTGTTTCGATACGATAAAGTGCTCAATTTTAATAATTTCAGTTGTATAATTATTATGTGTATTGTCTCATTCTTAGTATTTTCTTTTCTCCTCGGTATTCATAGTGTCAACCATGGAATACAACTGAAACACATTTTCTACCACGAAGCCCTAGGACCGAAAAACATCACTGGAGAATGTTTCAGTTCCTCACAGATTTCCTTAATTACATATTCATTCGGAGACCGTGTAATCTTGCCCTTAATCATGCAAAATGATATCATGCTTTAATACTCTTAAATAATCTCAAATGACTCTTTGAAACATTCACTTTCCTTCTAGGTCTAAATTACAGATACCTGTTATAAAACTCTGAGCCCAAGACCTTTCTCCAACATCAAAGATAAGATTGACAACTTCAGAAGATCTTATTACATTCTACTACCTGCAATGTTTCACAGCCATTCACGTACTATCTCCACCTTCCCTGTGTTTACCCTGTTGCAGAGGATAAAGATTTTACATATCTCTGCTCCGCCTATCCAACTTCTCCAATCTTATACTTAAGACCTTTTCATGCTCTTATGCCAAATTAGGTTCTCAAATTGGCCAACATTTTCAACCTCTCTCTTTTATCTGAGGATTTTCTTTCATCTTTTAAGAACATGATGCTCATCCCAATTCTCAAAGAGGTAGCTTAAAGCTCCCAGACCCCAATCAAGATCTGTAACATAGCCCCCACCTACTATGTTGCATTTAGAATATTTTCATCTATATGGCAGGGAGGTCTTGGAGCCTCCTTATGCACTTGGGTTGGGTACAGTTGCTACCTGTGTGCTACCTGTATCTATGTTCAAGAGCCTCCTTTATACTCACTTTGCACTTTTATCTTATTTGTAATCTTTGCTTTGCAGCTAGACTTCTGGAACACTTAATGCATTCATTTTAGTCAACTAATTGACTTTTTCCAATTTAACTGACTTCCATATTTTTCATAGTCTTAGTTCAGTTTGATGATACTAAACTGCAAACTTACTTATGTGAATGTTATTTTGCTTTTGAGAAAAATATCTTTTAGTATCCATTGAAAGTCTATACTGGTATGACTTCTGCTGAAACCTCTCAGGAGACCCAAGCCCCTCTCCAGACTGACAAGATGCATCAAAGCCAACAGCGAGCTGTTGAAACTCCTTAGCAGACTGAGGCCCGACTGTATTCTCAGGCAGACAGATGAGCAGCAAGATGCTTCAGATCACACACATAACGCAATAGACCCGTGAGAAGTTGGGTAATTCTACTAGTACAAAGTAGTGCGTAATATTCTTGTCTAATGCTCATACAAGCATTTGTCTAGCTTTGTACTGGACAAACCCTCTTGTCCATATGTATAATTTACCACTCTCTGGCTAATATACATCTTCAATTTCTACATACAGTGTACTTCTAAATTATGTTGCCTTTTTATATTTACAGTCTTCCCTCCTGCATCTACCAAATAAGTCCCAACCATCTATCAAATACACAACTCTGACTATAGTTAGGAAGTTATGGAACACAGTATAGTGTGAGGGTGGGGAGATCAACCTCTAGATTTACTAGCAAACATGCATGGACAATGCAGTTGAGACAGCCCATGAGGATGTTTTAGGACTCAGTCCAGGTTCTTATTTTAAAGGTTGATAGGAATTTGTACTGGGATTTATACCGTACAATGTGGAATTAACCCAAGGTTCAGGACATGGTAAGCACACAAGCACCAAGTGCTTCTGTCCCTGGGGTTTTGCATGTGGTCTCAAACAAGTGGACTCCATTTCTTATATCTTCTTAATAAATGTACACTTTGCGTGCATGAATATCTGAAAGGAGTTTAAAATTTTATGCCAGGAATTTCAAATCTTGAGTAGTATATAATAATAACTGGCGTTGAAATTTTAGCAACAGTTTCTAATCTGTCCTACAGTATGTTGTCTCAGGTAGGGCAGTATATGAGCACTGACAAGTTTGCCTTTTCCCTGACATTAAAGGGGTTGTTCTTTTTTAAAATTTAATTGTGCTGCTCATAAGGGGAGTAGAAAAAAAAAAGTTACTCACCTCTCATTTGTTTGCTGTTGCTGGCAGCGACTGTCTTCCGTTTTCAGGTTCCCTTGCTAACCCCAGCAGTGATATCCCATATGTGCCAGGTGACGGCTGTAACCATTCACATGCCTCATCGGTGACCTTTTCACAAACAGTCTGTGACTGACTGACCTCAACAGATCGAAGCTACTGCCAATGGAAATTGAGGACCATGGAGAGGTGAGTAATGTTTTGTATTTTACTTCCCCTCACAGTAGCACAATTAAATGTTTAAAAACACAGTCAGAAAACCCCTTTAATAATAATAATAATAATAATAATAATAATAATAATAATAATAGTCCTTTAATAGTCCCACAATGGGGAAATTCAGTGTGTTACAGCAGCAAAGATAAGATAAGATAAGCAGATACAAATACAACATGTACAGGAATGTTCCACGGTGAGAGGCATTGCATTGATAGTAGACAGACAGATAGGACGTAGCAGAGGGGGGGGCGGGATTTAACAGGCAGAGAGATATTTCAGTTCTCTGTATGTAATGATCTCCGCTTAGGTCGGTGTTGGTTGTACAGCCTAACCGCGGTGGGGAGGAAAGACTTCCGATAGCGCTCCTTCTCACACCTTGGGTGGAGCAGTCGGTCACTGACAGTACTGCCCAGCGCAATCACAGTCTCATGCATGGGATGGGAGTTATTCTCCCGCATGGAGCTCACCACGGACAGTATCCTTCTGTCACCCACCACCTGCACAGGGTCCAGTGGGCTCCCCAGGACAGAGCTGGCCCTTCTAATCAGCTTGTCAAGTTTATTTCTGTCCCTGGTTGATATACTGCTCCCCCAGCAGGCCACTCCAAAGAAGAAGGCTGATGCCACTACAGAGTTGAAGAAAGTCCTAAGAAGTGCCCCCCGGATTCCAAAGGCTCTCAGCTTCCTAAGCAGGTAGAGCCTGCTGTGGCCCTTCCTGTACAGGGCTTCCATATGATCTGCCCAGTCCAGCTTATTATTAAGGAGCAAACCCAGGTACTTATAGGTGTTCACAATCTCGATGCCCGTCCCCAGGATGTCCACTGGTTTTGGAGGGCATCTGCCTTTACGGAAGTCCACCACCATCTCCTTGGTCTTCCCCGCGTTAATCTTCAGGTGGTTCCGGTGGCACCAGTCCACAAAAAAACGGTTCAGTTCTCTGTACTCCCTGTCATCATCGTCTGTGATGAGGCCTACTATTGCAGAGTCGTCAGAATACTTCTGTAGGTAGCAGCTGGATGAGTTGCACCTAAAATCAGCAGTGTACAATGTGAAGAGGAAAGGGGCGAGAACCGTACCCTGAGGTGCCCCCGTATTACAGATCACGGTACCTGACACACAGTCTTGGGCTCTAACGTATTGAGGTCGATTTGTGAGGTAGTCTAGGATCCAGTTGGAGAGGTGGTGGTCCACTCCAGCAAGGCCCAGCTTGTCTCTCAGTAACCTGGGCTGTATGGTGTTAAAAGCACTGGAGAAATCAAAGAACATTATTCTCACCGTGTTCCCTGGTTTTTCCAGGTGAGACAGAGCCCTGTGCAGAAGGTGGATGATGGCATCATCTACCCCAATGCCCGGTCGATAAGCAAACTGGAGAGGGTCCATAGCGGGGCTCACTAGAGGGCGAAGATGTGTGAGAACCAATCTCTCTAAGATCTTCATCAAGTGGGATGTCAGTGCTACAGGTCTGTAGTCGTTGAGGTCCATAGGGTGAGGTTTCTTTGGAACTGGTACCACACAAGAAGATTTCCATAATTCAGGGACTATTTCCTGCCTCAGGCTCATATTATACATATATGTAATTATACCACACAGCTGGTCCCCACAAGTCTTAATTAGCCTTGCACTGATGTCATCTGGCCCTGCGGCTTTCCTCCCGTTGATCTTTTTCATCTCCTTCCTCACCTGGGCCCGTGTGAAGGTCAGACTGTGGTCAGATAAAGACAGATTTCTGGATTTACTGGTCTGTTGGGAAGTAGCCACATGGGGTGAATGGGGTGAAGTCATTGTGGTGAGGGGAGCTGAAGGACATGCTGGGGTGGGAGGAGCTGGTGTGTGATCAAATCTGTTGAAGAATAGGTTTAGTTCATTAAGCCAATTAACATCTGCCTCAATCTGGCAGACAGACTGTTTATGACCCGAAATTGACTTAAGCCCCTCCCAGACCCCCCTATGTCTTTTCTTTCCATTTGCTTTTCCATTTTTTCCTTATAACTGGCTTTTCCTTGCCTGATTAGATGCCTCAGCTCCTTTTGTACTTCCCTCAACCCCTCCTTATCTCTTGTCCTGAATGCCATCTTTTTCTCCTTAAGTAGTGTTTTTATATCAGAGTTAATCCATGGTTTGTTATTGGAGAAGCACCTCACCACTTTTGTGGGTACTGTGTTGTCCACACAAAAATTTATGTAGTCCGTTATGCAGTGTGTGAGTCCTTCTATATCTTCTCCATACGAATCCTGCAAGACTTCCCATGCAGTTGTGTCAAAACAATCCCTCAGAGCCTCATCACTCTCCTCGGACCATATCCTCACTGTGCGGCCACACCTTGCAGAAAAGACACTTTTTTGTTGCAAATTTTGCCACTTTTTATCAGCCTAAGCCAGGAGTGGATTGAGCAGAAGAAAGAAGTATAAGAGATTTCTAGATATTACCCATTCCTCTATAGCCACTCCTAAGTTTGGCACCAAAATCAGCAACAACAAAAAAAGGAACGTTTCCGCAATGTGGGGCCTTTGGCTTAGAGGGTTTTTTCCATCTCCCTCTCACCAGTTTGCCTGTTTTCTCTTCTTCTCACTTCCTGTATTCTTCAACAAACTCGTGGGCGGCTTTGACTGCTTGATGAACAGGACAATATGAAGTACCTCACTAAATATAGACATTTCCTTTACCATAAAAGATTATTTATTATCATTACTAGAAATCTATAATATTGCAGAGCAAATATGCACAGTTAATGTTTATTATATTACACAGAGTTGGAGAACACTTACATCCTTTTAGGACAGAGAATGGATTGCAGTAAACTGAATGTTATTTGTGTTTACATAGAGAGATAACCCATACTGTCCAAGTCTTTATCAGCAAACTGCAATTAGCTGACCTGATTGTTCAGAGGCACAGCAAAAGATAACAGTTCTGAAAGTAATACAGAGAACTCAGTCCCACTCCCCTCCAGGGAGCAGTGAGTCATGTCATTCATCCTATAAGTCTAGATAAGGAAATAGAACAGGCTGAGTTTCTTGCCAACTATGTATAAACAATGTAAGGAATAACAAAGGCAGGCAAACGAAGCAACATTGCTAAAGTAATGTTTTTAGGCAAACTCTTGAAATTGCATAATCTTTGAGATTGAAATACATCTTTAAGCTTACCATATACCTTAGATAAATGTCGGTAGCAGGAGCAGCAACCATCTGTTGTTTGGGGGCCTCTTATTTTCTCTCTCAGATGGCTGATGCAGGGCAGAGAAGGATTGGTTAACTGGAATTCGACGTGTATGATCTCAGTGGAGAAGGGAAAATGTGTCTGTCAGAGTCTTTCTCCCCTCTTTCTCCCTCTTGTCTATTCAGAACATATGCATTCTCAGCTGAGTGTGCATGTGTATGGCAGGGGGTGCAAATGATAGCTGTTGGTAAACAAAGCGTCTGGCTGTCATCTAAAAAAGTATTTGGCTAACATTTAATACAACCTTCCAAAATAAAGAAAACTAATCATACAATCAGGCTATACTGATTGTCCTTACTAAGATTCCTGCCAAAGATAAGTTTCTGCCTTCCATTGTTTTGATGAATTAGACATTGGTCATTTTAAAACATATGTCAGAAATGACTACCACGAGGTAAGGTTAAGCCCACCCCTCAAATAAAGAAATACATCATGAAAAAAGTTGATGGTAACTTAATTTTTGGTTTCAACCTTTGCTAACACATCAGTCACAGTGTTGCTTTACTGCAATACCATTAGAAATGCCTATGCCAGTGAGACATCTCTTAGAGGCTTTAGTTTTACATGGAAGACTTGGCTGCTTTGAAACAGCAATCCCTTCCCACCTCCCCTAGTTTTGGCTCTACTCTATCTGGTTGCACAGAATTTTCAAAGCACCACCATATTGTAAAAAATGCCCTCTTAATCAGATTAGCTTTGGCTAATGTCCCAAATAGAAGCTGAAGTGCAGTGTTTGTGGTTTCTCAACGGCTTACACTAAGCCTGCACCACGGAAATAATCTACCAAGAAACAAATCGTCTGCACTGAGGACATAAGTCGTTGTCATTAGGGAGTGATTAGGCGGAACATTTCTATACTCTCATATCCTAGATTCATGTCGAGCAAGAGATTGCAGTATACTGATTTCAACCATTCTGTTTGTTACAGTAATTTCAACACCATGAACATACAAGTCAATAGTGGAAAGGGAATCTATATTACAATTCTTCTAGGCTCCCTTGTTATGTTTCTTCCTTTTTTCAAAAATGTCATGTTACAGTTTTATGTATCAAATATGCATTTTACAAGTTAAATCAATATAGGACTTTCTAATGTGTTCTTCTTGAAACTATGTATCTATGTAGTGTCACATTTGTTACATATCACCTATATGTAGCTTTGGTGTATGCACTTTGTCACTTTAATTTTATTACCGAAAGTTTTTTTGTAACTATGTTAAATTTTCTGTTGTCTATTAATACCCAGGGCAATTTTTTTTTTTTATTTCAAAAGAGAATGGGGCAGATTTTCTAATTCTGTCTAAGGCTAAGGCCATACATTGCAGAAAGGCAGCTAAAGCAGTGGAAAAAACACAGCAGAAATGTGTGTTTCATTTTTTACTATCCCCTCCCCATATAAGACTATGGGAAAATGCAGCATTTCAGCAGCTAAATTGAATATGCTGCATTATTCAAAAACATGCTCGTTTTATTGAAGAATGCCAACTTTCTGCAGCATTTTTTTCCCCCACAATGTGTGGATGAGATTACACAAAATCTCATTCACTTTGCTGGTACTGTAAAGCACAGCCTTTTTATCTGCTGCTTTTCTGCAACAGCCAAAAACACTCTATTTCCACAACATGTGGTTTTAGTCTAAACATTAGACAATGTAGACAATGGAAACTTAGACTAGACTGTCTTAAACTGTGCCAGATTTAGAAACGTGTCTAAAGCTGTTTGCTAAATATGTCTTATTATTAGACTCTCTAGTCTAACTTTACACCTCCTATTAGTTTGTAATAATAGTTTGTAATAGAAAAATGCACCAAAATGTGGTTAAATTCTTGGCACACTTTGTCACAACTTAGACTACACCCACCTTTAGTGAACCCTTGCCCCATTCCCATGAAGCCCCCTTTTTGTACAGGTCGTAAACTTAAAGGGTTATTCCGGGCAAAAAAAAAAAAAAAAAGGTCAGTTAGTGCTATTAATGGGTTAAAAGTGTACCCAAATACCTTTATCAATGTTTTGAGTGATTTCTGGGTTTCTCTGGGAGCTCCTGGCATCCTGTGCATTTGTTTACATGGTGTAGCTTCCTGTTCTTTTATCCTACAACTACTATGATGCATTGCTCTTTCCTCAGAGCTGACTCATACTACATCCCCCTCTCACTCCCTCCCCCTCCCTCTCTCACTCCCTCACACTCCCCACCCCCCCACCCCATTATACTTAACTGTCTTCCTGTTGGGATCTTCTGGGCACAGGAGATCACTTCCTTCAGTGCGTCCGGCTCCTTCTCTTCTTTTTCAATATTGAGCAGGTGTGGGAGAGCCCAGCAGACGTCAAGAAGAGGAGGAGCCGTTCCCCCTTGAAGGAAGTAATGTTCCATGCCCAGAAGATCTGGACAGGAAGACAGTTAAGAATGATGGGGTGGGGGGTTAGTATTGGTGATTTTCTGTTTCCGGAAACGAGGAAACGGAACATCACCGAAAAATCAGAAAATGTGCCTGGGATGATCTGGGTAAATATACATTTTTGGTAAAGTAAGTTAGTTAGAAGTTAGGTGGGGGAGGGTGTTTAGGTTAGTGTAAAAGTATCATTTTATCCCGGACAACCCCTTTAAAGTCTTAAATGTGTCTAAATCTCTTAATAAATGTGGCACAAGGCATATTAGATAGGTTTTTGGAGCAAATAGTACAAAAATTCTAGTGCATTTTGCTTAGTAAATTTGTTAATATCTTAATTGTTATGTATACCAGGGAAAGTCAGATTTGTCTATAGGCAGGTCATGCTGGAATAATGTATTAACCCATCTATGCCAAATTTCTGGTGTAAATGGGAGCTTCTTTGGCACACAGCCTCTTGGTTTTGTGCCTCACTTGACACTTTTTGCAAATGTGACCAGGGCAAGGTAGGCTTGAGCAGCTACTCCTTGACCTGACAAATTTATTGTAACTCACGACAGAGAAATAGCATGAGTTATACACCAGTTTCCTGATTTAGAGATAGCCAAAGAAAAGCACACTGCCATCTCTGGTGCTCCCATTTGAAGTGTATGGGAGAACGGATGAGTCCCATCCAGCATAGGCACACCTACATTCAGTCTGAATGCACAACAGCAGTAAATGACCCCTGTTCTCAGAATCAGTAAGGGTCTCAGCAGTCAGATTCCCACAGATTCGATATTTATCCAATAAATATTCGTCATATCCTGAAGAATTCACCTTAGCACTTATCACCAAAAACAACCGCCACTATCTGCTGTTGATGCTGCATAGAACCTTGTATCCCTTCCTTTAATACTCACAGAAAAAAATAGACAAATACTGTTTTCCTGTGCATCAAAAAATCCTTGCAGAAAACAAAGCTTCTATCATATATTACATTTAAATGGTTATTGTCAAGTTACCAACAATCCATGTGATACTATATTAGCCAATTCAGCCAATACTGTCTGAAAATGTCCAAAATAAGTAATCAATATTCAATACTCCAAAAGTAAAAGGCAGGTTTCGGTCTCTGAACGCCTAATGTGAGCAGCCTCGGATGGTGGCAGAACTTACAAAACGAAAAGTGCTAGACAATTCCAGCTCACAGGTGACATCACCGCTCAGTACGGATAGCAAAGAGGGACAGAAATCTTTCCTGTGCGTTTCAGGGAAGATTGTTCTCTTTTGTCAGCGATTTGGCTTTCTGTCCAATAGCTGGGTTTAAACAGTGCTGGCTCAAAGGAGGCTCCTGGATATAACTCATTGAAATTCTTCATTACCCCTTTAATAGAGTTTCTTAGGTCTCTACTTGTAATTCTAAACAACTTGCTTTGTCATGTTTTTATCTGAATCTTGTTTTAAAATTTTCATGGTACTATGCAAAAAATTCTGTATTCTTCTATATATTCTTCATGCCATAACCCCTTTAAATTTCATATACTGAGATACTTGTTTAAAGGGATCCTTCATAGTTTACATAGTGGGAGAAGGAAGGGGGGATACATTGAATAGCTTTAGCTGTTGCTCAATTTCAGACCATCTCTAAGAAACTACCTACAGTTTGTTACAAGTTACCAGTTAGTTGGAAATTCCCTTTTGAAAAAAAAAAAAAACATTTATATATTACAATCTTTGAAGACAAGGCTCTTTTTTGTAAGTTTCTTTGTCTATTGAATTCTGCACAATGCCAATTTTAATTTAATGTGAATATTGCAATACTTGATCTCCTTCTGTTCCATGATCTACACACTGCTTTATTGCTCTTTTGTATGTTTCTTTTATAACAAAATAAAAATAAAGTTGTTTTTAAGCAGTGCAGAATATTTTATCGTATTATTTAGACTTTTTTTTTCAACTGTAACATGTTTTGATCAAAGCAATTTGTATTTTAAGGGGCTCAACATTAAAGCCCCATAACTCCAGTTTACTTTTTTTTTTTTTTTGTCAATTGTTCATTTGATGAAATTCATTTTTGTAGTTGGTCTAAGTGCTTATTTTTGCCTCATTTCTGTGATATTTTCTACTAATGTTGCCTGGTTCATCATTATCGCACTTCAATCAAGCAAGACAAGAGCCTTCCTATTCATTGGTAGTTCATATGCAGCACATAACAATAGTCTGCATATGGTCTCCTAGTTAGAGCGGACGTCATCCATTAGCGACAACTCAGACTGCCTGCAAGCCTGTGCAGACTCACACTGTGCTGCACATGCACTGTCCTGTTTGTTAGGAAAGGGGCTGAGGCAGGGGTATCTTTCAATGAGCAATATCTTCAGAACTATCACACCTACAACCACACTAAAGGTGGCAAATTAAAGTCATCTTTAATTTGCTACCTGTGTGGTCATTGTAGATGTGATAGCTCCAGAGATATTGCTAGTTATATACACAGTCAGATGTGGGAGTATATATACAACCGAGTACAGCTCCTACTCCCAACTGTGCATTCAAATAGCAATATCTCCAGACCTGTCACACCAACAACCACAACACAGGTGGTAAATTGAGGATAACCTTCTTGGCTTTGATTTGGGACCTTTGGTTTGGTTTGATAGTTCCTGAGATATTGTTAGTTTAATAAACAGATGAGAGTGGGAGCTATATATACAAGGCATAACTCATTTCCTGATAGGTTGGCAGGGATGACATCATCAATAGGTACTTGGGAAGTAGAAGAGCTGTGTACAGTACACAGTGCCAGCAATATGAGTCATAACCAGGAAGTGCCCATCACTTGCTTGTTGGGGAAAGAGAATTTAGCATTTTAGAATTGAGTATTATAAAGAGCTATATCACCATGATAAGAGCAGCATTCAAGGAAGGTGAGGTAACATTTGAATGGTCTTAAGGTGGGCAATAACATGATGGAGTATTTTATTTTTGGTTTACAAAGCCAGAAGTATGCATTAAGGCTGGGATGAGGGGTAGAAAAGACCATGAAACCACGTAGGATACCACCTCACAGCAAAAATTGGAAGACACATGCAGTGATTTAATATACATCACATTTCTGTCACAAAAATGCAGTAAAACTGCAATGTGCAATGATCCCCGTAGTGTGGCCCTTGTCGCATGACCATATCTGTGCTAGCACTAGAGCCAGTATTTGTTTGATGATCGGGGGTAGGTATTTATTAATGGTGTTTTGGACTAGGGTCTGCATTTATTCTGGGGTTTGTATTTATTCTGGAGTCTGTATTCCATGGTCTTTACTGAGCTAGGCATTTATTTTAAGGTCTTTATTAAGGCAACTGGACTGGGGATTGCACCTCTGTTTTTGTGGTCTGTATTTATTAGTTATATTTATATAATAATTTTGGTTATATCTTCTCTCTATATTTTCAGTGCATTGGTATTGAAAAGCTTTTTGTCATTTTCCATAGTTATTAAGTGGCCCTTATTTCTGGTGACATCAGAGGTAGGTATTTATGGATGCATCTCTGTTTATTCTGGAGTCTGCATTTATTTCATGCATGCATTTATGTTGGGGATTATTTATTCTGATGTTCGGTTTGGGCGTCTTTATTCATTTTGGGGTGTTCTGAAGAATATATGCGCTACTTGTGATACAGAGGAGGTCAGCATTGTTTGATCTTTCAAAAAATTGACAGATGCTTATCAAACTCAGAATCTCAGAACTGGATTCCTGCACCATTAGATTCTGCTTTCAGATCTTGTGATACAAGTGATAGGGGCAGAAGTTAAGACTGAAGCCTGAAGAACTGTATGAATAGCTGTATACTGGCTACTTGCCTCAGAAATATGCCCATTATGCCATTTACTTACCCAGATGATGACACCATGGCTCCGAATTCATATTTTTCACTTTTGCTAGCTTGCCCAGCTCTGAGCAGCACAGTTTGCTGTGTAGAATTACCATATGAAGGACAATTATCCTAATTCTTCTCCCCTCTTATAGCCACTGTCTCTATTCACAGTCACTAGACATAACTCTGCTGCTCTGTTTTTCTCTGATATCTGCTGCACGATCTGCTGCCCAGCATGTGAAACATATTTCCTTCAAAGACAAGAAGGGACAGGGAGAAACAGAATAGACTAGGGAAAGAGAATAGGCATGTGGAATGTGATTTTTGGTACTAAAACAAAGGGGGACAGGATAAATAACCATAAGTATGTGATCCACTAGTAGTATGGTCATGTGACTGCATGTGACACTGGATTACAGAGGAACCTCAGTCATAGACTAGTACACTAGTAAATAATAAATTATACTCCATTTAAATCATTTGCATAGTTTTAAAGAAACACCATTTGATTTTAGGGTATAAAGATGCAAACACAATGTTATGAATTCCCAATAAAAGAACTATTGTTATGTCTATAGGAATAAGTATGTGAGGATCTTTAGACAATGCATATTTCTAGTACACACACATACAAAGTAAGCATTCTAATCCTGGGTGGCATCATTCTTAGTGTCATGATGTCGGTGTGGCCGATGTGACTGTGATTGGGCATCAGCGGTGACCCTGGAGTGCATGATGTCACCCAGGAGCCCTGAAAAGACCATAAGAGGATCCAAAGGGAGCTCTGGTTACCAGAAGGATGCCCAAAAGGGGTGAGGGAATATGAGTATAATTGTTTGGTATTTTTCCACACCTCTCCTGGGCCTCCACCTATTATACTCTGGGGTCTAAAGAGACCCCCGAGTGTAATATTTTCACTTCCAGTTCATGACAAAGTTATTAAATCTGAAAAGAATCTTTGGGCTGAACTGTCCAAATCCGAAATGAATCTTCAGATGTCCGTCCATCTCTAATAGTCACACCCCAAGACTCTATTTAATTTCCGACTAGTTGCAGTGGTTAATACGCCATACTTTATTGTTATCCTGTTGATTTAAGCAGATTTTTTTGTGACCCTCAGGTATCTTCATTGGTCTTGCCACATTTATTATCATTTATGCCAGAAAACTGGTGAAAATAATGCTGGAAATCCTCGCCAGCTCTGAGCTGGTATAGATTTCACTCCAGGTGTACGGGTCGATGGAGCTCTCTCACTGATCAGGAAAAGCATTTTATCCTGAACATTAAGGAAGCTTTGGACTGTAAGACACAGGGTTTTACTTGCTAAAAAGTGCGTCTTATCATCTGAAAAATACAGTATTTCACTTTCCTACAACATGTAAATTGAGGGTTTTCAATAACTAAGCATTAAGACTAATGATAACATAACTTATATCTAGACTAATGTTGGGTTTTAAAAGCATTTTCTTATATCAAACAGCCGACCTGGGTCCCATCACGTTGGATATCTAATATCTATGAAAATAAGAAAGTGTGTACCTTATATTGTTAGTCAAAACAAGAAAGATCACTGTTCTCTTCAGTTTGTGCCTATACACAGACAACTCAGGCTGTCAATTACAGCAGATTTCCTATGTGCACAGTAAAGACATCCGAGTTTGCTGCTGGCAAAAAAAATAAAATATGAATATCAGGTGTAACCGTTCCCCCTCCTTCCACCCCCTACCCCCACACACAATTTCTGGTGCACAATTATATCAGTAGGCATTAAATGGTGTATTGGATGATGTATTTAATTTTAGTTTCTTTAATGAGATGCGAGTATGTACAAGAAAAATGATGTGTTAATTATTCTTCCAGTGTGGTAGCTATTCATTTTTGTAAGCCTCCTTGGGGATGACCATATTGGAGACACATATTCCCTTTCTATATTGTCTATATAAACAGTACAGCGGGGTATATGCCTTAAGGCATCTGAAAAGAATGGGAATTAATGGTCATAAAACTGTCAATAGTATTTCCAGGAAAAGATGGGCTACCCCTCTCCAAGGAGTGGCAAAGAAGATGCATACAGAGCTTTATCTGTTGCTATCTGTCATCCATCATTAAAGAGAACGTGTCACCAGTCCTGACTTGTCTGTTTCGTAAATATTGCATTCCCCATAGAATAACCATTCTGGAGAATGTTTCCTTATATCTCTGTGTTTTACTGTTCCTATGTTATTCCTACCAGAATTGTATGAATTAATTGACAACTGGGTGTTACCATTCCCCTCGTCAAAGTGGTGTACCTTACATAGTATGACAGTGTATATGCCCCCAACTGGTAACCTCCAGTTCACAACATATTCATACATTTCTAGGAGGAATAGCAGAGTTTTAATAAACAATGCTCCGATTTTGTATATTATTTACTAACAATGATATGTTACGGGAGCTGACAGGTCCCTCTAAAATCCCATTACTTCTAATGATAACAAGATGACTGATGTCTGAGTCTATACAACAAGACTGACAAGGAAACTAATAGAAAGTATACATTTCTATTAAAATGGTCAGTATGGAATTGCAATATAATTTTATTTATACACATACTCACAGTAAAGAAGCACTCCAGCACTTATACCCCCAATATATATAATTCAGCCAGTGTTACCCTATTTATTCATTTCTATCTGACTCCTACTCTTCTGTAAGGTCATGTGACTCTCATTCTGACCAGATACAATCTAACGAAGTTAAAAAGTGAGTTCCTGACGTCCTGTATAAGGGACTTTTCCACACAAGTTCTCCACACAGGGACACAGAAACTTCTGTCACTAACTACTGATCAGAAGACAGTTTCTGTCACACAGTTATGTGAAGGAGCTCACACCTCAGCCATCCTAATTATATTCTTATAGTCTCTTGAATTATTTAGGAGATTATAAGGAGAAGGATTATTCCATTGCTCCACAGCAGGTAGATATAGTATTGTCTCTAGCTGCCCATATAATGCTTTACTGCTACATCATGGGATTGATAGCACAGCAAAGAGAAATATGAAAACCACGTTGGTTTGTAGTAAAAAGCGGGATTGTAGGGATATGAGGGCTCTGTACACAAAAGAAGTCTGGAGTATGACAAAAAATTAGGTGATGGGTGCAGGAATAATAAGAAAGTGTTTTTGCTGGAGTACTTCTTTAACAATTTTACAAAAATGCTGAACATTTTTAAAAAAAGTATATTTTTACCACAAAAAATTCTCTAACCTGTATTGGCAAAGCCACTATTTCATATAGGTTGTCAGTTTAAAAAATTTCCATAAATAAATAAAAAAATAAACTAATAAATATATAATTTTCTTTTAGTAAAAATATCTTTAAATATTATCCATGGGGGCTATTTTCTATGTGTGTATGTGTCTATGTGTGTGGAGTTGAAGGAGAGATCCACTGTATACCTTAATACTGTACCTCAAAATATGTTGTGAACACATATGATGTATTCCATTTAGCAAGCATATGTTTTTTCTCTCATACCCATATTCATAAATTATTCATAACCTAATAAATATGCATTAGAGAAACGTGCAGACACGACAGCACTGAGAAAAAGCATTCTTTTCACTCTGAAGTCCCAAGCTACACTTAACGGGTGACAAATGTTCTAGTGCTCACAAGCAGTCTTACATGTAAGGAAGACTGACTGACTGTGTTACCCATATGATATTTTGGTAGTAATTTCTGTTCCCAGGATACACAAACCTATATAAATAAACTGTATGCGGAACTGCATAGTAATAGTACATCTCTGAGAACACATGACCTTGAAAAAGCAATGTAATTATATATAGACACATATTGCATTTATGTGATAAGTGCATCTATAAATCAGGGATTACTATGTTCCCTCTGTATGTCACACTAAGGCATCTTTATACTCTAGCACAAAGATCGTTCACTAGAAACCTACATTTCGACCACCACTGCTTACTCATAAATAAAAACTGCACCTCCATTTTATGGGCCTTACCACATTGAAGAAGCAAAATGGTGGCAGGATTTCTTATTGTAGACTAGATTCATCTAGATTTATATAGCAGATATCAGCGTTGCAAGGATTAGTTACTGAATATTTAGTATATATGCCTGTATACGTTGGTAATTTTAACATACCCACTTGTGGTTTTGTGATATGAGTCAAACTATTATTGTGCACTAATAGAACATAATAAAATAATATGTCTTTGATATATTTTTACACTATATTCGGAATAATCTCCACATAGAGACAATAACATCTATACTATATACTGTGAATTCTATTTTATTTTTAAAGAAATTGGGAAGATTTTAAGTCCATATAATGTCTACAAACATAAGCTGATAGACTGCAGTGATGGGGCTTTGCTTTGAAAATGAGACAGCTGGACGGTTATATATTCCATTTAGCTTCTATTGTACTGTGACTCACTGCTGTAGAAGGACAAAAGGCCCAACAACACGAACCATGGTTTGTCACCTTGATTTGTCCAGTTTAGCTGATATGTAGAAATAAATTACTTTCCTTCATTTGTGGACATATCCCAGAGACAAAAACCAGATTGGAAAAACTGAGAAAGTTTGAGCTGAGAATAAACATTCGCCTTGTTTAACAGTGTCAGATATTTACTAACAACAACCATCAAGATTAAAGGTAAATGTAACGTAAAATATTATTTTATCATCTTCCTAAATTCAATCACCATCATTACATACATAACTATATTCACTCTATGAAATAAAGACTGAAAGACCTTCTAATTCTAATTAAAACTAAAAACTTAAAAACATTTCATTATCTTATTTATGTATTATATATATTTTAATTTTTTTCCTGTAACTATTATTTATTTATTCTACATTTAATTATTATTTATATAAAATGCATTCAATATTACACATCACATAATAATAGGTTTTTATTGAAGTATTTTTTTCACAGTTGAGATAAAATAGTTAAATTATTTTTTTTTGCTTATTTTTCACTGTCGAGCAGAATCAAAGAATATGAGAATAAAGTATATATTTTATCAGTATCAGAAAAATATTTTTGTACTCTTATGTAGACATAAAAAATCCATATACTATATTATTAAACTGAACACATTATTAATTAATTTAGCAATTAGAAAGACTTCACTTATGATAAATGTAACTAATTGTGTCTCATAGAATATTTCTTACCTTATGTTTATTGTAATATGTTTTAGTCATTTACGTTTATAATTTCCTGCAGCAAAATGGTGGACAATTTGTCGACGCGTATAGGGATACTGTAGGCATACTGATACTGTATATGGAGCAAATCTATCCTGCATCAGAATTCCACTCAGCCATCTGTAATAGCTCTCTGACAGTTCATCTGACTGCAGCAGAAATATGGATGTGATGTTTACAGCTGATGACAGAAAGGGGCCATTTGAAGTGCCATAATGCAGTTTACAGTAGATTTCAGGGCATTTGGTTTTTATTTAGCAATACTGCATTTGGAACATTATATTTTTATTTTTAGCAGGAGTTTGTATGTTATATAAGTAGAGATTTGTATGTCTTCAAGCTATAGCTCCGTTACTTAACTCCTTAAATGCCTGGAAGATCAAGAATAAATCAGTCTGTCACACTGTTTCACTCAGTTCCATGAGAACTTACAGGTAGAGTAGAAGAACGTATGCATTTTGTACACACAGAGAACATACAAGTTTACATTTTTTTTTTTTACACATGTTATGGTTTAATGAAGACTATACACAAATTAGAAATCCTGTAATAATTGTATATTTAAGATGATTATTCCAGTAAATTTCATGTGTAAAAGCAATCACTATTAAATTTTATTTTGTCATTGTTAAAATTTAAATTAAATAATATCAATCAATCATAATGGTTACAACAGAAAAGTTATATATTTACATATCTATCAATTCAATATATATCTACAGAGGTATGGCTTTGCAAAGGCAACAGTCACACACAGGCCTTGGCACATAAAACATGTTATAAATGTATAATAGATGGAGGTCTGTTACAGATTTTACAGTGGGGGCCAGGAAGTTATGCATCCTGTCTATCTATCTATTTACCTATTTAAAGAAAAGAGAAAAAAAAGCAGTACTATGTGCAAGACCTCAGATCGATAGCCAATTGACCACAAACAGTCTAGTAAAAAAAATCAGGTCAACAGTTCAAAAATAGAAAAAAATTAAAGCACTTTATTAGCCCAAGGTGCAATATTTCAGTTCTATAAGGGTTATCTATCTATCTGCCCTATCTATCTCTCTATCTATCTATCTATCTATCTATCTATCTGTCTATCTGTCTCTGTATATTTCTATCCAATGCTCATAGATAGATAGATAGATAGATAGATACATAAATTACTTATTGGTGTCCACTGTAAAATCTGTAACAGACCCCCACCTATCCTATGACAGAGCTAGATAGATAGATAGATAGATAGATAGATAGATAGATGAAGATAGATAGATAGATAGATAGATAGATAGATAGATAGATAGACAACGATAGATAGATGATAGATAGATGATCGATAGATAGATAGATAACAGATAGATAGATAGATAGATAGATAGATGATAGATAGATAGATAGATAGATAGATAGATAGATAGATAAATAGATAGATAATAGATAGATAGATGTGGCTGCAGTTTACAAATTTTACCTTAACCCTTAAATTGTTTTCACCTTAGTTTCGTATATGCATATAAAAACACATAGAAAGCTAGTAAGAGATATGTGAAATATTTCTATTATTTTTTTCAACTAAAAATGTTGAATTATGAGATAAAGGCTCACAATGAGGAAGTCTCATTTGTGCTGTAGCACTGCATGGTTGAATAAAGGCATGTATTAACTGACTGCTATTTGTCTAGTTTGAGGGACTCTGGATTTAGTCCTGCAAGGCTTGCGCCTTTATATTCACCAATGCTGATGACCTCTTTGAAATAGCAGAAAAATATGATGTGTCCTTAAGTGTAATATTCTTATCAATTAAGCTTTATTCATTTACTATACAAGTGTATTAATTATGATAATAATAGAAAAAAATTGCAATTAAGCATGAAGTATGAAAACAGTAGGTGAAGCTGTAGTTAAGAAGTTCTGGGGAGGGGGATTTGCTGGTCTTGATATCCCCAGAGACCACTTATTTCATGATGAGGATGCTCATCCTCCAGGCCCTTTTGTGTCTAGGTGCAAATCTATACTATTCCAGGGGCTGTTGTAGATTTTGCTATCATTTATTCCACTTTTGTGGTGTATATATTAATAAATTTAGCCACACCCTGCCCCTGGCCCCACCCACATTCAGAAAGGTGGTGAGGCCAGTGCAAAAAATAACACTTGCGACTATTTTAGATACAAATGGCTTAAATAGTCGCAAATCATTGATTTGTGACTATTTTAAGTCACTTTTCTGCATAACCGCAATGATGAATCCACCTGTTGTCTTTATAACATTTCATAAACTTTGTAGAACTATTCACATCTAGACTTATTGGGTGCAAATTTATCATCCTCTGCATTCCGGAAATCTGTTATAAAGAAATTGCAAAGTAGAAATTTTGATCCCATCTTGCATTGTTGTGCGTGTGCATGTGATCAGTCTGTCTAGCTGTCTGTACACAGATTTGTCAACCGCGCCCAGGACTTTTTAAAAGTAACATATCAGGACAGAAATGTCCTGATAAAATGAAATAAGTTTGGGACGACCAGAACTCTTCCTAGACCTGGCCGTCCAGCCAAACTGAGCAATCGTGGGAGCAGAGCCTTGGTGAGAGAGGTAAAGAAGAACCCAAAGATCACTGTGGCTGAGCTCCAGAGATGCAGTAGGGAGATGGGAGAAAGTTCCACAAAGTCAACTATCACTGCAGCCCTCCACCAGTCAGGGCTTTATGGCAGAGTGGCCCGAAGGAAGCCTCTCCTCAGACATATGAAAGCCCGCATAGAGTTTGCCAAAAAACACATGACTCCCAGACTATGAGAAATAAGATTCTCTGGTCTGATGAGATGAAGATTGAACTTTTTGGCGTTAATTCTAAGCGGTATGTGTGGAGAAAACCAGGCACTGCTAATCATCTGCCCAATACAATCCCAACAGTGAAACATGGTGGTGGCAGCATCATGCTATGGGGGTGTTTTTCAGCTGCAGGGACAGGACGATTGGTTGCAATTGAAGGAAAGATAAATGCGTACAAGTACAGAGATATCCTTGAAGAAAACCTCTTCCAGAGTGCTCTGGACCTCAGACTGGGCCGAAGGTTCACCCTCCAACAAGACAATGACCCTAAGCACACAGCTAAAATAACAAAGGAGTGGCTTGGGAACAACTCTGTGACCATTCTTGACTGGCCCAGCCAGAGCCCTGACCTCAACCCAATTGAGCATCTCTGGAGAGACCTGAAAATGGCTATCCACCAATGTTCACCATCCAACCTGACGGAACTGGAGAGGATCTGCAAGGAAGAATGGCAGAGGATCCCCAAATCCAGATGTGAAAAACTTGTTGCATTATTCCCAACAAGACTCATGGCTGTACTAGCTCTAAAGGAAGGGGCTTCTACTCAATACTGAGCAAAGGGTCTGAATACTTATGACCATGTGATATTTCAGTTTTTCTTTTTTAATAAATTAGCAAAAATATCTACATTTCTGTTTTTTTTTTCTGTCAAGGTGGGGTGCTGAGTGTACATTAATGAGAAATAAAATGAACTTTTTTGCTTTTAGCATATGGCTGCAATGAAACAAAGAGTGAAAAATTTAAAGGGGTCTGAATACTTTCCGTAACCACTGTATATAGGGTCCAATGTTAAAAAATAATGGATCCTCTGTTGGATCTAAGTAGTCTACTATGCTTTTTTTGTCTGATCATAAAATACACAGCTTTGGATCCATTTTTTAACATTGTGCTCTGTGCAAACAGACATCCTTCAATTTGGCTTTCATTTGCATCCATTTTTAAATGATAATTTAAATGGCTCTTCTAAACAGCCATGTGTAGTACGTGAACCTACTTTAACATGTTAATTTCCATTCTTGTAAATAATGTAGTAATATACAGTACAGACCAAAAGTTTGGACACACCTTCTCATTCCAAGAGTTTTCTGTATTTTCATGACTATGAAAATTGTAGATTCACACTGAAGGCATCAAAACTATGAATTAGCACATGTGGAATTATATACTTAACAAAAAAGTGTGAAACAACTAAAAATATGCCTTATATTCTAGGATCTTCAAAGTAGCCACCTTTTGCTTTGATTACTGCTTTGCACACTCTTGGCATTCTCTTGATGAGCTTCAAGAGATAGTCACCTGAAATGGTCTTCCAACAGTCTTGAAGGAGTTCCCAGAGATGCTTAGCACTTGTTGGTCCTTTTGCCTTCACTCTGCGGTCCAGCTCACCCCAAACCATCTCAATTGGGTTCAGGTCTGGTGACTGTGGAGGCCAGGTCATCTGGCGTAGCACCCCATCACTCTCCTTCTACGTCAAATAGCCCTTACACAGTCTGGAGGTGTGTTTGGGGTCATTGTCCTGTTGAAAAATAAATGATGGTCCAACTAAACGCAAACCGGATGGAATAGCATGCCGCTCCAAGATGCTGTGGTAACCATGCTGGTTCAGTATTCCTTCAATTTTGAATAAATCCCCAACAGTGTCACCAGCAAAGCACCCCCACACCATCACACCTCCTCCTCCATGCTTCACGGTGGGAACCAGGCATGTAGAGTCCATTCGTTCACCTTTTCTGCGTCGCACAAAGACACGGTGGTTGGAACCAAAGATCTCAAATTTGAACTCATCAGACCAAAGCACAGATTTCCACAGGTCTAATGTCCATTCCTTGTGTTCTTTAGCCCAAACAAGTCTCTTCTGCTTGTTGCCTGTCCTTAGCAGTGGTTTCCTAGCAGCTATTTTACCATGAAGGCCTGCTGCACACAGTCTCCTCTTAAGAGTTGTTGTAGAGATGTGTCTGCTGCTAGAACTCTGTGTGGCATTGACCTGGTCTCTAATCTGAGCTGCTGTTAACCTGCGATTTCTGAGGCTGGTGACTCGGATGAACTTATCCTCCGCAGCAGAGGTGACTCTTGGTCTTCCTTTCCTGGGACGGTCCTCATGTGAGCCAGTTTCTTTGTAGCGTTTGATGGTTTTGGCCACTGCACTTGGGGACACTTTCAAAGTTTTCCCAATTTTTCGGACTGACTGACCTTCATTTCTTAAAGTAATGATGGCCACTCGTTTTTCTTTACTTAGCTGCTTTTTTCTTGCCATAATACAAATTCTAACACTCCATTCAGTAGGACTATCAGCTGTGTATCCACCTGACTTCTGAACAACACAACTGATGGTCCCAACCCCATTTATAAGGCAAGAAATCCCACTTATTAAACCTGACAGGGCACACCTGTGAAGTGAAAACCATTTCAGGTGACTACATCTTGAAGCTCATCAAGAGAATGCCAAGAGTGTGCAAAGCAGTAATCAAAGCAAAAGGTGGCTACTTTGAAGAACCTAGAATATAAGACATATTTTCAGTTGTTTCACACTTTTTTGTTAATTATATAATTCCACATGTGTTAATTCATAGTTTTGATGCCTTCAGTGTGAATCTACAATTTTTATAGTCATGAAAATACAGAAAAATCTTGGAATGAGAAGGTGTGTCCAAACTTTTGGTCTGTACTGTACATTTATTACTGCAAGATTCAATTAATCACATTTATAGACTTACTTTATATAAACATAAGGATGAAAATGCAATGTTGAACATACAAACCTGACCCTTGACCCTGACCCAAAATTTCTGATTCCATTTAGAGGGAAAACCATCACAGTGTTTTCTATGAGCAATGGCACTTATCTACCTTCCTATTATGTTTTGATATCTCCTACCATAGGTAACTTCATGGCCCGTAGAATATAATGACATGTCTTTCAGAAGTGAAACATTACTTTCATGCCTGACCTACATTTTGCAAACTTTCAATTTAAATTTCACAATGTACAATTCATTTGCAATGTTTATTCTATAAATTTCTCTATATTTCATCTATATCTGCATTTCTTTTTATTAGATTGGTAGTAGATGATTTACATATATATGTATTTGTGTTTTGCTGATTTTTTTTATATGATATGCATTTGTACAGTTTTTTGTCAAGGAATTTGATAATCTGTTAAAAGCTTAATCTTGTTAAGGCTGAGTCCACACATTCTGGAAATGTTGTGTTCTTTGTTTTGGATTTTGCAGTGTTTTGGGAAATATGAAGGAAACCAGGTACTGCAGATGAGCTCCCTTTTAAGTGAATGTGAGCTAAGCTGTAGTGACTCGGATCAGCCACTATACAGAGAACAAATCTGTCTGCTTCCTGCTCTATTCTCTGCTAATATTAAAGCTCCAGCCAAATATGATATTAATGATCTATCCTTTAGCCCAAAAAACCCTTTTAGGCTGAGGTCCCACGTTGCGGAAACTCAGTTTTTTTTTGTTGCAGATTTTGCTGCGTATTTTTTGAGTCAAAGCCAAGAATGTCTACTAAAGGAATAGAAAATATATAGAAAGCTCTTATACTTCTCCCTTCTGCTCAATCCACTCATGGCTTTGGCTTAAAAAAACGCAGCAAAATCTGCAACAAAAAAGCTGCATTTCTGCAACGTGTGGCTCCAGCCTTAATGTGTTACTCCACTCTGTTTGTTGCATTACACTTTGTATATAGGAAAGTTTATCCCAAACTTCAATAAATCTGGACTAGCCCCATATTTTTACTTTTGAAATATTGCCTAGTCCATATTTCGTCCTAAACATGCTTTAACAAATTTCCTTGCAATGGCAGATTTTGGGCTGTACTATATATAGATAGTATGATAAATGAACGTCTCCTCTCATGGTTTCATGGATTTAGACAGATTTAATGAGGTCTATTTTGGATACTGCTAAAGGCATTAATGATGCAACTGTCCAAAATCCGATCTAGTCCTGTTATGTCTTCAGTGAGCTCCTTGTTGCGGAAGGAATATATACTGAGAAGTAAGAGAAACAATAAGGAGCATGTATCAATAGTATTGTTAGTACTGTATGTCTACATTGTTACCTCTATAGACACTTCATATGTGATTCTTAGTATATTACAGTCTGCATCTCAGATTACAGGTCATTGCAAATTGTATTCAGCAGACCCAACAACAAAAGATTCATGAGGCTTAGTTTCCACATTTAATATCAATAGAATGCAGAAAAAAAGGGGGGAGATTTATTATCGCCTATACCAGAAAATGGGCATAAAAAAAATCACAAACCATTGGTTCGCAACTTGCACAAATAACATTTTATGCTGCTGTTGTCGCTTTCTGAAAAGAGGGTGTGGCGGGGCAGTGTCGTGGCTGAGGCTGCTGGAAGATTTATTATCACTTAGGCTAAGGCCTCACGTTGCGGAAGGCCCCACGTTGCTAGGGCCCCCCCTGCTGACTTTGGCTCAAAAAACTGCAATGCAAAAGCAAAATCTGCAACAAAAACTCTGCATTTCCATAATGTGGGGATTAGCCTTATGCTGGTTCACTACTAGCTTGCTTAGATTTCATTCTAGGCACACAGACTGCTGGAAGATTTACAAGAAGGTGTCTACCTCATCATGAATTATGTGCACTCTCCGGCATTACAGGGAATATCAAGACTGGAACACAACATGCCGCTCTGGATGAATCTCCCCCCGTACAGTTTATATAGTATGCCCACATTTTAACGCAATAAAGTTTG
This sequence comes from Leptodactylus fallax, assembly GCA_947044405.1. Classification (NCBI taxonomy): domain Eukaryota; kingdom Metazoa; phylum Chordata; class Amphibia; order Anura; family Leptodactylidae; genus Leptodactylus; species Leptodactylus fallax. The sequence goes on along the minus strand of CAMRHE010000038.1, from coordinate 8,838,118 downwards.
GTCACACATTGGTTATCTTGGAAACTGCAGCTTTTCATGAGTTTCCAAGTATGTTGTGATGTTTTATTGAATTGGTATCATGAGAATTTGAAGTTCTTAACCAAATTAGAGCTATGGGTATTACTTTTTTTTTTTTTTTACTTACGAGGGCTTGTTTTTTGTGGGTCAAGTAATATTTTTTACCATTTTGAGATGCCTATAGCTCTTTTATTAACTTTTACAATTTTTTTGTGTGTGGGGGAGTAGAATTAAAGGAAGTCTGTCAGCTCTGTTATCAATGTTAAACCTGCAAGCATCATTCAGTGCAAAGGAAGCAGTATGTTGCTGTTTAGGGAAACCGAGTGACTGATGGTGCTTGGGCCTGGTAATACACCCCATGGTACTCTGTGCACCTCAATTACATATAGAATAAAAGAAAGAATTCTCTGCATTGGAGCCAATATGGAAATTACACTGAATGTTTCTAATGGTGCTTCTGCTTAAAGGGAGTCTGTCACCAGAACCCAGCATATCAACCCAGCCCCACAAATAGGTTAGGGCAATCTGAATCAAACTGTGTTTTCTCCTTGTGAATTGGTGCCACCATTGTTGAGATAATGCTATTTTTATCAATATGCAAATTATTTCTTTGGAGCAATGAGGGTTTTGCTGTTGCTCCAAAGGGTTTATTTTCATATTGACAAAAACTGTGATATCTCAGCTACTGAGGCAGTGATTCACAAGAGGAAAACACTGTTTGATTCTGGTGACCCTAACCTATCAAACTTTGGAGTCAGATTGATATGCTAGGTTCTGGTGACAGACTCCCTTTAGCTACCACACATGGCACTGTGGCTAGTTTATCATCAATAGCAGAGCTGACTGACTCCTTTTAATTATGCCATTGGGGTTTTGGTTTTTTTTGCACTTTTTATCATACAAAAGGAAAAACATTAGTTTAGCTTTATTTTTCAGATCATGTTTATGTTGATCACAAATACTGAATGTTATACTTTTTTACACCATTTTTCACTTCTATATTTCTGGGGTATGTTTATTAATTTTATTAAGGGTGGTTCGTGGGAAAAACAACTATTATGAAATAGTTTTGTTTAATCTATTTTACATGGCTTATTGCTTAGTATGAATAAAATTTTCATTATTATATTCCGTTATATGGGTTATTATGAATGGAACAATACTAAATATGTATTTTTGTTTTACCTTTACTATTTTTGCATTGCATGTGAACTGTGAATGGGGAGACATGGATTTTTATGGCTTTTCACGTTATATATTTTTTCTTAGAATATCCTTTGTTTAATTATTTTTTTTACTTATTTATTTTTAGCTCCCTTTAATGATCCTCTGATTTCTCATATAGGATATATATATCCATACTTCAAATACAGTTTTACATTTTTGTCTGTCACTGCTTTGCTGAGGCAACTCATTAGACTCTATTACATATATTTAGCAGATGCAGGAGTGCTGAAGTGACCAAAAGAGTTTCCTATATTCATTATTTACCATGGCATATAAGGGGTTCAAAGGGCAGGATCAGAGTTATCTCCAACTCTAGCTGTTACAGCGTGATGTTGGCCATATACTAGTCTGAAGTTAGAGAAACTGCCTGTACTGAGACATACAGCTGAACAGTAGGTCCTATATACTGCATTGAGTGCCATAAGACAATTACATATACTTCAGAGGCTGCATGAATCTGTGATACTATTTAATAAATATAGTAAATCCCTTTTTAATTGTATCATTGATCTTAAAATAAAGATGCTGTTTCGGAACCCAAATAATGTACAAATCTGTTTGTTTTCATTCTTTATATTTAGACTGTGTTTTCCTTTTAATAGCAAAGTCCAATAAAAAAACAGATATTTTATAATCACAATTACAGAGAAAAATATCATAGAATTTATACTTTGAAATGTTTTTGCAATTTCAATCTTTTATCAGTCCTGTACAGCAATCCGTTCCCATAAAGCAGTTGTAAAGGTGGGGTTGTGAGGTGGGTATTATTCTCTGTGATATCATGTGTATTACCAAAAGCTACAATTTCAGGAGCCCTGCTGTGGTTCCATCATAAGAATGACATAATCTCTGTGAGTAAAGAAGATTATTCATGTATTACATTTCTAAAAATTAAAAAATACTTAATGACAATTTCTAATAACCCTGAACATGGAAGGATACAGAGAATATCTGCAATAATATATCACAATAATTGGTGCTTGGATTATGGTTTATCAGATGACATATATAAAACTTATCATGGCAATAGATAAGGAGCTTCTGATTCTATATTTGTATATTTTTGAATTTTGTAAATATTATGCTTCAGAAAAAACATTGTAAATTATATTAAAATAATAAATAGTAATAGATAGATAGATAGATAGATAGATAGATGATAGACACACATATATGTAATATATATATATATATATATATATATATATATATATATATATCAACTCAATTCATTTGAAATGCATTTGGAACAGTTATTTCCACCGGTGTTACTGTTTCTGGCATTCATGAATTTGATGTTCTTAAAGTATAGGACAGCAGTATTATAGGCTACGATCCTCAAAGCTTTTCACAGCTCCTTTGATCTATCTTTCTCTCCCTTAGGGAGGGCTTAAAATTATTGGTATAGTTAAAGGGGACTTATATTTGCACTATAATAATGTAAGGCCTTGTCTTATTTATCCCCTTCTTTGCTGTTGCTGGGAACAAAAAGACATTAGTTATTACCTGGAAAACATAACTGTTTAGTGACAATATGACTGTAGGCTTGGTACAAAAGCATTCATCATGTAGAGCTCCAAAAACAGTCACACAATTGTAATAAAATAATAATACATCCTATGCAATTCTGATTCCTCCAAAAATTATGTTCTAGATACTTTAAAATAAAATTTATTTCTTGAAAGATTTCTGCTCGCTTCTTAATTATATTTTATTAAAATGTAATGATAACAATAACAACAGCAATAGTAATAATGATAATAATAATAATAATAATAATAATAACATATATTTATTTATTATTATCAGTATTATTATTTTATTATTATTAATAAAATACTACTACTAATAATAATAATAATAATAATAATAATAATAATAATAATAATAATAATAATAATAATAATAATAATAATAATGTCAGCTGTTATTGGTTTAGAACATATTTTGTTCTATGGCAATATATCTAGCCAGAGTATATAATGTGAAAAATATTTTTTTCTATTTGTTTTATCAGAAATGTCAATTCCCAGCATATACTGCCTTCATGAAGATTTCTTTATCATTTTAGCAGTGTATACTGACCTCATTGGATTCAATGTTTATGAGCTATTCCTACCCCTGTGTTTAAAGGGGGAAATAATCATTGCAGAAAAGTGAATTTGTTCATAAAAATCGAAGCATTTTAAAGAAAATGTCATCTGTATTATTTTCATTTTAGACAAAGTGGATGCAAAAATAGATGGTAATTCTCAGTACACATCAGAACACATGGTAAATATTCAGGTCTTTGGAATTTTTGCCTACAGGCTGACTTTGCCTTTGAGCTGTATTACTTTAAACAGCCATCAGTAGAATAATGCAGCCATATATTGCCAGAGGATTAAAGACATTAACTGAATCATTCACTTTGAGTTAGCATTATTCAGATAAATGTGAGCACGGGCTATTCTTTCTCCTATGTTAAAGTCATATTTTCTTTTCTGGAAATATTACAGACATGGAGCGCTCATTTCTATACACTTGTACACATACAATATTTTTATCTGATTCTGAGTTAATTCTAAATGTAATGAAATCACATGACAGCTACAACATATTTCCACATTAGGTGAGAAACTCTGACTATTCAAGCACTGTATAATCTTTTATAAGCTTCCCTTATCTTATCATTGTGATTTATTGCAGTTTGTATTAAAAATTCCAGCATTTAGATTGTAAGTCCATAGAGATAAAGCTGTGTTTATTTCCGCAAAAAAATTCTTTATTCATTACCTGCACAGCAGATTCCGCCATACTATATTTGTACTGTATACATGCTATTTTCCTGTCAAAACAATGGACACCTTGGCAGAACCTAATGGCCCTGGCTTGATCTACCAAGTATTGGTGATGGACATTGTGGGATAGATTTACAACTGCATGATGGTTTCCATTATAAATATATACTCCGCATTCCAAATGATTATGCAAATTGGATTTAAGTGTCATAAAGATTAAATTTTTTTGTTTTTCGGTGTCTCAGGGCACTTTGGATCACTGAAATCAATCTCAAACACCTGTGATAGTTTAGTTTGCGAAATGAGCCCAAGTAAAGGAAACCTACTTAAGGTCGTGGCCCCACGTAGCGAAAACGCAGCTAAAAATCGCTGTGGAAAAAAAAAAAACCTCAACGGAAATACATTGCATTTTTTTCAGCAGTGTTTTTACCCTTATTAAACCTATAGGGAAAACACCAGCGTTTCCACTGCTATAATTGACATACTGAGATTTTCAAATGCAGGTGTTTTTGAAAATGCAGCTTTCCACTGCAAATTTTTTTCTGCAATGCGTGGATGGCATTTGCCAGAATCTCATTCACTTTGCCGCTACTGTAAAACGCAGCGTTTTTTCGAAGCGGAGTTTCCGCAGCGGCAAGAATGCTGAATTTTCGCAACGTTCGGCTTTAGTCTGAGGAGGACGTTTCACATTACTAAGCAGGCCACAGGATTCAAGCAATATGGGAAATAAAAAGAATCTCTTTGCTGCCAAAAAGTGTCAAGTAGTGGAAAGCCTTGGACAAGATATGGAAACATTAGATATTTCATGAAAACTTAAATGTGATCATTGTACTGTGAAAAGATTTGTGGCTGATTCAGAACACAGATGGGTTTGTGCAGATAAAGGCATAATGAGGAAGATATCTGACAGAAAAATTCATCAGATTAAGAGAACAGCTGGTAAAATACCATTACAAAGCAGCAAGCAGGTATTTGAAGTTGCTGGTTCCTCTGGAGTCCCATGAACCTCCAGGTGTAAGATCCTCCAGAGGTTTGCAGTTGTGGATAAACCTACTATTCGGTCACTCCTAAACAGTGCTCACAAGCAGAAACGGTTGAAGTGGGTCCAGAAATACATGAAGACTAATTTTGAAACAGTCTTGTTTACTGATGAATGCTGTGCTACCTTGGATGGTCCAGATGGATGGAGTAGTGGATGGTTGGTGGATTGTTACCATGTCCCAACAAGGCTGTAATGTCATCAAGGAGGTGGCAGAGTCATGTTTTGGGAAGAGAGCTGGTAAGCACCTTTAGGGTCCATGAAGGAGTGAAAATGACCTCGGCAAAGTATATAGAGTTTCTGACTGACCACTTTCTTCCATGGTACAAAAAAAAAGAATCATGCCTTCCGTAGCAAAATAATTTTCATGAATGACAATGCACCATCTCATCCAGCAAAAAATACCTTTGAGTCATTGGCTGTTATCGACATAAAAAGAGAGAAGCTCATGGTGTGGCCACCGTCCTCCCCTGACCTCAACCCTTTTGAGAACCTTTGGAGTATCCTCAAGCAAAAGATCTATGAAAGTGGGAGGAAGTTCACATCAAAACAGCAGCTCTGAGAGGCTATTCTGACATCCTGCAAAGAAATTCAAGCAGAAACTATCCAAAAACTCACAAGATCAATGGATGAAAGAATTGTGAAGGTGATATCAAAGAGTGGGTCCTATGTTAACATGTAACTTGGCCTTTTAAGATGTTTTTGATTGAAATAGCTTTTGATTTCAGTAAATGTGACCTCTTAATGCTGCAAATTCAACAAATGACCATATTCAGTTCTTTTCTCTATAAATGTTTAGAAACTCTGGAACAGAGGATTTTGATTTTTTAATTTGTAAAAATAAAAATGTTATCATTGGGAGGTTTATCCAATTAAATTTGATTAATACTCTAATGGTTGAAGATTTGAACATTATACTGATTAACATTATACGCTCAATCCACAAGGGTTGAGGGCTACATGTCTATACGAGTTGCTTGATCTCTAGTGCCAGGCAATTCTTTTTCAGCAGCAGAATAGTTCACCCTTCATCAGTGTTACCATGATCTTACTCACATATACACTGACAAGCAAATAGTAACAATGTTTAGAACTTGTGACTTTCAGGCCCCATATCTCTCCATCCACTACATCATTTTATAGACAATCATCTTGGCTATTTCATACATAAATTTAACTTGCAACTATTTAGCATATGTTTAGTTATGCAGATTCTTGTCATGAAACTGCATTGTTACTGGTTTGCTCCTAAAAATCAAAATTTTAATTTCTATTAGTTTGTCCTTCTGGACATGCTCTCGATCAGATTCAAGCATGCGTCAAATGAAATCTGATGCCTGATCCCAGGTCTCTTCTACACGTTCCCAATGTTGGTGCATGCTGGCTGACTCACTTGGGTACAAATACAACTTTTCTTCAACTATACCCACAAGTGTTCAATTGGGTTAGGTCTGGGGACTGTGGGAGCCAATCCAGCACGTCTTCTTTCTCTGTAATTGAAAAATTTCTTCTCTAATTTTGACGTATACTTTGGGTCGTTGTCCTGCTTGAGTTCTACAGCATAAAAAGTAACTCATCTTGTAGGATACTCACATACAGCTCAGCATTGAGACCACCATGGATCCTGGTCAAGTATCCAAAACCTTTGGCTGTGAAACAACCCCATATCATCAGGCTTCTTCCACCAAACTTGACAGTTCCTTAAATTTCTCGATTTGTTTCCCATTCCCAAGAATCCAGACCCATTGTAACATCTCTGCCTGTTCGGGTCTCTGCATCACCCTCTGCCCGCATGCAGCGGCGCAGGAGGCATGCTCAGTTTGATTCCTTGTTTAAGATTCTTGTTGCTCAGTCTGAACACTATCCTAGACTATGTAATTGATTTTCTGCCACACCTGTCTCCAGCACCTTGTTTCTTTCGGCTTCTCAATAGTTAATCTCAGCCTTGCCTGTGTGATTGACAGTCTGTCTACCAATCCAGTCTGGGGCTGGTCCTGACTTTCTATAAACAGGTTGTCAGCCCTCACATGGGCACTGGCTATTGATTCTGTCTTGTGACTTGTCCCTGCTAGCTCCTTTTCTGCTATTCCCTGTATTCCTATTTCTCACCTCTGGCTCTGTTTTTGACTATTCTCTTGGATTGTGATTTTGTACTTCATTGCTCGACTGTTACCGACCCCTTGGCTAGCCGACCTCCCTTTGTCTGTTGTTTGTCCTGTCTGCGTTTTGTGTTGTCACCTATATTAGGTAGGGCCTGTTGACTAGTTGCTGCTGTCGCCTAGGACAGATCGGGCAAGTTAGCCAGGGAAAGTGGGGGGGGTTCAGCTTAGGGCTCACTGTCTTGTTGTGCCTTTCCCCCCCAGGGTTCTGCAGCAGCTACTGGGGAATCGCTCAACTGGCAATTCCTTTACAACCATTTGCGCCCATCAGAGCCCAGTCTATTGACTTTTGTCTCATTGCTCCAAATCACCCATTTCCAATCTTCTACTGTTCACTTTTCATACATTTTTGCAAACTCGACTTGACACTTCTTATGACGTTATTGAAGTCGAGGATTCTTCAGCTTTTTTCTGATAGATGCAGCAATGGAAGATACCTTCCAGGAAGGCTCTGGCGCAAATCCCTTTAAATTATTGTTACCCAATTACCCCAATTATACATCCACTTTATTTATTTGAGAAAGGGGTCTGCGAACTCCGAAACGTCATTTACTGCTAATAAAAATCTGGACTTATTTATACCCAAAAAAGGAATATCCGCCTCTCACTACAAATGGGTAATTGGGTAACAATAATTTAAAGGGATTTGTGCCAGAGCCTTCCTGGAAGGTATCTTCCATTACTGCATCTATCTCTATACCACCCGATGTGAAGGGCATCGCACCTGGGGGAACTGAGGCAAGGCAGCATCCTTATGGACATGGGAATCTATATGATTCATTTCGCCTGATTTGATCTTACAATAGGTGAGTACCCATACACAAGGATTTTGTGGGTCACTGATAAGCATTTATCTGAAACGTTATTACCCTATAAGCGCTCTTTTTTTCTTTCCTATACGCCCAAACCGCAGTCACCTTTTTTCTGGCAACCATTCCAGACTTTTGTAACACGGTGTTTACACGGATGTCTGTGATCTCACTATTACGAAGCATACAAGTCACCTACACTGCCATGTTTGTCACGTCAGAACTGATAGACCTTGTGATGAGCCAACTTGTTGACTCCAATATTTTGTCTGGACGTCCACCTCTTGGCTTTTGAATGGATGGATGGACTTCATTTCACATTCTTACAACTGTCATGGCATTCTCATGATGTAGTTTGGCAATTTTCTTGGCCGAGAGACCGCTATCGATGAGCTGGATGATGCTGTTTCTCTTTTCTTGGGGAATCTTCTTCATGACTGATCCTCGATTTGAACCAGTGACCTTTTGCTTGGGAATCCACCTAAAAACAGCCTGAGATATTAGGGAATGTGAGAACAGGTTGTTATTTGTAGTATACAAGAAGAAAAATATTTTTCCACCACCAGGAACAAAACAGTTACATGACAAGAATCTGCATAACTAATTATATGCTAAATAGTTCCAAGTCAGATTTATGTATGAGATAGCCAAGATGATTGTCTATAAAATGATGGTAGTCTTATATTCGAAGTTGTAGTGGATGGTCAGATATGGAGTCTGAAAGTCACAAGTTCTAAACTTTGTTACCCCTTTGCTTGTTAGTATAGACTTGCCCCTGCACTGTATCACTTTGGCTGTGGGTCATTCATGTGCTGGTTCCTGGTCTGTTAAGATTGTCCAATGTGCTTGACTCCAACCAGTGTCAATCTGTCCAATGCTTTTCTAAAGATCCTTTTCATAGTGTGTGTGCCTAAGCAAAAAAGTCTATTTTGACTCTGAAGCCTGCAAAGATGTGTTTGTCTTTTTTCTGTTCAACATTGACTTGGTTTGTATTTTTGAACAGGTCTTCTTCACTGTTGCCTGTCCTGTTGAATGCCTGTCTACCACTTATAGCCAAACTCTGCTTTCCTTTATCACTCTACTGCTCAGTACCTTGTAATTGCAACTAGGTGTCCAGAATCCTCTTGCTATACATTTCAGTACTAGTAACAGAGACTACTCTGTGGGCAGTAGCCCAAGAATTCCATATCAAGACTCCTCTCCTGCTTTAGCCTTATGCAAAATCTATTAGTCTGAACTAGCAGTTCCATAACAATCATGTTACAGTCTTACAGGTGAAACAGTTCAAAGCCCAGCGATGTTCACCTAGTGGGACTTTCCAGAAGCAGAAGTTTGCAGGTCATCTTTAAGATATTATTACCATGTTTTTTTTTCAGAATGCATAATCTTTCAACTACCACCTCAGTTAGAGGAATGGTGGGACGTTTTGAACTTTTGTTTTGGGTAATTCTCATTATTGCAAAAGTTAAAGAACATATTATGTATAATACAGTGCTGCGGAATATGTTGGCGCTATATAAATAAAATGTATTATTATTATAATACTTTTTTCCTTAGCTCTGTTCCCATAAACATGAGCATCTGTACCCCATTTGAATGAAGTGGTGGTTGCTCATGTGCACTAGCGCTCCAGTATTTTGGACTGATATAAATGGACATCTACTCCACTTTTCTATCTCCCATGGAGATTGAATGGAGCAGTTGTGTGCATGCAAATGGGAGACATGGGACCTCAGTTCTCAACATCAGCAGGGTCCAGGTGGACAGACTCTCCCCAATCATACTTTTATTACCCATCCTTTGGATAGATGGTGAATATTTTTTGTGGGTCAACTATTTTAAATAATATAATTCCACTAGAGGGGCATTTAATTGTGCCCTCTAGTCTTCCACTAGAGGGCATTTCATTGTGTACTGTTTATGGTTTCATTATTGAATTCAGTCTAGTAACAGTACCTAGATAGGTCTTAAAAGGAATGTATAACCTTTTTTCATTTATTAAAACCAGATAACGAAATATATCACTTTTTTCTATTCTGTTTTTATTTTCTGATTGTAGATTTTTTTGCATTCTATTTTCTGCACATGGTTATGGGGGCTGCCATCTTGCTTGAGCTTCTTCTCTGCTCTGTTAATAGCAATTCAGTGATTTGCTTTACAGCAGTCTCATGGCCATGGGCAGCAATAGACTGGAACTGACTCATTAATGTCTATGGGAGAGTTTTCTAGCCATGCTTTCTGAAGGGATGGGGAGTAGATAAACTGTGACATCATCTATATTTAGTAGTGAATGCAATGATGTGTCAGTCCTGTTATCTACAGAAGTGTTGTCTTCTATTGTAATCCTGTCTATCTTGTCAGTGATATAAATAAGACGATAGCTGCAAGAAAAAAACCTTATAGAATTGGCAAGTGTCAGTCTATTGTTGGGCTTAAGTGAAAATTTAAAAAAAAATATATATATATATATATAGTGACAGTAATTTTTTTAAAAATCCATCAAATGTTTTTTAAAAATGTGTTTCTAAACTTGGTTTAAACAGGTGTAGGTGGGAGATAGTATGGTCAGATATGCTTGGGGAATATTTTGTACTAAATAAATTATTTTTGTAATATATTATTTAGCTCTTACTTGTGTGTTCATATTTAGGTCAACAGTATGTTTTTCTTCTTGCTAAAACATGGGTCATTTTCTAGTGACACATTTCCTTTAAGCCCACTTTAATGGAGACTTCAGACAGACAGAATCTTGTCATTTGACCATATAACTGTGCAAGTGATTTTAAGCTTTGTATCAAAATAAAACAGATGGCTTTAAAGAATTACAAAAAAAAGGAATAAGCATATTTAGATGAAAAATGGCTTTCAAGGGCAACATTCCCTTTAAACCTTATTTCTTCAAGTCTACAGTTAACAGATAAGGACATACTACAATACATACTTGGACTTCAGTTCTACGGAACAATAACCATTTAGTGGTCACTTGGATTATTTAAATCTGACTAGGTAAAAAATATAATATAATGTTCTACAAAATTCCATAATATATACAGAATTATGAAAACAGCTATCTGTAATCTTAGGTTTGGACAATACATTAGTTAGTGTAGTTGTCACATCAAAAGCAGAAAAGTGACATGTTTACATCTATACAGTACGTTTTTGTCTATTCTTGATCTGTAAGGTACACTAATGGTTTCTTGGAGATATGATTATAAAAACATGTTTCTTTAGAAAACCTAGTTTTGTGCAAAAGTTTGTAAGAAATTTTCCCTTTGTTTACTGTGAGCATATGTCAAGAGAACTGCGGTGATTAGTGGTCATGCCTATAATTGGCTCAGCAGGAAGAGTTGCAGCAGCAGGAAGTTTTTGAAAAATATCATTATAACTGACTATTTTGTGATGATATTTTCCACAGACATAATATATTCTTAACTAGGTGTGTTATAGTAAAAATTTTCTCTACATGATATTATTCCATCTATCCAAAATCGCCAAACATTATATTATTTACACAATTACAGTGTATGTGCTGTAATTCACCTTCAAGAAAAAACCTTTGCTGTTTCAACACAAAAATATCGGATGATGCGAGAGAGACATAAGTTGTCTGTTTTAAAAAATACTTTTCAAATCTATATCAGGACATTTTTAGTTCATTAAGGACAGCCCCATATTTGGGATAACCATCAATTAAATGGGGGTGGGCAATACTACAAAAGAGCACCCACCTCTTAATAGAGGACAAATCACACACAGATACAGCTTTCTTTTCCTTTCCTCTTGCCTGGACATGTCCATAATTGTGTGTAAGAGGACAAGCTTTTCAAAACAACATAATTTTGCAATATAATATTCTATCTAAAGGTATCTATCTTGTGATGTGAATTGCATCCTGCCAAGAATTTTTCTCACGTCATGATATTGTATTGAATTAGCTGAATGAGAAATTCCTTCCTGTTTCCAAAAATTAGAAAAACAGAAAACTGTTGTAATTTTTTTAAGTTAATATTATAAGTAATGTATGTCCATATCTATTATCAATGAAATGCCTCTTACCTTGGAACATTCTTGTATATGTTGTATTTGTATTGGCTTATCTTTGCTGCTGTAACACACTGAATTTCCCCATGGTGGGGCTATTAAAGGATTATTATTATTATTATTATTATTATTATTATTATTATTATTATTATTATTATTCATCTTGCACTGCTGAAGGATTATAAGCCTGAAATAGCTGTATGGAAGTAAATGAATGGCTATGTAAACTGTATCTTTGCTATAGGCTAGCAGTCCTGAATGCACAGTTGTTAAGATAGACAAGGCCGCTAAGCTGTTCTGTATTTTCCCCCTGTCCTGTGTGTGTCTCCCTACTGACATCTTGTATCTTCCTCTCCTATGTCCATATGGAGCTACCAAAAAGGAAGGAGTAATGTTCTCTACGTGTCATGCTGCTATGGGAACTGAGTTGTCATGGCAGCAGGACAAGCTGCTACTTCCTTATAGCTTTGTTGGTCAGGAAATTAAAAGGGGTTGTCTTTTGGGATAAGATATCTTGCTACAATTGTAGAAGAGACAAGGAAAGGGACATTGGCAGTTAGCTGAGTGATCCAACTGTGAGAGTCAAGTTTGGACAGATTAGGCCTTAAACCTTAGAGTGGCTGTCCAAGACTCAACAGATACTGATGACCTATTCGCAGTATTGGTCATCAGTATCAGATTTTTGTGGGTCTGACACTTGAACCCTGTACTTATCAGTGGTTTTGGCAGCCAGAAGGCATATACAAGGAGCATGGCCAGAAACAGAAGAATGGGAGCAGGACTGAAGTTCCCTGCCACCACTGCTTTGTAGACTGTAGCCAGGCCCGGTTTTAGACAAAGTGGGGCCCTGGGCAAAATTAAAAGCGGGGCCCCAAATGCTGATATGCAAACAACACCATCGTCTTCCAGTCGCAACCCCTATAATAACGCCTCCTTTCTGCCAACAAAAAAGTAATAACAAGCCCCATTTTACCACACACAATTCAAATGAGCACCTTTGTACCACCTAATAGATTTTTGCACCTAGTCATCAGTTATTATAACACCTACTTATAAATAATAGTCCCTGCTTATAAATAATATTACACCCTTATCAGTAATAGCGCCCTTATAAATGATAAATAGTGCCCTGTATCAGTAATATTCCTCCTTATCAGTAACAGTCACCCCGTAAAAATAATACTGCTCCCTTATAAATAATAGCCCCCTCATAAATAGTTACCCTTATAAATAATAGTCCCCATTATCACTAATAGCCCCCTTTATAAATAAGCCCCACTTAACAATTATACAACCCTTATAAACAGTTCCCCCCTTATAAATAATAGCCCATCTTATAAATAATAGTTCCCTCTTATAATAGCCCCCTCATATTTAAGTTTCCCAACTATATATAGTAACCCACCCTTATATATAATAGTTCTCCGTTATACAGTGTCAGACTGAAGGGCCTTAAGCCCACCAGAGGAACTTGTTCTGGGGCCCCACCCAACAGCTTCCTGCTAATAGCCTACACCACGGCTCCTTCACTGAAGTCTTACATATGTGCTGACTATCTGGTGTTACTGAGTATGTTCCCAGTATAGTCAGCCCCTATAGTACTGTACAGGCCCCAATAACTACATGGCCAGCTCATGCACAGTACTGTATGGGGAATGACATGGCCATGGAGCACTACACATATGTGCAAGATTAAAGTGAGGGAGCTGTGATGCAGACATAGCACACAGGGCTGCCAGCAGGAATTTTGAGCCCCCCCCCCACAGTATAATGCTCCACATGGTATATACAGTAGTTCTCCACAGTATACAATACTCCCCTGAGCCCTCCACAGTTTCCCCACATGGTATATAATGCTCCACAGTGGCCCCACACAGTATAAAATGCTCCCCTGAGCCCCCCATAGTGGCCCCACATGGTATATAAGGCTCCACACAGTATAATACTCCACAGTGGCCCACAAAGTATACTACCCCTTAGTGGCCCCAGATAGTGCAATATGCTCCCCAGCAGCCCCACACAATATAATATGCTCCATACAGTATAATATGCACCCCTCAGTGCCCCCCAGTATAATGCTCCACAGTGGTCTAACATAGTATAACATGCTCCACAATGGCCTCCACACAGTATGATATACTACCCAGAGGGGTTCCCCCAGTATAATGCTCCACAGTGGTCCCCCCCAGTATAATGCTCTACAATGGCCCCACAGAGTATAACATGCTCCCGAAAAGCCCCACACAATATAATACACTCCACAGTGGCCCCACACAGTATAACCGGCTCCCCACACTGCCCCTTCCCCCCAGTATAAAGCTCCACAGTGGCCCATAGTATAATATGCTCTCCAGAGGGCCCCCACTAGTATAATGCTCCACAGTGCCCCCCCCCCAGTATTTTGCTCCACAGTGGCCCCACGCAATATATTATGCTCCCCAGAGTGTCTCCCAGTATAATGTTCCACAGTAGGCCCCACGCAGTATAATATGCTCCCCAGAGGGCTCCCTAGTATAATGTTCCTTAGTTCCCCCCGCAAAATGCCCCACAGTGGCGCCACACAATATAATATGCTCTGCTGATGGCCCCCCCCAAATAATGCTCCACAGTGACCCCACTCAGTATAACATACTCCAGAATGGCCTCCACACAGTATAATATACTGCCCAGAGAGGTTACCCCAGTATAATGCTCCACAGTGGCCCAAAACAGTATAATATGATCTCCAGAGCCCCCCCCAGTATAATGCTCCACAGTGGTCCAAAACAGTATAATATGCTCTCCAGAGCCACCCCCCCCATACACTGGGGTCCCCTCTGGAGAGGATATTATACTGTGTGGGGCCACCGTGGAGCATTATACTGGGGGGGGGCTCTGGAGTGCATATTATACTGTTTTGGGCCACTGTGGAGCATTATACTGGGGGGCCCCTCTAGATAGCATATTATACTGTGTGGGGCCACTGGGGAGCATTATACTGGGGGGCACCTCTAGATAACATATTATACTGTGTGGGGCCACTGTGGAGCATTATACTGGGGAGGGGGCCCTCTGGAGAGCATGTTATATACTGTGGGGCCACTTTGGAGCATTATACTGGGGGCCCCTCTGGAGCGCATAATGCTCCAAAGTAACCCACAGAATATAACATGCTCTCCAGAGGGGCCCCCAGTATAATGCTCCACAGTGGCCCAAAACAATATATATGCTATCCAGAGGGAGCCCCGTAGTATAATGCTCCACAGGGGGCCCACACAGTATAATATGCTATCCAGAGGGGGCCCCCTAGTATAATGTTCCACAGTGGCCCTACACAGTGTAATATGCTATCCAGAGGGGGCCCCCCCAGTATAATGCTCCACAGTGACCCTACAGACTCCGTCAGTGCTACTATTATATTATACTCTGGGGTCTCTTCAGACCCCAGAGTATAATAATCGAAGGCCCAGAAGAGATAAAGGAAAATAACAAACAGTTATACTCACCCTGTTCTTACCTCTGCTGGACCTCCTCGCGCTGCTCCGCTATCACCGCCGGCGACCGCTTCCTCTTCTCTGCGGCTGACGTCACGCGTTGTGGACGTCATCGCTGAGGCCTGTCATTGGGCCTCAGCGATTACGTGAGGCAGGCTGTCAGCACGCCCCACGTGACCGCTGTAGCCAGGCCTCAGCGGTGATGGCCGGAACGCCGGAAGATGACGTCGGACGCCAAGCCAAGGACAGGTGAGTAAAAATGTTTGTTATTTTCACTCACATCTGAAAGGGACCCCGCGGCACATGACGCTGGGTCCCTTTCTGTTATTAATATGGCCGTCCTGACTCCGGGATCCCGAGTAATCAGGCTCCGGATCCCGGGGGCCCCTTTGGGGACGGGGCCCTGGGCAGTTGCCCAGTTTGCCCCCCCCCTAACGTCGGCCCTGACTGTAGCGATGGTGACAGGAAACTGCAGCTCTGTTCCTATTCACTTGAGTAGGAGCAAATTTCCTTTCGGTAGTATACCTTGTATGGCTTCCAGCAGCTGAATCCGCTTACCAGTGTCAAACCCCCTCTAATCTAGTACTTACAGCCCATCTTGAGGATAGTTCATCAGTATCCACTACCCTTGCGTGTCGGACAACCCCTTTCAATTATACATCTTCTATGGAATTTACTGCAATCCTGAAAGATTAACAATGGAAACATCTATCTACCAACCACATTATTTGGGAGTTGCATTAAACAAGTAAATAGGGGAGGGAGGATTGACTGTAATGCCACAAAGTAGCAGACACCACTATGAATTGCAGTGAGTTGATGTATGCAGTGGCACAGTTTCTTGGTGACTTTGATTACTTAGTAATATTTGCTGACCTTTGTGCTTACAACCATTAAAATGATCTTAATAAATTGTATAAGGAGGAATGAACAATGAGCAGCAATTTTTGGTGCCTATGACTGTACACGGGGCTACTATTTTAATGAAGAGTGTATGGACCAAAACACAGAACATATTCAACATCATCAAGTGTAACTGATGTTCAGCAATGTACATGAATATGCCCTGAGTAATAATTCTGGCTGTGTCTTTAATCAATAGTGTGCCCATTTACTGGAGAAGACTGGTTATGCAGGAGTGGGTGCTGATCTGACATATTGTTCAAGTGACCATTAATGTGCATGATAGACTTTAAATAGTTACCATGTTAATTTAATAGTAAGTTTATTTTTATTCCACTCTAAAAAGCAAATAGCTATGGCCTCACTGCTGCTAATGGCCAGCTGAGGACAAGCATTTGTGGGTGAACAGTAGAGTATCATAGGCGAACCAATTTGTATCAGTCTAGGTTTGACACGAAAATTCCAAATTGTTTTTTAGGAATCAGGAACAAATGGAGATTGGTCTCAGGTGAACTAAAATGGTCACCGCATTATACTCTGGGGTCTCTTCAGATATAATAGGTGGAGGCCTCCACCTATTACCCATGTAACTGCTGAAGCCCAATCACAGACCTTAGCAGTGACCACAGGTGCATTATATCACCGAGGAGACTGAGAGAGAGCACGGGACAATGGATTATTTCTAATCCAGACCCTGTAATAGTTAGAGGATTTTACTGGCTCTGTCCCAGTCTACTGTACACAGCAAAGCTGAAAAGTGAGTTGTACAAAGTTGGAAATATCTTTGTTTGTTCTTTAGTGGTTACTGTGAAAATTGAAATAATTTTTTTAGCGCTGGGATTTTTATATAGATGCATAAAAAAACAAAAATTCAAAACATAATTTAAAAAAAAATGCCTTTATTTTCTGACAACACATTTTCTTTATTTTTAAAGAAATGTTATAAATTGTGATGAGGTGATAAAAAAAAAAAATCTGAAAATTGGTTGGGCTCAAAAACATTTATTGTGGACAACTTTGTTTTCCACCATTTATTGGCACATAATAGTTTTGTAGTTTCTTACATACAGTAAATCAATTTTACAGACAAGACTGAAGGCATTTTACAGCAGCCACAATTTGGCAGGCACTTGGTGCACACGCTGGTAATTATTGTTGCTTATCTGGTTGACTGATGTGTGTGATGTGTAAGAGCAAAGTCTAAAATGAAAAGTCAGCGTGGTTGTGATTAAACCTAGGGAGACATACCTAGACACAAAGGAAGGATACCTACAGTATTTTTTCAGTGTTTCATTTGTTTTTTTATTCTGTAACATTAAGAAATTGTTATATGTTCTAGAAATTCTCTAAAAATTGTTGTGCCTTATTGGCGTATTGTAACCACTAATTATGATGGGCCTCTTAAAGTGACAGTGATCAGAGAGCTCTGCGTGCCATAGTATTCACAG
This sequence comes from Leptodactylus fallax, assembly GCA_947044405.1. Lineage (NCBI taxonomy): Eukaryota > Metazoa > Chordata > Amphibia > Anura > Leptodactylidae > Leptodactylus > Leptodactylus fallax. The sequence goes on along the minus strand of CAMRHE010000038.1, from coordinate 8,820,218 downwards.
TTGTGTTAAAGACAAAGTGTTTCATTTTTCATCTGCAATTGGCTTCTCTCTAAAGGAAACCTCCTGGGTGAAAAAAAAATCCATGTTACAAGTTCCATCCTAGGAGCAGTTGTCACAAGTGCATGCTATTAATTGAATGACCAGATAACCTGCAAGTGCTTGTGAGGGTCATGGTGGTGACCAAGCTCTACACATGGCCAGCCTTAGCTATGTGTGACCTATGTAGTCACACAAGATATCAGACTGTAAGAGGGGAACCTTCAAGGTCATCCTCTTTCTTTGAATTAAATTATAACTACATCCTATATATCCTAATATAATTGCCTATCCATGCTACTAGGTGCAATAGAACATGGCTAGGTTCCTTACACCACAATTCAGCACCTTCAGGCTACAAGAGTCTGTATTTCAGCGCTGGTGCATCTGGAGGTGAGTATTGACTATGGCATACTGGGGCGGTCAGGGTTGCTTTTTTAAATTTAAGGCACAGTGTGAGGCATTATTTTTAGAATTATGGGCACAGTGTGGGACTTATCTTAATCAGGGGCCACAGATTAAGTAAAACATTTATTCAGAGGGGCATAAAGGAGACCAGAGACATATTAGTGGTGTTATTTTAATCAAAGGGCACTGGGTGGCATTTTCTTAATTAGAAGTATAGTGAGGGCATTTCTATTTAGTGGGAACAGTGAAAACATTTTTTTAATCAAGGGACAGACAATGCAGATCATTTCTATAATCAGGCGCACAGTAGGGGCATTTTTAACCACTCCCATACCAGATGCTTTACCCCCCTTCCAGGACCAGACACATTTTCATGTTTTTTGTATGTGCGGTTTTGGAGGGCTATAACATTTTTATAATTTGTGTTATTCAACTAATTTCTGCGACTTTTTTTGGTGACACATAGGGCTTTATTTTTATGTTGTTTTTATTTTTGCATGTGTTTTAATTTTTTTTATATCTGGGAAAATATAAACAAAAGAGGAGGGAAAATATGTCTGTTTTTCACTTTTCATTTTTTTTTAATTTAATAACAAAAAGTGCTACTAAAAAACTTTATAAAACAGTTTTTACTCTCCGTTGTGGGTGGGACTATAACCTTTAATAAGTGCGTTTTATTGGCGTATTATTTTATTTATTTTTTAAATTGTTTTATTTACATTTTTTTTAACGTTTCTATTAATTTTTATTTTATTTTTTACATTGTGTCCCCATAGGGTAGGGTCATAATAGACCTTTGGGGACATCTGATCACTTCTTTTGGGGGGGGGGGGGATTTTCCTTGTAACTGGGGCTGGTACATTTGGCCCCAGTTGCAGGAGGAATACAGCCTGCCATTTATTATAGAGCAGATCTGGGTCCTGTAGGATCCAGTAGCTCTAACAGACTCTGATCCCGATGGATCACATGACCGCCGCGTCAGAGGGCGGCTGCTAGATGACAGTGCCCATACCGCTGTATACAGCGTTCATTGAGCGCTGTATACACAGCGATCGGGAAGGCAGCCAAGGTAATAAACCTTCCCTGTTTTCTCTCTGGGAGCTCCGGCTGGAGTTACAGCTGGCTCCCCGTTTTAGCAGCTGCATGATTTCATGCAGCTGCTGAGTTCTGCTTTTACGTACCGTTACGTCCTTGCAGAACTAAACAACCACCTTCTGGATGTAAAAACCCAATGGGTGGTCTGGAAGTGGTTAAACCAGGTTCCCAGTATTGGGGCACAGTATGTTTTTTATAAAGAGGCATAGTTTTATTTCACAGGGTGCTTGATTTAAAGTGTAAGTAAACTTTTTATTTTTTTTTTTTTTTTTTTTTTTCGCAAATCAGTAGTACAAGTGAAGAGAACAAACTTTGCAATATATACAAGCAATTTGCAAGAAAAGTGTCTTTGGCTTTAACAAATACTCCTGTTTTTACTTCTTATCTGATTGATTTTGGTCCACACTCCAAACACATGCAGTATCAGTTTGCAATTAAATCTATGGAGAGGGGGGGGGGCGTGGCTTGACTGCCGAATTAGATGGCCACAGCTTAACAGAGCTCCGAGGCCTCACAGTTAAAAGCGGCTCATCGCTCTGCTCAGCGCCGACAAACGCCGGCTCATTACCTCCACTGGGGTCTAACTACATCAGGGGACATCGCAGGATGACGAAACGGGGGAAAAAGGGCACCCCAAAGTGGCTCACTGACTTTTTTGTGGCGCAGGTCTCTGGGCAAGATGGCGCCGATGCGTCCCTTCTCCCTCCGCACCAGCGCGCAGCCGACCGCTTCTCTGCCGGGACGACACATACCTCAGGTGAGCTGTCGCAGCACTCGACCCCCCCACACCTGGGCTCTACGGGGGATAGTACAGACTCCCAAGGGAGTCATTCCAGCAGCCAGGCAGGCCCACAGCAGGCTTCTAAGAGGGGCCTCCAACTCTCCTCAGCATCCATCTTAACTGCAGCTTGCCAGCTTGCTGCTTCCCCTGTACCTACAACTCCACCAGCAGGGGACACTACCCCCGCACATAGCCCAGTGAAACAACGAATGAAATGGGATACCACTTTCTGTTTTGACTCGCACCCGGGGCCCTCCATAGAAGAACCCCAACATTACGAGTCTGATGTGCTTCAGTCTATCCCAGCAGGCACCCAATCAGCTTCTGAGTCCTTCTTGAAAGATATGATGCTAGCTTTGCATAGATCTATTCAGAAAGATATCACTAAAGCAATTACATCCGTTTCCTCCACGGTTGAATCTCTTGGCGATAGACTTAACCATGTTGAAAATAAAATGGGCGAGTTCGCTTCTGCACATAATACCATAGTAGATGCCCATAACGATCTCGAGGAAGAATTGGCGGCAGTTAAATTTAAATTAGCCGACATGGAGGATAGAAATAGACGGAACAATGTTAAGTTTCGTGGCATACCAGAGTCAGTCTCTGCCAGGGAACTGATTCCTTTTTTGCAACGGCTAATGAAAGCGACCCTACCACATTGCTCCAATGTGGACCTGATCATCGACAGTGCACACCGCCTTCCAAAGCCGAAAGGAATACCTGACCATATACCTAGGGATACTCTTGCTCGCATACATTTTTACCATGTCAAAGATCGTCTCATGTCCGAATCCAGGAAAAGATCTTCTCTGCCTGAGCCTTTTAAAGATATTCAACTATTTGCAGATCTGTCTCAGGCCACCATTGCCGCCAGAAGAAAGCTTGCTCCCATTACGGCGGTCCTTCACCAACATAAGGTTCCCTATAAGTGGGCATTCCCTACAAAAATTATTGTCATGAAGAATGGAGCAACTCATACATTTAACTCCCTCGACACTGGCAAGAATTTACTGCTTCAATGGAACCTACCACCACCTGCCCCTGATGTCCAGAAGCCATCCAGAACTGAGTCCCACAAACTGGATCCTCTGTGGAAATCCAATAGCTCTGCAGAGTGAATACTCTGCAAAGGACACTCTGTGAGTCAATTGTGCTATATTCTGTGTTTGTACTCTATGGCAAACTTTCCCCCAAGTTTGCGCAGTATTATACTGCACGGTTGTGTACAACTACTCTTTTTATTGTTAACTAGTTCTAAGTTTAACACTTGTCTTAACCAGTTTTACCCTCTTAGGCCTGATGGACTTATTCTTGGGAACACTCTAGTACTTCAGTCATCCTACTGCCAGTTGGTGTACTTAATTTTTAAATGTTATTATGGGAGTAAAAATGTTGTCACTTAATGTAAGGGGCCTGAATAGTCCCTTTAAACGTTCACTGTTGTGGAAGGAGGCTCTCAGATCTGCGGCGGATGTAATATGTTTGCAAGAAACGCACTTCTGTGACCCTCGTCCAAGGTTTTCTCATAGACTTTTCCCATACATCTACTGCTCAAATGCCTCTAGGAAGGTTGCGGGTGTCCTTATAGCAGTTAAAAATACGGTATCCTTTCAGCTTGTACATGTCATCACTGACCCAAGGGCCGCTATGTAGCTCTCACCTGTTTACTTGATAACTGCCCTTTTACTATCTTGAATGTGTACTGTCCTAACACATCTCAAATCTCCTTTTTAAATCGAGTATTGAGTAAGGTTAGGAAACATGCACAGGGTCAGGTTATTTTGTGTGGTGATCTTAATATAGTGCATGAGGCTGCCGCTGATTCTACTTATCGCGGCAAGCACGTGCCTCAACAACTAGGGCCCTGGCTTCGGCAAGAGGAGCTTCATGATGTCTGGAGGTGTTTTCATGCCTCCGAGAAAGACTTTACCTATTACTCTGCCAGGCATCACTCTTATTCCAGAATAGACATGTTTCTGGTCCAGACTGATATGCTCTTTAGAGTACAATGCTGTGAGATAGGCAATATCACGTGGTCCGATCACGCACCTGTTACCCTTACAATCCGTTCTGGTGCTACAACAGCCCCCCCCTGTGTCGTGGCGTAATAATACATATGTCATGTCCCTGAAATCAGTGTCTGAAAAACTATCCACGGACATTGTCGAATTCTTTGATATTAATATTCCGTCAGTAAATGATAAATTTTGCCTCTGGAATTCCCATAAGGCCTTTGTCAGGGGCTTATTAATTTTGCATACATCACTCTTTAAGCGCATGAGATCACATGCAATGAAGGAGCTTCTTGCTTCCATTGCGTCTATAGAGAAACAACATAAGACAGCCCCTACTCCCACTTTACTGGCTTCCTTGCAAAAAGCTAGAGACGACTTGAGGGCACACTTATTAGTGGATTTTGAGAAACACTCTAAACAAATGAAGGCGTCCTACTATCGGTCGTTTAATAAAGCAAGTAAATTGATGGCACAGCGAGTCAAGGCGGCTAGAATTAAGTCTAAAATTCCGTTTATTCTCTCCAAATCGACTAATGCAAAACTGTTTCATTCGCAGCATATTGCTGATGAGTTCAGTAAATACTATCAGGACTTGTACAATTTAAGGGAGGACCCGGACACCGTGCAGCCTTCTAGATTAGATATCGCTCAGTTTCTCAACTCCTTGCAACTTCCCTTCATCTCCCAAACGCGGCTCCAATCTTTAAACGCTCCTATATCTACTCAGGAAGTGGCTAAAGCGATCGATGGTTTAAAGCCCAATAAATCTCCTGGTCCAGATGGGTTCTCGGGGGAATATTACAAATTATTCAAGTCGCATATCCTACCTCATCTTACAGTGGTGTTTAACTTGGCAATGTCTACTGGCAGATTTCCCCAGGAGATGCTAACTGCTACGATTGTGATGCTACCTAAACCGGGCAAGGATGCCTCTCTCCCTTCTAATTATAGGCCTATATCACTATTAAATGCAGATGTCAAACTATTTGCCAAGGTTCTAGCGACTCGGCTTTTGGACATAATGCCCCAACTGATTGGCCGCGACCAGGTGGGCTTCACCAACGGGAGACAAGCCCCAGACGGCACGAGACATGTGATCGCGCTGGTTGCGGCGGCCCGGGCCCAGCGGACGCCTTCTCTGCTCCTGTCCTTGGACGCGGAGAAGGTGTTCGATAGGGTTCATTGGGGTTATCTTTTTGAAGTTTTAGGTAGGTTTGGCTTTTCGGGCCCCATAGCTACTGCGATCTCCGCACTCTATTCTGACCCGTCCGCACGGGTGCTGGTGAATGGGGTTCTTTCCCGCCCCTTCCCTATCACTAACGGCACGAGACAGGGATGCCCGCTGTCCCCCCTATTTTCCTTAATGATGGAGCCTTTAGCGGAAAAAAATTAGGTCGCACCCTGGTCTTACTGGTAAGTTGGGCCATGTGGACCATAGAATTAATTTATTCGCAGATGATATAATTCTTTCCCTTTCTTATTCTGACAATACGCTTTGCACGGTTGCCCGGACGTTGTCGGACTTTGGAGCGTTGTCATACTATAAAGTCAACGAATCCAAGTCCCAGATTTTGGGACTTGGTCTGTCACAAAGTCATATACGTTATATTAAAGACTCTTCATCGTATCAATGGTGCCCACTATCGTTACCCTATCTCGGAATTCAGCTGACTCCGGACCCAAAAGATCTAGTTAAAGTCAACTTCCCAGGTTTGTTAGTTTCCCTTCAGAAAGAACTGGATGTGATGACTAAATTTGAACACGGATGGATGGGGAGGATAGTATTATATAAAATGTTGATTCTTCCTAGAATACTCTATTTTTTGAGAACCCTAATTGTTCCGATACCTAGGTCTGTTTTTCAGAGCTTCCAAAAGCAGATGGTGGCTTTCATTTGGAGCGGCTGCAAACCCAGAGTAGCATTACATACACTCTTTAAATCTAAAGAAAATGGCGGTATGGGAATACCTAACCTGTACCATTACCACTTAGCTATAACTTTAGGGCAACTTAAATTCTGGCTTACATCGAACCATGATAAACTATGGCCAGATGTGGAGACCAAAATGGCTCAGATTACCGACTGGGAAGGCTTCTTGTTAGCATCCGGGCCCGCCGAGCGTTTACCACCTTCTGTACCACCGGCTGTACTAGCTACAGTTAAGGCGTGGCACGCTTTCTGTGACATCTCAGATAGCAACATCCCTGGGGTCACTCTGAATTTGCCTCTCACAGTGCTACCTCATAAGATCCCGCATTTGTCCCTAGACACTTGGAGCAGCTGTGGGATAAAGTATATCTCTGATTTATACATAGGTGGCACTGTGGTACCCTTCTCCACGCTAGAGGAGAAATATAACCTACCTACAAAAGAGACATTTACTTATGTTAGATTAGATTCCTATTTATCCGCCGCCCCCTTGGTTCAGATAAGTCTGCCGCAGCCGGCCGCTGACCTATTGCACTCCCGGACCACCCCGACTACTTATGCCACTAAAACTTTGTATTGTACGCTGAACATGGATTGTACCTTTCAAAAAACAAAACACATGCTTCTCTGGGAGGAAGATTTGGGATGAGGCTTTGAGGTACACTGTTGGCGGGAGGCGGTTAGGTGGGCTAAGCAATCCACGGTATGTGCCTCACACTGGGAGCAATACAGCAAATTGCTCTTGCGCTGGTATTACCCGCCTCTCCGTTTGGATAAGTTCTTTCCTTCGTGCTCTTCATGTTGTTGGAGAGGTTGCGGAGGGATTGGCTCTTTGTTCCATGTGTTTTGGCACTGCCCACTCATTCAGCCTTTCTGGGTATCCGTGTTTTCCCTGATCAACACATTGTGTAGAGGAGGGGTGAGAGCAGCGTCCGAGATGGCACTGCTCCTGCTGGGCATCCATGAGGTGCCGCGCAGATATAGAACTGTCGTGTGCCAGGTACTGGGAGCCGATCGCCGACTTATTGCGTGCAGATGGAAATCCACCTCTTGTCCATCACTGTCAGAATTGATCTCAGACGTATCGCTGAACTATCAATTTGAACAAATCTATGCATGCAATGGTGGGAGCTTAGAGAAGTTTAGGAGAAACTGGGAGTTATGGTCGACAGCTTTCCCCCCATCCAGTGCCCACTGATAGACCATATGTTTAGGCTACTTTCAACCCCGAGATATACGTGGTCTTCCTTCCACCCACCTATGGTACACTACACTAGACTATTTCTGTGGTATTTATTGCTTCTATGCTTCAGCAATTCTTGTCTACAGCTGGCACAGGTAGGTCTGCACGCGTGTTTACGGGACAGGCCTCCAGTGTTTTTCTACCGGTTGCTACAGAGTGGTGCGCTCCCTATCCCTTTGTTCTTCGGGCCTGTTGTGTTGTGTTGTGTTGTGTGGTGTTGAGTCAGGTTTGCGTTAACTTATTTGGTGGACTTGACTTCGCATTACATTGCTATACTTTACTTTTCCCGCTTGTTCCGACCTCTCCCCTCCCCCTCATGGCCACGATGTGCGTACTGTTTGTGCACAATACTCTGCCAAGTCTAGCTAATTATCTACATGTTTTATTTTACAGAGTACCAGGATGTAATTTACTATATATTTGTGTGTATGCTGTATGTATATAGAGTATTTTGTACTCCTGTGTACTGGCGACTTGTTATGCCATGTCTGTATTTTGTATTTTACATTCCTTATGTTGACCTTTTGTTTGATATCTATGCAAAAATTCCAATAAAAATTATTGACATAAATCTATGGAGAGGGGATGGGGAGAAGGAGAACAACATGACATGATACAAGAAAGATTTGAAGTCATCTACAGTATTAAATGAATCTCTGTCAGAAGGCTGGATAGTTATTTCTGATAAGTCACTGCACTGTGAAAGAGAATTCTCTCTCTCTATAATACAGATGTCTCTCTGTTTCCTCTCTCCTCTTCATTGACTTTTATTGTAAAGACTTGACCTGTAGCAGAAGGAGGCAAATAAGTGAAGATACAGTTACTTTATATTACAAAGTTTGTCAACTTCAGTTGTACTATGTATTTATGGAAAGTTTTTTAACCCTTCCCCATCAAAAAACCAAAACAAATCATCCATAAATTATGTGTACCATAAATGGTGAAAAATACAACTCATGTCACAAAATACAAGCTGCCCTATAGCAAAGTCAATGGAAAAGTTAAAAGTTGTGACCCTTGGAATTCAATGATGAAAAATATTCTTAGATCTTAAGACCAAAATAAGCCAGACCTTAAAAGTATATATAGACCTTAAGAGTTTTTCTTATAATGGGTGGGAAGCACCAAAAGAGGATTGTACAAAGAGCGCCATCCAGCATAAAGCAAGCTTTGCCTCTACCAACAGATTATTCAAAGTGGAGGCTCTCATCGTTTGTTGCACTTCACTTCTGCCTACACTCCTCCCTCTTGACTGCCTCTTTGACATCATATTGGACACCTAAGCAGCAATCCCAACCTTTTGACTCATTGTGTTTGGCCTTTCTGCTTGTAGTGACAAGGACACTCATCCTGCCTGCGTCAGGACCCATTGCCAGGCAGATGGGAGAGAAAAGAGGGGACAAAATATTTCTCTTACTGCATGCAGGGTTGCTAGTTATGGCTGCTCCTCACACATGGACAGAACAACTGCATTGTACATCACCTAACAGGTCTAAGTTTGGCTCAGTAGAGCCTCAGGAAGCCTAAATGTTACATATGTAATATGGACTGTTAAACGTGTACAATATGTGCATCTGAATGAGACCAAATGCTGGTGTAGAAATCATCAAAGCAGCAAAACATTTACATAATTTTTTATTCCATCATGTCCCAAAAAGATACAGTAGTTTAGGTTTATATCTAATGATTGGAGGTCATGTGAGGGCTCTGTAATAAACTGGAACACTATATATACATATGCATTAATTCCTTCCATTTCAATATTTCCTTTTAAACCAGTCATAATTTATTTTTCAAAGATATTTTACCAAGTTATACTTATAGTGATAATATTTTTCATTACGGATTATATTTGATTGAGCTTGCTTGACTATTATGCAAATAAGAACATTAGTCTTATTTTAATAGGTGTCACTCTTGCCAAATGCAGAGCTCTATTAAACAACTAAATTTGTATATCCAATAAACACACTGTGAGTAATTAAATTCATTTTCCATTAACACAAGGTAAATAATTGCATCTTGGATAAGCAGGCATAATTCCTCTACAGTGCTGCATTGAATTGTGATAGACTGGGCAAAATAACACACTCTTAAAAATATATACCGTATATGCCGGCGTATAAGACGACTGGGCGTATAAGACGACCCCCAACTTCTGCCCTAAAAATATAGAATTTGGTATATACTCACTGTATAAAGACTACCCCTCTCCCAAATGAAAAAAAAGTCTGCTTTGATTTCAACATGTTAATTTTAATTCAAATGCATATGACATGCAGGTACTGTATATAGCAGCAAAACTGTCACTTATAAACATAAGGTTGTTTCAAACATGTACGGTAAAGCTAAGCTCTTCATTAATATCACAGCATGGATGCGAGGGGAATCTGGCGTTACTGCACCGCCAGCTTTCCCCTCGCATCCATGCTGTGATATTAATGAAGATCCGACATGCTTCTGTAAGTGCCGCCTGTGACCCCCAGCTCTGTGACGCCGACCGCTGTGACGGGGCGGCTGCATTAGCATACAGCGCGCCGCCCCGTCAGCGCGTACTAAGCCTCTTCTAATGACTGTGAGAGGCGGATTGCCGCGCATGCGCGGCGGTCCCAGGAAGCGGCTCTCTATGCGCTGACGGGGAAAAAAACACCTCACACAGTGCGGCCCCCGTATATCCGGCGTATAAGACGACCCCCCACTGTAGCCATTATTTTAAGGGGTTAAAAAGTCGTCTTATACGCCAGTATATACGGTATATAAAATTCTCATTATGGGAAGGTGTGGGTAGAAAAATAACTGCAGAATCAGAAAAATATCACCTTACTACTTATAACCCCTTACCACATTGCACTGTAATGGTACGCCACAGTGAGTGGGTAGTTCCTGTGTAACACTGTACTATTACTGCGGAGAGATGGGAAGAAACAAAAAACTATACATATAGTAATTTGATATTACCACAAATCGAGAACATTATTTATCCTGTAGAGTTAATACTGTAAAAAAAATAAAACAAAATGCAAAAATTGCTGTTTTTTATTCATCCCACATCCAAAAAAATTAATAGCAAAACATGATGAAAAAAGATGCATGTATCCCAAATGATACCATTAAATATTAACATTCAGCTCATAAAAAATCCCTCATACAACGTCTTAAACAGAAAAATGAATATGTTATGAGTTTATAAATGCAACAACACTAAAACAAATTATTAAAGTTTGTTTTTTTTATTGTGCAAAGGTAGAAAAAACATATTAATTTGGTGCTGTTGTAACTATAATGGCCCAGAAAATAAAGTTATTCTGCTATCTAAACTGTTTAGAAAACACCATAACAGCAAAAGTCACAAATCCAATTATATTCCTCTAACCCTCATAAAATTTTAAAAAGTTATACAAGACATTTTATGTTACCACAAACATTCTATTAAAAACTGCAAATTGTCCCGCAAAAAACAAGCTTATATACAGTTACATCAATAGGAATATAAAAAAAAGTTCTGACATTTCAAATGTGGTTTGTGTCCTTAAAGAGTGCCTAAACATTCAGATAACTTTTCAATATAAGCTGCCATGTTTATTTACACAAGGAGTTACACTAGCCATTACTCGTATTCTGGACTTTTCAGCAGTATTCCCATCTATTGGCTCTATCTCTAATTCTCAGTTTTCCTGAAGCTAGAGGACGGAGACTAGCTGCTATGATGTCTTCCAAAGACTATACATAAAGAAAATGGGAGATTCTGCTCCCTAACTCTCTCTCACTCGCCCAGAAGCAGCAGCATAGCATAGAAGGTTGTAAAGAAGCACCAAATAGTATTAATGGGAATAAATCACTTTATTAGTTGCACTATTGGCTGCAGCAACCTTTGTCTATCTGTCTATCTTTACTTCTCTCTTTCTTTCCTCTTGGCTCTGCTATCCTCCTGCTCTATTCGTCCTCCATAGACTTCTATGGAAACATGCTATTTACTACTTCACTGACCTGACAGTCCATCTTAGGGCAGCTTTGCTGCCTGAGATTTCCTATAGAGCAGGTTCATGAGAATAAGAAACAGTGATTGACTTCTATGAAACAGTATAGTAAGCCTGCTTGTTGGCATTCCTAGAGGAAACTGTGCCAGGAGAGGGAGGAGGAGCTGATAATTCCTAATAATTGACTTATTGTCAGTAATATTATCCTTCTATATGTTTTGTGTCTACAGCTTTATAGAACTGTTAAATTTACATTGTAATCCTGGCAGATGAGGATGACTGCTGACCCTGCCCCAGTGAACACAGCACTCAGTGACCAGTGTAAAAATGCAATGATTCTAATATTTTCTTAAAGCTGGATAGTTTTTTTCTAAATTCCAGTGGACAGAGCAGAGAAGACTTAAGAAAGATGCGATAGACAATTTCTTATAATTATTAGATACTGTGATATTTTATTCTATGGTCTAGATACTGGTCTTGCCTACCAAATAAAGCCCTGCTGTGATGATTCTCTATCTGGACCCCTGCCTCATATCGTATAATTAAAGTACCAGAATAATCCCAATTATGTTAAAAAATTATGCATAATTTAGCAATCTCCTTTACAGCTGATTTACCCATGATGTGACCTCACATGCACTTTAAAGGAGTTATATTACTTCTGAAAACATGAAAATAGCAGCAAATGTTACAAAAAAGACCATATAGAACCAATAGTACCCTCATCAACCCCCTGCCAACCCAGTGTAGACACTATGGTAGTTCCTCTGGCCCTTGTTTACAATTGGTCGACATTTGATGGCTGCAGCCAATATTACTGTCATAACCACCTAGTAATGGGAACCTTGATGCTAGAAGTACATATGTGTCTTCCTTACCAGTCCTCTTAGCTGGACATGTCCAAACATTGTATATGTATCGCAAATTAAGCAGCTAGCTTTCCCAAATGTGCCCAACTGAGTGCTTAAAGTGTACCTCCAATTATAAAACAATTTACCATTATCAAATAGTACTATTAGTATCTTAAGTATAGGTCATCAATAGTAAAGTCATGGACAATTCCTTTAACCACTATGTCACCCTAGTTGAGAAACCAGTGTTTCTCAACCTTTTCAATCAAAGTACCCCTGACTGAAAAAGTTCCTCCCAAAGTAGTTATAAATTATATATATTAACAAAATATGGCTTCCTTAGGAGCCGCCATCAGCAGTTATATCAGATTTTTAGAGAAAAATAGCACAGCACTATTATACCCATCAAACTGATGGATACCACAATGTAACCATGGCAGAACACATTGTAAGGCAATGAGTTCTGTGGAGGAAGATGGTGTTGGAGGGCATGTGACACACCACAAGATGTCCATTATGTGATGGGTCCTACTTTAATGTGAAGAGGGAAGTAAATATTTTTGAGGTGACCTTTCCACCTTCGGTCAAGCTGTACCCCTATTTGTGTGTCATCCCTCTTTTTGTGAAGCAGACATATGATGTGCCAGTCATGAAACTTTTTCAAAATATGGCTGCCACCTAATGTGCCCATACAATGACCAAGAACACACCAGATGTGGGTGTTCCTGACAGTGCTCTCAGCACGTACCAGTGGATACTACAGGGCATAACCCCAGGTTACGTATACCACAGTTTGAAAACCACAGCCTTAGACCACCAGGAATATTTTGTAATAATAGTAAAGCATATGCAGGTGCATCTCAATAAATTAGAATATCTTTGAAACGTTCATTCATTTCAGTAATTCAGTAATACATTCATAATCAGCGTCTTCCATGATTGTGTGTCCTACTGAACCAGACTGAGCGACCATTTAAAGGCTTAGGAAACCTTGGCAGGTGACACACTGAATTTACAATACTGAACTTTTTTTACAATATTCTAATTTTCATAGATTTTGGTTTTCATTACCTGTAATCCATAATCAACATTTACAGAAATAAAACACTTGAAATAGATCACTCTGTGTGTAAAGAATCTAGAAAATATAGGAGGTCACTTTTTTAATTCAATTACTGAAAGAAATAAACGTTTCAAAGATATTCCAATTTATTGAGATGCACCTGTATGTCCTATTACTAGCATGTGTGCCCTATATATACTACAAACCAAAGCTATATATGTTAGTTGCTCACAGCTAATGATACTTTGCAGCAGTATATATCTACTCTTTACTTAATGAATTAAATTATCTATGTGTGAATGTAATGATGATATATATATATAAGTGATCACAATAATAGAGCAAAAGGATGTGTTTATAGGAGAAACCTGTACAATTGCAAGGAGGCTTTAGTACCCTACAGCATCTAGAAAGGAAACAAGATGAGACATGTTTGGTATGAAGGCATACAGCTTCCTATGGAATACTGTGGCACATTGACACAGATGTTGCAGCTGGGCAGAGAACGGCAACTAAGATAATTAGGGGAATTGGTAGATTAGGGCATTTAGGAATAACCTCCCCTTCATAACTGCGGATCCAGAGAGAATTGTCTATCACTAATAGGACCACCTACTTGACTTCTTAGCAGAAAAAAAAAGCAGAGACTTGACTTGACAAATGATAAGTTATACTAAATCTTTCTCCATAAAATTGCTTAGCAATCTGCTCAACTCCTTATACTGTATTTTACATTTGACAGGTTCCCTTTAATTTTTTTTTAGTAAGACACATAACATGGGAAATTATCAGACTCTCTCTCCTGCATTTGAGGCTAAAACTTCATGCAATTCTATTGCAGCAGAACAAAAAGATAATAACAACATTTTTGAAATCTTTAAAATTTTCTTTGGCTCGATAACCTTTTAGGGGAACATAAACATGAAGGTTATCATTAACAATACTAATGATTTACCATTAGTCGTAATAATCTTTATTGCTATGGTATTTATTCGATGTTGTTAGTGATAAATGTTATGATCTATAACATTTATTTTATGATTAATCCAAATTTTCTATTTGAGTTTAATTGTTCATATCATGCTTAATGTAAATAATGTATATACTGACAAGCATTACATAGAAGTAGCCTATAGCTGCCTTAACATAAATATCCATTTATTTACTTATATTGTTTAATATCTGACAATGTGTGCTGCATGATTTCGTAATAAATCTGAAATACACACTATCATTTCAGCAAACTTTGCATAAGCAATTGTACCAAACTTTATAATATTTCTTATCAGAGAGAAATGCCTCGGTCTGGTCTTGTCAGGCTGTTTCCCTGCTTCTCCTCCCTCTGCCAAACTGCTTTTCACTGTGAAAATGACTACTTTATCTGTCTCAAGACAGACTGCAAGTCATATGACTCATTACTATAGAAGTCTATGGATAGGGGAGGAGAGGGGAGAAAACACAGTCTGATGCTGGAGCTAAATAGAAATGTTTTATCACAGCCAAAGCACTTCAGTACATGTCAGTAATTGTATAGTGTCCTGTCCTATATATTGTCCTGTCCTATGTATATGTCCTGCATTGTACTGGAGCTGTTTCTGACCGAAAGGGGTACAGTTATAGAGCAGATTCTTCTCTACTTACTGTGTGCAATATATATCAGCCAGTGTCCAACCAATGGTTTAGAGAGGACAGAAATTCCAGATGTAGCTGCAGAGAGGGAAATGCTAAATCATGCAAAATCTAAGCCATTTAATGACCAAATCTAGTGAAACTCCTCATGTACAGATATATAATAGCTCATCCTGAAAAGTCACCTGAAACAACAGGCACTTTCAGTTATCTTTATATAAGATGTTTTTTTTTAAACTAGTAAACTAAATCCCCTGCATAGGATGGAGTTAAATTATAAAATAATATCTCTCCGCAGCCACCACTAGGGGTAATTTATAGAATACTGTCTTAATAGTGAACTCAGTGTATAACAGTGGACAGTAATCTTCTAGGGAGAATTTTAAGATTTAACTCAAATTGTATCTATATATGTAGATTAACTTAAAAAAATGGAATTCAAGACTAGACATTCTGTGAAAAGAGTTAAAATTCATATTTCTGTAAAATCCATGTTTGGTATGCGTTGGGATTTCCGCTGCGGATATTTTTCTGCAATGTGTGGATGGGATTAGCCAGAATCGTTTCCACTTTGAAGATATTGTTAAACGCTGCAGTTATTGTCGCTGGACTTTGGGGCCTAAATTTCCACATTCAAATTTTTACATAAAAAATGCATTCTGGGGGTAAATATTTTTTACTTAATGCTTTCTAATTTTTTAAGCTTGCTGCACAAATTAGACTTTCATTTTGTACCAAAATAAACAATATTTTTTTATTTTAAGTTTTATATAGGAAAGAAAGGGCAACAATAACATAAACATTTCTTCCATTTTTCTCTTAGTAACCATTGACTGGTACATTGCCTCAGACTGATTGCTATTTATATCACTTTTTGTAATACATAGACAACCATTTCCACTCATTGTTTCTTTCAAAGGATCATTGTGTAGCCCATAATCTGTAATGGCAAAGTGCGATATAGTGAGATTTACCAGTAAAGTGTTGGATGTATATACATCCTAACTCCACAGTGTATTGACAATAAAGATGTATATATAAAGTGGCTAAAATGCAAGGTAAAAATGGTCTTGGTAACTAACATGACTGTTTAATACTTACTTTCCAATGACCATAGCTTGGTATTCCTCATAGTAACTGTACTGGTACAATCCTTTATTCTGGACATATCTGTTTATATGAAAAAAGTTGTATTACCAAAGAATACCAATCCTGAAGAATCTTTTTCTTATACCTCTATGTTGTTCTGTTCCTCTGTTATTCCTATTAGAACTCTATAAATAATAAACTGTGTGTTACCAGTTGGGATTGTATCCCTGGACGCTCTGATATTGTCCAATCAGTGCACCAACATTTTGATCAAGATGTATAGGACCACTAGCCACTCCATGGCAAACTCTGTATAATGGGTTCCTATTTTACTAAGTGTGGTGCTGCATGGCGACCACCACCATCCCAGCAAGGCACCCACAAGAGGATCCACTCAGCAGCACTAAACAGCACCCCTGCTGCCTAGCTAAGCCCCTAGGCTTTGGGTCACACCACCCTACAGGCACAGCACCACAACAATCACAACCACCATGCAACACCGCACCAATCAGCACTGACAGTCTAAAACACACCCCTTTGGCAAGAGGATTGCTAACTCCCAGTTGTCAATTTATTCATATATTTCTAGGAGGAATAAAAGAGGAAAGACCCAATATAGAATTATGACAATGCTGCAAAATTGTTATTTTAAAGGGAATATATATTTATATTTATACAGTCAGGTTTTCTTTAAACCAATTATTTACCTAAATAATGGAAACTTCTTTTGCCAAATCAACAATGTACAATAAAAGAATTGCTTCCTCGGGCACACCTTTGTGCGCACAATACACAATATCTTCTTATTTTAATTCAGATCTTATGATTTTTTTTATGATTCTGGCAGACTAAGGCAAATTGATGGCCACATTGGGCTTCCTTTGTTCGGCGACGAATATTTTTTCATTAAGTTGAGAATTTCTCTTTGCTCAGCATTTTACTTAAATGTATTTTGTTAAAAGTTCGTCTTGATGTAGACACCAATTTAATTTTTTAAGCTCTTCAGACATTTAGCAGATGACAATATGATTATATGTTACCTCCTGTGCCTATCAAACTTTATTCAAATGTGACTTTAAAATCATTGCTTGTTAAGAGACATATTCACGGCATTAATTACAAGCATGTACAAAGAGATACATGTTCTCGGCAGAATGTCCCCATCCCTTTCACCAAATAAACTAACAGAGCAGCAGTGCAGCTGTACCCCAGGCATCCTAGTGATTGCCCAGCAGGACGAAAAAGCCTTTATTTGTCTCATAAAGTTAATGGAGTAAATTCATCCCCACAGCCCCTCCTTTTTCCTGCTCTTTTCCTTTAAGGGAAGCTTGGGGCCTGATTAAAATTCAGACTTTTTAGCTCAAGCGGCTGAAATCAAGCTTTTTGAAGGAGGAGGGTGGCTGTGTGTGTGTGGGGAAGAATATAAGAAGAGAGTGAAGAAAACATGTAGAGCATTATGATTAGGAAAACAATCTTAAAAATGAGAGTAAAAGCTCATATTTTAGGGCAAACTGTCACTTAATTTACAATTGCATTTGAAGAAAATATTCAATTACATTAAGTATCTTTGATTGTTTTGGTTCCCATGCTGATGTATCAGTTTAAAGGTGCTCTTTTTCAGAAATATGTAGCTGCGACTTGTAAAAGAAACAAGTTCCTAAGAATTTTTTTATGTATTTCAGTGTAAGATAGAAAGATAGCTTAATAGTTTGTACCTGTTTCCAAGGCTGCATGCTAAAATACCCGGGAGAGTGTGATAAATTGTCTTAGTATAGCAAATGCATAAAGTAATCATCCCTTCTGCTAGACTGAGATAAATGATTATGTCATGCTGCAACATCCTAACATGTGGACAAAACTTACTTTAATTAAATGGAAAGTACAACATAAAATAACCACAAAATATGGCCTTTTATGTGTAGTACAGACCGGATGGAGTCATCCTTCATGGAAAAAAAAAAGTTTTAACAAATGCTCTAAAATTAAAAAAAAGAAACAATAATACACAGAAGCAATTCTCCAGGAATTGGGCAAAAAATAAATAGTAATAAAAAAAAAAAATGTCAGGGTGCTTGCGCTGATTTATGACTGCCTATCCTTAGTAGAATGTTTTGTCCATATGGGTATGATTGTGAAAAGCAAAATGGCCACCAGTGCTATCCTCTGTCTAAAACTCCTAGAATGTAACTGGGATTCCCTGTAGCTGGAGGGAGCTCTTTTAGGCTAGGGCCCCATGTAGTGCGCCACAACCAAAAAGCGCTGCGGGAAAAACCAGGGCGGCAACACATTGTGTTTTTCCCACAGCGCTTTTCAGAGAAAACCACAACATTTTGGAAATCGCAGCATATCCAAAGCGTGTCCGCAGCGTGTATTTTACCGCAGTGTGGGGATGGGATTTGCCCGGCCTAAAATAGCTGAAAGTTATATTTAAGATTCCTATAGTACACAGAGCTGCTAATTTATCTGCCCTGGACAGCTCTTTTAATACCACACTTGCCTACTTTCTTGGAATGTTTGATAGCCTGTAAGTTTCTAAGCAGACTCAGTAAGTCCACCTGCACCCTCTAGAGTAGGACTGGGCGATTACGCTTGTGTTTTGCATCACAATGCCACTTGACTGCTGAGACCCAATTACAGGCCTCTATGGTCCTTGATATTATTCAGGAGCCTGGAAGAAGACAAAGACCAGCGCCAGAGCCCAGGTAAGGCGAGTAACCCCAGAGTATAATAATAGTAGTTTTGGTTTGAACATGTTCAGTCCGTAAGAAACTGCAGGCAAAGGCTTGCAAATAATGTAATAACTGACCCAAAGCAACCAACGTGCACATAATCACGTTGGTTATCCATATCGATGCTCGGTTTTGGTTATTTTATAATTAATTGCCTAGTGCTACTCTAGAGTCTAAAGCAGTTTATCCGCAAATATATTGGCTGATATTGCCATCAGGACAGTATGACTACGACGCTATGTCATTTAAAGTGAGTCTGTCATCAGGCCTCACCTGAATCTAGTGTTGTTTTTCCCAGGAAGACACATGTCTCCATTTCCAAGATATAGATGTCTTTCTAAATATGAAATTGAGCTGTTTGGAGCAACAAGTGAGGCACCTCTCACTGCTAGTCCCTCTTTCCCTTCTCTGATTGATAGGATATGGAGGCTTTGCTGAAATCTTACTTTCCTTGACTGCCTACATTCATACCACTGCTATGAAAATCAGGCATCAGTGTAGAACAGCTCTGAAGCTCCCTGACCCTGTCAATCAGAGAGAGAAGAAAGAGAAGGGAGTGTACCTTTTTGGAGCAAGAAGAGCAACAGTGATGGTGCTCCAAACAGTTCTTTTGTATATTTAGAAACACATCTATATCTTGGAAATGGAAGCACAAATCAACATGGAAAAGCAATGCAAGATCTAGGCATGCCAGACCTATCTAACTATAGGATTGTGTCATATGACTGGGCCTGGTGATACACTCGCTTTAATGTGCACTATGAATGTCTCCTTGGTTACCTTGTCTACTTTCCTAGAATTGCCATATTTATGGAGGAAACTTTACTTCATTTTTGGAATTGTGTCGCCTTACTGTATGAGGCCTGATTGTATTTTAATGATAACTATTTTTTCAAACAAATTAGTCTCACTTAATAGAACATATGATTCTGGACCAAAACATAATGCACTTTATTGAAAAATTATTGCTGTTTTCTACCTAAAAATTCTCCTAATTTGCTGTTTGTTCCCTGTTACTAAGGCAAGTCCATCTTTAGAAACCAGTAAGCTCAAGACAGGAAAACAAATGGAGGGTGAGGGACATCACTTGACATCCTCTGCATGTTCACACACATCTTCTTCTGTCTGTTCAAAGCACAGAGAGGAATGTGCAGCTTCTCACAGCTCACAGTGTAAGGAGAGTCTATCTACCTCTGACTAGCTGCTTTTGCTATTGCTGATGGGATGGCATAGCAGCAGTAATAGATAGCAAGCAGCTTTCCTGATTGTGTTCACATTCTTTTTATGTCAGGGATCTTTTTAGCTGCAGAATAACCTGGATGTGCAGTCCAGTGTCCCTGGATCTCCTACATTATGGTCACCTGTGATTTTCTCGCCCATTTGTTGAATATTTTACAGTTATTTCTGGCAGAATTACATGTAAAGAAACCATTAGTAGTAATAATAGATGGGGTGTGGAGAAGATTTTTCTGTATTGTACACACCCCTGACTCAGAGAGAAATGCAAAATGTGCTTTAACCAGAATGGGGCTATTAGCAGCAGGAAAACACATATTAAGGCTTATTGGTCCAGAGAACAGATATTTTAACTTTTGATGAGAACTCAGGTACTCCTTAAGGAAATAAATGTTAGTAATTTTTTCCTGAATTTCTTAAAAATTGACAAGATCAATTATATTTTTAAAGACAATGTAGATAATAAAGCCAATCATACTCACCTCATCAATCCACTGCCACTCCCCATTTGATTCTTCCCAGGTCTTCTGCCAGTCTTTACTTCCTGTTCGAATTTGACTTACAGGAAATGAGCACTCAGCCAGTCACCAACTAGTAATGTGTTAATTTGTCAAAAAGGGATCAGGTAGTAGAGACAAGTAGGAGACTCTAGAAGTGCCCAAATGCCAGCCTGAGCCCTTTTTTAAAAAAAAAAAAATTAAACGGCAAGATAATGGCTTTGAGGATAATTAGAGATAATATTATAGTAATCAAGTTATAGGGACAGAAGGCTTTCACAAAAGCCTGGATAAATTTAGAAATTCTGTATTTCTCATATGCATGTGAGTATAGTAGATCTAGAAAGAGAGTGTTGGACCCATAAAAATAAAGCACTATGGTAACTATGAAAATGGTGAATTTGCTAAATTTTTCAATTTATTTTTGATTTTTAAATGTTTGCGCAAGTGAGTAAGGAAATCCTTAGGCTCAATATGTATCATTGTACTGTATATTTTATACTCACCCATTTCAATTGTGTGACTTCAGAACAATATAATATTTTTGCACTACTGATTTCCTTTCTTAGTACTTTTTTTGTATTTTTTAATGATTTTGAGCTATAAAATGAAATTATTGACAAATCAATTTTGTATATGGGTCACCTATATACAAATGCGATAGGCAGAATTCATGAGGCAGATGTATAGATCACATTGATTATTTGACAGGCTGACAGATGTCTGGCTGTTTGGTCTCCTTCTTTAGAATGGCTGAAGCTTAAGTCTAAAGCTGCTGAACTGTGTGTGGAAACGTTCACAATGATAATTTGAGGTAAGCAATGAAATATCATATATACAGAATACAAATGTACACATACTCATAGCACGCTCATGGTGTAACATTCAATAGAAATCCAAGTCAATCATGATTACAAAATCGAGGTTTTAGAGTATTTTTATTTATTTCATTTCTATATATTATCACATCTTGGGATGGATAATGACATGACATAACTATTGTAAAGCTGTTTTTCTCCTTTCCTGTGGTCAGCCCAATGCTCACCTAGATTTGAGCTGAATAGTGGAGACTTGTTGTCATGGATACATTGCTGAAAATTGACGGTCCATTCCATGGGAATATAAGTCAGGGTCATCATTAGTAATGTATAAGTGGCCCTAATAGCCTTGGTACCTGGAGCCTCAACCCAAATCCCACACTTATGCTCAAAACTATGACAAGGCAGCAACACAGGACAAAGCTTCATTCCCTAGTTTAACAACAGGGCAGTGTTATTTGCACATTTTGTTGCATATTATTTGGGCACACTACAACTGTGTTATATCAAGCACTACATGGTAGTCTATAAGAAGGGATATCAGTATAAGTTACTGCACAGGGCACCATAGAATCTTTAGCCGAAGAATTGCCATGCCCATTTTCTGTTAATGTCTAGAGAACTGAATCAAACATTTTATAGAAAAATGATATACATATCTAAATAATCCTGATAAAGACATTTGTGTGAGAATCAAGGACATTATACCCTTTGTTGTCTGTGACCTACCTCATGTGTAAGTGTATGAACATGTTTATATTTGCTTATTTTTGTGACAAGATAAAGAAGCACCCTAGTGAAAATACTTCTCTCCATCCCTGATTGTCTTTCACTTTCCAGGATTCTTTTATGTATATTGTATTAATATATCTGCAATCCATGATCAGACAGCGCCTTGGATATCATATTTCTCTTTCTGTATACTCTGATATCAATCCCAAGATGCCTCAGCATCGAATCACAGCATGGGCAGCTATAGGACAGCTGGGGGGGGGGGGGGGGTAGTGTAATTAACCCTTTCTATTTTATTCTAAATAATCTAAGATACTGTAAGTATATCGTTAGGAAGGCTGAGTTCTGAGTTCCCTCAATATAGCCCTGTGATAGGAATTGTCTAACCATAATCATCATTACATAATCATAGAACTTTGTGCCCCTTGGGGAGAGTTTGGATGGAAAATTCAATACATAAAGCGAGAGTCTAACTTTTTTGACTTGCTGTATTTTAATGTTCATGAAAAACATATGAGTTTTTGTGTGGATAGTACAAACCTTATGTCTACTGACACTTTATTTGTTTTCTAAAGTGAAATGACATTGCTCTGTTTTCCTTCTTCAAGACTTTTCCTGTGCCTTTGACACAGTTGATTGCTTCCTCCTTACACAAATGGTCTCAACTATTAGCATCACCAACTTGGCCCTCTTCTGAATCTCTTCCTACCTCCCCAACTTCACCTTTAGCATCTCCCACTCACACACCACCTCCTCACCACACCCTCTCTCTATAGGTGTCCCTCAAGTCTCTGTCCTGGGACCCTTACTATTCTCCATCTATGTCATCAGCCTAGGCCAACTCCTAGAGTCCCATGACTTTCAATATGACTGTTATGCCGACAACACTCAAACATTTCTCTCTGTCCCGGACATTATCCCCTTGCTATTCAGAGTTCTAAAGTGTCTATCAGCTATAGCCTCCTTCTTCTCCTCCCCCTTTCTCAAACTCAATACTGAGAAAAGAGAGTTCATCATCTTACCCCCACCTCACACAACCCGCTATCTGACCTATCTATTAAAGTTAATGGCTCCATACTTACACCAGTACCACAAGCCGTTGCCTTAGATTAACCTTTCATTCTGTCCTGTCTTTCAAGCTACACATCCAAACCCTCAACACCTCCTGCTGCCTCCAACTCAAAAATATGTATTAAATCTGTTCTTTCCTCACCCTTGAAACTACAAAACTGCTAGACCATATCCTCATCATCTCCCACTAAGGCTAGTGTAACACCCTTCTCTTTAGCCACCCTCTACTTTGCTGCTCACTTAATCCACCTCTCTCAATTTTCATCAGCCTTTCCCCTTTTCGAGACCCTTCACTGGCTATCCACTGTCCAGCAAATATAGCTTAAAATACTAATGCTGATATACAAAGTCATCTGCAACCTGTCCCTCTATACAATCTCTAATCGAAACTTCTGCTACCCACCCACAGATCATCTCTGATCCTTT
This sequence comes from Leptodactylus fallax, assembly GCA_947044405.1. NCBI lineage: Eukaryota > Metazoa > Chordata > Amphibia > Anura > Leptodactylidae > Leptodactylus > Leptodactylus fallax. The sequence goes on along the minus strand of CAMRHE010000038.1, from coordinate 8,796,589 downwards.
CAAGACCTCCTTCTTTGCTTTGCTTTTATCCGCTCATCACACAACCACCTCCAAGATTTCTCCCACACAACCCATATACTTTGGAATGTTATACCATGATACATAAGACTGTCCCTTACAATTAGAACCTTCAAGAGGACCCCGAAGATTCACCTCTTTACAACCTTCAATTACCCACAACACCATCCGAACAGCTTCTACCCTCACCTACAGTCTCTAGCCCCCTTCCCTTATAGATTGTAAGCCCTTGCAGGCAGAATCCTCTGTCCCACTGCACCAGTTGATCACTAAATTAGTCTTTTGTATAATGTATGTAAACCCTCTCCAAATGTAAATGCCTAATATTAGCGCTATACCATCTTATGTCCCCTGGTGTTTATTCTTTTTATAATATGCCACCAAGTTTTATAAGCATTTAGTATTGTTTTGCTTCAATACATTTTGGATTTAACACCTTGGGGATGGGGCATATGCGGTGTTTGACGGCTGTAATTGCTATGTGTGGCCTTAGCCTTAGTAAGATATTTTGTTCTAAATTTGTTTAAAATCTGGTACATAATTTCCAAAACATTTCTATTATTTGAAATGCTCTTTTTATAAATATGAAAGATCTGATAATCCTTTGTAAAGTGATCCATTGAGATACAAAGCCTCCGTTAATTTCCCAGCATTTTCTATGTGCAAAAGTAATATAGACTAAGACAGGCAAGAAACTTACATTGACAAACATCTGCCAAAAATTCTTCATTGAGGTATTACATTGCAATGCAGATCAGCAATAACATACTAAGCTGTCAAATAAATGTTCCAGCAAGTATGACAGGTATGTTTAAACATTTCCTTCAAGCACGTATGTGAGAGCAAAATAAACCATATTTACCTGTACGTATTTGTCACAAAATTCACCAATTCAAATCTGTCAGTCTCAAAATAAGTAAAATGTCTCATAATGCCAGTGTGTGGTATTTCACCTTTCAGGTGTACCCTAGATGTCTCTCCTCATGCTAACATAATCATGTATCTTATGTTTTCTTTATTTCTTATGTATGATCTCTTTGAATTAATCAGTTTTTTTTTCTGATTTTGTTAATTTGTTTTAATTTTTTACAAGATTATAGCAGACATTTTGTATGATAGAATTGCTTTCCAGCAAGAGCATGAACATATGAACCATCAGGCAGAAAATTACATTAACACATTGAATATCATTCAGAGTGGCTGTGCTCTGCAATTTGTGTAGAGGTCACTGTACAAGGGAGGGGAGAAGGGATTTGGAGGTGAACTGTTCATATCACCTATTGCCAGTAGTGGATCCTGTGTTATCTGCCCCAGCTTTATAACAGAGGTGCTGCCTTTAATTGTAATCCTGTCCTGTTGATAATGAGATGACTGGAGTAAAGTGATCTCTTCAAAACAGGAAGTATCAATGGCCATATGAAAACTGCAATATTTCATGGGTCTATTTAAATAAAAAAAACATACGGCGAGTTAGAAAATAAGAATGGAGTGAAAAAAAAATGCAACAATGAGGTAAAATGACATGTTCCTTATGTACTGTGGGTCAGAACAATCACGGCAATACTAAGTTTATATAGTTTTTGCTATGTTTTATTACAATACAGTTACAAAATTAAAACCTTTTTTTTTGTTACCATAGTCTAATACCTGTAACATTTTTGTTGTTTCCATGAATTATGTGAGACATCTTTTCTTGTGGAACAAGATGTAGTTTTTATTTATAACAATTTAGGTAAAAAAATCTACTTGGGGTACATATAACGTTTTGTTTAGATTTTATCAACTTTTTTTGGGGTGATGCATAAAAAACGGTTCACCAATTTATCACAGTTTATCAATTTATTTTTTTTTTATTTATTATTATTATTATTATTATTATTATTATTATTATATTAATTTATTTTATTTTTATCAATTAATTTTATCAATTTATCAATTTATCACAGTTTTTTGTGTTTTTTTATGATGCTCACACTGTTACAAATCACATGGCAACATTTTTGGCAGGTCATTACAACCCTGGTAATATTATATTTATATTTGTTTTGTTATGTTTTACCACTTTTACAAAATAAAATTTATTTTTTTGAAATAAAGATAATTTGCCTGGGGCACCATCTGAAATCTGTAACTCTTTTAGTATTTGTTGATGGAACAATTTAAAGGATACTTCCAATTCTGAAAAAACTTTTAGAAATTAAGTACAGGTGAATATAAGAAACTTAGTAATATATCTTATTTAAGAAATATATTTCCTTCTCCATTTATCAAGCTGAGTTACTTTTTACATATTAGTCTATGGAGAGGTTAGGGTAAGGAGGAGGTTGCTGGAAACATTGAGATAACTGCAGCTTCTATACTCTGCTGTTCAGTAAGTGAGGTAGCCATTTTAACACTGCTATGTTTCAAGATAAGATTCCATCACTGATGTAACAATAAATCAATTACTAGCCCCCACTCCCCCCTCCCCTCTCCATAGAGTTATGTATATGAGGTAAATATGGAGACAGATTCAGATGTAAGCACACAGCTTTAGTGAAGATATGGAGAAGGAGAACAGTCTATCTTTAGTAAGATATATTACAAAGTTTCTTATATTCACCTGTACTATTCATTTAGGAAAAATTATATAATTAGAGGTATGCTTTAAGGATTCATTCGTTTGCATGGTGAACTATAGGTTTTATTTATACCATTTTCTGGTACCCTGTTTCCCCGAAAATAAGACAGCGTCTTATATTAATTTTTGCTTCCAAAGATGTGCTGTGTCTTATTTTCAGGGGATGTCTTATTTTTTTTTCAATGAAGAAGAATTCACATTTATTGCTGAACAAAAAAATGAACATTTATTATATACGGTACTGTACAGTAGTTGTCATCACAAACCAGCATAACCATACAAACTGTGAATCCTATCAAGAATTTCTTACTACCGTACCATGTGGTGGGTGACAGAAGGATACTGTCCGTGGTGAGCTCCATGCAGAAGAAGAAGTCCCATCCCATGCATGAGACTGTGATCGCGCTGAGCAGTACTGTCAGTGACCGACTGCTCCACCCTAGGTGTGAGAAGGAGCGCTATCGGAAGTCTTTCCTCCCCACCGCGGTTAGGCTGTACAACCAACACCGACCTAAGCGGAGATCATTACACACAGAGAACTGAAATATCTCTCTGCCTGTTAAATCCCCCCCCCCCTGCTACGCCCTATCTGTCTGTCTGCTATCAATGTAATGCCTCTCACCTTGGAATATTCCTGTACATGTTGTATTTGTATTTGTATCTGCTTATCTTTGCTGCTGTAACACACTGAATTTCCCCATTGTGGGACTATTAAAGGACTATTATTATTATTATTATTATTATTATTTCCATGTACAACAATTAACAGTATGGTACATTTACCAATATTTACGGTACGAATAGAAAGTAAAATTTATTCAATGACAGTTATGTCATCATCTTCTAGGACATCATCATAACAATCCAAACCATTAATTTCCCTGCACACAGTATCATGTCCCATTGTGGCCCCTGCACACAGTATCATATCCTATAGTGGCCCCTGCACACAGTATCATATCCCATAGTGGCCCCTGCACACAGTATCATTCCCCATAGTGGCCCCTGCACACAGTATCATTCCCCATAGTGGCCCCTGCACACAGTATCATTCCCCATAGTGGCCCCTGCACACAGTATCATTCCCCATAGTGGCCCCTGCACACAGTCTCATGCCCCATAGTGGCCCTTGCACACAGTATCATTCCCCATAGTGGCCCCTGCACACAGTATCATTCCCCATAGTGGCCCCTGCACACAGTATCATTCCCCATAGTGGCCCCTGCACACAGTATCATTCCCCATAGTGGCCCCTGCACACAGTATCATTCGCCATAGTGGCCCCTGCACACAGTATCATTCCCCATAGTGGCCCCTGCACACAGTAGTTTGCCCCATAGTGGACCACCCATGAACAATTATTATACTGTGGGGTCTTTTCAGACCCCAGAGTATAATGATCGGAGACCCAGGAGAGGATAGAAACATAAAAAAACAACGTTGCTTACCTGTTCCTCGCTCCGGTGCATGCCCGTGCGTTACTCCGGCCTTCTTCACTGTTAGACCAGGCCGCGTCACGTGATCCGGCCGGCGTCGCGACGCAAAATGACGTCCGCTGACGTCACCAAACAGGCCCGAAGCCTGGAGAAGCGTAGGACAGGTAAGCACATAGTTTTTTATGTTCGCTCACCTCCCCTGGGCCGCCGATTATTATACTTCGGGGTCTGAAAAGACCCCGGAGTATAATGATAGCAGAGATTGTGGGGTTCTCCCGCGGCCTCACATATCGTATATACCGTATGTTCTGTTTGGGAACATACGCCTTACTTTCGGGGGATGCCTTATATTGGGCAATTCTCCGAAACCTCTCCTATGCCTTACTTTCGGGGGTGTCTTATTTTCGGGGAAACACGGTATGTACCATTTTTCAGTTAGTTCTTATTACTTTTTATATGGGAGGTTACATGACCAAAAAACAATCTGCACATTGCGTAATTTTTTTTCAGCGTACACCATACAAAATAAATAACTTTTGATGGCTTTTGATCACATCATAACTTTTGATCACAACAGTGATTAATGGCCATGTGACGTCCTTTTTTTTTAACGGACGTCACATGGCAGCATTAAATTCAATGTCACTGAATGGGGGACATTTACATGACCGTTATTTAGACGGTCCGTTATCACAGACCATCAAATATTAGTCATGTCCTATTTTTGGCAGAGATCCCTCCATACACTCAAATATATGGTCGTCTGAATGTAGCCTTAGGCTATACTCCCACAACCAATATTAATGTCCATTGCTATCATCTCTTTCTGCTTTATCTGTTTTTAATGTTTGTTTTTTCACTGTTGTGTGCATGTAGCCTTTGGCGCAACATGGCCTTGAAAAACTTCCATTGCATCGATGTCCTGGTGGGACACCCATTTTCACATATCCCCCATACAAAAATAGGGCATGACTTATATTGTGACAGTCCGTTACAACAGACCATCAAAGTAACGGTATATAATAAGTATATAACCCTCTTTCACTTGAATTGAATTTAATGCTGCTGTGTCACTCTAGGCCATTATTCACTGTCATGTGCCATTTTTAAAACCATGACTGTCAATGGGTCTACTAACATGTCTGTTTTTTGATGGACCATTTTTCATGACCATCAAAAACATTGACATGCTGAATCATTGTACTTTTTGATGGACATACTGTACATATAGCCTAGTTTAATCGGACGTTGTGTGAATAAAGCCTTAGGCCTCCTTCACACACTGTACTTTCGATCCAAAAATGGAGATCCACAATATAATGTATCATGCTATGGACAAAGTATTCATTTCTATTGGCCCAGACACACGACTGCATGACTAAAATTATGAAGCATGTCCTGTTTTTGTCCGCATTTGCAGTACAGACAAGTGTAGGGGCTCATACAAGATCCGTGTTTGTGGATGACATACTGGCTTGCAGATTGCTGATTATTTGCGGACAGTAAAAAAATCATTACGGTCATGTGCCGGAAGCCTTATCCTTCAATAATCTTTTTTTTTACCCAAATGAGAACTGGATAGAAAAAGCAGAAGTATCTTTTTTTCTGATTAAAAAAAATTGCACCAAAACTTCCCTGCAACCGAATCTGGCTTACTGTTCTTACTGTTCAGGGCTAGTGTGAATGCAGTCTGAAAACTTGTAAAGATCTATAATGTTGTTATGGGTTTTTTTTTTCAGGTAAAGTTTATATGTACGATGCTAAAGAAATGCAATAGAGAAACAAAAGAGATTCCCTGTGTTATTAAATAAACCCCAAAGAAGCTGAAGGTTGGGGCCCAAATGCACCTGCAAGTGTCTGCTTTTTCTATTAGATATGTTGTGATAAAGGCTGCACTTTCCATTTGCAAATAAATCATGTGCAAGCAGTGTGCAGGAGGTAGCGGCAGATAACCAGCTGATTTAAGCTCAGACAGATGCAGGGCTAAGCATATGATTAATGGTTCAGACAGCAATTAGGAAGCCTCGGAACAAAGTACTAGGTTCAAATCATAGGACTCCTAGTCCTTACATTGTTATAGCAAGCCTTGTAGGGACATCAATTACAATTGGCTGCCACCAGGATTTTTATTTTTTTCCAGCAAGAAAACAATAAATTAATTTTAAACAAAGGTTTTCTTGCAGATGTTTGTGGAACTTTACTGGTGATAGATCTTCTTGGTACATTGCTGGCAGTGATTATAATGATGTAGCGTTTAATGAACACGCTTTGATACAGCAATGTATTCATTTCAGCATCCTACACAGAAATATGTTTATAGGATGCGCTCCTTATAACTGCATTCTTTACAAATGAAACTCTTTCGCTACATATACAAGACATTAACTGGTCCCATAAATAATGCTGCTGAATACCCATAGACGTTTATATGGTTACATAATGTATGTACAGGTATTCTGTCACTTAAAGAAAGCAATCGAGTAAAGTATATTGCAATAGTTATAAAACAATGTTAAAGCGGTTGTCTAGGATATAGGTTTTTATGGCTTATATAGTGCTGGCCAAAAGTATTGGCACCCCTGCAATTCTGTCAGATAATACTCAATTTCTTCCAGAAAATGATTGCAATCACAAATGCTTTGGTAATAATATCTTCATTTAATGTGTCTTCAATGGAAAACCACAAAAAGAATTGTCAAAAAGCCAAATTGGATATAATTCCACACCAAACATAAAAAAGGGGGTGGACAAAAGTATTGGCACCCTTTGAAAAATCAGGTGATGCTTCTCTAATTTATGTAATTAACAGCACCTGTTACTTACCTGTGGCACATAACAGGTGGTAGCAATAACTAAATCACACTTGCAGCCAGTTGAAATGGATTAAAGTTGACTCAACCTCTGTCCTGTGTCCTTGTGTGTACCACATTGAGCATGGAGAAAAGAAAGAAGACCAAAGAACTGTCTGAGGACTTGAGAAGCAAAATTGTGAGGAAGCATGAGCAATCTCAAGGCTACAAGTCCATCTCCAAAGACCTGAATGTTCCTGTGTCTACCGTGCGCAGTGTCATCAAGAAGTTTAAAGCCCATGGCACTGTGGCTAACCTCCCTAGATGCGGACGGAAAAGAAAAATTGACTAGAGATTTCAACGAAAGATTGTGCGGATGGTGGCTAAAGAACCTCGACTAACATCCAAACAAGTTCTAGCTGCCCTGCAGTCCGAGGGTACAACAGTGTCAACCCATACTATCCGTCGGCGTCTGAATGAAAAGGGACTCTATGGTAGGATACCCAGGAAGACCCCACTTCTGACCCAGAGACATAAAAAAGCCAGGCTGGAGTTTGCCAAAACTTACCTGAGGAAGCCAAAAACTTTTTGGAAGAATGTTCTCTGGTCAGATGAGACAAAAGTAGAGCTTTTTGGGAAAAGGCATCAACATAGAGTTTACAGGAAAAAAAAAGAGGCCTTCAAAGAAAAGAACACGGTCCCTACAGTCAAACATGGCGGAGGTTCCCTGATGTTTTGGGGTTGCTTTGCTGCCTCTGGCACTGGACTGCTTGACCGTGTGCATGGCATTATGAAGTCTGAAGACTACCAACAAATTTTGCAGCATAATGTAGGGCCCAGTGTGAGAAAGCTGGGTCTCCCTCAGAGGTCATGGGTCTTCCAGCAGGACAATGACCCAAAACACACTTCAAAAAGCACTAGAAAATGGTTTGAGAGAAAGCACTGGAGACTTCTAAAGTGGCCAGCAATGAGTCCAGACCTGAATCCCATAGAACACCTGTGGAGAGATCTCAAAATGGCAGTTTGGAGAAGGCACCCTTCAAATCTCAGGGACCTGGAGAAATTTGCCAAAGAAGAATGGTCTAAAATTCCAGCAGAGCATTGTAAGAAACTCATTGATTGTTACCTGAAGTGGTTGTTCACAGTTATTTTGTCTAAAGGTTGTGCTACCAAGTATTAGGCTGAGGGTGCCAATACTTTTGTCCGGCCCATTTTTGGAGTTTTGTGTAAAATGATCAATGGTTTGACTTTTTTTTCATTCTCTTTTGTGTTTTTTCATTGCAAGCAAAATAAATGAAGATATTATTACCAAAGCATTTGTGATTGCAATCATTTTCTGGAAGAAATTGAGTATTATCTGACAGAATTGCAGGGGTGCCAATACTTTTGGCCAGCACTGTACTTAGGATAGTCCATAAATATTTGAGAGGTGGAGGGGACAACAAGTGGCCCCTGTACGAATTACCTGTATGGGGACTCTTCAGGCTATACAAAACATGGGGCTGGAAGCAGATAGCTTTGGTCCCTGTGTAGTGGCTGGGAGCAGGTACTGCAGCTCAGCTCACATTGATGTCAATGGAAGCTGAGCTGTAATACTGCAGCACAGCCACTAGACAAGGCATGGAGACAACTGCTTCTGGGCCCATGTTGTCTATAGTACCAGTACTGGAAGCAGACTGTACAACTGATTGGAGCCCTGCTGATCATATATGTATGGCCTAGCCATAAAGTTCTATATCTTGGACAACTCCTTTAAGTTGGTCATAGATAGATTATCTTTGATGATCATAACTATTGTGTGATAAAGACAATTGTTATGCCTGTAGTACCAAAAACACTGAGTTCACAATTGGCTAATTTACCACCAGAATAGCAACATACTGAGGACACTGCAGCTCTTATCCAGATGGTACCACAACTTACATAGCGATCCTCTACTTATTCCATGCGCCTTTAAGCCTTACCACAGGGCTTATTACCACTAGGGTTATTTCCTTCCCTTCAGCACACTATAGAGTTTGATGAAGGCTTGATCGGCCGAAATGTCCTCTTGATTCTTGTGCTGTCTGTGGGTTGTACTGAACAAAACTACTTGTTCTGCATCATACCAAGAGAGCACTGAAGTTCTTATTATATATTAATTGGGTGGGGACCCTACATCAACACCCAGAATGAACCATATTACAGAGTCCTGCATACAACAACTATTGATGGGATTACTCTGAAAAATTAACCCCCACCCACTGATTTGAATGGTCATTAGCTATCCCTGTACTGTGACATCACTGTGTGCATTATCCATGTTCTGTTATATGACGGTGTGAATTATCCCAGTACTGTGACATCACTGTGTGCATTATTCCTATACTGAGACTACTGTGTGCATTATCTTTGTACTGTGACACTAATGTGTGCATTATCTGTGTACTGTAATATCACCGTGTGCATTATCTATATTGTAAGATTACTATGTGCGTTAGCCCTGTAAAGGAGACCAAAAGAATCAGACACTTTTCAAGTTCTGAACTTGCTGCTTAAGGTGGTCATGGTAGAGTGGGGCCTCCTGCAATTTTTCAATGGGGCCTCATGGTTACTTGCTACATCCCTGACTATTAGCAATATTATTGAATTATATATTGACTCATTTCATTATTTCTATTGTGTTTTTTTATGATTTGTACTTTTTTATGATGTTCTTTCTCCAATTACTTAATGTGAACTTTAAATGACAAATAAAAACTTAAGTGTTTAGACCATCATGTACATAACCATTGTGGGGCATTTTCCGTCAATGTCTATTTATTTGTAAAGCAGAGCTCTCTTTCTTCTTATTTCACTAACTGGACCGCTTTATGGGAAAGAATAGATACAGTAAGAATGAAGCAGCAGCTCTTTCCTGGTCAAAATGTCTACAAATCTGCCAACCCACATTACTCTTATTCCTCCTCCCCTAATCCCTCATTCACTGAAGAAATGGCAAGGAGGAAGTAAAGAGCTGCAGAAATGAACACAATGTTTAGCTTGCAAGTGATTGCCCTCCTCCCCTAATACCTCGCTCACTGCAGAAATGGGAAGGAGGAAGTAAAGAGCTGCAGAAATGAATACAGTCCGTAGCTTGCAAGTAATTGAAATTAGTAAACAGCAGAAATCTCTCATTTTTGAAAATTTTGGATAATAACATGAATTTGAGCACGTCTGTGCAACATTCTTTAGAAAATGTTCTAGTACGTTATACTCAAACTTTACAAAAGGACATTTTTTCTGCAGTTTCAGTGCAGTATAGGTTTAGTCATACCCAGTTCTGAAACCATTTGCAGCTGCACCGCAGGGACCAAACGTTACATTGTAAGAAAAAGGATTTTAGGAACTTCTATTCAAACTGTGAAGTTAAAATGTACACTTTTTTTAAGAATATGCTACAGTTTATGAAAAAGGCACAGTTTCTGTCAAGCCATTCCCACCTAAGACTAAGGCCCCATGTAGTGAAATGCAGCTAGAAAACACTGCGGGAAAAAAACGCAACAAAAATGTGTTTTTTCTTCGCCTATTAAATATATAGGGAATACACTCTCAATTCCTGCAGCTAAAATTAACATGCTGCATTTTTCAATGATGCCTGTATTTTTGATAGAGCAGATTTTTTTCACAACTTGTGGAAGAGATTAAATGAAATCTCATTCACTTTGCTGGTAGTGTAAAATGCAACGTTTTTTTCAGCGTTTCCACAGTAGCCAAAAATTGTGCGTTTCCACAATGTGGTGCCTTAGCCTTAGGCCAGTTGCAGACAACCGTGCTGCAACCGGCTGGCCATGAATTAAAGGCGCCTATGCACGGGCCGTGCTTCCACGGCTCCTTTCATTAAAGAGGACCTTTCATGTCCTCAGGCACATGCGGTTTTACATACCGCTAGAAAGCCTACAGTGCGCTGAATTCAGCGCACTGCCGGCTTTCCAGGTATGTGCCCCGAGGCTGGAGATATCGGGGGTCTTAGTTTCACGGTTTACTGTCAGAAAGGCGTTCCTGACAGTCTAGCTGCGCTGTGAGGAACAGCTCAGCGTCATCGCCGGGCAGTAAGGAACGTCCCCTCTGACAGTACAGGGCTATAGACAAGTACAGAGAGAGGGGGTGTCCCTTATAGCCCGGCAATTTGCGGGTAGTGTGTTGTCAGTGGTTGATTTACTTTTCATGCTTTTGTATGTCTCTGGGTACATAAAATACAGATGTCACATTGATATCATCATTTTTTTAACTGACTCATAGACTTTCATTGCTATGATGCATCAGCAAAAAAGGATGTGCTTCTGTTGTTGTTTTTTTGTGTACCTATAGTCAAAAAACACGGATGTCTGAATAAACACATAGATATAAATGGGTATGTATGGCTTAAATGGTACCCTTAGGAGTGTTTCACACTTGCATAATAAGTCTCTAGTTTGCATCAATATTAGTAATCGAAAACCAAAAATGGGTCCAAAACAAGCAAATATTACATTTATCCTTTTTCTCTGTTCATGTCCCACTTCTGGCTTTGACTGATGCAAAATACTGACCAAAACGCGCGAGTGTGAATGAGACCTAATAATACAATTCTTATTCATAACACTATCACTCATACTTATCTAACGCACCTTCATCTCTAATAGCATTAGAGTCTACTAAATATTCATCTCTCACATTTTGTTACGGCAATATGAAAGGCAGCAAAGTACAAATATGTGCGGTATAAATGAATTTGGATTTCACGTTATCACTGCAGAGATGCAGATATGAATTCAATAATATCACCCTTCATTTTTCTTTTAGACATAGATTTTCCTTTGATCAATAAGTCTGTGAAATTCAGATTTTTCTCCAGCTCTAATTTCTAAAGCGTGTAATGAATGTCCCTGTAGTAAGCACACAATACAAACTGCATGCTCTTTTCCTGCCTGAATATTTTTCATTATTCCAATTATAGCATAATTTTCATGCAATGAATTCTGATGTCAGCATTGACAATCTGTTCTCCTGTGACTTATGTCGCCCCCGTTGTTTAACTTCTACCGCGATTATTCTGTTAATAAGCAGTGCAAAAACCAAAATTACATGAATGAGTGTTTTATTTAAAAGCATTTTATGTATAAGGTAATTTAGTTGATGCTGTTTTTATTCTCTCAAGTAATGCACTTAGTGTTTATAGAGCATAGATGACATATATTTCACTTCTATTATTTATATAATAGTTCCTTTCACGTTTCAACATTTTCAACAAATGTTTTGTTTCTTTCCTAATCTGAACTGTTATATTCACTACCTAAAAGGCCACTTGATATTAGAGAGCCAATAGATATTTGCCTAATCATGCCTTTCTAAGTAATCTGGCCCTTTGAAAATGGCTTTTATTTTAACCAGTCGTACACTAGGAACCAAAATTAGCATCTAAATGAGGATGTATTAAACGCGTGCCTGGGGGTTGCAGTTGTCACCTTATTATGTTTTTATATTGTTTTTTATGTTAAATTATGTAAAGTAGGAATGGTACTTTAGTCCTTAATGAGGCAGTGCTGATTTATCAAGACACCCCCACTGTCTTATTTTCTCAGATGTTGTAAAAATGGTGCAATGGGTGCATATAACTTCTGCAACATTGTTCTGTAAAACACTATTTAGCGATTCAAAACTCACCAGTATGAGACAATTGTTATAAAGGAATTATTTATGCAAATAATATAGATGATAGATAGATAAAGTCAAGTAGATAGATAGAGTCAAGTAGATAGATAGATAGATAGATAGATAGATAAATGAAAATGAAGCAGATGCCAGACTTGATCCAAGGTCAGATGCTTTAGAAAATAGAAGCAGTAGGGGTACTCCAAAAATTCAAATGGAAAAAACAATGGAGCAGAATTCTGAAGACTGGCGTTACTAAGGCTAGGTTCACACCTGCGCCTGGATTCCGTTTGGGGTTTCTGTCCCCGAATCCGCTTGAAAAATGCAGAGAGAAAAGTCCTGCAAGCAGGGCTTTTCTCTCTGCATTTTTCCGCATTTTTTGAGCAGAAACCCGGCAGACTCCCCAAGCGGACTCGAAGAACGGAAACCCAAACACAGGTGTGAACTTGGCGTAACGCTAATCTTCATAGTCCCTTTGGTCTGTGTACTTGGAGGGAAAATGTACACCAATTTTTGGAGGGAAAAAGCAAAGAAAAAAAAAAAGTCACAATTATTTTTGACCCCAAAAAAATTTGCTACTTTCTATTTCTTGTATGAATGAAAACTGGCACACAAGGCATAATAAATATGCCCTAATATATTCACATATGTTCATTGTAATGTCTGCACTTCATTCCAATGTTCAACTAGCTTAAAGCTCCTGGGCCCCAATGCAAAATCTGTAATGGAGCCCCTACTTAACATGTGTTACAGTATTTATAATACTGGTGTCTTCTTATGTTGTAGGGCCCCTCAGACTCCAGGGCATGGTAGCAATTACTATCTCTGCACTCCCTATACTCCAGGCCCTGTGATAGGGATGAAGTGTTTGACTTATCAAAAGTGAATAAATCACATTTTCCTTTGAAATTTTGGAGTGCTGGGGGTCCTGTTTTCTAGATACACATATACATTAGATATAAAGCAGATGATTGATAGCTAGATAGATAGATAGATAGATAGAACATAGATAACTACAGTACCTGTGCAGAGATATGGAGCCTGAGCACAGATATGGCTTTTGTCTTAGATAATTTGAAAAAAAAAAAATTTTTTAAAAAATGTTCATTTGTTTATTAAATTCAAAGTATTTTAACTACTATGTAGTAGTCGGTGGGGGTGCCAGGTCCCATATTGATCTGATATTAATGACCTATCCTAAGAAAAACACGGAAGACCACTTTAAATATTGTAACATTTCTCACTAGATATATGCTAAATTACAGATTTTTTTTATATTGTAATAAAGTAAATAATAGCAGACTCTTCTAAAAGCAGTCACCTCATTTACATCCCAAAGAAGAAAGACTGGATTACAATAGAAGTTAATACCTCCATAAACAACAGCACATAACACTGTATTTCCACTACTGACAATTGATAATGTCACAGATTATTTACTCCATCTCCCTGTACAGAGCATGCATAGAAAACTCTCCTAAAGTTTTCAATGAGTCAGCTTCAGGCTATTGCTGCCTATGACCATGACTATAGTGTAAAACATATCACTAAACGTTAACAGAGGAGAAGCTCAGGCAAGATGGCAGCCCCATAGTCATGTACAAAAAATAGAATAAAACTAAAATAAGAACAAATTAGAAAATGTGACATATTGCATCTCATTTTAATAAATTCCTTTTAAGCTACAGCTTAAGATTTTGCTGAGACTTTCTGCTGGGAAATGGGTAGGGAGTGCTGCTTCATTTACAGTTTGTGCTTATGGATACTCTTTACAATGATGTAGGAGTGATCACACAGTCTTCTCTGCTCATTATAAAAGTATATTGTGATTATCAGTTCCTTCATGATTCCTTCTAGCATTTATACATAAGGTCAGATACTATGCTGTAGAATTGTAGCCTTGCAATGACATGGAAAAGGCTTTGATTTCAGTAGAATTCAGTCTTTATGAAGCTTTTAGGATCATTGATAGTTATTCCAATATATTAATGTTCCATGAAATTGTGTATACATGTGACAGTGATAGGGATTAGAATTAAAGGGGTTGTCCATTTGTCCAAGATAAATGAACAATTTGTTAATAAGTCCCCCATTCCCCCCTCCAGCTTTCTAATATATATTTTTTTTACTATATTCTATAGGTTTTCAGTAATATATGTAGGTCACATGACCTACATATATTACATTTTTTACCTTTCCGCTGATGTAACGGGTCTTCGGTCTAATCCAGATACTGACCTGTTACGTCAGTGTAAAGGCCTCACCCCCCCCCCCCAGCCCCATTGTCGGCTCTGGGTCCGACGAATCATCCAGGGAAGGTCACCTCCTTTTGGCCTCAGCCTCTTTGTGTGCCAACTCCCCATGCATGAGCAATACTGCCTGGGAAACCGGCTCATAATACTTACCTGGTTTCTCTTGCTTCCGGCCCGGAGCTGTGTCGTGACGTCACTTCCGGAAGTGACGTTGGGCCTGGCTCCAGGCAGCGTGGGAGGCCTGCAACGCAGAGCCAGCATCTCCTCCGCTCCAGGCAGACGTCAAGAAGAGGAGGAGACATGAAGATAGGTAAGTATGATTTGGGGAGGCGGGGGAGGGGCTGAGTTAGTTAGTTGGGAAGGGAGAGTAGTGGGTGGTCTATCTTGGGAGACAGGGGGTGTAAGGGAGGAAGAGAGGGAGGGGAGGGAGCAAAGCATTATGGTAGTTGTAGGATAGAAGCACAGGAAGCTACACCATGTAAACAAATGCAGAAGATGCCAGGAGCTCCCAAAGAAAGCCAGAAATCAATCAAAGCACTGCTAAAGGTATTTGGGTACACTTGTTAACCCATTAATAGCACTAACAGACCTTTTTTAAAAAAAATAATTTTTGCCCGGAAAACCCCTTTAAAAAACAGTTTATAAGTAAGTAAGTAAGTAAGTAGTCTATGTTATTGATTGTAAAACAGGCTAAATTCAGAAATTTGTATGATCTTTTATTTTGTATTGTGCTACATATTTTACGTGTGATACTTGCTGAGCTCCAAAGAAAAGGACCATTACATTATGAAACATTATTATCATCAATGGGGGCTTATGCTAACATATGGATACCTTACTATCAAACCCAACCCTTCTACAACATCATTATGAAAAAGATTGAAGCAGATGGGTCTGATCCTTTGGATTCTCTTCTAATAACTTTAGCTCAATTGGAATTTGCTCAATTTCTCACAACCATCTGCATCCTATATTTCAGCCAAATGTTCACCTATGCATTGGGACAATGCTGCCTTGCTAGAAACTTTTGGTACT
This sequence comes from Leptodactylus fallax, assembly GCA_947044405.1. Classification (NCBI taxonomy): domain Eukaryota; kingdom Metazoa; phylum Chordata; class Amphibia; order Anura; family Leptodactylidae; genus Leptodactylus; species Leptodactylus fallax. The sequence continues at coordinate 8,780,787 of CAMRHE010000038.1, read as the reverse complement.
ATATATTATCATGATAATTAATGAAACAATGATTATAACTTTTACAATTATTAGAAGAGCCTTAGATCCTACTTAAACCTAAAAATACCTTATGTGACACCCTGATTTCTTCATGGATTGTAAACTCTTGCAAGCAGGGCCCTCACTCCTACTGTTGGTCTTGCTAGTTTGCAATGTCTTATTTATTCTGTACATGAACTCTTTGAATTGTAAAGAGTTTTAGAATAAGTTGACTCTATATAAATTAATATTATTATCAATCCTAATAATAATCAAACCTTCAATCATTTAAAGTGGTTTCTCCACCTGTGCTGGTTATTTACTATCCATAGTATAGGGGATAACATGTAGATCAGTTGTGGTCCGACCACTCAGGCCCCCACCAATCAGGTTAATGGTGGATTTTTTTCCCCTTTCTGAATGGAGCCACTCTTCTGAGTGTCCGGGAAGTCATGGATATTCCAGGATAGTTGTCAAGTATGGATAATATATCAGACTGCAGGATGTTATCACTGTCATGTTAAACTATTTTTTACATCTATAAAGAAAATAATGTAGCATGTCACATTTGTCACTTATGTCACATTTTAATTCATTCTATATGTGGCTGCCATAGAAATGCACTGATTGATGCCGTTTTAACACATTAGTGTGCCATGTTCAAAGATTTCATGAGTAGGCCCCCAACATACTTTAGTGTGCCCTCAAATAGTCCACATAATATCATCTCCCTTCTAGTAGCCCCCACATAGTGCTCCTTTCCCCCTCAATGGCCATTTAATCAATATATTGCATACCATTGAAAAAAGTTAGACTCATTTAACCCTGTTCCCATGTATTGCCTGAAGGCTCTGGCTGTAGTGATGTCTCATCGCACTTCCCTGCCACACAGTCTGATAGCTCCGTGCTCTACCATTATATTCAATTTTATCGGTGTTCTTAGGAGTTGCAATCACTATATGTCACCTTGAACTGTGAGACTGCACCCGAAGTGCTGGACTGTTCCGGTCTATTCGGGTCAGCTGAGAGGGCCCTCACTACCATACTCATACACCTGTATTGCAGCCTTATTACATCTCTATACACTATGGATCTATAAGCCCTATTGTTTAGGGCTTATACATATAGGCACAGAGTCCGTATGGCAGTGCAGGGAGGGTGCTTGGAGCCGCATAGCCGTATGCATGAGCCATATTCCATCGCTCCTTTAATGCAGACAAAGCACATTTTTTTCTGGGTTATTTTGTTTTAACATAAATTAAAACCCTCATATCCCAAGGCTTCACCAAATCTACTTGTCATCCGTAGACAAATCATTTCAGATACTAGAAGCTACTTGGTACATGTGCTCCCTGCTAAATAATTTTGCACTAGCTAATCAATAATGCAACAGTAAATTGCATTTAAATAAACATTAGTACAATGTTTAATGAATAAAGTCTCCTCTGCAATTTGTCAATGTCAGCAGTGTTGGTCTACTTTGATGTTCATTAGAATATTGGAAATTGAAGATTTGACAGGCTTTATGTGCAACTATGGCAGTGTTAGTAAATTATGTCAGAATTCTTTAATGCAAAATGCACATCAGCTAATTTTCAATTGTGTTTAATATACAACTTAACACCTAAATTACTAAATATATGTTTTACACTGCATTTAATGTCTATATAAAATGTTCATCAAATGACAAATAATACAAATACTGACAATGACAAGCAAACCAAAAACAAAGTTAATAGATAATGATACCAAAAAAGAGAAATTCATATTATTAAGATAAGAAAAAGACCGAAAATGGATGAAACACAATACAACTGGAAGCACAGAAAATTACATATATGAAGAAAAGCTCTAAGTGTTTGATGGTGTGAGGACTCATGCACTTGGCAGATTCTGTTAGGGTGTGGACATTGGTTCCCTCTTTGTGCCTCCATATTATGCGTCTGTCCAAAACCATATAATGGTGATGTACTCATGATATCTGATGTACATGGTCATGGTACCAATCCTTCCAGTCTGTCTATTGTTTTGCTAACCTACGAAAGTATAAGAAGGAACAGATGAAAGGGACGAAGAAATAACTTTAAGATCAGACTACACATATGGTTTGTTTGAAGTCTGTATCCATAGATACACATAGGTCTCCATAGGAACTGTATATATAAAATGGTGGGAGTTGCTTCATTTGTTATTATAGAGGCATTAAAGCAGTAAGAAAATTGGTGGACGGACCCTTTAAGATAAGAGGTGCTTTCAAGTTAGCACTAATTAGATGTAACATTTGACCTGCTATGGTGTTCTCCACTTTCGATAGACCTTACCTTTTCCTTGACAATAAGGTGACCAGAAAGTATCTGCCTGCTGGGACCCCCTGCAATTACTTGTTATCTGTGGGAAACCAGGAAGTAAGTGTTCAAATTCCCCTGCAGTGCCACCAAAGGAAGAATTAAGAATTATGCAATTCCCACAGTGTGCTGGCCACTGGTCGTAATTGAACGGCACGGCCGGTGCACGGGGGGCACACGGATGACATTCATTCAATAAATAGGGGCCACAGAAGCATGGTTGTAAAACCCGACAGGAATAGGGCCTGTCCCGAGTTTGCGGTGATACACAGTCATGTGCGTGGGCCAACAGAAATGAATGGATCAGTGTGCTACCCAGGAAAAACCCAGATAGCACACTGACCTAGCCCATGATCGTCTGCAAGAGGCCTAACTCAGATAGGGTACTGCATTTATTTAATTCTCATTCTCTCCACTATGAGATAAAAGTACAGGAAAAAAAGGACACAATACAAAGTTCACTTTTCACATCCTTCAAAATTAATCTTCATGACCACTAGATGAAATCATGGTATTTGTGCAGTCTCAGGATAACCCAAACGCGAGAAGGTGAATCTCTAAGTGCGTCTCTGCGGTAAGATGAGACCCCGGTCCCTGCACTAGTGGTGCGTAACCAGTACACTCACTGAGTCTACAACATCTCAACCAGCGCGGGTATCCATATAAAAAACTGGGTAGGTTATCTAACAAGCTACTCAGTTTATTACTATGCTGATTATACACATCTGGTTGACATCTAGGCACATTATACTGTGTGGAGGGGCCACTATGGCACATTATAGTGTGTTTAGGGATCACTATGGGACATTATTGTGTGTGGAGGGGCCACTATGGCACATTATTTGAAATGAGTGAATCGGTTCACAATGAACCAGATTCGACCTGAATATTCCAAATTGTTCCGTTTTTACAAACTAAAATGGCCGCCGCCTGTATTATTATTATTATATCTCTTCAGACCCAAGAATATAATAGCTGGAGGGGTGGTGAAAAAAATAAAAAAACATTTATATTCACCTTACTCACTTTGTCTGAATACTTCGTCTGAATCTTATGAGGTTCGCCCATCTTTAGACATTATAGTATTGCCATTTCTCTGGCCCAGCTTTCTTAACCTTGCTGCAGGGTTTTCAATCAGCAATCATCTTACAGTGTCTTACTGCTTTCTTAGGCTTGTTTCTGTATAAGCAGGTAGACCCAGCTCACAGAACTAAGGGGACACTAATTCATGGGCAAGAGCCATTCAGATGGTTATGGACAGGGCCCCCAGGACAGAAACAGTCCACAACGAGGACTAGGAAGAATCTAATTACTGAGAAAATGTGTTAGGAATTTGCTAACAAGTGGCAATATTTGCCAGTAGCTGTACATTGGCCCCAAGAATGAATTTCATTGGTGGACCCTAGGTATCGCAGTCTGACACTGTGGTTGTGGACATAATTGGACATCTTTGATGAAGATGTTGTATTGCTGAATTCGGGCTTTGCAACCTGAACTGTCAATCATGCGCTTTTGAGAGAAGTTTCTTGCTACTGCTCAACTAGCAGGCAGAACATTAATTTGACAGCTATGAAGCAGAACATTAAATTAACTTTTCTATATTCAAAAATATTTCAATCAAGGTGTTCTGGTCTCACTTGTCAATTATATATTGTATCTGCTGCAGCTATTGTACACAGGGAGGCATCTTATCAAATTCCATATTGTTGTACATATCCTCCTCATTTTAAGACTGAAACATATGTGAATCTGCAGGATATCCAGATGGTTATCAAACATCAGTGCACAAATTATAGATCACAGTAAAGCACAATTGTTTTTACAAGACTCTGATGTCAAATGAAAAAAAAAATCTAGCCACAGTTCATATGTAGCAGATTCCTAATCTTTTATTCTTAAAGAGGACCTTTCACCACCTCCATCAACTCCAACTCCATGCACAGTATAATAAGTACCACTCCACTCATTCCAATGCACTTGTAATTTTTTCTTTAGCCCCCACCACAGGTTTATCATCTAATATGCTAATTAGGCTCTCTACTGTCTGGTGGGTGGTCCTGGGTTGTAGCAGACAGTCCAGGACTGCCCCCCTGACAGTAGAGGGCCTAATTAGTATATTGGGTAGATGTGAGCAAACCTCTGAAGATTTGTTTGATTTCGGATTTGTTTGATTTCGGATTCAAAGATTCATTTTGGGTCAAATAAGATTGGCACGAGTCAGAAGTGAAATTATTATACTCTGGGGTCTCTTCAGATCCCAGAGAATATTTGGTGGAGGCCGAGGGGAGGTTTAAAAAAAATAACAAACAATTATACTCACCTTCCCTCATCTTTCTGTAATCTGGCACTCTCTGTGCTTCCTCTTCTGGCCTCTTCCTGCCTACTGGGTGACATCTTGCGCTCCGGTGTCACCAATTAGACCTATGATTGGACCTCAGTAGTGACATGGAACAGGCATGTGTAATGACACTACACAAGCGTCATGATATTGGCAACAGTGACCCTGGGGAGCATGACATCGCCCAGGATGCCTGAAGAAGACCCACAGGGAAAGGCAGATGCTGTAAGGATGCCAGTAATGAGAGGAGGTGAATATAACCGCTTGTTACTTTTTTACACCTTCCCTGGACCTCCACCTGTTATACTCTTGGGTCTGAAGAGACCACAAAGTATAATAATTTCAAATCTGGTTCATGGATAACAAACCCACAAACTTTTGGAAAATACAGGTCTAGTCTGGTTTAAGCCAAACCAGTTTGCTCATTTCTAATATTGGATACCAATTGCTCAGAAATGGTAGAGGTAAAAACAAAGAATCCAACTGTGCTGGAATCAGTGGAGCAACATCTTTTGAAGGATACAAAGAGTTGGTGGCGATGGTGAAAAGTCCTCTTTAATCTTATCCTATGCACTATATTCATATATAGGAAAAATATATAAGGCGAGTCAATGAGGCACAGGCTTTCCTGCTTCACAACTAGTTGCATTGGGGTGTCATTCTTAGAAGAATAGATGTAGCACCTTCATCCTGGTCCTAGTGCCCAAGGTACATAGCTAAGCACCTAGGGACAATTCTTCTAACTATTGAGTTCGGATGTCTCAGCCGTACCCACTACATACAAATGTATAAAATCAAATATACAGCTATATAATCTACATAGACAGACACTGGTGTAATATGGGTCATACTGAACAGTTTGTTGACTAAGTAACGTTTCACAAACTGCGCAAATTTAGCTTGTGAAATTTATGGTCTTCTAGATCTGCCCCATTGAACTGTAAGTGCTATTTTTGTGAATGTCTATTAGTAACAACAGCTCAGTGATAACATGAAACCATGCAAATTCCCAGAACAGGGCTGCCAAGTGTTCAAGCACATGGCGCTAATAAAATCCTCTATTGCACACAACATTATATTATCCAAACTGCCTCTGGAAGTGACATCAGCAGAAGAACTGCGCATCAGGAGATTGAATAAATGGGTTTCCATTGCCCAGCAGGTACACACAAGGTCATTATGGCGGCTCAAGTAGAATAAAAGCACGCTGCCATTGGACTTTGGAGCCGTGGAAATGAATTTTGAAATTTTGTAAAAGAAAAAGTACTCAATGTACCTGTGAAATACCCCAAGTCCTGCTATACGGTAACCACTCTGCAAGCGGTATACCAATCTATGTCAACCCACTAAAAACCATATACATCCATAAACCAAACTTGTCCCATTTTTTCAGATTTTCCATGTCACCTGCTTATCTTTTCCCATCTCATGCTTTATGTAAAACTTCTAGAACCTTATATCCTCCCTCGTTGGTTTGTAATAATGGGCCTGCCCATTACGCATGCTGTAAGTAACATACCTTTCTTCTTTAGCGTTTGGGCAGGATCCAGTAGTTAACCTTGACTTAAAAAGGAATATGCTGGCATATAGATGAAGTTAGTGCTTGGTAAGGTTTAAGGTCAGTTATTTTTATGTAGGAATGGCAATTTGTGTCTCCCAAAAGAATTGACTATCCCACAAAAAAGGTCATTGCTGTCTGTAACCTTTGCAAATGAGGTGTCAATAATGACCGGTGCAAATGAGATGTGTCACATAATTTCATGCATAAATGACCGAGATATAATGTGTTCCCACTCACCCTTTGTCTCATTGTTTTAAGCTGAGCAGACAGTAAGGGTGAACATGCAGAATCCAAGGATCATGACATTGTAAATTATCAATATGCTCTAACTAGAAAAGGACTTTCAACACTTTAGATATAATTCAGCCTTATGGATTGCTTTCTACTACTTGACCACTCCATCATTGTTTTTTAAGGAGAACATGTCACCAGGTCTGAAAATCCCAATGACATACAGCATCCGTAAGGCGCTGTCACCCTGAGCATTTTGCTGTTTTGTTTATCAACATCTGTTCAGCTATTCCGAAGATATAAAACATTTTAGTGTTGAGGCAAATTAAGGTTTACTAGACAAGTGGGTGGTAGCATTGCATGACATATAGTACAAGGAGACCCCACCTTCAGAGAAGGTTACCACCTACTTCGCTAGTATACTTTAATTTGTATCAACAGTAAAAGGGCTTATATCTTTGGAATGACTGGACAGATTTGGATAAACAAAACACCAAAATTCTTAGAGTGACAGCTCCTATCAGATGATTTATGCCATTGGAGTTTACAAACTTGGTGATAGGTCCTGTGACAACTTGGGGAATTAGACTCAAAATGGCGGCCAACTCCTGGTCCGGACAGCGGTGGTTCGTGGTACTGGGCGCCGGAAAGATAGCGTTCAGACGGTCCAAGTGTAAAATAAAACTGGCTTTATTCAGCTTAACTGCAACATAGCAAAACAACAAAAAAACCTAGGCCACAGTTAGGGCCCTAACTCACTCCTTGAGCCCCTAACTAGCCTGACTATTGCTCAGCTCCAGCAACAGTCCCCTGTGGACCCCAGCCCTTCTGGGACAGACCTTCTCTCTCTGTCCTAGGCTGGTCCACCATCTCCTGCTCCCTGCAGGATACTCCAGCCTTCTGGAGATACGCGCCCCCACCCAAAGGCGTGGCTGAGAGCCTTTTCTGGCCTGGCCTGGGTCGCTCAATAGCACCCTCTGGTTCACATACACACAGTCCTCTTTAGGCACAACCCATATAAAGGTGGGGGACCCATAATAAGTTTTTAAAAGTGGCCTCCTTGTAGAGATAATTAGCATTATCATACTCTACCTGGGACAAGACGTTTTGGTGCAAAAGAAATTATCACACAGTCATATTGGGAAAACTTTAAAATGTTTCTATCATAAATCATAATCCTATTACAGCAGATCTTTCTGTAGAATAATGAGATGCTAGGTTCACACCTGCATTTGGGTTTCCGTTCAGGGGGGTGCGCTTGGGGACCCCCCCCGAATGGAAACCTAATCTGCTTAAAACAGCGGTTACCCACGGAAACCCGCAGACCCCATAGACTATAATGGGGTCCATAGGGTTTCCGACCAGTTTCCACCCAAAAAGGGTGAAAAATGCGGAGAGAAAAGCGCTGCATGCAGAGCTTTTCTCTAAACATTTTTTAAACAGGTTCGGGGACGGAAACCCCCGAACAGAGTACATGTGTAGGTGTGAACCCAGCCTTACTCAGGATAAAGGGGTTTCCCTTGAATCAGCACAACTCACAGGATCAATTACTGCAATTGTGAGGAGAACCAGGCACAGCATATTTTTTGAGCAGGTTTACAACCCAATTGTTTGGCATGATTTAGCTTTATAAATCTTTGGACTTGGATTTATGATAAACACATACTGATCGATATAAAGTATTTCTGTCATGAATGTGCGTCTTATATTTTATTTTATATTTATATAAAAACAAAAAATATATATGTAGCCTTCCTGGATGCAAGGAACAACACTCATGGAAGAGTTAATAGAGCCAATATTTGCTGTTACCTAACTTCCAAGCCAAAGGATAGGTGATCAATTGAAGATCAGTTGGGGTCTGATAACCGAGCCCCCTAGTGATCAGCTGTTTGAACAGGCAGCACCATTCAGGAGTGCTGCAGCCTCTTCACAGAAAACAAAGCACAATGCTGTACATTTGTATAGTGGTTGTGTTTTGTATCAGAGCTCAGCCCATTGACTGAGCTGTGAACAGGCCATGTGACCAGTGAAAGCAATGTCCTAAGGCCGGTGAAGCAGAAGTGGCACTAACAGAGTGCTGCTGATACTTCAAACAGCTGATCTGCAGGGGTCCTGGCTGTCGGACCCTGCCAATCTTCGATTGATGGATAGGTCATCAGTTAACAAAGCTTGGAAAACTACTTTAGGCAGGGGCCTCACATTGCTAAAATGCTGCGTTTTACAGTTCCTGCAAAGTGGATGGGATACTGGCTACTCCCATCCACACATTGCAGAAAAAAAAATCTGCAGTGGAAATGTTGTGTTTCAAAAAAAGGTTGTGTTTTTGAAAATCGCAGCATGTAAGTTATACCTACGGAAATGCTGGCATTTTCCATATAGTTATAATAGGGGCAGAAAGTCCATAGAGGAAAGTTTTTTTGCTGTGGCTCGCTACATGGGGCCTTAGCCTTAAAGATGTTATATTATTATTAGAACAACCGTTGTCCATAAACCCTTTTAGGTCAATAGAGCAGTAGGTCCTTTGCATGGTAACCCACTCTATCAGTCTTGGTACAGAGTTGAGGATTCATGCTCTGGTAGTCATACACATTAGACTTAGGTCAGCCAAACCTGCTGATTTCAGCTGCACTGGCCTTCAATGTAATGTCTATGAAATGCACAGCCAACATTTCTTTGTATATGTTAGGCGAAGAAAGGATTGGGCATGTTGAATATCATCATGCCCAAACCTTTGCTCTCAATGGACATAAGCCAGAGTTGTGTGGCAGTGGCTTTTTAATCCTCTCTGCATTGAAACACATGCAAACTTGGGTGTGCTGGACATACAGCTGACAGCTATTTAAGCAAATGACCAAGTTAACCAGGGATTACATAGACATCGATTCATTGAAAAGTATGCCATGTAATATTATATTCTCCTGTTGTGGCTGCCCACCGCTTCCCCCAGGAATATATATAACTGTCTTACCTGTATTATAATATCTCCTGAATATAATTATACTTCATTTAATAGAGGAATTAACCTACATCTGTCAATTTATACTCTAGAATTTTTGATACCTTGATCTTTGTGCCATATACCACGTAATAAAGAGAATAGTGTTGTATACTATGCATTCCTTAATATTTCATATTAGCTATGGATCTATTGCATGAAAGTAACTAATCACTGTTGTGATGTAGAATTAACAATACCCATCTGCATAATTCGCTATGCACAAATTAAATATATTACTAGGTTTTCAGATGTTCAATTTTTCTAGGAACAAGCATAGCTTAGGGGAATATTATTGGATGGTAGCCCAGCCACAGAAGTGCTCTTTAAGCATAAAAGACTGATAAAAGGATTTATCACTACAAAACTGCTGGTAAATTAAATAGAGAATATTGAAGATGTGGTATTAATGCAACCTTCTGCTCTGAAGCACTTGCCATTGATTCATCAACAGATGTTACTTGTCAGTTCACATTTTATTAAAGTTAAGAATATATATGTATGTATTATATACAGTGAAACCAGAAGACGACTCCTTTGAGAAGACAGCCCCCTCCTTAAAGACCAGTTTTTTTCGGGGACTGACTTTCCTCCCATTATACTCTACGGAAGCTACCTCTCTATAAACAGACCATTCCCTTATCCCACCAAAAAACACTTTTTGAGCAAATTTTTCAATGGGAACCCCTTTGTAAAGACCACACATTGGATTTACATTAAGTGTGAGATCAATACAAAGGCAGCTCTGTGCTATGCGCATCACTGGACTGCAGCAAACAAGAGCAAGAGACTTATAAGAGACATTAGGAGAAATTAATGACACGAATAACACTGGAGAGATCATGTCATAGTCAGTGAAATCAGCCATTTTGTTGCCCAGCAAACATGTCAACAGTCCCAATTTTACCAGGACAATCTTGGGAACTGGGTCACAAAAAGGGATGAGTTTTATGTATACCCCAAAGCAAAATTGGAATTCATGGGGCAATCCCAGATGCACAGTAAAGTTCAGATTTTGGCAGCTAGAAATTAGAGCAAATGATGGGAGTCTTTTCAGGCAGTATAGTCAAGTTTAACAAATTGGGAAATGGAAAGGGGAGTCATGTTGGGGTGTAGGAAATAGAGAAGACCCACATTAAGAACCAGGGATGAGACAGGTATTCATGCTGAGGTCCAGGATAGGAACCATGCTGTGGACCACTATTTAAAGGGATAACATCCTGTGGACCAGAAATGAGCGGGGAATCCAGGCTGGCAGCTAGGAAAAGGAGGAAAGCCATGCTGAGGACCAAGAATGATGGGGCTATCTTAATCTAGGGAATGTGCACATCAATAGGGGAATAAGAGAGGTTATGTAGTGACATCTATGGCTCTACATATTTTCATGATGTGAATATGTTGTCATGATTACAAAAAGCCAATCCTCGTGGAGCTGGAACGGACAATTAAACTGTGAACTCTATCACCCCATAAGAAGGGGATGACTATTGTATTAATGGGGTTTCACATGAACATAACCACATTTTTACAAATATAAATAATTTATGATTTTGCAGCATTTTAAAGATTTCTCTAGACAGCTTAGTGGTGACAGTCTTTTGTCTTGATAGCCTGCCAGTGGATACAGCCATGAATTCAGAAACTTTTATGGTAAAAATACAAACTGTTGCAAAATGTTTGCTCAAATATGCCCAAAAAGTCACAAAAAAATGTTCTGTGACTTTTTGACACCACAATTCTAGCATGGGCATGCATGATAAATTCTACCCATTGTCAAGCATTGGGACCTACATGATGTTACCCCCAAATATTGGACTTAAAGGGAGTTTATTATTAGATTTAGGCAAATTTCCCTAACGATATGTTGGAATAGACTTTAGAAAGGCTATTCTATCCCTGCCTTTCTTAATCTTTTCTCCGACACCATTTTTGAAATAAATACTTTATTGTTATATCCTAATTCTGTGCACAGAACACAGGGGCGTTCCCTCTGTGCTCCGAGCACAGCACTGTCATATCCTGTATTCCGCCTCCTCTTGCTGCTGCACTTCTCACTACAGCGCATGCAAAACCCTATAGTGAGAAGTGCTGCTGCTAACGCAGCGAAGAATAAGAAGAAGAGGATATCTTAACATGAAGGGGTGTTCAGCAACAAGAGGAGGCGGAATAATGGATATGATGGAGCTGTCTCCGTGCACCGAATTAGCATATAAGAATAAAGTATTTATTTCAAAAACGGCATCGGAGAAAAGATTAAGAAAGGTAGGGATAGAATAGCCTTTCTAAAGTCTATTCCAACATGTTGTTAGGGAAATTTGCCTAAATCTAATGATAGACTTCCTTTAATCGCATTATCATTTTTTCCCCCTAGAGGTTAGCTACTTCCAGAAGTTTCCAGCAGCATTTGATTTTACTATCCCCATTGAAAACACATACGCGTGTATAGGGAAGTCAGGAGGAATAGTTGTTGGCCAAACAAGTGTTCATTTGACAGCTATGGAAGGTCTATGGAAAACATTAGTTTAAAACATAGCTGAAAACATACTTCTAATGTATAGTAAGATTGTAATTACAAAGTACGCCTGAATATGAGTACAACACAGGAATCTCTTTCATGCTTCACTGTTGCCTGTATTATTGTACTGTTCTCCAGTGTCATCAGCTCAGAACTGGTGGAAACCATTGGGGCTCAGGTACACCCATCTACTGTTTGGAGAAGTCTGGCTAGAAGTGTCTTAATGGAGAATTGTGGCCAAAAAGCCATACTTTTGATGTGGAAACAAGGCCAAGTGACTCAACTATGCTCAGCAACTGTGGTACAGACAAATGACAGCAGGCGCTGATGAGTCAAATGAAATATTTGGCAGTAACAGAAGGCAGTTTGTTCACCGAAGAGCTGGAGAGCAGTACAATAATGAGTATCAGCAATACGGATGACAGAGCTGGCAGCCCCTCAGTGTCCTCTTCGGCCCTTTTCCAACCACTTTAATGAAGTCAGCAGCTCTTGGTGACCACTGGGGCCTGTGATTCTGCCTCAGCAGTCAAATGGAGCACACTGTCATCATGATACTTAATGGAAGAGTAAAGAAATCAGGCGATACCTTTTAGAGGCTAACTGAGTGCAGTATATTTGATTGTAAGCTTTCGAGAGTACTAGCTCTCTTCTTCAGACATTGTGTTATACAAGAAACTGAAAATTCACAGACCTTTTAAACACAAAAGACATGGACCTTCAAAGGATCTTAGAATCCTTAAAAAAAACAAACGTCCCACCACAGGCCAATATGTGGGGGAAACAGGGCAGAGACTGAGTCAACGCATGAACTCACACAGATTCAACATTAATAACAGCAGAACAGATCTCCCAGTGGCCGCACATTTCTCCAGAGAAGACCACTCTATTGAAGATTTGCGGGTTGTGGTTTTAATTGGACATTTTAAGATGCAGAGTGAGAGAAAGGATTTTGAATATAAGTTAATGCAAAAATTTCAAACTCTGCAATTTGGACTTAATATTCATGCCAGTTTCATGTCACACTATGTATGAACTGTGAGGGTCACAAATCACCACCTGATAGCAAACAGATTACAGCAAGAATTACTGATCCCTCCGTCACGCCCCAGAAGTTTCCAGATTGTTTATTTTTTGACCTGTTGTAAATAACTTCTCTACTTATATTGCATTTTGTTTTTTTAAGGATTCTAAGATCCTTCGAAGGTTCATGTCTTTTGTGTTTAAAAAGTCTGTGAATTTTCAGTTTCTTGTATAACACCATGTCTGATGAAGGGAGCTCACCATCAAATATACTCAGTTAGCCTCTTAAAGGTATTGCCTGATTTCTTCACTCTTCCACTACTTTCTATGGCTAACACGGTACAGCAGTATACTACTATCACAGGCTACTTAGACACAGGCAATAATACCCCAGAGTATAATAATAGCATTTCCAGTAAGAAGACAGCTAGGTGAATCCACGAGTATTCAGCTAAATGAATCTTTGCCCAACTCTAGTCTGAAAGCAACAGTGAAGCATGGTGGATGTTCCATTCAGATTTGGAGCGGCATTTCATCAAATGAAGTTGGGGATTTGGTCAAGATTAATGATGTCCCTAATGTTGAGAAATACAGATACCTCTCCATCATGCAATTCCATCAAGGAGGTATCTGATTAACTCCAAATATATTCTGCAGCAGGACAGCAAGCAACCCCAAACATACAACCAATGTCATTAAGAATTATCTTCGTGTAAAGAAGAATAAGAATTCCTGGAAATTATGATACGGCCCCTACAAAGCCTTGATCACAACATCATCAAGTCTGTCTGCGATAACATGAAGAGACAAAAGGATTTGAGCAAGCCTACATCCACAGAAGGTCTGTGCTTAGTTCTCCAAGATGTTTGCAATGTTCTTGCCAAGTTTCTTCAAAAACTGCTGGTGCCAGGAAAGAAGTGGAGAAGTGGGAAGGGGTAAGTATCTTTATATCTGGTCTGGGGTCTATTAGAAAAAGTAGCAGGGCTGGGGTGTGTATAAAGGTGTAGTCTGGTTTAGGGTCTGTAGAAGGGGATAACTTTCTGGGGTTTATTAAATTGGTAACTGATCTGAGGCCTGCATAAAGGGGTGGTTGGTCTGAGGAAAGGAGTTTGGGGTCTGTTAAAGTGGTAGCTGGTCTGGGTGCTGTATAGAGGGGAAGCTGTTTTGTGGTCTGTAAAAAGGGGTCTGTTCCAGATATGAATGGTGAATTCAATTTGTAATTAATTTAGGGGACTAGTCTGAGGTCAGAATTCCTACCCAATACATTCATATCGGACTGTGTCTCGTCTTGGCCATTCTTCCAACCCTTTTCACCTCACCTAGTTCTCTCCCCCACCCATTTGGACATGGGGTCCTGTGATCACTAGTTATGCCATGATGGCTATTTTACAGAAATGAAGAGGGGTCTGGGAATCAGAGGATCTACACCAGTCAGACTGAAAAGGAGGGAATTGGGTATTTAAACTTTTTCATTCTGCATTTATTGTAATTTTTTTCTTGTAAACTCTAGGATCGCTTTAAGAAAAGGAGTCATCTAAACAGCTAAAAATAAGTGATAAAAATATTTGCTAAAAGGAAGCTTGATTTCAGTATTATACTATTCTGCAAAATCAGTATGATGTGATATTTTCTACAAGTCATGGTTTCCAATTCACATATATATTGGTTTTCAAGAGCACAACTCTTTCACTGAGCTTAGTATAACAAAAGCATAGCTTACAATGACATGTTCATTGTATAGTAGCTCATTATCTGATGGATAGCAAAACAAACAAAATCAACCCGTGCTATTCTCAGGGGATAATATAATGCAGGTTTTCATTATGGTGTTGATAATACTGTTTGCCCATAGTTCATTAGAAAGGAAGGGAAGGCGCTCCAGCATAATTCAGCATTATATCCTAGAAATCTTCTGCATGTGCCTTTTTATTTGCTGCAGTCAGGTTAATGAGCTACCAGCCCACTTGATGTTAAGGACTTTATAACAATGCAAAGACTCATTAAATGCTGCCTGGCACCACTCTCATGTTGCAAAGGAACATTCAGATTATTGAATGGCTTTGTGCTCCTCATTGCTGCATGGCTAAGGAGTACAGCAGTGGCATCTTTCCCACACACTTCTGGCAATCATCCAGTCAAACGCCTGCCCTCTTGAAATGGTATGGGTATTTGCCAATCTAAGCCGTACTAGTAGACAAACAAGGATGGCACACGACTGTTTTGGAAGTGCTCCAAGCATGCAGCTGAACAATTTGGCAATTTATGAGCCTAATGTCTATTCTTTTTCTCTTGGTAATATTGCATCCATTCCTGTGTCAAAGTTTTGCAATTATACAAGAGTTATCTCTGCATTGTATTTTCATGGTCGTATTTGATCTCAAGTCAAAAACTGTAATGACATTTTACAGTAGATTAAAGGGATCGCAGACTTTATCTAAACAAAAATCTGCTTATTTATGAAATGTGGCTTTGTAATATTAACCCTGTTTCTATTGTGCACGGTTTTTGAGTTCTCTGCTTGCTGCCAGTAATGTAGATGATAACTGTTATGGCTATGTTATAGTTATAGTCTAAACTAAACTTTCTAACTATCTATCTATCTATCTATCTATCTATCTATCTATCTATCTACTAGCCCTCTCAGTTCACAGATCAAGTCGCCATTCTGTGGGTTTAACTTAATCTCTGTCCTAAAGACACAGTTGCAATGAAATATTGTAGTGACATTGCAAGATACCATGCTAGACTCCCTATCCTGTAATTCTCTTTCTTTGAGGTGGCATGCAGGTGACATAATAATGTGATCAGGGCAAGAACACCCAAAGGTGAGTATTTTTTACTTGGGTGGGGCCCTGGGTTTGTTTTATTCGGGTGTACTTTATGACCATTTTTTTTTATTCAGTGGGCACAGTGTTGGCATTTACTTTCATTGGGGGCACAGTGCAACACTTATTATTAAGGGGCAGTAAGAGGGCAATTTTATTATTATTTACCATTCTTATTTAGGAGTCACAATGAGGTATTATTCTATCAAAAGGCACTGTGTGAGATATTACTCCATTACTATTCATTGACACAGTTCTTTGCAGTATTATATTTAGGGGCACAGTGTGTAGCATTATTATATTTAAGGGGTACAATTTGTAGCACTATGTTCAGGGCATAGTTTGTAGATGTGCAGCAAAAGTGAGGAGCTGAAGACATCTAGACAACAAATTATGATAAGATGAATATAGCTGGGAGAAGTTGACATGATGGTTTGAGCTGGATGGAGAAGAAAAGGAAAAATATTACTCCAGAGAATTACTATAAGAGAAGAAATCACCCATGGATCAGTCAGTTTCATTGTTTATTCTGCTTCTTACTGTTCAGTACTGTAGTCATTCATATAAACTGCAAGATGATGGTGGATGGTTGCATTCTTGTATGTAAAACAACTTCCAGCATACTGAAAGTTCATACCTGGATGTGTACTCTAGTTTTATACCATAAAAATGTATTTGGCAGGCGTTTGTGCTCCCATGTATAACAATACCAGATATGTGCACTTTGTCCCACTCACATCATGACTATAACACCCAAAAACAAAAGCCATCATTTCTCTATGGTACTGTCTATCTTTAGGTGATATGTGGGATCTGTAAATGGAGCAAAGTATCTACATAGAAATTTTTTTTATTGAAAGTATAAGATAAGATAAGAGCGAAGGGGCATAAAAACAAGTGATAGGTAGCAATTCCTCTGGATTTGAAATAACATAGTTTTTATTATATAGACACATTGTTATATGTGCCCATGGCATTGAAAATAAAATGCAACACACATTAAAAATGTCACAGAAAATATTTCTCAAAATGTATTCTTGTATTCATTTTATTTGACTTTATGTTTTACTATTTATTAAGATTTATTTATGTTTATGTTTTACTTTTTCTAATTTTTTCACTGTTTAGTTGTCCCTGTGTACGAGCTGTGTCTCCTACCTTTCTTATGTATGCAGATCACATATAATAGTCGTCTAATGCCTGTTGGCCATTAAATCACTATTAGCAATGGTCTGTTATTGTCTGTTCATATACCTCTGATTTATTAAGTCCTGTGGCATATGTTGGCGCTATATAAAGTTATTATTATTATTGTCTGTAAACAGGGGATTACTGGGAGAACACAGATTCTGTCTACCCAGCATGCTCCTCTGTCCATCAGATTTTTGGAAGCCAGTGATGTCATTGAGCTGTCATGTCAGGACTGGCATCAGCACCTAGAAAACCTGGCTAGATTCTGGAGCCCATTGGGCTCAAGGGGATCACTGCTCAGCACTATTAACAAGACAGTTATATAGCCAGTCTCTTCCCTTGCTAAACTTGCTGTCATCCATCTGCAACCCTCTGTCTGCTAAGTTTCCCCTCTCTTAGCTCTGACCCCTCTGTGGCTGCTGTCTTTCTCCAGGTGATGTATAGTACTTCCTCTGTAACTGACCTACACAGACACTGGTATGTTAGTGTCCACAGTTAAGTGACAGATAAGCAGTGAAAATTTTAATCATGTTATTTTTCTAAAGTTTATAAATTAGTCCACTGTGTATTTTTTTCTGCCCTGGGACTTGTAGTACATCATCCTTGTTACATAGCTGTCGAATGTTAGTAAGGGTTTATGTCTGAGGAATCATCACAACAAATATCCAGTATAAAAGCATATAATTAAGCTCAACCCCATTATAAGGCAATGGGACCTGATGGGTAAAGGAGGTGGCAGATGTGAACGGAGACTTTAATTGTGTTTTTTGCATTAGAGCTTTGTTAAAAAGTGTATTGAGACTATTATTTCGATACTGTATATTTTAAATGTATGGTAATTATATTAATGTGTACATCCACCTAGTGCTTACAGTACTGTACAAGGCTAGGCTCACACTTTTCTGACAGAATAACCAATGGAGACAGCACACCTTCCGTTTGCTTCCACCATTCACTGCAATTTTAAAAACTAGATGGAAACTTTCTTTCATCTTGTTTGTTATTGTTTTAAACAGAAGATAAAGTCTGCTCAGAAAAAGCAAATATGATGTTCTATATAAATCATAGCACTCACTGAATGTAATAGAGTGCGCCTCTTACCATGACTGACAGGAAGCCCACTGAGACTCTGCAGCCCAAGGGTCTGCCACAACCTGGAGCCGGCCCTGCATCACGTTTTTCTATGCCATTGAGGTTTCCTGCATTCTGGTCTCATTGCTGAACACAGAGCACTTTGAAAACTGTTTTAGGCCAGGGCACCACGTTGCAAAAATGCCGCATCAAAAACTGCAGCATTTTACAGTACCTGAAAAGTGGTTGGGATTCTGGCTAATCCCATCCACACATTGCAGAAAAATATCCACAGTGGAAATAATGCGATTTCAAAAACCGTAGCTTTTTTGTATATCACAGCATGTCCAATATACCTACGGAAACGCTGGCGTTTTCTGTATAGGTATAATAGGGACAGAAAGTCCGCAGAGGAAAACTCTGTGGACTTCCTGTGAAAAGCGCTTTCGGAGAAAAACGTGATGCATCCAGTCTTTCCACAGTGCTTTTTTGCTGAGGCTCGCTACATGGGGCCCTAGCTTTAAGCATGTTTTGTGATGAGAACTGATCATTTTAGGGAATGAGGCTGACATTAGTCAAATCTTTATAACGGCAGAGCAGTCTACCGTTAAAGGGGGTGTTCAGGACATTAAGATAATGATACCTATTCACCTATCCACAGGACAGGTCATCAGTATGCTCCTATTCAAGTGAATGGGAACAGGACTACAGTCCTCCTGAGCCACCACTACAGTGTACAGAGCGGTGGAACTGTTGGACCTTGACCAATCTGATACTGATGACTTGTCCTGTGGAAGTTCATCAGAATCATTAATCTTGCGGTCCTGGACAACACCTTTTAAGTATATCACTTAAATTTACATTGCTGCAGCATGAGGTATAATAGGCAGATTAGTAATCCATGGGGGTTAAAGGGATTGCCCAGATTCAGCAAATAAATGTTATAGTTTGTAAAATGAAAAGTAATACTGGTTTTCAATTTACTTTATGTATCAAGTCATCATGATTTTCAGGATTTCTTCTTGCTATCATTCTTTGTGTACTTACCGTGGATAAAAATCAGTCCATGGTCATGTGATATACAGTCCATGTCATGTGATATACAGTCCATGGTCATGTGATATACAGTCCATGGTCATGTGATGGTTACACAGGTGCAAGGCTTGTTAGTCATAGCACAGTAATTATAGCTCTGTCTTGTATTGACCTGTGCACCTGGGTGTCCATCACATGACCATAGACTGCACAGCCCGTGACCATGTACATGAATTGATACAGGAAGTATAGTGGAAAATTGTATAACTTTTCATTATGCTAACAATAACATTCATTTGGTAAATTGGACAACTCCTTTAACGTTAGTTATTTCATACTGATCCTTAGCTACAGCATAGTTGAATATATATTGTTTGTACTACTGCATTTGTGTATTCTTGTATGTAGCACGGTGACTGGATGAATAAAAGACTTATTTCCAAAGCAAAAATATGGCTGAGCAGCTCTGGAGTACAAATCACTGCTTTCAAAAGTGAAATACTGTGCAATTAAATATATAAGGAAGAGTCATGAGGTTATTTTTTGTTAAAGAAGCACCTAAATTTAAATCTTACCTTTAGGCAATGGTAGGAAGAGTCTGCTAGAAAAGAAACTCAAATAATTGCTGCTCCTACACTCTGCTACTCTATGCTCTTTTACACTGCTATGTTGTAGATACGACGCTACCAATGCACAGAATAGGCCATAAATCAATAGAGATCTGTGTGTGAAGGTGAACGCCCTGAATCTTATGTAAAAAACAGTCAGACTGAAGATAAGGAGCAGGAGCACACCTTGATAAGTGCTGAAGGAAACAGATCTCCTTACAGTGGGGAAAAAAGTATTTAGTCAGCCACCAATTGTGCAAGTTCTCCCACTTAAAAAGATGAGAGAGGCCTGTAATTGTCATCATAGGTAGACCTCAACTATGAGAGACAAAATGAGAAAACAAATCCAGTATTTGGTCACTTACATACAAGTAAGATTTCTGGCTCTCATAGACCTGTAAATTCTTTAAGAGGCTCCTCTGTCCTCCACTCATTACCTGTAGTAATGGCTCCTGTTTCAAATTGCTATCAGTATAAAAAAAGACACCTGTCCACAACCTCAAACAGTCACACTCCAAACTCCACTATGGTGAAGACCAAAGAGCTGTGGAAGGACACCAGAAACAAAATTGTAGACCTGCACCAGCCTGGGAAGACTGAATCTGCAATAGGCAAGCAGCTTGGTGTGAAGAAATCAACTGTGGGAGCAATAATTAGAAAATGGTAGACATACAAGACCACTGATAATCTCCCTCGATCAGGGGCTCCACGCAAGATCTCACCCCATGGGGTCAAAATGATCACAAGAATGGTGAGCAAAAATCCCAGAACCACACGGGGGGACCTAGTGAATGACCTGCAGAAAGCTGGGACTAACGTAACAAAGGCTACCGTCAGTAACACACTATACCGCCAGGGACTCAGATCCTGCAGTGCCAGCCGTGTACCCCTGCTTAAGCCAGTACATATCCGGGCCTGTCTGAAGTTTGCTAGAGGGCATTTGGATGTTCCAGAAGAGTATTGGGAGAATGTCATATGGTCAGATGAAACCAAGGTAGAACTGTTTGGTAGAAACACAACTCGTCGTGTTTGGAGGAGAGTGAATGTTGAGTTGCATCCAAAGAACACCATACCTACTGTGAAGCATGGGGGTGGCAACATCATGCTTTGGGGCTGTTTCTCTGCAAAGGGACCAGGACCTGATCCATGTATATGAAAGAATGAATGGGGCCATGTTTCGTGAGATTTGGAGTGCAAACCTCCTTCCATCAGCAAGGGCATTGAAGATGAAACGTGGCTGGGTCTTTCAGCATGACAATGAGCCCAAGCACACCACCAGGGCAATGAAGGAGTGGCTTCGTAAGAAGCATTTCAAGGTCCTGGAGTGGCCTAGCCAGTCTCCAGATCTCAACCCCATAGAAAACCTTTGGAGGGAGTTGAAAGTTCGTGTCGCCCAGCGACAGCCCCAAAACATCACTGCTGTAGAGGAGATCTGCATGGAGGAATGGGCCAACATACCAGCAACAGTGTGTGCCAACCTTGTGAAGACTTATAGAAAACGTTTGACCTCTGTCATTGCCAACAAAGGATATATAACAAAGTATTGAGATGAATTTTTGTTATTGACCAAATACTTATTTTCCACCATAATTTGCAAATAAATTCTTTAAAAATCAGACAATGTTATTTTCTGGATTTGTTTTCTCATTTTGTCTCTCATAGTTGAGGTCTACCTATGATGTCAATTACAGGCCGGCCTCATCTTTTTAAGTGGGAGAACTTGCACATTTGGTGACTGACTAAATACTTTTTTTCCCCACTGTATATTACAAAGTTTCTTATATTAAAATGCACTATTCATTTATGAAAAGTTGTATATAACTGGAAGTACGCTTTTACTACTGAGTAAATATTTTTTGCCTTACATGTGGATCTTTTTTAATTCTGTACATTAAATCATATATTATTGGAGGGAGGGATGAACGAATGAAAGAATTAATATTGTCTTGATCTTGATCTTGAGTTCACCTTGTAAAAATACTTTTGTACTTACCATGTTTCATATTAAATATAAACTTTGTATGACTTTTTAGTTGAAAACTATTATGTCTTTGAAACAAAAAACCTAACCTTTGCACTAAAAGACTTATATAGTTTCATTAAATGGGAAGTAAAGCCTCTAAGGAAATAAGATGCCCACTGACATTCCCATATATATGTATTAGTGTATTAGTTGCCATAGAAACAGTCAGATCTCAAAGAAAAGAAAAAGGGAATCGAAAGAAAGGGGATATCAGGGATGCAAAACTGTTCTTATTTAAACCCGTGGACTAGGAGATGAGACGTTCTAAATTATTTAACAATTAACCATTTATTCAGGAGTAATTTATTCTGAATATTGAATTCATAATTTTCTAGCTCATAAACACTGGCTGTAAGTTCATAACTAAATGTAGCTATCTACTGTCTATGCATGGGGCCCCATAGCTAAACTTGGAATAGGGCCCCACTCAACTATGACCATAATAAGTAACAACTTCAGAAGAGAAGAACATGACAAGTGTACAATGATTTTGTTCTCCTTTGAACACAGGGATAATGCACATAGTGATTTTACAGTACAGTTAATGCACACAGTGATGTCACAGTATTGGGATAATGCACCCATGTCCCAATAAAGAGATAATAAAAAAATGATTTCATAACACAAGAATAATTTACATTATGACATCATAGCATAGGAATAATGCACACACAAAAAGATCACTATTTACACTGTGACATCACATCATATAAAGGAAGTAATTATCACGATGTCACATACAGATATTATAATGTCCTATTCAGTTTTCCATAATCCATCATCTATACTTATCACTAAATGCACAATGGGTCTCACTGGAAATGCCCCCCTTAGTTGTTGGGCCCCATAAAAAAAACTTATCACCCTCATCCACAAGGCTCTCCATAATGCTGCACCTCCCTACAATTCCTCCCTCACCTCTGTCTGTCGCCCAACCCGTACTCTCCGTTCACTCAATGACCTAAGACTAACATCCTCTATTATCAAAACCTCCCACACTCGTATACAAGACTTCTCCCGAGTTGCACCACTTCTCTGGAATGCTCTATCCAGGACTATCAGATTAACTCCCAATTTCTACAGCTTCAAGCGTAAATTAAAGACATATCTTTTCAGACAGGCCTATCACAACTCCTAATGTAAACCCTTCCATAGTTAGAATCCCTAAAACGTACCCTCCTCTGTTTACACTCCCACATTACCTCACAGGATATGATGCCGTATCAGACTAACTTTATATGTCCAGGCACCATCTGCATGTTAAAGGACATGACTGGTGACGGCTCATACAGCTTTATATATGTGTAATGACATTGTATAAGCAATGCTACGTCTGATGCCGCCCCTGCTACCTCTTGTGTCACCCCCTCTACCTCATAGATTGTAAGTTCTTGCGAGCAGGGCCCTCAGTCCCAGTGGGTGAATTGACTATTTCTTTGTAATGTATCTTTTTTGTCAGTACTTGAACCCTACAAATTGTACAGTGCTGCGGAATATGTTGGCGCTATATAAATAAAAATTTGTATTATTATTGTTATTATTATAGCACTTGCTCTGCCGGCTACCCTTATAGTGACTCCCATGTCTCTATGTACAAACATTTAAAATTTACTCCTATTTATTTGGATTCTTCCTCTGTAGATATTCCACATGTTCTCCTAGCAAGAACAAAGTACCAAGGCATCATTGTCATGTTCTTAATGTTTTTCAGTAATAGAAATACCCCCCTATTCAGCAATGCAAATCATCTAGCAATTCAGGACATCAGATTTTGACATTTGATTTGACGCCTCATAACAAGATAAAGCTGGCCATGCTGTGTAAATATTTGTCAGCTGATCACTATTTCTCCAGATCTCCCCATACATATGCACACTTGGCTTGGCCAAGGATGAGAGTCAAAGGGTTAGGCATGTTGAATCCATCATGTCCAACACCATTATTCCCCTAAAATGTGGACTTGGGGTTCGTAAAAAAAAAGATAGTTTAGGGGTGACTTATTTACAATGTACAATATATGAATGGACAGTAGAGCAATCTGATTAATGATCTTTTTACGGTTGCGACTAGAATGGAGTTGCTTCGAGAAGCCTACTGGAGTGTCATGTATCCAGAGTAATCAAAAACACTATTTTAATATAGATAATATAGGTGCGTTCGCCAGAGTATTTTGGTGTTTTGTTTATCCAAATCTGTTCTAAAGTATTAAGCCCTGTTAGAAATAATAAAAATTAGGGTATACTAGACAAGTGGGTGGTAATGCTGCATGACATACAGCATACAGAGACCCCGCCCCAGAGTAACCACAGTGTTACCGCCTACTTGTCTAGTACAGGGGCATCTCAATAAATTAGAATATTTTTGAAACGTTCATTCATTTCAGTAATTCAGTAATACAATTCATAATCAGCGTCTTCCATGATTGTGTGTCCTACTGAACCAGACTGAGGGACCATTAGAAGGCTTAGGAAACCTTGGCAGGTGACACACTGAATTTACAATACTGAACTTTTTTACAATATTCTAATTTTCTTAGATTTGGGTTTTCATTACCTGTAATCCATAATCAATATTTACAGAAATAAAACACTTGAAATAGAACACTCTGTGTGTAAAGAATCTAGAAAATATAGGAGGTCACTTTTATAATTTAATTACTGAAATAAATAAACGTTTCAAAGATATTCTAATTTATTGATATGCACTTGTAGTCTATGAAACCTTACTCGCTGCCTACCCTGCTGGTCTTGTGATTTCACATTATAAGAATGTTGTATGTGACTTCCACTAATCCCTAAATACATATGTAGCAGTGCTGAATCTGTCATTAAATTTATGTGCACTGGGATAACATTACTCATTACGGTACCCCTTTAGAGATCTATAGAGAACACATTGCAATATCACAAAGAGTTACAGCAAGTCAACTCTTCCACAATGACAACTTATTTTTGCTTCATCTGTGTCTCAGTGGTGGTATCTGAATGGTTAAATCAGGAGTTTTCCCAGCGGTTCAGTCATTGTGGCCTCAGTAACCATTGATTTATGCAGTGCAATACATCAATATTTCATATATATGCAGAGCAGTGTAAAACATTACACCAAATGGTAATTAGAACAGGGGACGTATGATGGAGGTCAGCAAGGACCATAAAGGACAACAGGACAACAGAGAGACTGCTATTTGTTGTCAGTGAGACAGGGTAGTGGTTTAGTATAGAAAATGTGTTATCTGTATTAGTGATGGGGACTATCAGAAAATAGGTGCAACTTGTATGTGCAAAGATAATGGGGTCAGTAATTTACATGTACAGAGAGATAACCTTCAGTGGTTAAAGAATCCATGATATCTATGCAGATTCCGTATTTGCACTAAGGGGGGGGGGGTTATTAAGGATAGTTTTTCCTATGCCAGTCTTTATCAATTTCAGATGTTCCCCATGAGCCACAACTGACATCTATACCAGCTAGACCCCATTCCAGTTTTCTGGATAAGTTATAATAAATCTGAGGAGCTGAGGCTTCCCCTCCCCATCCAATTTGATTCCCACCTATCTCCACCTACTGTCTTAAAAAGTGGGAGGTGGGGGACAAAAGGTGTATTACTTGTATACCAGTTCGCTCCTTTTGTGTTTTAAGTAAAAAGCTAGATCAGGGAACAAATTGTGGTGCAAATGTATGCCTCAAATTGTGGTGCAAATGTACGCCTGCTCATATCAGACACCATGTGTGTGCCCTTCAATAAAGTTAGCATATTTTACTCCAAACTTTAGCTTTAGACTGCTGGTCTTAATAATAATCTTAATAAATTTTAAGTAAATGCTAAACTTGATCAGTTAATGGAGAGGACTTCATAGTGCATCAATGTAGGGATCCTTTGTGGGCTGACTGAAGGGAAATAATAATTTCAAATAATAGGAATCAGCATCTTTTCACCCATCCAATATAGTAGTAAGTGGGGGTAAACTGCAATGACAGAGTTTAAGAATGAAGGTCCAAAATAAAAAGGGATACAAATATGATAAACCCAAGAAAGTTATTCTGCCTGTATCAATAATGCCTGTATCACTGGGACATAATAGCTTTCTTTGTTCTCTGACATCAATAGTCATCCATAGGGCAATCCTAGTCAGGAACCATACTTTGGTTTATTTTTATCCCAACCTGTTTCCACATCAAAACATATCACTTTATCCGAGGACAATTCACAGAAAAATGGTGTCTTAATGCTCCAAACCCTACTACAGATATCTATAAAGCAAGAAACTGGACTATAATTAGAGCTACTCACATGATCATAGGTGCTGGCAGTAGCAGCGTTCTTACTTCACCCACATAGTGAGCACTTTGTCTATTATTTTATTCCACCTTTTTGTTTCAAGAATTCTACAACCTCACAAAATAGGTACATTCATGCCCTTGAATAAGATATACTCCATAAAAATCCACATAGACATTTTTAGGGTACACTTTTTATGATGTTGTTAAAAGATAGACTAAAGGGCTTTTTACACGGCCTGATATTAGGGGCAATTATTAGGATCAGGCATTTCTAGGAATGTTTGTTCCTAATAATTGCCCTAATTGTACTGTCTTAAAAGTGCATTTATACCCTCAGATGCAGGAGGGAACCAGTGCCTATTGACGATAAACTAAGAACACTTCTTCCTAATAATTGCCCTCATTTTTGGGACATGTAAAAGTCCTTAAATGGCATTCATTTATTTAGTTGTAAGGTAAAAACTACAGATCCGAGATAACTATATCCATGGACTAAATATATGAAAGAGATATGGAAAATGCGTAAATAAACTTTAGAAATGGAAATTTTTGTATACCAGGGGTTACATTCTTATAGTCAATATCCAAAATATGGAATGCTTCTTTTCTCTCTCTCTCTCTCTCTCGTATATAGACAGATATATATATATATATATATATATATATATATATATGGATTAAGTCATACAATCAGATTTTGAGCTGACTGAATTCTTGTCAAGACATCAAGCCCTACCAAATGGAAATTAGAAGAAAAACATTAAAGACAAAGTAGAACATTATATTTCATTTTTGCTTATAAATACAAATAACTAATATTAATAAATGGAAAGAAATATTGATGGTAGAGTTAATGAATATATTTGTGATCTACTGTAGGGCAGGGTTAGACATACCAAGGGTGAACAACTGCTGTGGCTGCACAGGGGTCCAGTAGGTCAAGAGGCACTATCACCTTTAAAGTAGCTTTTTACTGTGTTTTTGATTTTTGGCACATTCCTAAGCTAATGTATTCTATGGCTAATGCTTACTGGTGGACTGGTAGAGAGACATAAGGGGGTGCTCTCAGTACTTAACTATTGGAAAACGAGGACCCATAACTGTTCTTGCACTGGGGCCTAAGCTATCTGTGTCCTCTTCATTCTAGCTCATTCAAGAAACCTTATCCCAGTGTATTCAGCTGATTGTTGTTTTGTCATTGTCTATGTGCAATAGCTGAAGAACTTGTTGGTCATCAATGTCAACACAAAGGTGAATGAACATTGTAAATATGAAGTTGGCCATACACATTACATAAATGTTAGCTGTTCCCAGTAACATCAGCAGAATTGCCTCACCATAATGTGTATGTTACCAACTGTTCTGGACATTTACTACCAAGAAATGTAGTTCCTGCATAGTGCTGTAAAGGTATAATGCAAGGATGGCACAGGGACAAAGCCTGAGTTCAATCCATCCACAGAGCTTGTCAGCTACAACATACAGCCGACACTCTGTGGCAACTTCAAGAGTCAGAAACAGATCTTATCCTGGCTGCTTAACCCCTTGGATGACTTAGATAAAATCGATACAGTACCTTAGATTGGTTTCCATAATTAAGCCCAATCATTCGATACCAATAGGTTGTCATAGCAGCAGGGGGTATAACAAAGGATCCCAGGACTGCTATGTAAAAGATCTTTTCTAGGTCCTGCCTAAGACAAGACTTAATAGGCTGTGTATTAGTGCTATAGAGATAAAAGAATCATAGGGTCAAGTCATATAATTGGACTCAACAAAATGTTAAAAAAAAATTTTTTTAAACTTTCCCTTTAAATAAGGTTATTTAAAAACTAATGAATGAAAAATATACAATACCTACACTTAAAGCAAGTCTGTCACCAGAACCCAACATATTAACCCAAAAAAAGTACAACAGATAAAAAGTTATAATGTTCAAAAAGCATTGATGAAAAATACAAGAAATCACTGCCTCATGGCCTAAACTAAGCCATGACATATCCTTAAATTGGTGCCACTCCATTGATACTGGCAGAGTTGGAATTTTCTCTCTAACCGCCCCTGTTTCTAAGCAATCGGTGGTGTTAGTTTCAGCACCCAACATGCTAATTAGGCTCCCTAGTGTCAAGTGGGTGGTCTTTAGATGGAGCAGACATATAGGGACCACCCACCTGAGTAGAGAGCCTTATAAGCTTATTGCATGCTTAAACCAACAGCATTGATTGCTCAGTAATAGTGGGGGCTAGAGAAAAAAATTCCAACTGATGGTGCGGCACTTATTCGAGGATGCAAAATGTTGGAGTCAGTGTAGGTGGTGAAAGGTCCTCTTTAAGGGGATAATGGTGGTATTAGATTTTTAAAAACTAAAATGATAGACATTGTTTTATGTCATCCTTTGGTGAGCCATCACAAAAGTTAGTATATTTTCAATTATCTCTGTACCTGCCCAGACCATGTTAGTCTTGACCAGTGCCAGCAATATTACACCTCAATAGGATTGATGGAAGAGAAGATATTACTACAGTATAGAACAATTAAAGATACTGTAGCTCTGCTACGTGGTGCGTTGTGGAAACAGTTTGAGGCTGTATACGAACGCCATTGTTCTGCATCAGTGACACACTACATTCACGCTTCTTTCAACAGCTTGCTGAGCAAAGCTCATACTGTACTTAAAAGATAATATACCCAAGGGCAAACAGTAAGAAAATACAGATAGCAGTATACCACAGACAGAGATCAACATAGTCAACATAGGGTCATTCTCAAAACTAAATAAAATCCAACATCAAAAATAATCTTATATACGTTATGAATCCCCTAATGTTTACATAGTGCCAGCATCCCTTTAAGATGTATGTAAATGTGCGCTGTTTTATTCTCTGTTGTTTTACTTCATACTGTATATGAAAGGGAATTGATTCATATTCATCTCTTTCATGAAATACCAGTAGTATTAAAATCAATTTAATCCCTTCCCTCGATCCACAGGAAATGTAGACTTCTGCATATTTATCGTCTTGTCCCTCCACTGTTAATGTGTATGATTGTAATCTTTATACTGATGTAGAATAGAATATGGTTTCCTCAGACCACATCGGTCACATTATGGACTAATATATTTACAAAGATAGATTATTGTGATATTTGCAAAGATGGATTCTGCCATTGACATTTAGTGACATCCTCATTTTATATTTATGGACTGAAAGTGTGTCTATGAGCCGGGCGGCCACTCCAATCTCTCCAGTCTTATCTATGTCATATTAGAATATTTAGGGTATATTAATAGTATGCTTTATAGATTTATGTATGTATTGTCACTTTCACACTGTACCTTATTATGGCTCTGTACAGACTTTTATTTTTAAAGAGCTGAAAAACGTGGAAAAAAAAACCGCGAACAACTGGACTGTATGGGAAGAGGATGTACAGAGGCATACCTACCTCCTATAAGGTATAAGTGGAAGTGTAACTCCAATCTCAGCGAATATACAGTATATGGATCCATGTGAAGTAAGCTGCTGCATTGTCTCCTATCCAATCCTATCTAATGGCGGGTCAAGAGTGGGGGGTGTAGCAGGCAAGAATAAACAAAAGGTGAGTGAATTATCTTGTGCTGCCCAATCAGGGTATGTTCACATGGAGAAATTTGCTAGAAGATAAACAACACTCTGCTGGTATCTGGGTGCAGCAAGTAGGATTCCACCCCATATAGATATATATACACCCACGAAAAGTGGCACTCCAATGAGATATAATGCACTTGTGAATTTATTAATAGTATTGCAATCCAAATATTCAAAGCAATGTTTGGGCTGCATAAGCAACCTTCATCAGGCTGATTGCAGTTGTGAGTAGGAAGTCCAGGATAGATGGCCAAGGGAATAGCTTGTGGCAGAATTGTATGTCCTAAACCCAGGTGTGGCTACAAAAGGAATGGGAAATATAAAGGAAGCTCTTATACTTGTATCTTCTGTTCAATCCACACCTGGCTTTGGCTCAAAAAAGACAGCAAAATCTGCAACAAAAAAAAATCAGCTTTTCCGCAACATGGGGGCTTAGCCTTAGACCAAATATCTGTTGGCTTAGTTTACACCAGACCAAACAAAGTTCTTGCGTTCATGGTCCACACTTAGATTACTGGAGAAAGTCTTGAAAATGCAGGAAAAAATTTGAATTACATATATTTACAAAAATGTTTAACTTTTAATTGTCTTCAAATCTAAATATGGTTAAGATAATGGGAAAACCTCTTTAAGGCCGGGGACCCACATTGCGTTTTACCGTATCTGCAAAGTGGATGGTATTCTGGTTAATCCCAACCACACATTGCAGAAAAAAAATCTGCAGTAGAAATCCTGCCGTTTCAAAAACCATTGAGTTTATATAATAGGGACAGAAAGTCCGCAGAGGAAAACTCTATGGATTTTCTATGAAAAACGCTGCAGAAAAAAAAAATGTGATACATTTCCGCCACAGTCTATTACGCAGCGTTTTGTGGCTCCAGCTCACTATGTGGGGCCTTAGCCTCAATGTCATCCTTAGTCCCTTTGCTTAGATAGTCTCAGACAGTTGTATCTTGAGAAATGTCTGTGGTAAGTTGGATCTCTGTTTTTATCAAATCTTCGAAATGAATAATGGCTTCAGTCATTACCTTGATCTGCTCTGCCATAGTTTCAGCTATAGTTTCCTTGTTGTTACCAAATACTCCATTTTGCATCCTGGGTGCAGACAACAGAGTTGAAAAAAGAGGATGCCAGGTATTATTCTTGCTGGGAGAGTAAGATCTCCATATATCAGTCAAGGGACAATTTATATATTTTATTTATTTATTTATTTAGCTTACTTGTATAGCGCCATCATATTCCGCAGCGCTTTACAGATATTGTCAGTCACTGTCCCATATAGAGCTCACAATCTACATTTCCTATCAGTATGTCTTTGGGACAAGGTCTAACAATAATTTTGACCTACTTCAAACAGGACACAGCAGCACAGCTCCTGCTCCAGACAGTTGTCTTATAACCAGACAATGGATAGTGAAGAGTAGGAGAGAATAAATAGAGCTCCTGGGATACGTAGAGATTTCTTGATACATTATTTACTTTTTATTGTAATATGACATAAAATAAAATGAAACCAGAGGAAGACATTAATGGAGAAAGGGTTGGGATATTTAAAAAATCTGAATTTTATGTATATAGTATTCATTTGAGAGATGACATACAAATACAGTGAGTAAACATGAAGGACATACTGGATAATTTTACTTACCAAATTTATTTTTTCTATGTATCCGTAATTATAAAGCAGTAAAAATAAAATCACTATTTCTAAATACCTATCACACTATTACATGATACAAAATTACTTTCTCAAAATTATTCAAATGTATGTCCCCGTCTTGATAGAACCCTAATTTATGGGTAGTTGAATGGTGTCAATCTGGTCTAGCATATTCCATTGGAAACACAAGTAAATAAAATGAGATACAAAAAAAAAAAAAAATTACATTGCAGTCCAAAAAGGAAAAGCCTACTTGAGAGGCTATATGGCCATTGCTTTATTCACCTATTTATAGAATCCTGAACGAGGTGACTTTCTGCATACCAATGTGACGGTTTCCTATAGAAAGCAATTATGCAGCTCAGCTCTGCTTATGGTTCGCTCTGCTTGTCGAAAGAGCGAGAAGGTGTAAACATAAGCATTTTTCAGCGCCATGGATCGATATTGCATTGATGACTTTCAGCTGACCCTTAGCCCTACAGAAATACCAATAGCAAAGTAGTGCATCTTGCATTCTCCAATGGTTGCCCAGCTTAAGCTTCCAATTTTGCAATCGATCGAAAGTCATCTTTGTGAATAAAGCTTGAAATTTCAAAGCAACAGCAAGCAATTTTTAAAGGTCAGGTAAAGGTTTGTGTTTTGCTTGACCTGTGATTTTATTTTGCTGCATGCTTCTTTGTAACCACTAAAAGTAGTGGGAAAAAATAAAGGTTTTTTTTTTCCAATGTATTTTTAGTAAGCCTTTGGGCATTTTCACTGTCCCTAAAAGAACACGGTTGCATGGCAACCTTGCAGTTGCCATGGAGACTTCATGTGTAAGCAGCTGCTGAAATCAGCATTAACTCCAGGCTTGCAGGTTTTTCATTCCATTACATAGTGAAGAGAAAACACATAGGACAACACATTTCTACAAAGGGAAGTCACCTAGATAATGTCACACACAAACATATGTTTCAAGATTATTCTTTCCACTGTTTTATTACTGCAATTACAGCCCAGCTAAGATTACAGAATTATATCGTTTCCATTTGCTTTGGTTGACAACAGTTCACATTCGTTAAAGTTAAGTGTAAATTGCATTCCTTTACGTCCATGTTTCCGATATCAGTTCCACCTATCCTTTGGGCCATCTTTAAATAGATACAATTTAGATACATTGTATCAAATGGATACACAAGCTATATAGGAACCCTTATTAAAATTTCCAGTTGAGCGCAATAAGCAAACTGGCCGACTGACGTGAACCATTATAACATAGAAACATAGATGATTGACGGCAGGAAAAGCGCACATCTAGTCTGCCCTTACATTATTTCCATTTTATCTTAGGATAGACATGTATTTATCCTAGGCATGCTTATATCCACTTACTGTAGAGTTCCCAACTAATAATAACCTGTTCAACATAATGATATTAATCTCTTTGGTTTTATAGATTGTTTTTTTTGTCATTTTTTTAAGAGAAGCTTCTTCACCATTCTAACTAGGTCAATTCTCAACATAATTGATACTATATGTAAGAAGGTATAGTGATGTAGCAGTGCTGAGAGCAGCCATTTCATTGCAAAGCTTCAATAGCTTATCATGACACCACAGTGATATATAGCAATTGACAAACACAGCACTGCTGCATCTATGTGTGCGCTTAATGTACTTACTATACGAAGAGTCGCTGATCACTTACATTAGAACAATGAAGTATTTAAAGCATAAAAATAAATAAAATTATAAAAAAAATAAAAAAAAAATAAATAATAAATGATGTTTCAAAAGAATGTGAATATCTGCGTTTGTAAAATACTACTCGAAGAGCTTTGCATGGTCTAAGGGAGGTAAAATGAATACGGTGCTGAAAATAGTATCTATATCATGACTATATATCATAACTGACTGCACTAAAAGGAAAAATAAAGAATAGGCACAGGTTAAATACTGGGATGCGATTCTTCATCTTCCATGCTGAGATCTTGGTCATGACATATGTATGTGATTTATTCCACTTTATAAATGACCATTGAGTAGAAGTCAATATAGCAATACTAAGAATATATCTGTAATTCCTGCTTTCACGTAGTGTCCCTCTGAGCAATATGGCAGAGCAGCCTTCCTTTTTATTAGTTGGAGGTTCACATCTCAAGAACATAACCCGCCATTACTGAAGGAACCATGACATATGTATAGACAATTGTTAAGGAGAATGCAAGGCTATGTGTGTATAAGCTAAAGCTGTGACGGAATTGGAAAGTACAGTGCGGGGACATAAAACACAACAAGGATGTGCCTTTTATATTCAGGAAAACCTTACAATCGGCAGGATTACTAATCCTGTGTAAAGGCATGTGTGTTCCCACAAGACTGCAGATCATAACCATAGCAGGAAAAAAACTCACCAATCCGTGCATTTTTAGGTTTTAATGTGTAAATGCATTGCAAAAAGTGAAAGTCACAATGTCAATCCATGCCATACAGTACGTCAATTTCTGTTGTGGATTTTTTATTTTTTTTTTTTCAGCATGTACCTTAGATTTAGTAAAATCTCATTCACTTTGCTTGTACTATGTAATATGCTGCAGATTTTTTTCACGCAGTTCCATGACAGAAAACCCAGAGCGTATCTGTAACATGTAAGCATGTCCATATTAGTAGTCAGACAGTGTAAATTTAGACTAGACAGTGTAATAATGCCCCAGATTTATTACAGCGGCTGATGAAGGATGATAAATCTGGTGAATCTTTAGACACTTGTCTAACCTTACACCTCCACATTGTTGGCTTGCTTTACGTGAAAATAGCCAAAATTTTGGAGTATGTTTGGGTTTCCCACTAAGCAACTCCACTTACTACCAAGTCATATCACGTTACATTCTTAGGTAAGGATCATATATGACAACACCAATATATAGTATAAAGGTATACATTTTATTAAATATAAAATCTACATATATGAGGAATACATTAAAACAGCAGAGACATTTCACAACAAAAACTAAAGCAATGGGTGAAGGATACAGCATCGTAGAAGAAGCCAGCAAAATGGTTAATAACCATAATAACAATCCCCAAGGGTTAAGCACTGTGTTCACAGATCATATAAATACATTACTGACCTGTATTAGCCATAACCGCCCTCTATAAGCTTGTGGCATTGCATAGTTTTAGAAAAATATACATTTATTTAGCTCCATGTGATGGTTTATGCCTTCATATAAGGCTCTGCTCTCAATACCGTTATTCCTGTTCCATCAGGGGTTTCAGTACTTTGTGATGGTAAGAACAGAATAGTCTGCAGCACTAGCCTTGCTATCAAAAATATCTGAACGCTAAATGAAACCTGACATCCCATTATAAGCCAATAGGATCCATCAGGATTCAATGGGATCCATTTAAAAATGAATCCATCATAGATGTCATGGCTTTATTATGAATTGAAGTCATGATGCTAGTGTGAACAGAGCATTACTTAAACTGAGATCCTTCAAAATTTCTTAAAGGGAATTTGTCAGCAGTATATTGGTTATAAACCTAATTCCAGTACCTTGTAGAGGAAATTCTATAGTTTCCAAATATCCCTCTTTTATTCAGCTTTGGAGCCCCATTTTCATGTAACTGATGATATGATAGACAAGCTAAGACATGCCACAAAGCACTTTCTTCTCATTTGCATATGCAAAAAAAAGTTATTTACATAATAATAAGAAGCTGGAAACTGTAAGTATAAGGTACTAGGATTAGGTTTATAACTGGCTCCCTTTAAGGTTACATTCACATTGCTATTGTTCTGTCCATTGTTCTGATCCATCGTGGACCTAAACTTTACAGAATGAAAGGTGTAGATGGAGCACCCAGCATTTCTATCCTTCATCCTTTCACTCTAATGTTAAAGAAACATGGAAGCTTTCTTCTTTATTTTTTCTATTGGAAGATAAAGTCCTGCATGTAGGATTTTTTTACCCATTGAAATAAACAAACATGTATGGACTGAAGCTTCTATCTTTTTCTAACATTAGAGTGATTGATGAAGGATTTCAATGGAAGGTGCTCCATCTGCATCCTTCATTATGTCAACATTTCAGTCCGTTGTTCTGATCTGATGAATGAATCAGAACAATGGACAGAAGAAAGGCAGTATGAACTTAGCTTAAGTTTATATCAATCTTAAAAAAAGGTTGCTTATAGATATCCTGAAACATCTGCATTTCAATCTTTTAGCTAATTGGTCAGTTATATGGCCTCACATGGACTCCTGAGTAACAGTGAATGTGATTGGTTAAAGCTCCCATCTTTATACTCATCATTCAGAGAGACCATCCACTAAGATTGTTCCAAAAATGGTGTAACACGGCAGTAAAATTATTTTGTAGTGATATTGGTTGTTGCTCGAAACACAGTGACAGATGTTCTTAAAGCAGTTCTTCAAGGAGGACTGGTGTGAATTCCTCCACATTGAGGTGAAAGGCCAATAGCAATACATAGGAAGGTTCTGATTGTAATTGTTGTCGCTAAAGATGACTAGAGAATTCTTATATTCCATTCTCTGTGGATCATCTAAAACATGAATCATTGCTTGTTTTATCATTTTAGAAATATAATTTAAAGGGGCAGTTTCAGGTCATATGTGTGAACCTGTCTTCATTAACATTAATACAATTTTATTATATTAGCATATTCTGTAATGTTATGTTTCAAGTTTAGAAATGATTGCGTGATAAATGTTCTTTTGTTGTATTGTACTTAAAGGAAAAGTGTCACCTATTTGTTTTTGCTAATCAAAACCAGATGTTCTGTAACCTATTATGAGGGCAGCCATCTTGTCTAAGTTGTTGTTAACAGTATAACAGAAATATTATAGTTAACAGAAATATGCAGAAGAAACATGGACCATGGCAACCTATATCTGGAGATGCCATTGACTTCTAAGGAAGAGTTTTTAGGCATGTTCTGTGACCTGTGCAGAGGTCACTGTGCATGGAGGGGGAGGAGGTGATCATCTTGTGTTATCTATTTGTAGTAGAGATATTACCTAGGAAAGAAATATTTTTCCTTAGTGGAAAAACAGGAACTTGATCTATAGTAGCTCACTTCTCCCTGTTTCTCCTAAAACCTAGGTTATTGCCTCTCAATTTTCGAAACAGCTGTTGCATATGGGTCTCTTTCTTTCAGGAACATATTTTAAAATTGACTTTATTCCCTAATTATGTCACTGGTTGTCTGGAAATCAAGTATTGATTTATAAGAAACAACCTTTCAAAAGGGGGCGCTACAGCAAGTTCCCTATTTCCACCAAGGACGTATTTGCATATTCCTTATTATTTGTTATTTTTGCAAAAGGAGGATCTACTAAATATTAATGTCACTTTTCTGTTGAGGTGCCCATACTTTTGCACCGGTCAAATTTTGGTTTAATGCATATTGCACATTTTCTGTTAGTACAATAAACCTCATTTCAATCCTGAAATATTACTGTGTCCATCAGTTATTAGATATATCAAATTGAAATGGCTGTTGCAAACACCCAAATATTTAGAACTAAAAATGATTAAGATTAATAGGGGTGCCCAAACTTTTTCATATGACTGTATATTTAAAGGGTTTTTCAGACATATATAAATGTGTAAACGGGGCTGTAGGTGGGTTAAACAAATAAGAGATCTCATACTCACCGATCCCCGCTGCTGCCATAACTATGGTGCCCACTTCCCTGCTGTGCTCCACTTCATGCTCTTGTCCCAACACAGCAAGAAATGGCAGCAGTGGGGAGCAGTACTGGCAGGGGATGGGTGAAGCAAGTATAAGCTCTTTTATATTTTTAAAACCCATTAGCAGCACATATTTCTCTACGGCTGGAAAATCCACTAGGAGCTTATAAAATGCTTTTTATTATTTAGTTTAAGTTATTAATAGTATTCCATAATTTCTCTGTCTACTCACTTAATATGAAGTTTTGTATCAGAAAAATATATGAAGGTATATTAAAAAAATAATTAAAAGAGAATGTTAGGTCCATTGGAATAACAAGCAAATAGTGCACTAAGTTAGACATTCACTTTAAAGAGAGCATTGTGTACAGAAAATTTTCCCAAAATTTTTGAACAACTTTTCTTATAACTTTATGTTGTGTTGTCCCTCTGTTATTCATCCCAGAAATGTATAAATAAATTGACGACTAGGTGTTACTATTTTTGTGTCAAGGGGGTGTGTACCTGACTGGATAGTGTAAGAGAATGCAGGACACAACTCTAACTTGTAACACTTAGTAGTAATTTCATCATAAATTTCTTTAAGAAATAACAGAGGAACAGTATAGAGTTCTAAGAAAAACTAAATTCTTATATTTTCAAGAATGCAATTATTTAGATGATCACTTCAAGGGGAGGTCATTTTCCCTGGTTCAAGACTAGACAAAACAATAATAATGTCTTTGAGTCATTTTTATTATTATAGTGCATTTAAGCTAATAAATATAAAGTAATCCAACTCATGTAAACACATATTTAATAAGATAATAACCAATATGTACAGTTAGATTCAGAAATATTTGGACTGTGACATAAGTTCTGGCAATTTAGCTGTTTACCAAAACATATTCAAGATAGAGCTATACAATCAATATGGGTTTAAATTGCAGACTCTCAGATCTAATTTGAGGGTACTCACATCCTAATTGGAGGATGAGTTTAGGCATTTGCATCTGGAAGCTGTTGCTATGAACCCACAACATGCGGTCAAAGGAGCTGTCAATGGAAGTGAGACAGACCATCATTAGGCTGAAAAAAAAGAAAAAATCCATCAGAGAGATAGTGGAAATGTTAGGAGTGGCCAAATCAACAGTTTGCGCACTGGTGAGCTTGGGAACTCAAAATGGCCTGGATGTTTACAGACGACAACAGTGGTAGATGATCATAGAATCCTTTCCATAGTGAAGAAAAACCCCTTCACAAAATTCACTCAAGTGAAGAACACTCTCCAGTAAGTAGGTGTATCAGTATCTACTGTATGTCTTCCATAAAGTGAAGACTTCATGAGATCAAATACAGAAGGTTGACCACAAAAAAGCCAGATTAGACTTTGCCAAAAAACATCTAAAGAAGCCAGCCCAGTTCTGGAACAGTATTCTTTGGACAGATTAAAATAAGACCAACCTGTACCAGAATGATGGGAAGAAGAAAGTATGGAGAAGGCTTGGAACGACTTATGATCCAAAGAACACCACATCTTCTGTAATACATGGTGGAGGTAGTCTTATGGTATGGGTGCGCATGGTTTCCAGTGGCACTGGGTCACTAGTATTTTTAAATGATTTGACAGAAGACAGAAGCAGCCAGATAAATTCTGAAGTGTAGAGGGATATACTTTCTGCTCATATTCAACTAAATGCAGCAAGTTTGATTGGACGGCACTTCACTGTACAGATGGACAATGACCCAAAACATACTGCAAAAGCAACCCAGGAGTTTTTTAAGGCAAAGAAGTGGAATATTCTGCAATAGCCGAGTCAACCACCAGACTCAACCCAATCAAGCATGACTTTCAATTACTTAAAACAAAACTTAAGGCAGAAAGACCTACAAACAAGCAACATCTGAAGACAACTGCAGTAAAGGAATGGCAAAGCATCACAAAGGAGGAAAACCAGCGTTTGGTGATGTCCATGGGATCCAGACTTCAGGCAGTCATTGCCTGCAAAGGATTCTCTACAAAAATGTACATTTTATTTATGGTAATTTTAATTTGCCCAATTATTTTGAGCCCCTGAAATGAAGAGGCTTTATAGAAAAATTGTTGCAATTCCTAAATGTTTTATAGAATATTTTTGTTCAACCCCTTGCATTAAACCTGAAAGCCTAGACTTTCATTTCAAATCCAATGTTGTGGAATCCAGAACCCAAATCATAAAGATTGTGTCACTGTCCAAGTATTTCTGGACCTAACTGTAAATGTGAGACAAAGCCTAGAATATTTTCATATGAATGTTTAGTAACGGGCACATTTCCTACATGTATCACAGGCAGCATGCATGTGACATAATGAACTGTATTATTCACCCATATATTGTTTTACTTCTTTTACTTTCCCATTTGACCAAACAAAACATGTGACCTCTCATCTGCTACATTGTAAAATGATATTGATTTATGTTCTACTTCTGGCCTATTACTAGACTGAAGCTTTAATCCTTAAAGGAACAAAATGAAATAAACAAACATGTAATTCATTATCTTTCAAAGAGTATAATAATTGAGTGATTTGGGCAGTATCCAATAGCTATTCCCTAATGGCTGAGGTATCTAACTGCGCCAAGAATGTATAAATCAGAGTTGTTGAAAAACAAAAAGTCAACAGTCATTGACATCTTCATTATTTAATAAAAATATAACACAATCTTTTACAAATATGTCATTTTAACACAGTTTTTGTTCCAGAAATATATGGATGGCACATATTGATAGTGTTATTCAAACATTTTACGCTTTCGATTGCAATGAGAAGGAAAATTGTGGTATTACTCTTATAGGTGTTGTATGATATTTGAAAAAAATAGTCCTTTTTATTTTCTTTAATAAAACTACTCATTTCAATTCAGAACAGTCCTGCGTAAGTAGTACACTTAAAGGGGTTGTCCAGGATCTGAAGATATTTGATACTGGGGACCTATCCACAGGATAGGTCATCAGTATCAGATTGGTCGGGGTTCAACACCTGAATCATCAGATCGGGCCCTTGGAAGCCATGTACTAAGCATATGCTCAGAAGCAGCCCTGCTCCTCTTTAAGTGAATGGGAGAGGCTAAGGTTCCTGGCACCCCTATACTGTACAGACCAGAAGCTCCATACAGTGTACGGATCTCCGTACACTATGGTGGTGGTGCTGGGGAACTGCAGCCGTGCACCCCATCACTTGCAAAGGAGCAGGTCTGCTTCCAACTGTATGGGTCTCTACTTAGTATATGGCTTCTGGGGGCCACATCAGTTGATCTTTGGATAGGTCATCAGTACTAAATATCTTCAGATCCTGGAAAAGTCCTTTAATAGTAATTAGAGGACCCCCAATAGCCATTGCAGGGAATTTACTTTTCCCTTTACACCAGATAACTGGCATAGATGGGAATAGTTGTGGTGCATCTTTAGTATAAAGTGCTTTTTTGCACCAGTGATGCACCACTTCCCTCTTTCTGCTGCCTGCACTTTTCACAGAAGTGGGAGGAGTGGGGTAGAGATTAATACAGGTTTAGGTGAGGAGGCCTCAGCCCAATAAATTTAGTACACCTGAAAACTGGCATGAGTTGTATAGGAAATCTATGTCAGTTCCTAACTGGCGTAAATTTCCATTCTGCTGCACAGGAGTAGGCCTGAATTACTAAGAAGTCAGATCCTCTTAATAATTAAGGCTAAGCTATTGCCTACGAGGGACTGGATTA
The DNA here is from genome assembly GCA_947044405.1 of Leptodactylus fallax. Taxonomy (NCBI): domain Eukaryota; kingdom Metazoa; phylum Chordata; class Amphibia; order Anura; family Leptodactylidae; genus Leptodactylus; species Leptodactylus fallax. The sequence goes on along the minus strand of CAMRHE010000038.1, from coordinate 8,740,041 downwards.
AAACTGGAGTACAGAAAGTCTTGTATCATGTTCAGACCTATTTAAAGGGTACCTGAGTTTTCATGAAAAGTAGAAATTTGTCCAGGGTCTAGCTGGGCAGTCTCTTCTATGACTGTATAAGCCTTCATACGTGGTGTCCTATCAGTTTCTTTGGGTACACCATAGTTTTTTTGGGTACACCACATTTTGCATTGTCTCTAAGGCTGTGGGCATGTACAGTAAGGAGTAGTCTGCCCCCTACCCTATTCATTACTGATACTGTTCTGTCATTCTGCCTGGAGTAACTGCACAATAGCAAACAAATAGCTGTGAAAAGCCCAAGTGACCAAAATATAGGTGATCCAGGAACACTGGACTGCAAATACATGCAGGTAAGCATTCAAAACACAGGGGGAAAAAACTATCTAACAGCACAGTCAGGAAAGCTGCTTGCTGTTTGTGAATAATATCCCATTTGTAATCACACAAGCAGTCAGAAGTAGATACAAGTATATAGAAGACTTTTTTCTTACATTATACGCTTTGAGATTTGCAAAATATTCAGTCATTTGTACAGAGCAACAGCTTGTAGACATGTGTGGAGTCTATGAGGAGAATCAACCCCTCCCATCTGATAAAACACAACCCCCTTCTTCCGCTCACTGTGATCCTGTGTTGCTTATTTAATGTATCTATGGACTGACCAGCCATATTTTTAATTAATGTGCATTACATTTTGGTCCAGAATCACGTGCTATATGAAATAAGATTATGTTGTCTGAAAAGTTAGTGACCTTTTACGTAAATGGGGCTGAGCTGCAATACCAAACACAACCTATGATGGAACTGTTTCTGAAAAAAACAGACCTGATGTTGTTTCCATAGAGATTGTTGCTGAATTGCACAGTTTTGCCATTCACCAAAATGTCAAAAGCGTATATTCTAAATATGCTTTTTGGCCTCAATATCACATTTTTATTTTACATATTTCTCCATGATGTGGTTAATGTGGTACATGTTTCTTTCTCAATATTGTCTGACATAATTGCCATATTGTGTTGCTTTTGCTAGATATTATAAGCAAATAAAATAAACTTGGGTTTAATTTGATAGTAAAATCAGGTCTCAGCATCCTACAGTCATGGCCAAAAGTTTTGAGAATGATACAAATATTAATTTTTACAAAGTCTACTGCTTCAGTTTTTCTAATGGCAATTTGCATATACTCCAGAATGTTATAAAGAGTGATCAGCTTAACAGCAATTACTTGCAAAGTCAATATTTGCCTAGAAAATGAACTTTATCTCCCAAAACACATTTCAACATCATTGCAGCCCTGCCTTAAAAGGACCACCTAACATCGTTTCAGTGATTGCTCCATTAACACAGGTGTGGGTGTTGATGAGGACAGGGCTGGAGATCAATCTGTCATGATTAAGTAAGAATGACACCACTGGACACTTTAAAAGGAGGCTGGTGCTTGCCATCATTGTTTCTCTTCTGTTAACCATGGTTATCTCTAAAGAAACACGTGCAGTCATCATTGCACTGCACAAAAATGGCCTAACTGGGAAGAGTATTGCAGCTAGAAAGATTGCACCTCAGTCAACAATCTATCGCATCATCAAGAACTTCAAGGAGAGAGGTTCCATTGGTGCCAAAAAGGCTCCAGGGCGCCTAAGAAAGACCAGCAAGCGGCAGGACTGTCTCTTAAAAGTGTTTCAGCTGCAGGATCGGGCTACCAGCAGTGCAGAGCTTGCTGAGGAATGGCAGCAGGCAGGTGTGAGTGCATCTGCACGCACTGTGAGGTGGAGACTCTTGGAGCAAGGCCTGGTCTCAAGGAGGGCAGCAAAGAAGCCACTTCTCTCCAGAAAAAACATCAGGGATATTCTGCAAAAGGTACAGGGAGTGGACTGCTGAGGACTGGGGTAAAGTCATTTTCTCTGATGAATCCCCTTTTCGATTGTTTGGAACATCTGGAAAACAGCTTATTCGGAGAAGAAGAGGTGAGCGCTACCACCAGTCTTGTCTCATGCCAACTGTAAAGCATCCTGAAACCATTCATGTGTGGGGTTGCTTCTCAGCCAAGGGAATCGGCTCTCTCACAGTCTTGCCTAAAAACACAGCCATGAATAAAGAATGGTACCAGAATGTTCTCCAAGAGCAACTTCTCCCAACCGTCCAAGAGCAGTTTGGCGCTCAACAATGCCTTTTCCAGCATGATGGAGCACCTTGCCATAAAGCAAAGGTGATAACTAAATGGCTCAGGGAACAAAACATAGAGATTTTGGGTCCATGGCCTGGAAACTCCCCAGATCTTAATCCCATTGAGAACTTGTGGTCAATCATCAAGAGACGGGTGGACAAACAAAAACCAACAAATTCAGACAAAATTAAAGCATTGATTCTGCAAGAATGGACTGCTATCAGTCAGGATTTGGTCCAGAAGTTGATTGAGAGCATGCCAGGGAGAATTGCAGAGGTCCTGAAGAAGAAGGGTCAACACTGCAAATATTGACTTGCTGCATTAACGCATTCTAACTGTCAATATAAGCTTCTTTTACTCATAATATGAATGCAATTATATTTCTGTATGTGATAAAAACATCTGACAAACACACATAAAAACCAGAGGGCAGCAGATCATGTGAAAATATAATATTTGTGTCATTCTCAAAACTTTTGGCCATGACTGTATATCTATGGTGCAGTATATATAGTTTTCTATAAAACACTTGGATTCACCTAACAGGTTAAAGTAGAGGCACAAGAGATGTAATGTCCTTTATGAACTTTTAGACAGAAGGTTCAATAGACACTAATGAGTTACAAACTTAAAGTGCACCTGTTCTTTGAGATGTCTTTTTAAGATATGCTGTTATTTATGTATATGAAGAGTAATTATTTCTAGCTGTCACATCACTTCTATCCTGAATTTTTACCAGTTTTCCCTTCTGCATGCTCTATCACTAATTCTTTGTTGTCCCTGAGCTGGTGGGTGGTGACTACCTGCTCGATGTCTTCCATAGACAGCACATGGAGAAAGCAGGAGACTCTGCTCCCTAACTCTCTTTCTTACTTAGAAGCAGCCTAGAGGACATTACAGAGCAGTACTAAACAATAATGGTCTGAATAAAGCACATGGGACGAAAATGTTATATTTCCTGTAGCAGTATGTCTATGTGTATCTCTGCTTTTCTATCACTGGGGTCCCCATTCTCCTCCATCATTCCCACAATTGCAACCATGTTAAATATCAAAATCAGAGTATTTATGTCCCAACCCTAGAACCAACCATAAACTTGTCCAGGATTGCCTACTTTTGGGTGAGATATCCATAAACACTACCACTTTTCTGGATCACTTTTACTGGGACCTGTCCGATTTGACCATTTAACTTTCTTTTGCTCTATTATGTACATATATATTGTACATACACAGATGTTGTACAAAGAAACATTACATGCTTAGTTGCACCGTCCAACAATGGACACCGGATAAGTGCATAAAGTATGCAAAAAAGCCTTGTCTGGATACAGCTTATATAAGTGAACCCAGTCTTTGAATATATCCACACATGGCAGATTCATTGTAGAAATTTCTGAAAATCTATTCTAGACAAGCACATGGATTTCTGCAAGCCCCATTCAGATAAATAGGACACTCACATAACTCTTTTATTCTTCCCTTTACACATCAGGAGATATTCCATCTATTTTAGGATGTAATTTAAAAGTGAAACCTTAATTTACAGATATAGGTTTGTTGGTTTCCATTAGAATACTTTAAAGTCTTATTTGTCGCTTGCTTTTACAAATGCTGGAATGTATGGGATAAAAAAGGATTCATAAACGTGTATCAGATTTTGGTACTAGCTTCTATCCTCGGTGAACAGGTGCAACACACAGCAAGCCATGTGAAAGACATTGGGTAGTTAATCCTATGAAAATCTGGCTTAAAGTCTTAAAATAGATATCCTTAGGTATCCTCAAGATGTGTATGAACTGCTAACAACTCAGCTCTTTACTGTTACAGGTGTTCATCTGTCCTTCTACTCGGTTATGTATTTTATCCACATGCAAGAATTCAATACATAGACTGAGTCATCTGTTCCTAAAATATATTAATTCCAAATATATAGACAAAATATATAAACCTTTCCACTGGCATTGATAGGGTTGATGAGTTCATAGATAAGCAGTTAAAATGTCATGTATGGGTGTATACCATATAGAAAAGAAAGTCTAAAATAAGATATTAAATATGATAAAGCATAACAAAATTTTCTTAAATGAAAGCTTGAACAAGCAGTCTTATCTTCCATGTCATAGAGCAGGAGGAGCTGAGCAGATTGATATATATTTATTACAATGAATTTAGTATAACTAATCACTTATTCAATTAAATCTTGGCTTATTCTAGGCTAAGGAGTCCGGTGGGCGGCCCTAATCAGTGATTGACAGCTAACTGATACAGGTAAGGCTACAGATCATTAAGAGAACCTAGTCATTGGACTCTTGAGCTCTGAATGAGGCTCAGCATCTCCTGCTCTATTCCAGGATGTCAATAGGATGGACAGAATTTTCAAGGTAATAGGTAGCTTTTAGGTTTACTTTCTTGTAATACACTACCGTTCAAAAGTTAGGGGTCACCCAGACTATTTTGTGTTTTCCATGAAAACTCACACTTTTATTTATCAAATGAGTTGCAAAATGAATAGAAAATATAGTCAAGACATTGACAAGGTTAGAAATAATGATTTTTATTTGAAATAATAATTCTCTCCTTCAAACTTTGCTTTCATCAAAGAATGCTCCATTTGCAGCAATTACAGCATTGCAGACCTTTGGCATTCTAGCTGTTAATTTGCTGAGGTAATCTGGAGAAATTTCACCCCATGCTTCCAGAAGCCCCTCCCACAAGTTGGATTGGCTTGATGGGCACTTTTTGCGTACCATACGGTCAAGCTGCTCCCACAACAGCTCAATGGGGTTGAGATCTGGTGACTGCGCTGGCCACTCCATTACAGATAGAATACCAGCTGCCTGCTTCTTCCCTAAATAGTTCTTGCATAATTTGGAGGTGTGCTTTGGGTCATTGTCCTGTTGTAGGATGAAATTGGCTCCAACCAAGCGCTGTCCACAGGGTATGGCATGGCGTTGCAAAATGGAGGGATAGCCTTCCTTATTCAAAATCCCTTTTACCTTGTACAAATCTCCCACTTTACCAGCATCAAAGCAACCCCAGACCATCACATTACCTCCACCATGCTTGACAGATGGCGTCAGGCACTCTTCCAGCATCTTTTCAGTTGTTCTGCGTCTCACAAATGTTCTTCTGTGAGATCCAAACACCTCAAACTTCGATTCGTCTGTCCATAACACTTTTTCCAATCTTCCTCTGTCCAATGTCTGTGTTCTTTTGCCCATATTAATCTTTTCCTTTTATTAGCCAGTCTCAGATATGGCTTTTTCTTGGTCACTCTGCCCTGAAGGCCAGCATCCCTGAGTCGCCTCTTCACTGTAGATGTTGACACTGGCGTTTTGCGAGTACTATTCAATGAAGCTGCCAGTTGAGGACCTGTGAGGCGTCGATTTCTCAAACTAGAGACTCTAATGTACTTGTCTTGTTGCTCAGTTGTGCAGCGGGGCCTCCCACTTCTCTTTCTACTCTGGTTAGAACCTGTTTGTGCTGTCCTCTGAAGGGAGTAGTACACACCGTTGTAGGAAGTCTTCAGTTTCTTGGCAATTTCTCACATGGAATAGCCTTCCTTTCTAAGAACAAGAATAGACTGTTGAGTTTCACATGAAAGTTCTCTTTTTCTGGCCATTTTGAGAGTTTAATTGAACCAACAAATGTAATGCTCCAGATTCTCAACTAGCTCAAAGGAAGGTCAGTTTTATAGCTTCTCTAACCAGCAAAACTGTTTTCAGCTGTGCTAACATACTTGCACAAGGTTTTTCTAAACATCCATTAGCCTTCTTACACATTTAGCAAACACAATGTACCATTAGAACACTGGAGTGATGGTTGCTGGAAATGGGCCTCTATACACCTATGTAGATATTGCATTAAAAACCAGACGTTTGCAGCTAGAATAGTCATTTACCATATTAACAATGTATAGAGTGTATTTCTGATTCATTTAATGTTATCTTCATTGAAAAAAACTGTGTTTTTCTTTCAAAAATATGGAAATTTCTAAGTGACCCTAAACTTTTGAATGGTAGTGTATACCACATTATGTTTCAGGCCTGTGGTAGAAAACAGAAAAACTGGATTCTCAGATTTTCTGAAGGTTCCTTTCTCCTTCTGTACAAGTCATTAAAGAGGTATTCCCATCTTCAGGACCATAAACTTGCAGCTTAAACTATCTAAAGTGTTTCATCCAATGTATTGCTTCATCTGTATTGCTTCATTTGCCAGATACAGCTAAATCTATGTCTCCTCAGTGTTTCAAACTTGTTACCTAGATTGAAGACCACCTCTGTTATCTAGCTGCAGTGGTCAGGATGGTGCTCAGTCCCTATTCCTGGCCACCTATGTTCTCTTCTCTTCACTGTGATTGGTGGCTAATGTAGCAGTCTATCTGCAGAGTGATACGGGCTAGAACAATGATTAATATGAGCTCCTGTTCTCTCAGTATGTTAATCCAGAGATAGCAGTGTGCAGTGTCTTGGGGCACCATACCATGCTGGCCTGACCTGTACAGGCTAAGCCTACTCACCAACTTGTCACCAAAACCAGGAAGTGGGTGGGCAAGGAGAAACCCCTAAGAGTTCAAGTTTGTTGGACCAGTTTTCTGTCTTGTGTTATGTACTTAAACTCTTTTTGGAGATAGAGTGTGTTTTCTGCTATCTCTTAAACGTAATTTATTTTCTTACTCCCAGATAATGGATGGGAGCTTCCACGTTCTGATAAGTAGTAATGGTACTGGGAGCATAATTCTCCTGCTACCCATTGTGCCCTCTACTACTCTCTGCACATTCTCACTCTCTTTCTTTCTCTCTCGCTCTCTTTCTCAGCTGCTCTATTCTTACTTCATTTACACTTTGCTGTATTTCTAGAAAAGGCTTGGTTCTACTAGGAAAGAAACTGTGTCCCTACAATTACATAAGGTGGAAGAGAGATAAAATAGAGACAATTATTAAGCAAGACTAAAAAATTAATGTTAATTAAACCATTCACAAAGATTGTGTATTTATATACACTTCTGAAATCTTAAAAAAAAAAGAACATGTAGCTGGAGGTACACATTTAGATAATGATGATGATGATAATAATAATAATAGTTACATAGTTAACTATGTAGCTACAATTATGATGATGATTATTATTATTATGCGTACCTCCAGCTACATATTCTATTTTTCATATAAAAATAATCTTTGTCAATAGTTTAATTACAATTATTATTAATGAAAATAATAATTCTAATAGTAATAATAATAATGCTGGTCATGCACTCTAACATATATGAATCTGCAATGTTTCAGTGGATTTCTCATTCTATGGGCTTGGGATGCTGCAGCAGAAAAGCCTGGGTGAAGATTTGTGCTGAAGCAGACTGGTTTGCTGCTGGTGATGGAATAAAAGGAGGATTTTAAAGGTTTACTCATTTGTCAAAGGGATCAATAATCCATATTTACATAACTGCAATCTCCAAATGCCAACATTTGTGTCATTGTCTAAAAGAGACAATGTCTAGAGAGCTAGGACTATATTTCAAATATTTTTAATGCAAATTCCTATTTCTAAAGATACTAGAAAATTACAAAATATATTGATTCTGAATTTTTTTTTCACGCTGGGAAAAGGGAGCACTGCCTGTTACATTCTTTACACTAGCTGGATTTCTACAAGGAGAGCCATTACCTTCATACAGCTGTGTCAAGACATCTCGCCCAGCAAGTACATACCCTACTCAAGAAGTCAGAACTCGGAATCAGTGATGTATACAGATGGATGTCTCTGGTATGGTTGATATCCCTAGTAATGTTTCAAAGCTCTGTAATAGGTCAGACATTGACTCACAGGTAGTGATGGGCAAACCTCATGAGATTCACTTTGTGAGTATTTGAGTGGTTCGCCATGAAAATGTATTTTGAACTGGCTGTGCCAGGAATAACAATTTATTATACTGTGAAGTCTCTTCAGGCCCCAGAGTATAATAAGTGGAGGGCAGGAAAGGTGTGTCAAAATAAGGAGAAACGTTTACTCACCTGTCCTGGTTTTCTCCGGCGTTCCATCTGTCTTCATGGCCCCTAGGTCACTGCTGAGGCCTGAGATTGGACAACAGTGGTCAGGTGGGGTTAGACAATGTCATTACACTTTGACTCTACAGAATATATCGGTTCGCCAATCTCCACTCACAGGATAGTGGCACTAGAAAGACAGTATTCTTCCTTCTGGAGGAAAGCTAATTTGCAAGCTATGTTATATAAAATTATAGGCTCCATAATATGACAATAACTTGCCTCGAAAGGGTCTGCTTTGGAGTCATGCTGAATAATATATAATTGAATATTAATAAATAGCAATAACTATTCTCTAATGGAATGTTTCTACCAAAATCTGTCTCTCTTTAGCCTTAGGAGTGTTCCCAAAATAACTAGTAGCACTATGGTGAATTTCTAATTCCCAGAACTTGCCCTACAGGCCCATCAGCAGAATGCAGACAGCTTTGTAAAAAAACAGTTTCCACAACTCTGAAGGGTTGAGAGGGACCTACTCAAAATGTTATGTCTTTAAGATAGCATATTCTATGAAAAGGTCTCTGAGGCTAAGGCCCCATGTAAAGAAATACAACTAAAGAAAGCTGTAAAATTAACATGCGTTTGTCAAAAATGCACATGCAACTTTTCCGCAGCTTTTATTTCCGCAATGAGTGGATGAGATTAACCAAAATCTTGATCACTTTGCTGGTACTAAAGTGCAGTTTTTTTCTGCTGTGTTTCTGCAGCAGCCAAGAACCCTGCCTTTCAGCCTAAGATGGACTTTTACTTCCTGGGCTCATGCATTCGACCACATTATGGCTTCAAGTTATACAGCACTATAAACAGAGGCAATAGAAGAATGCAGAAATAGAATCTTTATACGGCACCAACATATTCCACAGCACTTATAAATGGGGAAAATAAGACACAAGTAAAATAATGAGGAATCCAGAAAAAAAGAGCAAACAAGACAAATACGCTTGGCCATAGGAGCTTACAATGTACAAAGAAGTGTATAGAGCTACATAGCATCCTTATGAGATAAGTTTTTCTGATGAGAGGCATTTCTTTGCATAGGTTAATAAAGAATCTGAAAAATTTTTTTTCCATCAGATGCCATATTACAGCTATACTCTAGGCTTGCAGCATATCTCCATAATATGAGGATGTATGTAGGATCTATACATAAGCACATGGAGTGCCTACAGAGTTATACGGGCTTCATACCCCGCCGTACAGACACCGTACACATGGCTTTACAATCATTCAGCATCACTGTTATTACAACTCCTTCTACTGCTCAGAGAAATGGCAGCGACGTTAACTATTAATCTTCAATCATTTGTTTCTCACTCATTTAGCGAATACATTATTTATAGCATTGTCTAGTTTTATTAAATTCCAATTTAGGGCACAATTAACTTTTATTTGCATATGTAAAAATAATATCCTAACCTAGATCCAAAATTCTATTTGACATGCACTGTAGGTATTATGTGGTTTTGATAATGAAATGCTTGATAAAGTATAGCAAAATCTCTTGTCTGTATGTAGTGTAAAGAACTGCACAGTGAGAGGCATCCAGGAATGTGACACAGCGTATGAACAGATACAGCTCATGCTGCCACGTTGCAGTAACAAGTCATTGGTTCTGTCTGCAAGCTCCATTTTCAATAACTGCAGAGAAAGGGGCTGGTGCTTAGTGCCTGGTGCTCGTGCAGCTACAGTGTTTCCGTGTTACTATCAGATGGAAATCTTTGTACATTCTTCTTCTCACATTCTTATTATTATTTGATAGGGCTTTATCAACTTTGTAAATTACATAAAATATATTCAATTCATTATCTATATAGTCTTGTGTGATATAACGTCATAAAATAGGAACCAAAAGTTTTTCATATGGATTCATATCATTTTTTAGAATTTTTATTTTATATTGTTCTTTTGCTAAAAACTAAGGAGAAGCTCCCTAGTCGTAAATAGTAATACAACTGATACCTTATTGCTTTACGTATATGATTTTCTGGCTATTGAAGGTGCCCAGAACATAAGGAGTTAAGTTGGAAACCATCCAGCAAAACACTTGAGAATTGATCACCTAATGTATATGGATGGGTCCTGACAATCTGACACTACATTCTGGCCACTGCAAATAATTGGATTGCTGAATCTTTTCTGGTGATTAGTTAATAGCTTCTATAGACCCAAAAGCTGAATACTGACAAATTCTAAAAATAAAGCAAATATTAAATGCAATAAAGTAAATCACTGCTCAAATAATATTAGAACTAACATCACGATTAGCACAGGAGTGTACAGGTTAAATCTCTCTCTGTATTTGTCTATATGTACATTGTAATTGTGTGCTTGGACTTATCTACTTGTGATTGTTTAAGATGAGGCCAGATTCATACAGGGCTTTTTATTTTCTATTTTACTTCTATTCCTGCAGCCCAATGTATTATGTTAGTGAATGAGAGTTTCAAAATGTCTGTTTACCCATAATAGTTGTTTTTTGTTTATTTTTTGGGATTTTTTATTTGATAAAAAAAATTTACATTTTGATTGTACTATGCTCTAGGTAAGATATTTATAAGGCATTTTTTTCCATTGACGTTTGTTAAAAAAAAACAAACTATACGTATATACAGTATATAGATATATATATATTTATATATTTAGCACATGTAAAAACATTAAGGGGATTTACTAAGCAAAATGTATAATAATTTTGTCCCAAACTGACTGTCCCACCAAGCCATATCATAAACACATCATAGAAATGTGTATGTGTACATCACAAGAGAAATGTGTCTTACATGCCCAGTAAGTTGTGCCAAATTTATTATGCGGCTTGCACCATTTTAATATATATGACGCATTTCACACTATTTTTACTGACCACTAAATGTGATTGATAAATTTCCCCCAAAAAAATGTTTAAAAAATTATAATTTAGAGGTATTGCAAGGATGGTCATATAATATGTGCCAATTGTGCAGCTGCCTAGGCCCAATTACTAAGGGGGCCTAGTCCAAAACAAATCTGCTGGATACTAAATTGACTTCACTAATGGTTGCCAATTACTAATGTATTGGGGTACCAGTGAGGGAGTTTATGTAGCACTATGAAGTTGTATGAAAGCAAAGCAAAGACTCCACCAATGTTCCAGCCTAAAAGTCCACTACTGTCAATGTCTGCCCCGGCTTTTTGCTGTGGTTTTCTTTGTGCGCTAGTAATTTGGATTTTCTTTGCATATTATTTCCCTTGTACCACATGTGCAACACTAGACTCATAGTTTTTCCTCTTATTCTCCCATTATAAATACCTTACCCAGCAAACACAATGATCATTGCACATTGCAATGTCCTACAAATTAGTTTATTGCCTACGAATGTGTTTTTATGTTCAAGCATCTATTTTATATTATGTATTTTATATAAAGTATAATAAAACATGTATTTTATCTATGTTTTTAATTCAAACAATGAGGCTCAGAAAATGTATCTCATTTATTAATATGAAGCACCTGAAAAATAGTCACATTTAATGTTTTGATAGCATATGCATTAAACTTCATCAAGCTCACGCAGAGCTAATAAAAGTATTCAGTATTCATATTGGCTCCTATAAAGAAACATTTGTAATACAATAATAGCAATTAAATCAATGTGCGTTTAGACACCTGCCGTGAAACATGTGTATTTCTAAATTTCATATTCTATATTCCATGCTTTGTCTAATAGATTACATTATTGCAAATAATAGAAAATTTACCGAATTTCATGCTAAGCGTTCAATGAGATTATAATGGATTTCATCACCAAAGAGTAACATCAAGAGTAACAGTCAAAATAAAATTCAATGACACAGAGAATATAAAGCTTTAGTTTGTAAAATTATATATGTCATATAATTGCTTTATAGAAAGAAAAGAGGGAAAATATTAAATAAAGATATAATTGTGTACAAACATAAAAGATGCAGGAACCCATACAGAGTCAAAAGGCAAGATTTCTATCATCACTGTTCGGAAGCATAAAACAACCTTTGGATATGATTTTTAATTCATAACTATATCTTTTTTAGCCCTGCCTTGGGGAATTCTGTAAAATCCCATTTTTTATTCTATGAATGAGAACTTATTCAAAGATTGACTAAGAAAAATGATCGACACTGGCCATATAGAAACTGCAAAAAATAGACAATGAAGCTTTGAATATCCCACCAGGAGAGAAATACAACCCACTTGGAATAAATCTGCTGTTACAGTTATATTTTTTTATATATTTTATGGCACCCTATAGTGAGAGGATTGGAATCTATTTTCGCCCATGATTCTATTTAATTCTAAAGATCAAAATGTTCCTGTTGCTATTGAATTCTTTTTTTTAAAGCTTATATGTAATGGACTGTCCTGAAATTAAAGCACCTGAAATATATATATATACACTGTATATACTGTATATATATATATATATATATATTTGTGTGGGTATATATATATATATATATATATAAATTATTATTTATTTATTTATTTATTTACTTTTTAATTATTACTATTCTTTCAATAAGATCCCTGTAGACTCATTTAAATTGGAAGCTCAGGTATGTTTGCAAATCTTCTATATATTTCTTATCTGATGGAATTATACACTGCGGAAAACCAATTTGTAATAGAAAAAAATATATAACTCCTATGGATAGCAATTAAAAGGAAACTCCTTCCCTACAGCCAGAAAGCCAGAGGGATAAATCCATTCATTGCTTAGCAAAAAAAAAAATCCTCTATGCATGCTTTTCTAAATAGCTTGATTGAAATAGCTATAGACATTCTATGTTACATTGTGTAATAGTAATCTTGTCAGCAATAACCAGCTTCCTGTGTGAAAAGGAACTGATGAAATTTCTAATTCACAATTTCTAATAATTGTGGTTGCCCTGAAGTACCATCGGTGAGCTATAGGGTAACATTTTATAGCTGTGTATTGTTGATCATTTGTATGTACACTTCATTCCGTCTTGCAGCCTTCTTTAGAGGGAAAATGTTGCAAAGAAATAAACAATTGTTATTTTTATATTAAACATATTTTTGAAGAATTTTTGGTGATGTTGTTTTTAATTTTCTATGCTATTATCTGTTTTTTTAAAAATGGCTAAACATCTTGCAACTCCAGCTGTGGCCACTAAGCCTAAAATCATTTTAGACTTTCTGTCTCACCGGAGATGGACCATGGGCCATAGACACAATATTGACTTCTATGAGAGAGTTTTCTAGGCATGCTTTGTGACCTCTGCAGAGGTCATTGCATAGAGAGGGGAATGGATAAACAGTGAAATCACCAATTGTGACTGGTGGATTCTGTGTCTTATCTATATATACACGATATCTGTGATATCAGTGTGTTGATAAGTGAGGGGGCTGCTGCAAAGAAATCTACAGAAAACAGAATGTCTCAACATATTATTTGACTTAGTGGCCAGAGTCAGAGCTGCAGGATTTTTAGGATAAAAGCATTTAAATAATAACATGGAAAACATTTTACAAAGTAAAATTCTTTAAAAACATGCCTAACATAAAACTTGATTTAAAAATAGGTCATTTTCTGCCTACAGATAAGGTATATTTCCAAAGTTAAACCATAACAACAAATGCTATACCCATAATGACTCACAGTGCGCCCTTGTCTAATTAATCCCAAGATCCTTGTACCTAATAAGCATGTGTAAATGGGTCCAAGGTTCATGCATGTCTAGGTTTGTGTCTGCAATAGGTTTAAAGTAAATGGCAAAATGGAACAGCAATTCACAAAACTAAAAAAAAACTATGAAAAAAGTGCCTTGATTCATATGACACAGCACCACCACTATGTGACTCAGTGTAGAGTTGTTCTGGTACCCTTTAAAGCATAGAGAGACACCAATGCAAACCTTAGGTCAGTCACAAGTGCATTTTTTGCTAAGAAGCACAAATAGCATTCCAAAGATCTGTAACACATGCAGGTAGAGCTGTAAATAAAAATGAACCTTGTGCATTATGTCATTAAAGCAAGGTAGACTGCCTGATATATAGTTATATAGCTTACCCTATAGATCCTTCCAATGACAGGTCCATATGCTTCATAAAGAGCTGTCTGCACATAATATATTTAATATGCTCCCATATCAATATTTATTCTCTGGCCAATTAAAATGATGTAAATTGTAGTGAGGATAATGGGGGGTTACCATAATATCTAAGCCTGAAAACCATCAGATGTTGCGCATCTTAAGCGCGCAACCCCAATTTATGTCAAAGAAGAAACACTTTGAAGGACCAAAGTGAGCCAGGACAAGGATGCCACATGCACCAGATTTACTATAAGACTGAGGCTACACGTTGCAAAGCTGCAGTTTTGTTGGAGATTTTGCTCTTTTTAAGCAGAAGGGAGACATATACAGTACGTACTTCCTTTCTATTTACCATACCTTTTGGGCTAAGGCCCCACATAGCGTTGGGAAAACCGCAGCGGAAATTCGGACTTTCCTCTGTGGACTTTCCTCTGCGGACTTTCTACTTCAATTATACCTATACGGAAACTGCCAGCATTTCCATAGATATAATTGACATGCTGCTATTTCCAAAAACACGGCTTTGGAAATCGCAGCATTTCTGCTGTGGGTATTTTTCTGCAATGTGCAGATGGGATTCGCTAGAAGGGACTGTAAAACGCTGCTGTTTTTGCCACATGGGGCCTTAAAGTCACTATTGGCTTTGGCTAAAAAAAAACGCAACAAAATCTGCAACAAAAAGGCGCCTCAGTCTTACACATACCCCAAAATGAATTTCAATTTTCATTCATAGGACCTCCTGAGCTGCATCAGAATTGTTAAGAGGCCAGAGCTTATCTCAAGCCAGTGAAGAAATTGATTAAAACTAGCATAGGAAATTCCCTACAGTCTCCTTACCAGTGACTGAGTTTGTGAGCCATCCCCCCTCTGTTCCTCAGCTGTGTTGTGTGACCAGCTATAAAGCTCTATAACTAACACTACATCTTATGTGTGCGCAGATTCTCTTTCTATGAGACTCACATAGACTTTCTCGCAGGATAAATATACAGATGCATCTCAATAAATTAGAATATCTTTGAAATGTTTATTTCTTTTAGTAAATAAATTAAAAAAGTGACCTCCTATATTTTCTAGATTCTTTACACACGGAGTGTTCTATTTCAAGTGTTTTATTTCTGTAAATGTTGATTATAGATTACAGGTAATGAAAACCCAAATCTAAGAAAATTAGAATATTATAAAAAAGTTCAGTATTGTAAATTCAGTGTCACCTGCCAAGGTTTCCTAAGCCTTTAAATGGTCCCTCAGTCTGGTTTAGTAGGACACACAATCATGGAAGACGCTGATTATGAATTGTATTACTGAATTACTGAAATGAATGAACGTTTCAAAAATATTCTAATTTATTGAGATGAACCTGTAGCAGACGACTTCTTGTCCACACAAGACAGCATCAGTTAAAGCATCTTTTTGCTGGTCACATGATACAATCCGAGGACCAGAAGAGAACAAATAATGAACAAATACAGCCGTTGTAAAGAAAATTACCTTCACTACAATTTACATCATGCACTTCTCTATCAGAAACCAGAATTCTTCAATGAAACTGAATAAAAATGTGAAATTATATGTTTTTTAATTGATAGTAGTTTTCCTTTTAATGGCAATCTTTTGAGACTCTGAAACTGAAAGGGCTTTTTCCATGAAAATAACCATTTTTAAATTTGTAGACAATTAAAGGTTAAACATTTTTGCAAAAATAAATAATTAAACATTCTGCAGAGCTTTAGAGATTTTCTCTAACTTCATGGTGACAGTGTTTTGTCCTGATCAGCTGCCAATGGATGCAAATATGTACACAGGAAACCCAGCCATGATTTTCCTATTTTGGCTGGGTTGAAAAGCAGGAGTATTACATGCATATTGAAATCATGACTTGGTTTCTGACAAGTGCCACCATTTTGGGGTGGATCGGTGGCCCCAGCAGTGAGATCTGGAGCCGTTGATCTGTTACCATGACAGCTAGGAGCCTATTAAAGTCTTTCAGGCTTGTCATTACATAGAAACATTTGTATTTTTCAATACACTGCAATGCATTAACATTGCAGTGTATTGAATTAGTGATCAGACCAACTAGGGGTCTACAAATAAAAATAAAAGAAAAGTTTAAAAAATACAAAAAAAAGAAATTAAAAAGAATAAAAAATACAAATCACCTTCCTATTCCTAGAATGAATATGAAAATACATAAATACTGAAAGATAAAAACATACACAATAGGTATTCCTGTGTCTAAAAACACAGAGTCTACAAACTTATAAAATATTTTTAGAAATATAGCGAGAAAAAAAAATCAAAGAGCCAAACCACTGTTTTTTCACTGTTTTGCCTCCCATAAAAATGTGGATAAAAACCGACCACAACATCAAACAGTCCCCAAAATAAAAAGCACAGCTGGCCTCACAAAAAAAAAAAGATTTTTCAGGGATTAAAACGTAAAAAAAAAATATATATAAATATGGTATCACTGTAATTGTATTGACCCAAAGAATACCTGTCATTTTGGCTGCACAGTGAACGCTGTAAAAACAAAGCCCTGAAAAACTCATACAAATGCAGTTTTTCTCTAGTTTTACCCCATTCTGAATTTTTTTCCAGCTTCCTAGTACATTGTATGGAATATTAAATGGTACCATTATGAAGTACAATTTGTCCTACAAAAATTAAACCCTCATATGACTCTGTGAACAGAAAACTAAAAAAAGTTATGACTTTTGGAAGGCGGGGAGTCAAAAACGAAAATCAAAAAAATGGCTTTGGCGGGAAGGGGTTAAGTCTCTTCATCCACCATCTAGAATTTTATTTCATTTTACAACCATGATTATAAATACTTTAGACTGCATTTTAAATTGCACTGGTACTCTATTCCCTGAAACACCTCTACTGTTTCACAAAAGCTTAAGCAATCTTTTTAGCAGTTCTTTAGCAACAATTTTAGTATCATAGATCAATATCAGAGGTTCTTTCACATGCGTGTGAGAATAAGAGCTTAAGAGGAGGGAGTAAACAATAAGACCCCTTCGACATGCACTGACAGGAGGTCATTCGTTTAGTTCCTGTCTATAAAATTAGAGACATACATAATAACAAAGCCACCCAAAGTAGACATGGGGTTATGTATTAGTGTAAGACTGACTATTAATAGTAATGACAGGTTCAGATTAGTTTAATGTGAGGTCCACGGCTGGTAAGGTACAGTGCTGGGAGCTCACCCTACTTAATCCTTTCAAATCCAAAGCTCTAACATTATGTGGTTTATTTGACACATACATAAGCATTGAAATTCACTTTATAAAGCCTTGATTGAAACTGGAAAGAGTTGCAGTATAGAATTCAGAGGCAAGTAAAGACTTACATAACCATTCGCTCCATCATCAATTGAGGTTTTCTTAAAGAGCACAATTCAGACAATGTATTTCATTGTAAATGGGTCTTGTTTTTTGTGTATTGTCCGTTAATTGCACAAGCCATTTATATTATTTTTGTGTTAAATCAATAAAATGGCATGACAGCTAAATACATTAGAAGCAACATAGCTGATATACATTTACAGTACATTATTAATCCACACTAATAACTACAACTAGTCATACATTTATAGTGTATACTAGTGAACAGATGTTTGCTTGAACACATAGGTTTAAGGTGTATATTATTGTATATTTACACTGGTTATGTTAGCTGGAGAATGAAAAAGTACCTCCAGAGGAATATGAAGTACTGTTGTGATGCCTTTCACTTCTAAGCTCAGCTGTTTTCTTGAAGCCCTCTCCTACTTTCTATTGTAATTCACCGATGGCAAGTTATCATTTTCTGCTGTGTTATAACACTGTGGAGTTGCAGACCGGTCACAGTCACTGGGGGAGATTTATTATGGCGGCTACACCAGGCTTCTGCAGTAAAGAAGTCACAAACCTTGCGTAATATTTGTTGTAACTAGTGTTTTTGCACCTCCCATCCCATTTTCATGAAAGAGAAAGTGGTGTGTATAATTTGTGCTACACTTGATATCATTCATGCCAGTTAACTAGTGCAAATGAACACAGAAACCTAAGCCAGATACAATAGATTACAGCACAGGTGAATGTCCCAGTGGAAGAGCTACCTCATTTGTGAAGAAATGTGCGTCTCATCATAAATAAGGCAGCTCTTACAAGACAGCTCTTGTTTCTACAAGCTTGTGAGGTCACTTTAAACTTGATACTCCTCCTCCTCCTTTCTAACCTGTCAAACACTTAATGACCAGAATCTTTTGTCCTTGATAGAGAATTTTGTGTACATGTTGGTTTAACAGTCGTAACAGAACCCATAGCGTGAGACTTGTATCTAAGGCTAATATGTGTGGAAACATGAGGTGGAAAGCTCTCCTCAAATACCTCTCCGAATTCCTCCATGTGAACCTGCCCTAAAGTGTACAACATGTAAAACAAAAATATTATGTTTTAATTTATAATTCTTTATATTTTGAGAGAGATTTAGGAACCTGTTTAAAAGAAAAGCTGTCTTTGTTGCCCATAATAACCAATAACAGACCAGCTTTTATTTCATATTTTGTTTTTCAAAAATGATATCTATGCTATGATTGGTTGCTATGTGCAGTTCCTCTTTAAGGTTGAAGCCTTACATAGTGTAAACGCCGCGGTTTGGCTGCAGAGTTTTACAGTCCCTGCATAGTGGATGGGATTCTAGCGAATCCCATCCACACGTTATAGAAAAAAAACCCACAGCGGAAATGCTATGATTTCCAAAACCATTGCGTTTTTGGAAATCGCAGTATGTCCATTATACCCACTAAAATGCTGGCGTTTTCCCTATAGCTATAATAGAAGTAGAAAGTCCGCTGAGGAAAACTCTGCAGACTTTCTGTGAGAAGCGCTGCAAGAAAACCGCCATGTGTTTCCACTGTGTTTTTTTCTTTGCTGCATCTCACTACATGGGACCTTAGACTAACACAGTTTTCATAAATCTGCCCCAATGATACTAAAATATAGTATTAAAATAAGTTTCTTATAATGTTACATAGCAACAAAGTAGATGAGGTTGGAAGAAGACACAAGTCCATTAAGTCCAATCTATAATTCCACAGTGTTGATCCGGAGGAAGGCAAAAACACCTAGTAGGCTGAAGCCAATTGCCCCATGTCAGGGGAAAAATTACTTCCGACTCCAAATCTGGAGGGGTGGATATGATGACAGCTTGTGTTGGAGTTGTAAGGATTTTCTTTCCTTTATTTGTATTTTGTTTTATACTTTCCTTTCAATTACACTTGTGTATATTTTTACTACATTACATGTCCCCATGAGATGATAAAAGATTTCTGGGGGACATTCACCCTTTATCTTTTTTAAGTTATGCAGTTTTCCCCTGTAACTGGGGCATCTATACATGTGCATACCGATGATTGCATGAGAATGGTATTAGCAGGAGGGCAGCTGTGACAGACATCTGCAATCCCATACTAATGTCTGGAGTCTCGAAACTTCCAATCTATCTCAGCTGTTTAACTCTTTCAGCACAGCATTAATGCTGACTGCTGTGACATCAAAAGCACAGGGCTCCATTTCACACCATTAGCTTTAGCTTTACAAGTGTGAAGGTTTTATCTGGACAGACAGAGGCCTAAGACCTAACTAAGGTCAGTAATAATTTCATTTAGGGCATACTGTAAGGACACTCTAATAGATACCTGTGCACTTTTTTAATCAGAAAAAGTGTATTAAACAATTGGAAGCATCCATACAGATCATTGAGAACATATAATTTTACATCTAGCCATCCACACAAGAATAGGCTGCTAGATAGCCATAGAAGGAAAGCATGCATGTAAACTCCCACCCCTTGTGCAACCATGAGACAGTACATAATATTACAATAGTCCCATGGTATGAAACTGTGCTACATACAGTATATACATATGTAAAAAAATCAAGTTTTAAAAATCAAACACAAATAATACTACAATAAACATAGATTTTGAAAAATGTCACTAAATTAGCATCATAAAACAAGCAGAAACAATAAAAAAAACTGTTAAATAATATAGACATATTTGGTATTATGAATATTATCTTTGGAGCTACGAGGGCATTGCCATTGCTCCAAAGAGTTAAGCGGCAATGCCATCATTGCTCCAAATAGCTAATTTGCATATTGACAAAAATTCACAAGAGGAAAACACTGCTTGATTCAGGAGACCCTAAGCTATCTGTGGGTCTGGGTTGATATGCTGGGTTCTTGTGATACACTCCCTTCAATATATAACATGGTAGGAGGGTAGAAAAATTATATACCGCAACATTATAAGATTAAAATACCTCTTTAAGGCTAAGGCCCCATATAGTAGGCTGCAGCAAAAAAGCACAGCGGGAACAACTGCGCCGGTATTTCCGTAGGTATAATTGACATGCAGCAATTTCCAAAACTGAAATGGTTTTGAAAATTGCAGCATGTCCGCTATGCATATTTTTCTGCAATGAGTGGATGGGATTCGCTAAAATGCCACATGGGGCCTTGTCCTAAAACCCCACTCTTCCTAGCCCAGGAAACAATTCAATGTCACAATCAGGAAAGTATGCATATGGACCCCAGTCAGACTGTATTCCAAGTATAATTTAGTCATCAGCAACATACTATAATAAATAGAGATGGACAAATCTCTCAAGATTCATGAGATTTGTCCACCAGTTCATTTCAGACCTAACTTGTTCATCAAGAATCAAAAGTGCTATCATTATACTCTGTGGTCTCTTCAGACTCCAGAGTCAGTACACTCACCTTGCCTCACCTCTCCTGGACTCCTTGGGGCATCCGGTTCTTCCTCTTCTGGCCTTCTGACAGACATCACACACCCTTGGGGCCTCCTTGTATTATCTCTTCAGACCCCATGGTATAAGAGTAATACATTGGTGGCAAACCCCAAAAGTTTCAAGTCAAGCCCAAAACCTTTGGAAAATTCAAGTTGAATCTAATTTGGTCCAACCCAGTTTGTTCTTTTCCAGTAATAACCTATGTTAAAGTTCTGCACAGTGTGCCTCTTGTCTACCAAGGTGCTAATCTCTCCATAACTATAAAACATGTAATTTTCACAGACTTTCATGCCTGACAAAACATATAGTTTGTGACCTTCACATTCTCCTCATGTGCTACATTGTAATTTTAGTACTGCCTATGGAAAGCATAGATTTCTAGGAACTAATTCGGGCACAACTCTAGAAATACTGCAAACAGCTATATTCAACTATCTTGCTTTATTGTCATCGTAATTCCTCTGAATTCCTACATAGTCTCACACATTGAAGACTCTATTGCTATATAAGGTAATTAGGTGGAAAGTAAAATCATTTACATAATAGAGTAGGCTCAATAGTAAGAAAAACATAGAGAAAACATAATAAAATAAGTTGACTGCATTATGAATTATGAGTTTTATATTTTGTTGCCTGAAGCAAATTTAATCCTCTTGAAATAACATTGCCGTTCAGTGAGACAACATGCATTGCCTTGGTAATAGCTTGTATTATAAATTTAGAATAAATGCAGCAACTAACTGCCATCTTTATATATATATATATATATATATATATATATATATATATATATATATATATTTTGTGAAGGGAGGTAACTCGGTAGCAGCAAAGGTATGGACCCAAACAGTCAGAGACAGAGACACAAAGCTCTGGTGCAACAGGTTTATTAAAAAAAAAAAACTGCAAAAATAAATAAACCTTATGTCAGGTACAAAATAAAACACAGCCTTCACTTCAGGAAAAAGCAAATAAAATCCTGCTCGTCTGAGCTCTAACTAAACAGTAATGAAACTAACTCTCTGTGTGGCTTTCTGCCAGCCACACACACAAACAAATTGGCACAGCACCAGAGTTCCAGGGTATCAGGACAGATCCAGACGCCAATCCTCCCAGGATCTACCCTGAAATGCAGGCTCTGTAGGCTTATATGGGCCAGTAATGAGCCCAGGACTCACACCTGGGCTGGGGACTACTCAAAACCCGCCCTGGACCAGCCATATGACAAAAACTGGGGGCTGATATATCGCGACTACAGCACTCTGCCAGTCAACTTCTCACATTATATATATATATATATATATATATATATATATATATATATATATACACAGTATATATATATATGGTTTTATTTTGAAAAGTGTTTCTATATTTTTACAAAGTAACTCCCAACGAACTCCTTTCCCACCCAAACCCAAACCCAATCCCCAAGTACATGTAGAACACTGATATGAAGCAGAGTCCATAGTGTCCATATGTTTCTATGTTAGAGTTCAACAACATCTAGGAGGCAAAAGGGTTAAATCATGCAGGCAAGAAAAGCAACACTCGGGACTAATCCATCCTGCGGTATATCCTACAGTATAGGCAAGATATTGTGCAGCCCATGTTGCTCTCAACAGTCAGTTCTCGGGATGAGTGAACCGATTCAAATAGAGCCGTATCTGACCCAAATTTTCCAGAAGTTTTGGGGTTTGGCCCGAACCCAAAATTTTTGGGGTTCTCCAGCCATGAAACACTATTATATTATATTAAGGTTTCTTATGGTCTCTGGCTGACATCAAGTGCTCCAGGGTCACCATTGGGCCTCAGCAGTCACATAGGTTGACGCTACGTCAAAGGGGAAGTGAGGCAAGGTGAATATAACAGTTTGTTATTTTTACTCACCTCCCCTAGATCTCCACTTATTATACTCTGGGATATGACAAGAGCTGAGGTCTCTAGTGTGTCAGTCAGCCTGAAAATCTTACTACAGGCAACTATGTTTCCTTGGGATCCTATGTATATCTGGTACACATAGCAGATATAGAGGTACCTACAATTCAGTGGAGGAAAGTGCAAATTTCTTATGTAATTGGGCATACAAGGTACCCTCTTGTACCACAAGGGACGCACTTAATTTGTTTCAAACCCTCAAAACATAATGTTGTGGGGCTGCTTTGCTGCCTCTGGGACTGGTGGCCTTCAACGTGGTGCATGAACAATAAAATCAGAGGATTATCAGAGCATCTTATAGTGAAATGTGCTCCCAAGTGTAAGAAGATTTAAGTCAAGCAAAATGGGTCCTACAGTAGGATAAGGATTCAAAGCACACATCCAAAGGTACACAACAATGGTTAAAAAGGGAAAAAAACAGACTTTAATAAGTCCTGAACTCAGTCGAATGGAAAAATTTGGAGAGAGCTGAAATCTGCAACTGAGAAAAGGAGCCCTGCAAACATTCAAAGGCTTGAGAGAATTGCAGTGGAAGAAACTACCAATAGACAGGCACAAGAAGCTCACAGCTGAATACAAATGAACATTTGGAGGCAGACATTTTTACCAAAGATTATGCAATGAAGTAAATAGGAAGGATACTTGAATTTTCATCCAAAGATAAAATATCTGCGAGGTCTTGCTGGGCAATTTGTTCTTGTCCTTTCAGGTTTTTCTGCTGCTAATAACACCATTATGGCTGCAGCAACTTTTACTTTTCTTCCTGAGGCTAGAGGAGTGTCTCTCCCCCCCTCCCCCCCTCACACACACCCACACCATCCATTATAACTGCTATTGGTTTCTTTATATGTAATTCTATCAGGTGTAACTATAATATAGCAAACAAATTGCAGAGAAAAGAACAAATGAACATAATATAAAAAATATGTATCTTTTCCTTCCTAGGCCGGTGACAAGGGGACATCTTTTACATATGTCAATGAAACATTTCACCAGCAACCTAGACAGGGATTCATTACTGTAAGAGCAGTGACACTATGGAACTCACTGCCACATAATGTTATGGTGGTGGATTCGTTGTGCAAGTTCAAAAAGGGCTTGGACCCTATCTTGAACTGAGAAATATTACAGGTTGCAGGATAAAGAAAAGTTGATCCAGGGTTTTATACTGATCATCTTCATGGGAATTTTAGTTTTCCTTTCGATCAATACTGTTGAATTAAAGGTTGGACTTGCCAGTGGTGTAACTAACACCATAGCAGCAATAGCAACTGCTATGGGACCCGTGTCATTAGGGGGCCTGGTTTGTGCATTTCACATGACGTCTCTGAAGTACCATGATGTTCTGAACAGCATCAGGGAATCAACGATGATATTCAGCATGGTTCAATTGACCTCAATGGAGCCTGAAAGAGAATTGGAGGTGAAGGTGACCATGAGCAGGATTGGGGATCAATAACTAAATATGGCTTAAAGTCACTATGGGGGGCTCTTACTGTATAGGAGCTTGTAAAGGGGGCATACACTGTGTGAGGTGCCAGTAATGCAGCAGTATAGTGTGTGAGGGGCTAGTAAAGGGGGCTTATACCACGTGGGAGCAAATGGGGCATTATAATTTGGGGGGCAAGTAAAGGGGGTGTTATACTGTGTGGGAGCCTTTAAAGGGAGCAGTATACCATGTGGGCACAGGTAAAGGGAGCGTTATAGTGTGTGGGGTCCAGTAAAGGGGGTACTATACCGTGTGGATGGTAGTAAAAAGGGCGCTATGTTATGTGTGAACAGCTGTTTGCTATCTATGACTAACATTCCATCAGCAATAACAGAAGAAGCTAGTCAGAAGTATATAGAGTCTCCTTACACTCACTGTGAGCTTTCAGAAGCTGCAGGCTCCTCTCTGTGCAGTGTACAAACAGGGAAAGCTATAGAAGCTGTAAAGAGAGACTTGCCCCTCCCCCTTTAACTTCCTGTTTTGAGCCTGTTGGTTTCAAAAGAAGGACTTGCCCTAGGAACAAGGAGTGCACTACGAATTAGGAAGGAGGAAGACACCTGAGAATATTAGAGAGATTTCAAGCAGAAAACAGCAAGATTTTGAAATAAAGCGCACTACATTTTGATCCAGAATCACATGTTCTATTAAGTAAGGTTAAGTTGTCTGAAAAGTTAGTGGCCATCTCATTTTGTCAGAGTCATGCTAATAAAATATTCTATGTCAGGCTTTTAGAAATAAATTCTGCATGCCGAATTTCTATAGGCATTTCGATCACTATAGATATCATTTACTATCATTGGTTGTGTTATCAAACTAGTTTGTGAGCTCTGTTAACAGCCTTTATTGTAGATTTTGTAACATCTGGTGGGAAAAAAGCTTTGCATGTAGTGCTATTTTTCCCTGGAAAAATGAAAAACATCTCTGCCGGACCTGATCGACCTAATTGTGAGCTAGTGGGATGCTCTTGGGCACCAATGATGGGGATCCTACACTGTATTGTGGTTTCTGTTATAAATAAAAGCCATGTCATAAATAACAACAGAACAAAGATTATGATGGTTTAAGCCATTTTACTATGATTTTATTTTTTGTTACATAGTACAAGTAAGGGAAACGAATCGTTGGTCAACACAATTAGCTGGACATATAAAAATATCAATGTTTCTTTCTTCTAATTCTGCTCTAACATAAATCCCTGATGGTTTACCATTGTAAAGAATACTACACAAACTTATTGTCATGCAAGGTAATATAATACAACTGAATTTTACGGTCTGCATTATGGCTGAGACACCCAAACTTTCCACAAATCTGCTGGACCAATTTTAGAGCACAATAGAGTTCTTCAGTGACTTAAGTTTGGTTCAGTAGAACCCTTGGGATCACAGGTATTGTTGCAAAAAGAAAGACCATAAAACATGATCAAATTTTGCTCATTTGCTGCGATTTTTTGAGCCAAAGCCAAGAATGGCTACAAAAGGAATGGGATATATATAGGAAGTTTTTATACTTTTACCTTCTGCTCAATCTACTCCTGGCTTTGGCTCAAAAAATGCTGCGTTTCCGCAATGTTGGGCCTCAGCCTTACTTCTACTTTACACATTTTCAGTTTTAGGCTAAGGCCCCATGTTGCAGAAACGCAGCTTTTTTTGTTGCAGATTTTGCTGCGGTTTTTTTGAGCCAAAGGCAGGAGTGGATTCAGCAGAAGGGAGAAGTATACGAATTTCTTATCTATTTCCCATTCCTATTGCAGCCATTCTTGGCTTTGGCTCAAAAAACCGCAACAAAATCTGCAACAAAAAAAGCTGCGTTTCCGCTACATGGGGCCTCAGCCTAACTCATCTTGCATGAAGCTTTGGTGCTTCATTGCTATTGCCATAATAGCTTTGTCCAGTTCATTGGGAAATTATTCAGTTTTCCTCTACATTTCACAAAAAATCATGTTCATATTTTAATCATATTGTAGAAATATAAACATTAAAAGTAACCTATTAAAAATTTTGAGGGCATTGCTGCTTATCTATTTGGAGCAACGGCAACCCTCTCATTGTTCCAAAAAGCTCATTTGCATATTGACAAAAACTGAGATATCTCAACAACAAAAGCAATGATTCACAAGGGTAAAATACTGTTTGATTCAGGTGACCCTAACCTCTCTATCTGAAGGGCTAGGTTCTGGTGACAATCTCCCTACAATGTACTGGTTTAGAGACACAATAACGTTTTAGGTGTTATGCAATTTATGAGCAAAGCAACATTTTTGTGGAATCAATTTATATGACTGACACAACTTATTATGTAAATCAAACAAGTGAACACATTTTGAAATATTCTCAGATGAAGAATTTGAGTCACAGTAGAAGAAGCAATCCCCAGTTATTGACTTCCTTCTCATGGGAAGCAATTAAGATACAATAATTAGTAGGTAATGAAGATGAACCATAACTAACAGATATGACAGTCAATTACACAACTGTTATTGAAAAGGAATGTGTTCATTTTATATAAGTTACAACAAAATTGCTAAAGATTGTGAATTATTAGAGATGTGCTTTAAATTCATCAAATCAGACTGAATGGGGTAAAATCTAGTTTGTTGCAGGGTATAATTTATAAAAATCTGCAGTATTTGTCATTTTGCTCAAATATTTTTCATATGGGATCATTTTAAAGAAGCAATCCACTAAAAAATATTTTACTCCTGTTTGAAAATAAATCTATGTATAGTGTAATATTACTGAAAAACTTGCTAATAGCTTTATTGTGAAGCTACAGTATATGCTCCCCTCCGGAGCACTGACCACCTCTCTGCTCCTCTGGTAACAATTTATAATTGCTTTTGTACCAGAATTCTCACGTCATTTTACTTATTTTGTGACTTTTTTAACAGTTACACCTAATTTATTAAGTGCATGCACCAATTTTTTAAGTGATTTGCAACTATTGATTGGGAATGGTTTAAACTGTGCATTTATTATATGCAACTTTTAGAAATTTGCAAAATGTTTGCATAAGCACACTGCTTTTTTAACTTGGCTTAAAAAATGTACCAAAAAGTCCTTTATGAACTCTGGTGCCCTCCACCTATAGAAATGAAATAAATTTATGAACCAGCGTAAGACATTTTGATAAATTTGTTGCAAAAAACACACTTGTAAAAATAAGTCAGAAAAGTGGCATAAAAAGTTCCCTCGACCTTTATCATTTACTGTATAAATGTAAGATCAAATATACATTGGTAGTCTATTTGAGCCCCAATCTGATTTACATAGACCTACATTGATAGCATGACCTATGCATCAGAGGAGAAGATAGTAGTATAATGTTGTACCGTGTTAGCCATTGAAAGTAGTGGAAGAGTGAAGAAATCAGGTGACACCTTTTAGAGGCTAACTGAGTATATTTATAAGTAAGCTTTCAGGAGTGCTCGCTCCCTTCATCAGACATGGTGTGATACAAGAACTGAAAATTAACAGATTTTTATACACATGGTTTTCAAAGCATTTTAGAGTCCTTAAAAAAAATTGCAATCTAAGTAGAGAAGTTATTTACAACAGGTCAAAAAAACAGTCTGGAAACTTGTGGTGTGTGACGGAGGGATCAGTAATTCTTGCTGTTATCTGTTTGCTATCAGGAGGTGATTTGTGACCCTCACAGGTCACACATAGTGTGATTTGAAGCTGGCATGAATATTGAGTTCAGTTCATGGTTCAAACATAGTGTGACATGAAGCTGGCATGAATATTGAGTTCAGTTCATGGTTCAAACATAGTGTGACATGAAGCTGGCATGAATATTAAGTCCAAATTGCAGAGTTTGAAATTTTTGCATAAATTTATACTCCATTTCTTTTCTTTTCTCCTGTGTCTTAAAATGTCCCATTAAAACCACAACCCTGCAAGGACGTACCGGTATATCCAAGCAGAATTCAGCAGCTGCACAAAATCTTGAAACTGGGAGCCGGCTGTAACTTCAGCTGGAGCTCCCAGAGAAGGCAGGGAAGGTTTATTACCTTTCCTGCCATCCCGTTCGCTGTCTACAGCACTATGGGCACCACCATCTTGCGGCTCCCCTCTGATCCGATAATCACGTGATCCCCCGGGATCAGAGTCTGTTAAAACTGCTGGGTCCTACAGGACCCAGATCAGCTCTATACTAATGTGCAAGCCAAGTGCAGGAGGCTGTATTCCTCCTGCAACTGGGGCTAAATGTACCAGCCATAGTTACAGGGGAAATCAGCCTCCTCAACAAAAAAAAAGTCATCAGATGTCCCCACCAAAGGTCTATTATGACTTTATGGGGACACAGTGTAAAAAAAAAAAAAAAATGAAAAGTGAAAAACAGACACGTTTTCCCTCCTCTTTTGTTTAAATTTTCCCGGACATAAAAAAAAAATTAAAACACATGCAAAAATAAAAACAACATAAAAATAAAGCCCTATGTGTCACCGAAAAAAGACGCAGAAATTAGTTGAATAACGCATATGATAAAAATGTTACAGTCCTCAAAACCGCACATCCAAAAAAAACCCGAAAATGTGTCTGGTCTGGAAGGGGGGTAAAGCATCTGGTATGGAAATGGTTAAAGGGAGTCTATCAGTACAAAATAGCATGTTAACCTATACACAATACCTTGCAAGTCTTTACATGCACTTTCCTAAGATGTATTTCCTCTGTCTGTCCACAGCTCTGGAAGAAAAACACTTAAAAAATATGCAAATTAGTTGAAACAGGCATCAGGGGTATGCAATCTTCAGTTTGGGCTTTGGTGATGGAGTTTATTACACACCCCTAAAGCCCATGATGAGCCCATGTAGGTAGATCCAGCTGAAGATGAAGCCCAGCCCTCTGTCTGGCCTTGGGGTTCATGTAAACTTCGGAAAGCACAGTGCACATGTACTACGCAAGGGCATGACGTCAGTCTACATCCGGAAGTGCCACAACCTGTACTTCATAGCGAGGTTCCACAGAGGATTACACACACCTAAAACCCACATATTTTTAAAAGTGTTTTTTTAAAACACAGAGGACAGACAGAGGAAAGACATCTTGGGAAAGTGTATGCAAACCCTTCAACAGCTTCAGTTCTCAGCATAAATGGGTTGTCCAGGAATTCACTCCAGTGTCCACAGCTGCAGCCCATTCTGTCACACACAGTGCCTCAGTCCACAAAAGCCCTGCTCCCCACTGTAGGCAGTCAATGGAGAGGGAACGGTGATGTATCTGAGTGACATTACTAGTCCGTCTCCAGCAGCTGCTGATTGGCCTCAGTGGTCACTTGGGATGCAGGTCTTCTGGGGAGAGAGGCATGACTGAATGGGCTGCTACAGCAGACACTGGAGCAAACAGGATTTATGAATATGTTTTCTTTTTATTGTTACACCTGCCCCAGGCCCCTCTGGAGTTTGTCCAATTCCTGGACAACACCTTTGAGAATAATGTCCCATAGTGCTCACAGTATAATGTGGCCCCTTCACACAAAATTCCACAATGGCACCCGCACACAGTATAATATCCCAGTGGCCCCTACGGTTTTCTTTACAAATTTTCTTGGTTTTTCTAACCTCTCCAGTCATAAGCCATTATTATAGTCTGGAGTTTCTTTAGACCCTAGAGTTTAATGGCCAAGGAGGTGATTAAACATAACATACAGTGTAACTCACCTTCCCTGGGCTCTGGTAACAAGTTTTGAGCATCTTCCAATAGTATAATGTTGTACCGTGTAAGCCATAGAAAGTAGTGGAAGAGTGAAGAAATCAAGCGATACCTTTTAGAGGCTAACTGAGTATATTTGATAGTAAGCTTTCGAGAGTCTAGCTCTCTTCTTCAGACATTGTGTTATACAAGAAACTGAAAATTCACACACTCTTTATACACAAACAAGATATGGATCCTCAAAGGATCTTAGAGTAACAAAATGCAATATAAGTAGAGAAGTTATTTACAACAGGTCAAGAAATAAACAGTCTGGAAAACTTGTGGGGCCTGACAGAGGGATCAGTAATTCTTGCTGTTATCTGCTTGCAATCAGGTGGTGATTTGTGACCCTCACAGTTCATACATAGTGTGACATGAAACTGGCATGAATATTAAGTCCAAACTGCAGAGTTTGCAATTTTTGCATTAACTTATATTCCCATTTCTTTCTTTCTCTCTGCGTCTTAAAATATCCCATTAAAACCACAACCCGAAATGTGTGGCCACTGGGAGGTCTGTTCTGAGCAACTTCCAGTCTCATAGACGTCATAAATTACATCAGAGACCACTGAGGCCTGTGATTGGGCCTCAGATGTCACATGGGCCATGCCATCCATGTGACTGCTGAGGCTCAATCACAAGCCTGATCTATCACTGACTTCATTCATTATGTCTCTGAGATTGGGGGAGCTAACATTGTTTGCTATGTTTAATCACATTCTCTGGGCCCCTGTGCATTATACTCTGGGGTCTGAAGAAAGCCCAGAATATAATAATGACACTTTCGGTCTAAATGCAACCTCTGGGCAAAGCTTACAAGATGAATCTCACGAAGTTAACAACAAATACTCTCAGTGTTGTCCCCTCAGGGATTCGGCAATAGGTATCCCAGACACACATTACTGCTCCCAACAGTCAGAAACAAACACTCTTCAAAACGGGTAATTGGTTCATAGAGCAACACAAAGTAACCTTAAATTTAACAATTTAATACCCAAAGGGTTCAGTGCTATATATACAAGAAAAGATAACAAATGACACAAAATGTAAGCAATCTTAAAATAATAGGAGAAAAACAGAATAATACTTCCTGAAAGCTTGGGGAATCTTCTGATGGAATTGCCCACACCTAGCTTTGTTAGCTCATCTCCACAGATGTGTGCTGGTGATAAGGTAAAACAGTTTCTTATGGCTTGTGCTTAGCCACACCTCCCTGACAGCGTGCCCCCTCCACTCCTACTCCCTTAGGTGGGAAATCACCAATTGATCTTTATTTGGGAAAGATGAATTTTCTTTCTTCACCTTGTAAAGCTGCATTTCTGCTGGGTTCTGAGGTTAGCCCAAGGTCACAACACCCTTTTTTCTCTGCCTGCCCAACCAAGATGTCATAAAACAATAAAACTGGACATCGCCTGCCAGGCATTTAAAGCATGTCACCCCTGACCCCCTCCTCTTTGTATACACACATACAGTGGGGAAAAAAAAGTATTTAGTCAGCCACCAATTGTGCAAGTTCTCCCACTTAAAAAGATGAGAGAGGCCTGTAATTGCCATCATAGGTAGACCACAACTATGAGAGACAAAATGAGAAAACAAATCCAGAAAATCACATTGTCTGATTTTTTAAGAATTTATTTGCAAATTATGGTAGAAAATAAGTATTTGGTCACCTACAAACAAGCAAGATTTATGTCTGTCACAGACCTGTAACTTCTTCTTTAAGAGGCTCCTCTGTCCTCCACTCATTACCTGTAGTAATGGCTCCTGTTTGACATTGTTATCAGCATAAAAGACACCTGTCCACAACCTCAAACAGTCACACTCCAAAGTCCACTATGGTGAAGACCAAAGAGCTGTGGAAGGACACCAGAAACAAAATTGTAGACCTGCACCAGGCTGGGAAGACTGAATCTGCAATAGGCAAGCAGCTTGGTGTGAAAAAATCAACTGTGGGAGCAATAATTAGAAAATGGAAGACATACAAGACCACTGATAATCTCCCTCCATCAGGGGCTCCACGCAAGATCTCACCCCGTGGGGTCAAAATGATCACAAGAACGGTGAGCAAAAATCCCAGAACCACACGGGGGGACCTAGTGAATGACCTGCAGAAAGCTGGGACTAACGTAACAAAGGCTACCGTCAGTAACACACTATGCCGCCAGGGACTCAGATCCTGCAGTGCCAAACGTGTCCCCCGCTTAAGCCAGTACATATCTGGGCCCGTCTGAAGTTTGCTAGAGAGCATTTGGATGTTCCAGAAGAGTGTTGGTAGAATGTCATATGGTCAGATGAAACCAAAGTAGAACTGTTTGGTAGAAACACAACTCGTCGTGTTTGAAGGAGAGTGAATGCTGAGTTGCATCCAAAGAACACCATACCTACTGTGAAGCATGGGGGTGGAAACATCATGCTTTGGGGCTGTTTCTCTGCAAAGGGACCAGGACGACTGATCCGTGTACATGAAAGAATGAATGGGGCCATGTATCGTGAGATTTTGAGTGCAAACCTTCTTCCATCAGCAAAGGCATTGAAGATGAAACGTGGCTGGGTCTTTCAGCATGACAATGATCTCAAGCACACCGCCAGGGCAACGAAGGAGTGGCTTCTTAAGAAGCATTTCAAGGTCCTGGAGTGGCCTAGCCAGTCTCCAGATCTCAACCCCATAGAAAACCTTTGGAGGGAGTTGAAAGTCCGTGTTGCCCAGTGACAGCCCTAAAACATCACTGCTCTAGAGGAGATCTGCATGGAGGAATGGGCCAACATACCAGCAACAGTGTGTGCCAACCTTGTGAAGACTTACAGAAAACGTTTGACCTCTGTCATTGCCAACAAAGGATATATAACAAAGTATTGAGATGAAATTTTGTTATTGACCAAATACTTACTCTCCACCATAATTTGCAAATAAATTCTTAAAAAATCAGACAATGTGATTTTCTGGATTTGTTTTCTCATTTTGTCTCTCATAGTTGAGGTCTACCTATGATGTCAATTACAGGCCTCTCTCATCTTTTTAAGTGGGAGAACCTGCACAATTGGTGGCTGACTAAATACTTTTTTTCCCCACTGTACCACTGAGGTGGATTGATAACACAAACATAAACAAAACATTCACTAAAGAAAAAAAAAAAAAAAAAAAAAAAAATATATATATATATATATATATATATACAGCTAATATCATTAAGTAATAATACCTACACAATAATACATAGGCTTCTTTCATCACAGCTCGTTTCTGGTTTAGACTCCTATAACAACTATAGGTAACTTAGTTCCTACTTATGAAATTTTTCTACTAGTACAGAATCTACTCAAAAACTGAATACATAGTAGACATTAAAGCAGACCTGTCTCTACTACTGACATGTCTGTTTTATAAAATAATTGCATTCCCCATAAAATAACTATTCTGGGGCATAAATGGGCATTACTATTTCACTTGTGTCAATAAAGTGTGTCCTCACATAGTGACACTGTCACCACTGATTGGAGTGTATAGGGACATGTCCTGTTAACAAGGGGAATGGTAATTCCTAGTTGTCAATTTATTCATGCATTTTCAGGAAGATAAGATGGCACAATGTAGACTTCTGAAAAAACATGACTCTGAATTGGATTCTATGAGTAACGCAAGTAGTTATAAAACAGACCAGTCAGGAGAGCTGACATGTTGTCTGAAATGGGCTTGTCTGGTATTAGACACAAGAGTGGTGCTGTTTTTGGAAATGTAAAAAAATTACAAAAACAGCAGGACCCCCCTTCCTTTTAATATAAGATATGGAGCATACGGATACAAAATATCATTATGGGAACATTTTTTGTTATCGTTAATATTTCTAGTATATGTAACAAAAGTAGCACAACTGTTTTAAGGAAATCACACATGTGGAATTTTGTGAATGTATACCTGCCAAACTGGGCACAAGCAGTCAGACATTTTTTGAAACTGAAAATGTTTCAAACACTTCATAAATTTGGATGATCAAAACAAAAGAAATCTAAACTGTCAGACATGACAAAACCTTCACAAATAGACAGCCAGAAGCCTTATAAATTGGGCTCAAATATAATAAATCAGAGCAAGTGCTTTACTGAACCAAGCCAAATAAAGTTTTCTAGACAACTTGGTCAGTCTACTGGTATATTTATTTGCTGATCTTAGGAAAAAAAAATTATATGAATTACCAGTATTTGTGAAATTGGAGAAATTGGCAAAATAATCTTCATGATTCCAATTTGGATGGCACTGTGATGAATAATATAGGGGGCAACTATTAAGTCCTTGCTAAATCTTACCAATTGTGAAACATGCAGATGGGGGCAGGATGGTCTTTTTACTTTCATGTAACACTGACTGATAATCAACAAATTAGATAGAAATATAATGTAGAGGGGACTTTGCTGTTTATTCCTATAAAATGATTTGCTATAAACAACCATTGCTTTCATCTGGTAAGAAAGTGCAAAGGCAAAAAGTGAGTGCAAGTTCCCTCTTGCCCAAGGAGTCCAGAGATTAAAAAAAAACTATGCAGGAAATGTATTGAAGAAGCAGTCCTGTGCACCCCTCAGCTGCACTTTGTACTTCTTCTATATACATGACACTCGTATCCCTGCAGGACAGCATCTTGTCTTCTCTGATCAGACACCATCTTGTTTCTTAGATTTCTCTTTCTTTGTCATATAACATTAATCCCATGATGTTTCATTACAGCATCACATGGGCAGCTAGAGAAAGTGTCATCTTTGCCTGCAAGGGATCAATGTAGTCAGTCACCTTTTGCTCCTAATATTTTCCAATAAATCTAATGTTTAAAAAATGAGACTTTGTATCGCCGCACACACAGCAGGTCACTCCTCAAGGAGATATTGGCAAGTAAGCCTATATTGAATGACACATTTTGGGCTAAGAACAAAATACTTTCTCAAATCCATAGGCATCCAATAAATCTAAGACATCTTAATTACTCAGTAAGAGAACCTGCATTGTCAACTATTGTTATAACTGTGTGACAGGAGCTGTCTCATCTCCAGCAGTACTTAGTGATAGGAGTTTGTATTCCCCTGTGGAGAGCCTGTATGGAACAGTTCATCATACAGAAAGGGATTTTGTGACTTGTGGAGATCCAAGCGGCATATTACTCTCAGCAGTTGAGATTGAGATCACCTACCTAATTTTTAGAAAGCAATAACAAAATAAGCAAATATTGGCTGTTAAGATAGATAGAAAGATAGATAGATAGATAGATAGATAGATAGATAGATAGATAGATAGATGGAATAGGCACATCATGACAGAGGAATAACAAATGAGTAGAGTTCTGCTTTAAAGTTAGCATTTCATATTCTAGTTTTAAAGAAGCACCAGTGATTTTTTTTTTTGCACATTATATACTTGCTCCTCAATATATATAATTCAGCTAGTATTATCTTATTTATCTATTTCTTCCTATCTGAATCTTTCTCCTCTGATCAGACCTGATAATATGTGTCCAGTATGATGCACTGCACCACATAAAGTGCTGGCCAAAAGTATTGGCACCCCTGCAATTCTGTCAGATAATACTCAATTTCTTCCAGAAAATGATTGCAATCACAAATGCTTTGGTAATAATATCTTCATTTATTTTGCTTGCAATGAAAAAACACAAAAGAGAATGAAAAAAAAAGTCAAGTCATTGATCATTTTACACAAAACTCCAAAAATGGACCAGACAAAAGTATTGGCACCCTCAGCCTAATACTTGGTAGCACAACCTTTAGACAAAATAACTGCGAACAACCGCTTCCGGTAACCATCAATGAGTTTCTTACAATGGTCTGCTGGAATTTTAGACCATTCTTCTTTGGCAAATTTCTCCAGGTCCCTGAGATTTGAAGGCTGCCTTCTCCAAACTGCCATTTTGAGATCTCTCCACAGGTGTTCTATGGGATTCAGGTCTGGACTCATTGCTGGCCACTTTAGAAGTCTCCAGTGCTTTCTCTCAAACCATTTTCTAGTGCTTTTTGAAGTGTGTTTTGGGTCATTGTCCTGCTGGAAGACCCATGACCTCTGAGGGAGACCCAGCTTTCTCACACTGGGCCCTACATTATGCTGCAAAATTTGTTGGTAGTCTTCAGACTTCATAATGCCATGCACACGGTCAAGCAGTCCAGTGCCAGAGGCAGCAAAGCAACCCCAAAACATCAGGGAACCTCCGCCATGTTTGACTGTAGGGACCGTGTTCTTTTCTTTGAAGGCCTCTTTTTTTTCCTGTAAACTCTTTGTTGATGCCTTTTCCCAAAAAGCTCTACTTTTGTCTCATCTGACCAGAGAACATTCTTCCAAAAAGTTTTTGGCTTTCTCAGGTAAGTTTTGGCAAACTCCAGCCTGGCTTTTTTATGTCTCTGGGTCAGAAGTGGGGTCTTCCTGGGTATCCTACCATAGAGTCCCTTTTCATTCAGACGCCGACGGATAGTACAGGTTGACACTGTTGTACCCTCGGACTGCAGGGCAGCTAGAACTTGTTTGGATGTTAGTCGAGGTTCTTTAGCCACCATCCGCACAATCTTTCGTTGAAATCTCTCATCAATTTTTCTTTTCCGTCCACATCTAGGGAGGTTAGCCACAGTGCCATGGGCTTTAAACTTCTTGATGACACTGCGCACGGTAGACACAGGAACATTCAGGTCTTTGGAGATGGACTTGTAGTCTTGAGATTGCTCATGCTTCCTCACAATTTTGCTTCTCAAGTCCTCAGACAGTTCTTTGGTCTTCTTTCTTTTCTCCATGCTCAATGTGGTACACACAAGGACACAGGACAGAGGTTGAGTCAACTTTAATCCATTTCAACTGGCTGCAAGTGTGATTTAGTTATTGCCACCACCTGTTATGTGCCACAGGTAAGTAACAGGTGCTGTTAATTACACAAATTAGAGAAGCATCACATGATTTTTCAAAGGGTGCCAAAACTTTTGTCCACCCCCTTTTTTAGGTTTGGTGTGGAATTATATCCAATTTGGCTTTTTGACAATTCTTTTTGTGGTTTTCCATTGACGACAAATTAAATGAAGATATTATTACCAAAGCATTTGTGATTGCAATCATTTTCTGGAAGAAATTGAGTATTATCTGACAGAATTGCAGGGGTGCCAATACTTTTGGCC
Organism: Leptodactylus fallax; assembly: GCA_947044405.1. Taxonomy (NCBI): domain Eukaryota; kingdom Metazoa; phylum Chordata; class Amphibia; order Anura; family Leptodactylidae; genus Leptodactylus; species Leptodactylus fallax. The sequence continues at coordinate 8,702,654 of CAMRHE010000038.1, read as the reverse complement.
AGCACTGTAGGCTCAAGCGAAAGCAGAAACATCTCTCACTATTGATGAGCAGACAGTTTCTTCACATAGCTTTATGAAGGTGCTCAGATTAACTCTGTGGACTTTCTCGCTACATGGGGCCTTAGCCTTAATGATTCATACCAATGTGTCTATCTAGTGACTGAGATTCTGCTTCTGAATAGAGGCACCTTATTTGCAGTAAACCACTGTGGTGACAATACAGTGCTGACAAAACTAGTCAGCAGTTACCAATGTATTAACACACAGTCTGCCTCTGATGTTTTTGTAAATAGTGAAAATCATATTGTGTAGAGATTTTTACCAAGCTTTTGTTGCTGTAGCAAGCTGTAAAATCAATAAGTGCATAAATAAAAGCAATAAAAGAAAACCAGTAGAGCAATATAAAGAACCTATATTAAAAGAGTAAATAATGATTGTAGTTGAGCAGCACAATATTTATGTGCCGGATGATAATTAGATTTTAAAGAGGTCTTTCAGTCTCTAAACATCAAGGCTAAAAATAGTTTTAAAAAAGTTCTAATATAATTTCCTTTTGAATTTGATTCCATTACCACGCATGAATATCACTCCGATCCCTCAGTACTTTCCATTGTTCTTGTGGAACCATTACCTGTTGCCATGTGACTGTAGCAGTCAAGTTTGGCAGTATTCATGATATCAGCAAGTGGTAGAGAGACCCAGCAACGGGCACCATATTAGCAGTGTAAAACTGAAAAAGTGAGTACTCTACAGTTTCTTTAACCAATTTAACCATTAAAGGAGTTGCCCAGTTTCAGGAAAGAAATGTTATTGTTTGCATAATGAAAAGTTATACAATTTTCCAATATACTTTCTGTATCAATTCCACGGTGATTTCTAGATCTCTGCTTGCTGTCATTCATTCCAGTGCATAAAGATCAGTCCATGGTGCACACAGGTGCACAGGTCGTTACAGTCACAGCACAGTAATCAGAGTTCTGTCTTGTAGAAGTAAGAAGTAATTGTAGTTATATACTGGCACCAGGTAGCACTCGATTGAGACTCCACAAGTGGGTGCACACCAGTGGGAACTGACAAAATTCCCAGTAATAATCCAACGTAGAAGAAATGGGACAGCACTCCAAAAGGTTTTATGCTAGTTGAAATATCTTTCTTTTATTTCAAATATGTATACAAAGCATCACATAAGAAATGTCATCTAATTCAGGATACTGTATATTTAAAGGCAATTGCAACATTTTGGGTTGCAAACCCTTCATCAGGTCAAGGGGTGTTGGACGGCATGAAAGACGTAGGAGGATGTAATTCAAGATGTCATCAAACCAAGAAGGAATCAGCGCCCCTTAGGATCCAAGCAGCTGAGTGAGGCATGCCTTATATATAATTAACCAGAGGACCTTTGGTACTCTGGTGGGTCAGTCCAACACTATGTATAACCTCTCCTGGTATGATATAATCCATTGCTTGTCATTAATGTGAAATGCGCAGCCCAAATAATGCAAATTATCAATATTAGTCAATATAGGCTGTACAACCAACACCGACCTAAGCGGAGATCATTACACACAGAGAACTGAAATATCTCTCTGCCTGTTAATCCCCCCCCCCCTGCTACGTCCTATCTGTCTGTCTGCTATTAATGTAATGCCTCTCACCTTGGAACATTCCTGTACATGTTGTATTTGTATTTGTATCTGCTTATCTTTGCTGCTGTAACACACTGAATTTCCCCATTGTGGGACTATTAAAGGACTATTATTGACTATTATTGTTATATCTGTGCACCCTCAAAGCTGACTGTATTGCATTAATTTTATTTTGGGACTAGGTCATGCAATATTAGGCTAAAAGTTGGTATTTTATTATTTCCAGCATTCACTCTAAATATATTGACCATGTATACATATCAATATTTTATTTTATGTTCATTTACAAAATAGAGACAATACCCAGTGCTGGATGTGGTCAAGGTAATGCAAGATGTATTTACATTTTTAGAATAGTGTGTGTATATTTATGCAAATAAATTTAATTTAAAATATTTTTTTTCTATTAATCTCTTTATTTTTAAAATGTTTTGACACAATTTTTTTTTTATTTTAAGGCTTTATATCACAATGGTATGAATTTCAAATATCATTATATACATAAAAAAAATGTAAAAAAAAAAATATATATATATATATATATATTTTTTTTTTTTTTCCCTATGGCTCTGACAATAAAGAGAGAGGTCTCTGTGGGTATTGGGGGCAGGGGATCAGTTCTTGACTCTTGGAAGCAGAAACATATGGCAAACCCTCCATCATGAAAGCAGAATCCTTCCCTTTTAGAAGGCCTGACCATGGCAGATGTCTCACCACCATTATTGTCATTGGAACAGTTGTCTGTCAATGTCAATGAAGAATGATTATTTCTCACAAAAGACAATAGCTGTGAAAAGTTACCAATGAATTGGTATTTAAAATACTTGGAAAGACCACAATATGATAAGGATAGGATACTTCACATCAAATAATAAAAATAAAAATTGCTGAAGAGGTCCAAATATAAGTGTTTAATATATTAATATAACACTCAAGTATTTACCAGGTCTTCACATTAATATAACATCTTTCATTACCATTTCTGTGCTCTGAAAAACTCCACCTGCATTGTTAATGCTGCATTTTTATAATGGATATGGATGTGTAATGACCCCTGATGTCTACTGTCCATTATCAGCCTTAGGGCACATCCACATGTAGCTATAACCTGCCCAGTGTTACAGAGTCTCTCTGAGACTATGGGTATAGATACAGCTTTGTATACATTACACTTGTCATCCGCTCACTTTTCTTTCATCTTTCACAGATTTATGTCACGTTAAACCAAAATTATACTGTATGCTCCTTCCATGTCAATGCTCTAGTTGATCGATAACGCAAATATAACACAGTGCACCATAGATCTCAGCTAACTTTTTTATGCGTAAGACTTGAGGCCCCAATACAAAATGGAGAAAATTTGGGGAAAAATTTGGACAAACCTACCAATTTAGGCAAGACTAGTCAGCTATTTAATGTGCATTTAGATCCTCCTAATTCTCTCCTTGACAATGGGCTAAAACAGGATCAGGCGTGTTGAATTTTAATGCCCAATCCTCTTCTACTCCTTGAACATAAGGCGGAGCTTACTCCACTCTCTATACATGCTCAGCTGAACTGAGTGTTTATGTGTATGAGTGAGCTTAGAGAAATAACTGACCAAGTCTTTGGCTGAGGGCTATTGAAAATGTATCACTACCTTAAGGACTGGCTGTGAACTTTTAGATTTGTAGGTTAGGCTGAAAGTAAATTTAAAAATATATCTTAAACACGTATTTTAAACATTTTGGTGATTTTTTTTTTTTAATTCCATGTTATTATCTATCTTTAAAAAAATCCTAAAAATCCAGCAGTTTTAAGCCATGTAATATGTTGAGACTTCCTATTTTCTATAGGAGTATTCCTACTCTGATATCATGTATACATAGATAAGATACAGAATCCACCAGTCACAATAGGTGGTGGTCACAGCTTATCTACTCCCAGTTCTGCACAATGCCATCTGCCCAGCTCACAGAACATGCCTAGAAAACTCTTCCATAGAAGTCAATTGGGTCAATAAGGTCTACTCCTATGGCTCATGGTCTATCTCCAGGAAACACGGACAATGTTAGGCTTAGTGGCAAGAGTTGGAATTGCAAAATTTGTAAGAGTTAAAAAAAAATAAATATATATATATATATATATATATATATATATATATATATACAGTCATATGAAAAAGTTTGGGCACCCCTATTAATCTTAATCATTTTTAGTTCTAAATATTTGGGTGTTTGCAACAGCCATTTCAATTTGATATATCTAATAACTGATGGACACAGTAATATTTCAGGATTGAAATGAGGTTTATTGTACTAACAGAAAATGTGCAATATGCATTAAACCAAAATTTGACCGGTGCAAAAGTATGGGCACCTCAACAGAAAAGTTACATTAATATTTAGTAGATCCTCCTTTTGCAAAAATAACAGCCTCTAGTCGCTTCCTGTAGCTTTTAATCAGTTCCTGGATCCTGGATGAAGGTATTTTTGACCATTCCTCTTTACAAAACAATTCCAGTTCAGTTAAGTTTGATGGCCGCCGAGCATGGACAGCCCGCTTCAAATTATCCCACAGATGTTCAATGATATTCAGGTCTGGGGACTGGGATGGCCATTCCAGAACATTGTAATTGTTCCTCTGCATGAATGCCTGAGTAGATTTGGAGCTGTGTTTTGGATCATTGTCTTGCTGAAATATCCATCCCCGGCGTAACTTCAAATTCGTCACTGATTCTTGTACATTATTCTCAAGAATCTGCTGATACTGAGTTGAATCCATGCGACCCTCAACTTTAACAAGATTCCCGATGCCAGCATTGGCCACATAGCCCCAAAGCATGATGGAACCTCCACCAAATTTTACAGTGGGTAGCAAGTGTTTTTCTTGGAATGCTGTGTTTTTTGGACGCCATGCATAACGCCTTTTTGTATGACCAAACAACTCAATCTTTGTTTCATCAGTCCACAGGACCTTCTTCCAAAATGAAGCTGGCTTGTCCAAATGTGCTTTTGCATACCTCAGGCGACTCTGTTTGTGGCGTGCTTTCAGAAACGGCTTCTTTTGCATCACTCTCCCATACAGCTTCTCCTTGTGCAAAGTGTGCTGTATTGTTGACCGATGCACAGTGACACCATTTGCAGCAAGATGATGATGCAGCTCTTTGGAGGTGGTCTGTGGATTGTCCTTGACTGTTCTCACCATTCTTCTTCTCTGCCTTTCTGATATTTTTCTTGGCCTGCCACTTCTGGGCTTAACAAGAACTGTCCCTGTGGTCTTCCATTTCCTTACTATGTTCCTCACAGTGGAAACTGACAGGTTAAATCTCTGAGACAACTTTTTGTATCCTTCCCCTGAACAACTATGTTGAACAATCTTTGTTTTCAGATCATTTGAGAGTTGTTTTGAGGAGCCCATGATGCCACTCTTCAGAGGAGATTCAAATAGGAGAACAACTTGCAATTGGCCACCTTAAATACCTTTTCTCATGATTGGATACACCTGGCTATGAAGTTCAAAGCTCACTGAGGTTACAAAACCAATTTTGTGCTTCAGTAAGTCAGTAAAAAGTAGTTAGGAGTATTCAAATCAATAAAATGATAAGGGTACCCAAATTTTTGCACCGGTCAAATTTTGGTTTAATGCATATTGCACATTTTCTGTTAGTACAATAAACCTCATTTCAATCCTGAAATATTACTGTGTCCATCAGTTATTAGATATATCAAATTGAAATGGCTGTTGCAAACACCCAAATATTTAGAACTAAAAATGATTAAGATTAAAAGGGGTGCCCAAACTTTTGCATATGACTGTATATATATATATATATATATATATATATATATATATATAAGATAGATAGATAATAACATGGAAAATTCAAAACAACATAGTCAAAAATTCTTTAGAAATATGTTTACCATAAAAACATGATTTATACATTAGGTCAAATGATTAGGCTTTCTTCACATCTGGGTTGTGGCTTCCACTTATATTGTCAAATATGGAAGAATCTGTAACAGCAGCCCTGAATGGAGCCTTTGACGCAAATGAAGAGTCTTACTAAACTAAGAAATCAGGTCAAAAGTCTAAAGCAGTGTTTGACGCTTTGAAGAGAATATTTATTTTTACGTATTCTTTGTCCTAGAACTGTCTGTTCTCATTCCCTTTGCTATAAATAAAAATGCTCATACTCTTCATTCCAATAAATGTCTTCTATATATTTCTAAAAAGCATCAAAGCATGTAAAATATGCAACAACTGCAGGCGAATAAAATAACCAGATTATGAATGTACACATGCACGTAGGCAAAACACTTGCTGTTGTGGGTGTATCTATAATATATAATATATATATCTTTAATATATTCAGATTTACGCAGATTTCCTTATGTAAAATACAGCTGCATCTCAATAAATTAGAATATCTGTGAAACGTTCATTCATTTCAGTAATTCAGTAATACAATTCATAATCAGCGTCTTCCATGATTGTGTGTCCTACTGAACCAGACTGAGGGACCATTTAAAGGCTTAGGAAACCTTGGCAGGTGACACACTGAATTTACAATACTGAACTTTTTTTTACAGTATTCTAATGTTCTTAGATTTGGGTTTTCATTACCTGTAATCCATAATCAACATTTACAGAAATAAAACACTTGAAATAGAACACTCTGTGTGTAAAGAATCTAGAAAATATAGGAGGTCACTTTTTTAATTTAATTACTAAAATAAATAAACGTTTCAAAGATATTCTAATTTATTGAGATGTACCTGTACCATTTAATATGAGATATATAGAGACAGAGGCCACTCTGTTATGTATACCTGATAAGGTATATACTGTACCTAATCATCCAATCAGATGACAGGGACTTTATGTATGTACCAATAGACATGGTGGTCACAAGAGGTTCAGCTGTCCAGACTAAATATAAGAATGGGATAGAAGTGTGATCTGAATAACTTTCACTGGGGATAGATTGAATATGAGAGGAACTACAGATCTTCAGAGATCTCCATGCACAGCACTTTACATAAAATAGTGCATAAGTCTTAGGGCATCCAGTGAAACCCATAAACACATAGTTACTTAGAGATATTGTAGGTGAATATTCAGACTTGTTGCAAGTGAATATAAGGAAACAGAAACTTCTGCTTTAGATTAGTGCTATGCAAAAGGGAATTTTATAATGCATGAAAATCCTTGAAGTGAATGGGCTACAGCAAAAGACTAAATACATTCTACACTTATCATCTAAGAACAGGAAGCTGAGAATACAGTAAAAATAGTCTCCTATTCTGCAATTTCAATTTTTCCTGTAAATTACAGATGTTCAGGTATGAATGTGGTAAAGACAACGTCAATCTATGGATCTAACCTAGATTTTGCCACCATTCTGGCGCTAGTGGATACCACTTATATGCTATTGTAGGGATGATAAGTGGCAAAGAGAACATACCTGTACTTGTGTCAAAATTGCATGACGATACCTGCCAGAGCCTGTTGCTGTTTTGGAAATCGCAGCATGTCAATTATACCTACGGAAATGCTGGTGGTTTCCCTACAGGTATAATGGAAGTAGAAAGTCTGCAGAGGAAACCTCTGTGGACTTTCTGTGAAAAGCGCTGCGGGTAAAACCACATTGTATTTCCGCAGTTTTTCTCGCATTGCTTTTTTGCTGCGGCTGCTATGTGGGGCCTTAGCCTAAACGTTTTTTCCTATCTTAACAAGTTATTTCTAGAAATGGGTGAACAGAATCGTAGCAAGCCAGTTCGATCAGAATATTCTAAATTGTTTGACCACCACATTATACTCCTGGGGGCCCAAGAGAGGTGAAAAAAATATAAAAGCATTAACCTTCTCACCTTCCCTTACCTTATGTCAGAGCTGAGGCCCAATCACAGGCCTCAGGCGGTGACCTCGGGTGCATGATGTCACCTGGAGAAGACCGGATGCCGCAAGGAGGTCCAAAAAAGGTAAGAGAAGGTGAGTATGAATGTTTTTTTTTTCTTTTTTACACCTCCACCTATTATACTCTAAGGGTGTGAAGAGACCCCAGAGTATAATAATGTCACATTCACTTTGACATAACTTTGGCTGTGTTTGCCTTAGAGAAATAGCTGGATAGATAGGGTCCTAGGAGCCCTGACAGTGTTCAACACTATGTTTTAAGCCATTTTAAGTTGTGGTTCGTACCGAACTTGTTTGACCCAAAACAAATCTTGGACCTAAGCCACCCAAATCCAAAAAGAAACACTCTTGAGAGGTACACTAAATGGAGCAGTAGTGAGGTCAATGTTCCACTCCATTCATTTCAATGGGAGATAAACAGCCATGTTGGTCCGTTGAAGTCCATTAAAGTAATGTATTCATAATGGCCATGTGATAGCCATTTTTAGATCGACTGTCATATGGCCGTTTTAAAACCCATTAATGTTTATGGATTTATCGACATGTCCATCAAAATGGACAACGATAGACATTACAAAAAATGACCATCACACGACTGTTTTTCACTGTTGTGTGAATAAGGCCTAATAATACATAAAGAATTGTATCAAAATCTAAGATCCTACAGAAGTCTTTGTTTTGCTCACAATATTGTAGCTCTAGTGTAGCAAAATCTAAGCAGGTTAACATGAGATACTGTAGCAGAAGAGGCAGGTGGTGGCAGTATAAAGGGGCGGCATATTACGTATGATTGACACTAAAGCCTTCTCAAGCTGCAAGCAGATGAAGCAATTATCAGTGAACACAGAGGACAGCCACCGCTAATAGTCTCAATGCTGACAGTCACAACTCTTCAAGGCTGCACAACATTTCCACATTGCTCTTCCTAGGAAATATTACTCATAATTATCAGATATATTTTCTCTATGAGCAAGGACATAACTGGCACACATTGCTTAACTGATCAAATTAGTCCTCCAGCCTACACCTTGCCTGGTTCACTATTTTCACCATTTTCCTATTTAATGAGTTATCTCTTTACAACAGATTTGACTAAAATAATGAAATCACCTTTCCATAACTTTAGTAACTACAGAAGTCATAGTTACTGTAATAAATGCATGTTTAATTGGCGTATTTTGACTTTTGACGAGTTCCGTATATTAGTAATACTAGCTGCTGCAGAACCTCTTTGATCCATAAAACTATATTTAATTGATAACAATTTTTGATTTCCTGTTCCAAGACAGTAAGGATGTTCTATATATAAGGGTTTTAAAAAATATTATAAACACTTCAATATTTTAACAGCATATAAAGATGATGTAACTGAACAAAAAAATAAATTGACGTTATTAAATACATAAAATCATATTTATGTAATTTCTTTCTGTGGGAAATTGTATCATTACCTAAGGGTATATGTACAACTGGCAATACTGTGCTGTATGCTCAAAAACTAGGAAATTGGAAGCACCGATCTCTGTCAATTCAACCATTAAATATCATAACCAGTACTTAACTTGACACTTATGGAATTTTTGCTAAAAATGACCCTTTATCAATAACTGGTGGATCCCAAAATAAAAAGCAACGCATTATCTGGAGAGGATTTTCATTTCTGAATGGCCAAAAGAACATTACCAATCTTGAGGCCAGAAGCACACGGGTAAATTCCATCCAGAAAATACAGACTAGTCTGTAATTCCAAGACTGAATCCTGTCTACAGACCCAAACTCCCACCATCATAATCATGTTTTCAGTAGAAGACAGTAGTCCCATGGGGAGGCATGGACTCATAGCATCATACGTGACAGAATTAGCTAGTGTGCAACTGGCCTGAAAGTAGTGAAAAGTTTAGGGGCCAATTTATTAAAGACTGGCACTTTGTGTGCCAGTCTTTATCACTTTTGTGTGTTGGCACAGATTTCTGCTAGAACTCAGACCAGTTTTTTGGCATGAGCTTTAGTAAATCTGATGAGCTGTGTCTTTGTCCTGGCCCACCTAGATTCCCACCCTGCTCTGCCCACTTTTTGAAAGTATACAGAGGGTCACAAAATAAAAAAAATTGCAATTTGTGAATCAACCATCTTTGGTACTTTTTCATAAATTATATGTGAAAGAACTGCTGTACAAGGCATGATAAAAAATGACCCTATAGAGTTTACTAGGAGGTAATTAATTTTTATTACAATGTATGTAAGAGACCCGTTTTCTCTGCATATTAAAGTGAGTCTCTATGGAGTTATTATTGTTCCTAACTACTAAAAATTATAATTCATTCCTAAATTCCTAAGTATAAGCTTCCCTTTGCCACCATCCTATATAATTCAGCATTTGGCTTTGCCGGGGAAATGAGAATAAAAAGCTTTTCCAAAAGTTCAACATAAATAATGCAGCCATTGACACAGTACTTACTGACGAAAAACAAAAAAATACCGTTCAAGTTCTGATGTCAAAGGGGTTGTCCCGTCATAGATGTTTATCCCCTATCCACAGGTGATAAAGGTCTTTTTGCGGCTGCCGGCTGCTACTGTAATCTCTGGCAGAACCTGCAAACCATAGAATTGAATGGACCACTGATCACACAATCGGACTGGCACTACATTCACAAGGGGGTACTTTCGGTCCCCTTCCGCCTGATCACTGCCCCCAGCAATTGGATACTTATCCCCTGTCCTGTGGATAGGGGATGTGTCCATTATGGGACAATCCTTTCAAGTTTGAACTTTGAGGCTAAGGCCCCATGTAGCAGGTCACAGCGAAAAGCGTTTTTTCCTGCAACGTTTTTCACAGAAAGTCCGCAGAGGTTTCCTTGGCACCTCTACTCATCAGGTGGTGTTCAGGCAACTCCTGCAGCTTCTTCATGGTTTATACTGCTCTGTAAGTGTGATTGGAATGATAGTTGCAATACCCAGCTGACAGTGCAGGTGCACAGAGCAGTGTAGACAATGAGGAGGCTACAGCACTTGCCAATAACTTGATATAGATGGTCTGTCTTAAAGATAGGCCAATAATGTTGTGTGCCCAGAAAATCAGCAACCGAAATGCAGTGATTTAAAAAATGCAGGCGTTTTTGTAAATCGCAGCATGTCAATTTTACCTACAGAAAAGCTGTTGTTTTCTGTATAGGTATAATAGAAGCAGAAACTCTGTGCACTTTATGTGAAACTGTGGAAAAAAACGCGATGCGCTGCCGACACGGTCGTTTTTTCTCTGCGGCTCACTATGTGGGGCATTAGCCTAAAGCTTTATATATAGATATCTCAGCAGATGTGCACAGTGGGGAGCTCTGATTCCTGTAACACATTCAATAGCTATCAAGAAAGGTACTCTGTCGTCCTCCAAAGCCTGGGCCTTTCATTTGCTGAGCTTTGAATCTCCCATGTCAGTGGTCCTGGCTTTCTAAAGCATACCCACACTTTCAGACAAGTCAGGATAAGCTTTCGTGTGTCTGCATAAGAAATAACACTATTTCTAACCATTATATGACCAGCTTTTTTTTAGTTTGTTTTTTTCAGTTTTCCCCTATGCAGATTCTATCTCTGTTTGTTGCTTCTAAATTAGTGGGTAGGGATTAGCTACTGTGATTTCTCCCATAAACAATACATGGAGAAAACAGGAGCTTCTGCTCCCTAACTCTCTCTCAGAAGCAGTGGCAGCTTCATACGTGATATTCTAGAGAAGTACTGTACAGATGTAATGTGAATAAAGAACTCTGATGAGATAGAATACTTACTAATAGCAGCAGCATGTTTGTATGTATTTCTCTGCTTTTCATTTACTGTGCTCCTCTTCCACCTCACCCCTTTGGGACATATGATTTATTTCTCTGTTTTTACTTAGATACATAACGCTGCAGTTCTGAATCTTGAATATGACTTTATATCTCAAAAATAAAAATGAATAAATAATGATAGGATAATGGTAAATTAGGTAGCTTGGTTTCCTTTCGGTTCTACATAAAAAAAGTAATTTTTTTTTTTTTTGCTCAAAATGTAATCTCAACCTCAAATGTAAGTCCCAGATTAAATATGGTAATAAACGCATCATAAATGAAATGACTTGCAGAATGTCCCTGATGCTGCATTTTTAGCACTGTTGCTGTTTGTGCCTATTTCTCATAGAACACTGGAAGGTTAATTGGTTTCCCAAGAGATAGACACTTTTGGAACTAGCATATGTTAGTGTGTCTGTGGGTAAGAGATTAGATTGTAAGCTTCACTGGAGCAGGGACTGATATGAATGAATATATTTTCTATACAGTTTTGCAGGCTATGCAGGCAATATAAAAAATAACTCATAATGGTGATAATAATTGCTTACGAAACAAAATATGAGCAGTAATGTGCCACATCTGACACTTTAGATTTCTAACCAAACAATAACATGGAACATTATGGACTTATTATGGACTCATCCAAAAAATTGGATGGATGGCATATTTCTATGTGCCATCCATGTCCGATCCATGTACCATCCATTTTTGTGTGTATGTGTGTGTCCGCAATTAAAAAAATGTCTTTTTCATTTTTCAGCATCACTTAGCAATGTATCTGTGAAATACAAACAGTATACTGACAGCACATGGATGACGTCTGTGTGTTGTCCATTTTTTTTTAAAGCCCCGGGCCTCATGCACACAATCTTATGCATGAGCCAGGTTGAACAACACAAAACGGCACTTGGATGATCTCCATGTACACCCATTCATTTCTTCAGTGAGCCCAGGCTGCAAAATAGGATCTGTCCTGAGTTTTGCCCTGGGCTCACACCCCCATACACAGGTGCGTGATAATACAGAGTTGTCTATAGGGGGCCATAAAAAATAAGGGGTCAGTGTTCTAACTGTGAAAAACACAGCTAGCACACCGACAGTGCCGACAGAGTGCACACTTGTGTGCAAGAGTCCTCATAGACTTCAATGGCTGATGCTAGGTTCACACTTGTGCTCGGGTATCCGTTCTTCCGGCCCGCTTGGAGACCCGAAAAACGGAAACCCAATTCGCTTACAAGGCGGTTACTCATGAAAACCTGCGGACCCCATAGACTATTGTAGCACACCCGTGGGTGGAGCTTCATTTGATTATGGGATATAACCCCTGCCTAGAGCCTTGGTGACACCCCAAATATTCCCCAACTTTCTGACACAATTTTCCTTTGTCAGCAGAAAACATTTATTTGAACGGGTTAGTAAAATTTCCTCAAACAAGTTATAAAGTGTATAGATAGCAATATAAAATGACAAAAATTCAAATGATTGGCTAATTAACCACCAGTAATGACATTAAGGTAATATTATTAGTTCACATGCATGCATCTAATCACACAGTAACTCCACTTCTAATTGTCCAGCTGGTTCAGAATGCCCTCAGAAGCTTGTGTCTGAGGGGAGGGAAAAACAGGTTTAAGGAGAACAAACTGTGCCCATAGTCCTCTAGTACCAAACAAAAAGAGTCCAATATATCCACAACTGTGCAGCTCCCAAATGAATCACAAATAACCATGCAGAGGTGCGGATGAGCTTTAGGTGTAGTCTCTCTCCTTACAGACAGGTGGGGGAACCTCAGGCTGCTGGCTCTCACTTGTTCCCCTTACTGTTACAGATACACTTCACATCACTGGCATTTATCTCTGTATTTCACTCCAATCTGCAGAATTATAATTGAAAACTGGGGCTGCATCTGGTGTGGCTCCTGTATGCATGTGCCACTGTTTTTTTCCTTTAGTTGAAATGGCTGACTGCATTACAATTCCAACATGTGTCTTTAGTGAAATGGTGTCAGCCTCACACCATGCTGTCTCTCATCCAGCTATCTAGTAATGTCCACAAACTGTAACTTGTACTCAAGGCCCTGCTAACAGGCAGGTTCTTTACAGGTCCTTTCTGAGATGATCCACAAAATGTCCTCTAGATCAAAAAGAACAACAACCCACTCTCTTCACTTCCTCGCTTCTCTCCTCCCCCAACTCACTCCCGTTGGATTGTGGGTCCTGTAGTTTTTACACTGTCTCTCCACTGAATAGCTCTGAGTGTAATCTGATCCCAGAGCACAGTCTGAACTAAAACAACATTAACTGTTTATTTGCTGAAGAATGTCACTAGCAGAGGGACTCTACACTATAATGGTGTCTGCTGAGTACCGCCCGAAAAATGTTTACAGGACTTTTCTCTCTGCATTTTTCAAGGAGATTCAGGGATGGAATCCCTGAAAGTAGAATGATCACTGGTGTGAATCCAGCCTGAGAAACATAAAGAGGAAAAATAGTACATGCCATTGAATTAATTCACAGCCCCTACATAAAGTAAATTAATTCCTTTCCAAGGTATATATGCCAATTATAAGGATAATTCACAAGGATAATCCGACATAGGTAAGTATTGCTAGTGCTACAGCAAGCCTGTAGAAGTGTCATGTTCCAGTTTGTTTAATATGACAGCTTTAATAAAAAATGCAAATGTTATTCTGCAACAGACACTGGCTTATAATGAATGCATTGTCAGAAGGGGACGTGTTATTTAGGTCATGGTCTTAGTACATGAAGAAATCCTGGAGGAAGAAATGCTAGTGCCACATCACTGATATGTACGCAGCTTAATGCTCCTTCAGGTTGCTTGATGCCATCTGGTTGCTGCTGCCCCTGCTACCAGGTAATGTCCCCAAAGCATACATGTGTAATGCTGAGCAAACTGAAAAATGAATATAGATAATAGCAAACTACACTTATTTCCAGGGTATCTCTTTAACATTGCTCATTAATGTTCGATTGTCCATAATATTGCAGAACTAGAACATTTTACAACCACTTGTGCATTTAGAGATTTTCTTCATCTCCATAAAAAGAAAAAACCTTGTAAACTTGTTTCTCATGTGCAAATCGATCATCTGAACCTGCTGAGGTTTTTTTACGCAGGCTGCTGTTTTCATCATCTTCCTGTTGTGTGGCATGTCAGAAGTTTCAGTATGATGAATTCCCTCCCATGCCATTGTGCAGTGCCAGTCTATTCTGCATACTACTCTCATGTATTTTTTTCCTTCCTTCCCTGTATCTGCTTTCTTCTATACCATTTTTCTGATTAGCTGATGAAGTGGGTGCATGGGTACTACACATTACATTGTACTATCAATGCAGCTTCACATAGGTGCACTGGCTGGACACCTGGAACGTCCACAGATCTCAATAGGGCAGTAGCTCTAGGGTCAATACCACTTCCGCTTCACATGCCAGTGACATCATCATGTACAAGTCATCAAAAATATCAATTACTAACTAGTAAAACTAAAATATAACTTTTATTAGTACAATGACAAAATATGTATCATACCACCTATGACAGGAAGAATTATGATATAAAAACCATATAACAGGACATACTTCACAAGGGAATGTATATCAAAGAACTCTCTGCGGGAGTGTTACACCTGCATTCACAGGCATACTGCCTTCTCAAAAATTTATTCAAGCACAATAAAAGAGAATAACACAGAAATATATAAATAGATGAAGCAAACAGTATAGATAGGTGTCAGACAAACAGCAGAGGCCAGATATACATATAATAAAAAGGGGGTAAACCAATTGAATACCACACTAAAAATGTCTACCATAAATATATTGCACAGCACAAGATTCTTAATGGAACAAGACATACCAATAAGTAGTCAAGTAACAATAATGTCCCATGTAAGGTGGAAACAAAAATAGTGTGTAAGTCAAAGATATAATATATATACACAGAAATAAGCACAGAGCCGAATTCATAATCGGCTAAAAAATGAATATAATCACCAATAACTAGATGTAAAGTATAGACACAGTATACAGCATATCTTAAGAAGTAGAAAAACTGCTCACAAGATTACAAGTAGAAATAAACATACCCATTGAAGTGTGTATAAATTACAGCCTCTGCCCGCTGACACTGCCCGACGCGCATTTTGGCGCTATGCCTTCATCTGGGGGTTTTGATAATGATTATGTACTACGTCTACAAGTAGCTGTTGATTATGAGTGCCATTCCCAATTTTTTTTCTGTGTTTAGCATTCATTGTTTAGGTGTATCGGCACGTTCTTTTTAGGGTCTGTTACATACATATTGGGACAACACAGTTTGTAGGGGTTTGCAATTAGTCTCCTCTTTGCCCCATTTTTTGTCTTTTGTGCTATGTTTGTGTTTGCTATACTGCCTTTTCAGCAGACCTGGCAGTTTGGAAACCTGTGTGTGTGCTCCTGTCTCTTTAAGAATTAGTGTTCTCACCTGCTAAACTTCCTCCTGCCAATCCCAGTCATGCTTTGGCTGAGCAATGTGTTCACTTACCTACTCTTGATCTGTTACATGCATGCTGTTCTGCTGTTTTGTGCCGGAGTCTCTGCCCAGTTTTATGCAAGTTCTGTTGTCTGTTACATTTCTGTGACCTGTTGGTATATGATTCTATTACCTGTTGACCTATGGCTTCTGTTAATGTTACCTGTTGGCCTATTGCATCTATGGTCTATTGGCCTATGGCTTCTGTTAATGTTACCTGTTGGCCTATTACATGTATGGTCTATTGGCCTAAGGCTTCTTTTATCTGTTACCTGTTGACCTATGGCATCTATTATCTGTTACCTGTTGGTCTAGCTCTTCTGTTTCTGTTACCTGTGGCCTCCTGGCTTCTGCTACCTGTCCTGTGTCCTGGCCTGAATTTCTGTTTCAGACCCTCCTTCTGTTTTCTGTACATTCTGTCCTTTATCTCTGTCAGTTTTTAGCCTGTACACCTGTCGTGTTTTTAGCCAGTGTTCAGTCCTCTCATTTTTCTGTTTCTGTGGCACAATGCACCATAGTCCTGACCTGCCTTGTCAGATGCTACCAAAACAGGACCAACTCAGGAGGTAGCGACCTGGCAAAATCCCTACAATGAAGACCAGATCCCAATATGGGGGCAAAAGGGTGAAAAACGGAGAGTCTGCTTGGACAACACCCTTAGAGGTGACCCAAGCCAATCCAGTTTGGTTGCACAGTGGATCCACTATCCACTGCCCGTTACAAGGACCATGGCTATCCCATTGTTAATATATTAAACCACTAACCAGACAAAACTCACCCAATAACAATATATACAAATGCCCATAGAGACATACGTCACTCCATAGACACAAACTGTATGTACAAAGGGACAACTAAATATACAATAAATCAATACAGTCAGTCCATTATAATGTCATCAACATTATCTTGGTGAGATGGTTAATTCATTTCTCAGATCTTGAAAAAAATAAATGTGCAGTTCATACATAATAATCTTTCACTGCATATATAGCTCAGATGCAAATATCCCTCCATTGATGCCCATGTCCCAACGTGTTTCCCCAGACTTCTGGTTCTTAGGGGATTAATACAGGGACAGTATAATAAATGTCAGTCAACAGCAGATGATGATAAAATGAACATAATGCTTGAAAAAACAATACCCAGACAGATTGGTGAGAACCCAGGAGAAGGGACTGAATAGAGGATATGTAGCATGGTCATATCTCGATGTGATTCCAACAGGGAGTGCACATGATGTTCCTCTTGATAAAAAGCCAGGGACATTATTATGTGGCCTGTTTGTAGCTCAGTCCCATTCAAATAAATGGGGCTAGGTTGCAATATCAAGCACACTCGCTACACAATATACAGTGATGTGCTTGGTATTCAGTGTCAGTAATCCCAGGAATGTTGTGGTCTCTTGAAACAGCTCGACTATGGGGGTCCTGGGTGTCAGAACTCCAACAACTTGATATCGATGACGTCTCCTTAGGATTGATCATCAATATTGCAATCACGTAAAACCCACTTAATTCTATGGAAAGTAAAGCTGCCCATACACATTAGATGTACAGTATATCTGCTGGTCCCACTGGTTTGGACATGTTCAGCCAACTATCTAATATGTATTGAGTTATCCTGACTTTCCCACAATGGCAGATGTTGGGGGAGATAAGGGTCAGGTGGCTAGATTTCAACAGCTCGATCCTTTTGTTCAGAGAGAGTTGAACCAACACCATAGCAGTCTAACATTAGCTTTCTCCACTCTCCTATGTCACGTGGATCGAGTCTACTTCTATAGACTGAGGCTAAGGCCCCACGTGGCGTCCCGCAGCAAAAAAAAAGCACTGCGGGAAAAACCGTGGCGGTAACGCATCACGGTTCTTCCCACAGTGCTTTAAACAGAAAGTTCGCAGAGGTTTCTTCTGTGGACTTTCTGTTTCAATTATACCTATGGGGAAACCACCAGCTTTGCGTAGGTATAAATGATATGCTGGGATTTCCAAAACCGCGACAGTTTTGGAAATCGCTGTGTGTCCGCAGTGTGGTTTTTACCACAAAGTGGGCATGGGATTCACTAGAATCCCATCCACGTTGCTCTGACTGTAAAACGGGCAAATCACGTCGTTTACGGCACGTGGGGCTCCGGCCTTAAATGGAACTTTGTTTGGATATTCCTATAATTTCTACAGACATAAAATGTAGAGACCCTGCATATGAGTGGTCAATTCTCCATTCTTTCTCTACCTGGATGTGGTGGCCAGCAGATACCATATCAAGAAAGTCTCATTTTTCCAGTAAGTAGTGTTCCTAAAGACAGATACTATAAATATCTAAGATGGAAAATCTCTTTAAGAATTGCTGGGAAAAATATAAAGAAAGAAAAAAACGTTTTCTATGTTTTCTAAGACTATGTTTTGTGTATTTTGTAAAAGATGTAACATTTACATCCTTTCTAGCTGTTTCTTCATCCACAGTATAAACACATTTCACATTTAACCCACATAAATGTTTCCCTTGATAATTGTTCTAGAGAGAGAGTCACAGTGCAGCAGAGTCGGGCGCAGTGTCAGGCGTGACTCAGGCGCTGTAATCATATTGGATGTATAATGTTCCATCATTCAATTAGACTTTATCTGAAATGAAATAAATGGTGTCCTTGAGATGTGAGACCGAGATTTATTTACAGATACAAAATGACTCTCGCTCCTTATTTTATACTCTTCTTTCATTCACTTTACACCTTAGTAACTGTTAATTAAAAATATGTAAACTTAGATGTACCTGAAAAGGAAGGATTGTGCGCATACTGTATGGTCATAGAGCAGGAAAAATTCTTACTTTACTCTACAAAGGCAAGAAAACGGTAGGAGAAAACTATAACCACATACGATGCCAATTGGGCATATTTTGAGCTCATAATTGATGGATATAGACCTAATAATCTATAAGGATGGGTTCACATCTGCGGCGAGTCTACGTCGTTGGAGACTCTGCTGCAGAAACTGCCAAAAATTGGTGTAGAGAAAAGTCCTGCACGGAGGACAACCCGGGCCCCATTATATTCAATGGGCTCCACTGCAGTCCACGTGTAACCGCTGTTTTAATGGTCTGGCTCTCCTTCATTTGGGTCCGCCGGGAGCCCAGTGCAGATGTGAATCTACTGTCATCCTGCTAAAGGCTGAGGCCCATGTTGCAGAAACGCAACTTTTTTCGTTGCAGATTTTGGAACTTTTTTTGGAACTTCCTATATATTTCCCATTATTTTTGTTGGCACTCCTGGATTTGGCTCAAAAAACTGCAGTAAAATCTGCAACAAAAAAAGCTCAGTTTCTGCAACATGGGGCCTCAGGCAAAAGGTAGCTTTGCAGAATGTATGCCATGTATTCCATGAGTCACATGTAGGTAAAAAATATAATAATAATAATAATAATAATAATAATAATAATAATAATAATACCAAGCTAGCAATCTCTCCAAATTTTATCAAACCGTGCGCTCCAGAATTCTGGCGTAAAAAGGCACAAAGCGGAGAGGTTTTTATCTATGTACAACTTTTTTATTTCTACGCTACTCACTCCACTTTTCAAAAGTTGGTGGGAAAATGAGCATGGATAGCCCATGCAGCTGTCTGTACACCAGATTTATCAACTGCGACTTTTTAAAAAGTCACAAAAATTGTTGCAAACTCACCCCAATCAGTGTGTGGTGTAAAAAATGGAGTAACACATCAGGACAAATGAGCAGACTTATAGTTGCATCTGATTTATCACACATCAGGCGACATTTGTAAAATTTGGTGTAAATTGCACCAACGCAGACGCAGCAGAACTGACTTTAAAAATTTCCCTAATGATAAATTTCCCCCAATATTTCCAGTGTGGAGAGATTGGGGCATATTTATTATACCTTCTGGCGTACAAGACATAAAAAGTTGCAGTTTCTTTTGCACAAACAGCCTATTTGTGCAAAAAATTGTAACTTTTTTATTTTTGTGCCCCTTTGCGACTTCCGCTAAAAGCAGGTGTAGTGAGGGCGTGCAGGAGGCAGGACCATCGTCCTTCCAAACTTTAGCAACATTTATGCTAGAAGTTTAACGTAAACGAAATAGTTAATGTACGGCAGATATGAGCTGGTGGACATTTTCCCTCCCAGTGTACTGCCCAGTGGATGGTTCACATCATTTATGAGGTGGCATGCAGCCTTATCATAAATGAGGCGCACCCTCTGGCAGCGATGGAATTATGAAGACTGGCGTTAATAATGCCAGTCTTCATAAATCCGCACTATTGTTCACATAGGACACCTTTCTCTCTGCTATTTATCTATATTATAATTTTTAAGGTTCCCCATGCATGGCTGCATACAATTCTGGTAATCTGTTGCCATTGTATGCATGTCTGCATACAATCTGAGCTGCACTTGTACATACTATTGCTTTAAATAGAAATAACAGGTGAATAAGCTGTGACACACAGTGGGGAGGATTTATTATGCCTTGTGGTTCTGTTTTCTGGTGTACAAGGCATGAAAAGTCACTAATCGTGTTTTTGTGCAAAAATATTGCAACTTTTTTCTATTTTGCCCCACACTCTCCAGTTTCCTGGTGAGGGGCATGGCAAGGGATGTGGTATAGGTAGGGCCTCCACCCCAGCCAAATGATATCATAATTATAATCATTTAGACCAATTTATTGCCTCTGTGTCTTCCTGCTATCAGTTGTAAACTGAGGGAGAACCCATCAGCAGGTTTTAATTCCTTTGTAAGGCCGGGTCCCCACGTGGCGTAAACCATCACGGTTTTCGTAATCACAGCATGTCAATTATACCTGCGGAAATGCTGGTGGTTTCCCTATAGGTATAATGGAAGCAGAAAGTTCGCAGAAGAAACCTGCGAAAGAGGTTTCTTCTGCAGACTTACCGTGAAAAGCACTGTAGGAAAAAACGCGATGTGTTGCCGCCCCGGTTTTTGTCGCAGCATTTTTTAGCTGTGGCCCGCTACGTGGGGCCTTAGCCTAAGGCATAACACATTATTTCTGAGCTCTCTGATATACCAATATATCTGCTGCTAACAGATGCTTTTATTTCTCAGGCTGGATACACACATTTATCTAATATGCATGGCCAATCTATGTCACCAGATAGTATGGTTTACCTGAATAAAGCAATAAATATATGAATTGGTCAAGCTGCATGGATAGACGTCTATATATTGTCATGTTTTTCTTTTTTGGTGGTAACCAATTAACTGTGATAACCCGTCTCTGTATTGCTGACTATTGTTCTGTTATTCTCTTTCTTTTATCCTGACCTGCACCAATGCATCTAAAATACATGAAAAAAGAAGTAACTTTTCCACTAGATTAAAGTAGATACAAAATATCCCACTGTTTTGGTCTACAGCTCTTATCCTATGCATTCTCCATGGTTACAGACGTCAAATAAACCCTGTGTATTCTGTTCATGCCGTCTGTCTCTTCTATCTGTCTTCTACTTCTTGCTAATATACTGAATGTAAGTTAACAAGAAGTAGGGGAATGGATTGTTTGTAGTCTGTTACTATGGCGATTCATAAATCTGTATAGGAGCTGTATACATCAAATCAAGCTATAGTTTAATTAATCAAGACTATTTGCAAATTTGCTTCTTGTTAATGTAGATTTATTGAAACAAAGAACTGGATTCTTTTAGGAATACTTAAGAATAGTTCACATTCTTCAGATATTGGTTTTCATAGTATACATTACATGTCCCTATTAAAACATCACATGTGCCTTTCAGCAATCTATATGCAGGGGATAAGCTGTATAGTACCTCTTTATTCGCTGAGTATACAAAAGAGCAATTGCTTTTTACTGACTTAAAATTGTCAACAAATTATAAACTATGGCTCATAAACAACAGTCTAGACAAGAATTATGGCAGCTTATAATTTTTATTCTGCTTGAGTTTTATATGTAACAGATGACAAATGACCTTGTCATTTGATGTTTATAGACTACTTATTAATAATTATTAGCAATTACTCATCCAGAGGACTAGGGTCATCCTGGGTCATAAAATAAAGGCACTTCTGGGTTTTAGACTTCTATTACCAGTTCTGTCCCATTGCCTTTGTTGGCATCTAGCTTCAGCAGAAATCCCCCTCCTGTGTTCTAGCTGCAGTGGAGACCAAGCTAAGACCTCCTTGTCCACTCTCTTTTGTCTCCTCCTCACATAATCGTCTCCAGTATTTCCCTTGTGCATCATATACAGTGGGGGAAAAAGTATTTAGTCAGCCACCAATTGTGCAAGTTCTCCCACTTAATAAGATGATAGAGGCCTGTAATTGTCATCATAGGTAGACCTCAACTATGAGAGACAAAATGAGAAAACAAATCCAGAAAATCACATTGTCTGATTTTTTAAGAATTTATTTGCAAATTATGGTGGAAAATAGGTATTTGGTCACCTACAAACAAGCAAGATTTCTGGCTCTCACAGACCTGTAACTTCTTCTTTAAGAGGCTCCTCTGTCCTCCACTCATTACCTGTAGTAATGGCACCTGTTTGACATTGTTATCAGTATAAAAGACACCTGTCCACAACCTCAAACAGTCACACTCCAAACTCCACTATGGTGAAGACCAAAGAGCTGTGGAAGGACACCAGAAACAAAATTGTAGACCTGTACCAGGCTGGGAAGACTGAGTCTGCAATAGGCAAGCAGCTTGGTGTGAAGAAATCAACTGTGGGAGCAATAATTAGAAAATGGAAGACATACAAGACCACTGATAATCTCCCTCGATCAGGGGCTCCATGCAAGATCTCACCCCGTGGGGTCAAAATGATCACAAGAACGGTGAGCAAAAATCCCAGAACCACACAGGGGTGCCTAGTTAAACTTGCACAATTGGTGGCTGACTAAACACTTTTTTCCCCCACCGTATACTCTGGATCTAGCTACCCCAAAACATCAGACTTTCCTTCACAATTGAATCCTTCAATAAAACCCACCTCTTGAAGAAAACCTATACTTGAATCTATCGTTTTCATTTCCCTTTGCTTGCAGATTGTAAGCTCTCACTGGGTACTCTATCCTTTTGTACCAGTTTCACTCTCAGTTAGTTCATATTTATTGTACTTATTTTTTTAATTTCATTTATATCTAAAACCTTTACATATGTATGACATCATGGAATAAATGGAACTCTAAAAAAATTGCACTTTTGCACCATAAAGAGGTATTCTAGGCACAAGGGGATAACTAGCTGACTAGGGGTTCCGGCCACGGGTCCCGCCACAGATCATAAGAACAGGGTTGTTTTGGACCTCAGTATGAATAGAGTAGCAGGTTGTAAATACGCAGTCCTCTCCATTCATTCCAATGGGAACCACAGAGATAGTCTAAGTATATTGGTTAGCCTTTCACATTGAAATGAATGGAATGGCAGCATGCATATCTAACCATCCGCCCCATTTAAACTTGAGTGAATAACACCCCAGTTCTAGTGATAGGTGAGAGTTCCACCAATTGGACTTTCACCAATCAGCAAGTTATCCCCTGCCCTGTGGATTGGCAGTAACTTGTTGTGACCAGAATACCCCAATACACAGGAACTAGAACACAGGGTTAAAAATGAAGCTTACAAGTGTACTCCAATCTCAAGGATCCTTTCTATACTGCTAGCTTATATAAATTCAGGCGTTTTCCTAAATACATTGCTTTAGTGATGCTAGTTCATTTGCCTGCTATGTGAAATTATTCCTCCTATTGTTTACACATCATTGTCAAGGCACCTGGCCTGATATCTGATTCTGGATCCGTGACTTAATGCTTACTGGAGGGGGGCTGAGTTCTTTGTATTACTTTCAGAGCTATTATCTTTTGCTATGCTTTGCAGTTTGCTGATAAAGGATCAGACAAAATGGGTTATCTCTCTATGTAAAAACATAGATAACACTGAGTTCACTGCAAATCCATTGTCTGTCCTAGCAGTATGTATGTGTTCTCCAATCTTATGTAATGTAATATGCATTTACTGTGCATATTATTTGATTTGCATTTATATTAAATATCTACTGTAGTAATCATAATAAATAATCTCTTGTGGTAAAGACAATGTCTATATCTAGTGAGGTATTTCATAGTGTCCTGTCCATCAAACAGTCAAAGCCCCCTTGCTAGAGAATACAGGAAGTAAGAAGAAGAGACAGAAGGCAATCTAGTGAGAAAGGAAGGTGGGAAAACCCCCTTTAAACAATATTAATGTTACATGCAATATAAGGAAAGTAAGTGAGCACTCTGTGCTTCTGATGCCAGTCAGGGCATGTCATAGCCAATGTCCATATGTAGAAATTGATGGCACTCATTAGGGTTAGTACACAATCAAATCTTGCAGGATATGTAAATCGTAAGCATCACAGATAATGTCTAAGACATTTCGTTCTGATACAAAGACCTTTTTCAGTGGGTATCTGTAATGAAGGAAATGAAAGCCTGCTACTGCAGCCTGTATCCGTGTCAGCGTCATTTGATTGTCTTTCTATATCAATAAAGAAATAACATTTTGCATGCTAACTCTAATCAGTGCCAATATAAGACATATAATGTCCCGCTTTCCGATTCTCTCATAGTCAATTTATCCCTGTAGCTTTTAACATAAAAAACATAAAAACCACCCAAAACACCAAATGTGAACCAGGTCCAAAGTGTTTACAGTTCTATTTATTCTCTGACAGGTCATCTGAGTTCAGCTATAGTAAAAAAAAAAAATCTTTGAGCAATCAAAGCACTCAACATGACTAGGACACATTAAATAATATGGACTCCTATGGAGAAGCTTTTCAGATGAGCACTTTCATCCTAATGTGGCAATTAAAATGATCCTCTAGTGCCTTTGTTGGCTATGTCCACCTTACAGAAAATCTCCTTTACTAACAATATGCAGCAGCTCAAGAGCATGGCTTCCAGTGTACCTGAGTATGACACCCATGGATCATCTTATAATAACGTTACTACAAATATATGACATTAATATATATTGTAATATACTTTATTCATAAATTTGGGCTTCTTTCTGTGAAATCCTGATATGAACTTCACTTTCTGTCCCTTCCTTATCCTTACTTCTGTTTGTCTATTGCTATCTGTCATCTATACATTTCCTTTCACTAGGAGTATAGGGGGGCAGGCTCATGTATAATGTAGGGAAGCTGAGGTTGGCAGGGGTCACTTCAAACAGATATCTTGGGCACTTTAAAACCTAGAACAGTGCTTCTGGTGTCATATGAAAGATGAGGTTCTCTTAGATCGCATTTCTACATGTATTATTTCCAGAGATATCACCAGTTGAAAACACAGTTGGGATTGTCATATTTATAGGCAGCAGCAACTCTTCTCAATCCTGACTGTGTGTTCATATGGTGATATCTCTGGAAATAATACAGATACACCTAGATAAATCACTGGTCTTATAGTATTTAGCAAACTCCAGTATATCAATATAAAAACCCATCAAAAATTAAAACACAGGAGAATAATGTTACCAAACCATGTATCATAATACATATAAGCAATAAAAATATTCAAAATCTTACACAAGCATATTCACCCATGGAAGTAAATGGGATCCCAAACCAAAAGGAACAGGAAATCTGCATAGCCCAAATGTAATCTAAATACTTTACTATACTACCTTGTCATACTATATAAAGTTATGGGCAAAAAAGGACAATAATAACAAAATTTAAAAAAAATAAAAATGTCCAATAGATACAGAACAGTCAGGAAAGGGATCGCAGCTCCAACATGTGTTGGGGCTGCGATCCCTTTCCTGGGGTTGTGACCCATTTCCTGGTTGGTCTGTATCAATTGTGTATGGTACTTGGACATTTTTATTTTGTTTTATTTTGGTACTATTGTCCTATGGTACTTGTGTATGGTAACTAGACAGGGGCAGAGAGGAGAGTAGGGGATAGTGGAAGGAATCCACCCATTGAACTTGTTATCTGAAGCCAGAAAAATTATGCTGTTCATGTATAATGGGTTTTTTTATTATAAAAAAAAAAACATTTTCATATAGTGCAAATAAAAAACATTTTCATATAGTGCACTTCTGTGTACACAGTGTTCAAGAATTCCTTTGGAAGAACATGCTCCCAATATATACATCTGTGACACATCTTTCACCAGTAGGCTCCCACATGATGTACTTTTTTTAGGTGCTGCACTTCTATACACAATTATTATTATTATTATTGTTTATTTATATAGCACCATTAATTCTATGGTGCTTTACATTTGAGGGTTTACATACGGTGCACAAGAGATACAAAGCAAATATAATACTAACAGTTACCAACTGGCACAGTGGAATAGAGGGCCCTGCCCGCAAGGGCTTACAATCTATACAGTTGGAAAAATAAATATGGCAATATACTATATACCAGCATAAAGAAGGTACACTTAGCCTTACTCATGCTTACCTCATCCTTACCTCAGATAGAAATGTGATGATGGGTGTTCTCTCTTATTTATTGCAAAATGAATGCTAACAATTACTTGTTAGAGATGAGAACACTCTTTAACCTTTTCGAAAAAAATCACGGCCATTATGCATCCATGGGGCATCAGTTTTCATGAATCTGTCATAGTCTTGATGTATGATAAATCTGTTACATATACTGTCAATTTACAACAGAAATTGATTGATCTAGTCTGTGCCAAAATTGTATAACAAAATTTTGGTACAAAATATTACATTTCAAGGCATTCTGCCTTTCCGCAAAGTAATGCCCCCTTTCACGTATGTCATAACCACTTGTCAAGCTAGCTGACAAAATAGCCTTAAACTAGGTGCGACATTTAACTCCATAAATATGCCATATTTTGGTGAATTTTACACCACCTCTAATTGCAAATACATCCGTGAATCTGCCTCTATGTGTGCAGTCATGTCTCCATACTCATTGCAGCAGAGTTTTAGGAGACCATTAGATTGAAGTCATTCTTTTTCCACTATAGACATCCATAGACATCTCTTTTGGTGTCCTATCACACAGTTTTTACTGGAAATTCAGAATACTTTTTTAACCTGGAAAACTTATCCAGTCAATAAAATAAATTTAATGTAACTGGATTGTTCTCAAATTTGGCCATATACAAGGCAGGAGGTGATTACATAATCCATTATAGACTCCATCCATAGGCTAGTTAACAAATACAGAGGATGTACATGGTAGCTGGAAGGTGCTTGATCCATTTCTTGCATCGACTTAGAACCTTGAAGCTATAAATTGAGACTCAGAGCATGATACAGGAGAACAGTTATCTTCAACAAAGCATCAGATTTTAAGGAACTACGTGCCCCCTTCAAAACACAGAAATATTAGAGGTTACAGCGCCTTCCTGTTTTTGTGTCCTGTATAAAAACACTTGCAACCTTGTAATGTTATATGACCATGGAAGTCTATAGTAATGTGTATTGCTGTATTTCCTTACAATTGGGGTTTAAGGTTATAGTACATAAGTAATTAGAGCAACAGTACTACAACACCCAACATTACATGTAGGAAAGGATGTAGCTACTCTATACAGACATGGAAGGACATTTTAAGCATATATTGTATTTTTCCTTACAATACATATAAAAACATGAATGCTCTGAGTAAGTAGATGGACTGTAAGGAAATATTACTTGTTGAATTATATATATTGTATAGTATACATCTGCCTTTTGACACTGACAGATAAAGGTTAGATTTTTGTATGATTTTTATAATTTTTTCATTGACCAATGTCAAAGGCTAGAAATATACAGACAAAATGCCAATGATATAAGGCAGTAATAATGAGACCACTGAGTGACATATAACAAGATGGTTTGGGCTTGTGCTTAATTCTACTTCTACTCTTTCTCTCTATCTATCTATCTATCTATCTATCTATCTATCTATCAGTCTATCTATCTATCAGTCTATCAGTCTATCTATCTATCTATCTATCAGTCTATCTATTTATCTATCTATCTATCTATCTATCACAGTCTATCTATCTATCAGTCGATCTATCTATCAGTCTATCTAGCTATCTATCTATCAATCTATCAGTCTATCTATCTATCAGTCTATCTATCATCTATCTAACTATGTCACTTCTACTTATCAGACTCATACAGTATCTATCTTTCTACAGGGATGTAGCTATATGGGGTGCATTAGTAACAGTTGCTACTGAGCCCCAAAGATCCATCTGCCGAATAATGTATACCACTATTCTAAATGGCACAAGATAGGCAGGGGCCCGATTATAAATTTTGCATTTGGGGCCTAGGAGCTTTAAGTTACCTATCTATCTATCTATCTATCTATCTATCTATCTAATCTATGTATCTAATATATGTATCTATATCTATCTATCTATCTATCTATCTATATATATCAATTATGTATCTAATTTATATTGATCTGTCTATCTAAAAAAATAATAAAGCAGCACTCAATAGATCAAATAGCAGGTGTGTCTTTAATCCATTAACTTTTTATTTTTGTTTATATATGAAGTAGCCGCCTTCCCATTGGATTTGCACCCATACTCTGGAAGTGATTGCTGTGCTGCTTTGAATTATCTATCTATCTATCTATCTATCTATCTATCTATCTATCTATCTATCTATCTTCTCTATCTATCTATTATCTATCTATCTGTCATCCATCTATTTATCAGCTATCTATCTATCTATCTATCTATCTATCATCTATCTATGTATCTATCTCATGTATATAATCTAGCTCAAAATTATGAAAATAAAAATGAAAATGTTGGAATAAATAACTTTTTGCATTCATTTTATTTGCTTTAAATTCAGATTTATGCCACTTTTCTGACTTGGCTTATTTTTTGTAGTGTGTTTTTTTGCAACAAATTTATCAGAATGTTTCACTCTGGTTCAGAAATTTGCTGCAATTCTGTAGGTGGAGGGCACCAGAGTTCACAAACGATTTTTGGTCCATTTTTAAGCCAAGTTAGACGTGGAGTGTGTTTGCATAAAATTTTTGTAACTTTTTAAAAAGTTGCATATAATAAAATAAGGAATAAACCAATGCACCATATGAACCATGCCCACATTGCAAGTCACTTTTGAAAAAAGGCACATTAGGCCCAAATCTTGATGCATTAGGGGAAACTAAATTAAAAAAATACAAAATAGGTAAAATTTTGGTGCAAAAGCAAGGATCAATCCGCTTCCTCATATGAAGCTGCCCATACATATGATAAGCAGAATGCAGCTGATCAATCACCAGTGGGATCACTCACAGGTACAATTCCATCAATATGGCGCAATCAGATAAAAAAAACAAAAAACAGACAAACATTGGGCTTGGCTAACAAGTGATTGGCCAAATTCATCGGATCATGCAATGCAATTATATTTTTAGCCAAACATGGCCGAAAAACATCTAATCTGATGGATCACATTTCTGCAGTCTGTCATCATTGATGGAGAGTGAATATTTACATATAATCTGTAAATGACGACCATGGATGACTTTTATCCTATGTGTTTGGGCAGATTAACTCTGATGTACTTAGTGCTTAATATGCAATATATACATCCTATAAAGCATTGCAATAAGATTCCTTTCATCAGGCATCTGACCACAAAGTCTAATGAGAATTTCTCTGATAAAAAAGCAATACATTTCCTTATCTGATAACCTGGCACCTCTTTAGACCAGAGGTGTAACTTGAAGATCCTGGGCACCAGTGTAAAATGTGTAATGGGTGCCCTATGTACCTTGTGCCATTTAGAATAGTGGCATATTTTATGTGGAAGAGGGAACTTTGGAGCCCCCACAGGGTTCAGTACTTGTAGCGAGCGCTATAGTTGCACCCCCTAAAGCTACACCCACGCTCAAGGAACTGAAGAATAAGGCAGATATCAATGTATAAAACCCACAAGTTTATTCTGTGATTCAGAGAGACAGTGTACATAACAAATAACATCATAAACATCTTATAATATTCAACATCAAAATGAGGGGAACAAAAAAAAAAAGACCAAAAATACAGAAATAAAAGAAAAAATACATGTATGGTATATGATGTCAGCTCAGGAATATAAAACCCTGTTTTCCTAAGGCAGGTAAAAATTGACAATACAATTTTGCAGATTTTACTGTGGATTTTGCAACAGACGTCACCCACAGGCTCTAATATCTTGATGTTTCTTCCCTAGAATAATGCAACTTTGAAAAACTCAATTACTTGCAATACATTGCACATAGTAGATTTTCCAGTGTTAAACAAAAACCACAGTAAAAATATTTGTGTGAACATGACCTTAGCTGAGCCCAGTTACATAACCTACTCATAACATATAACATAATTTAATACCTCTGGATATTATACTCCTGCTTTAGGCTGAGGCCCCATGTTGTACAAAAGCTGCTTTTTTGTTGCAGTTTTTGCTGCGTTTTTTTTTAGCAAAAGCCAGGAGTTTGTTGAGCAGAAGGGAGAAGTATAAGAGCTTCCTTTATATTTTGCATTCCTTTTGTAACCACTCCTGGGTTTGTCTCAAAAAAACAAAGCAAAATCTGGAACAAAAAAAAAAAAAAAAAGATTTTTTTCGCATCATGGGGCCTCAGCCTTAGGCCTGGTTTAGACTGTGCAATTTTTGGGCAGTTTTTGCAGGCATTTTCATTTCATCTCTGGTTTCATGTTGTTGTAAAGGTTGCACTTGCGATTTTGGACCAAAACAGCCCTGTAGGAACCCAACCTAAAAACGATGGTATGTGCACTCTGACATACCTGTGTTGTATCGTATCTCTGTGAATCCTCCTGGAAATATATGAATAAACTGATACATAAATAGCATTGGGCATTACTATTTCTCTTGTCAATCGACTGTGTCCTTATACTCTGAAACTCTGTTAGTGACAGACACGTTCCATTGGCAAGAGGAATGCAACATCTTGTCAATTTATTCATACATTTACAGGAAGGACAACAGAGGAACTACACAATGCAGAGTTTTAAGAAAATGATATTGTATTGGGAAAACATGTATTTACTAGAACAGACATGTCTGAAAAGCTGGAAAAATTCTCATGCATAATAACATTCCTCAACTCAAGATGAAATATTATAATCACACAGATGCTAAATGATATATACATATATATATATATATATATATATATATATATATATATATATATAGTATGTATGTCAATTACTTCTATATGTGGCACTTACATGCGCACTAGCACATCCATGTTTCCGTGCCATAAAAAGGTTAAATAATTACTTGTAGTTGACCAAATTCTAAGCAGCGCCTGTACTGTACCGCAGCAAATAACACAAATGTGTCTTTTGTCTGCGGAGAGCCTGTCAGCACTCAGCACCAGGCCTTTAATCCCAGGACTTAAATAATTCAGGTAACACTTGATTACTCCAGAATGGAACATCAAGTACTTCTGAACAGCACAATATTAAAAAGCCTATCTGTGCTAGCACTAAAGCATTTCAGGAGTACATAACTATACCAAATACTGGGGAATAAAACAAGTGCCTGTTTGTGTTCCTATACCAAAAAGAATAATGGCCACTGAGTATTTGGCTGTGAGATTTCAATGATGCTGTATCAGATTCTACTATGCAGGTTATCATATATGGTTCTATTAAATAGAATGAAGAACAGATATTGCTCTGTGCATTACACATCAAACTACTGAGCGGTATATTCTATATGATGTAACATTAGCAATGTATCTGTATATTGTATTGGTAATATCAGAATACAATCCTACAGAATTATATAATTATAAGGGACTGAACAGATACATGTCTGTATTGTACATTATTGTATTGGTAATCTTAGAATGCTGTTCTATAGAATTATATTATAAGGGATTGAACAAATACAGTCTGGATTTACAAAAGCAAGAAGAGATCTTCAAGAACTGGTACAAGAGAAGGAGTGTTGAAGGATTTACAGTACAACACACAAAGGATGAGACTTCCACTACATACTGAACACTGCATGCAAATCAGAGGTAATACAACATTCACACCAGGCTCCATTTTACAGGGATAGCAGAGCTATGTTTGTCATTTTACAGCTCATCATGTGATCCCATAGTGTTATTTGTGGTGTTCCTTAGACACCTGCAGTAAACCTTGTGATTGTTATGGTAATACAATACAGTGCAAATAACTGCAAATATATATATATATATATATATATATATATATCAGATCTAAATTTGTCTTTTTCAATTTGTACTGTTTGTATTCATATTACACATATATATATATATATATATATATATATATATATATATATAAGTTAACTATGCTATTTGCAAATATAAATACCTTGACAATTAGTAGTACCCTTCCTTAGTATAAGATATGATCGTACAACTGAGTGTGGCATCAAAACCATTGACACATTTTTAGTTGTTGATCCAGAATCAATAACCAGTACAGTCAATGCTCCTCATAGAGAGCCACAGATAATAATCCCCCAATATGTATCCCAAATATATATAATTTACAAATGTAATGTGATTAGTATATTGATATAAGATCAATGCTGCTTACACTCATCTATACCTACAGTTCTCTATCTATAGCTATCTACACTTATATTGCTATATCTGTATCTTCTACCAACAACCTTCATTTATGGTTGTGTCCTGTACATTTAGCTCTATGACCAGTTTAACTGTAACAATTGAACAAACAAAAACCATAAAAATATAAAAAGTTAAAGATCATAGTGTGAGGGCAGAGAGTAAGAACTATGTAAGAATGAAGAGCTTCCTAAGAGAATGAGAAGATAGGGGACAGGGGCTGAGAGACAGGGAAGATACAGAGACAGAATGGTAGAGATAGTCTAGCAGTCAAATGTACCTCCCCTGCATCCATATTACACTTTGCAGTGAGGTATCAGTCCAGCAGGATTCCTGATGTTTTCCTCTATTTTCTCTTACTTTTCTTGCCTCTCTTCTTTCTTCCCATCTCCTTGTATTTCCCTGGGATTGTGAAAGGGTCTTGTGGTCAGCACTGATTAATAAGTGTTTTTGTCAAGTGTTGCATAATGGAAAATGGCTGGTGACCCAGCAACGACTAAAGCCTCAGCTAGTTTATTGTAGCAAGCTGAGAAAGGGGCTTTAGGACAGAGACCCCAAGCATTGACCTGCATTCATTCTGTCGGTTCCCTATTCATTCACAGTCTTCCAGTCGCCCGGAGATCCCATTGTTTAGACAATAACAATAGATATCTAAAAGGAAAGGAAGAGATTCTTCAAATTCCAGGTTCCCAAATTCTGCTTAATCCTCAGTATGTCAAGTATATATATATATATATATATATATATATATATATATATATATATATAAAATATATATATGATAAAAAAAATGTATTTCCCCATCCTTGTATTAATACTAATATTACTATGGTATAATATAGGTATAATATAATTTACTGTAATACAGGTGAATTATGTAAAGCAGGTCACTCACTAAAATGCTAGTAGTGTCTGCATAATGGGGACTGACGTATTATCTGAGTGGGCAGTGTTACAAAGAGATCTTTGTGAACTGGACACAATGTACTGTGCATGAGCATGAAATATATATATATATATATATATATATATATATATATATATATAAAATAGACTATATTTGTACATTATTCTACCATATGCCCCACTTCTATTTTCTTCTCTTTTGAGACCTAATTTTCTATCTATCTATCTATCTATCTATCTATCTATCTATCTATCTATCATATATCCAATATAAATAGCTGGATTAATTTTTGTGTGTGAAAGCAATATTTGCATTGAAATTGACATAGATTGATAAAGAGAGAGTTGGGTAGGTAGAGATAGGATAGATATTAGTTAAATCAGACAGAAAAAATATAAATGGATAGATAGATAGATAGATAGATAGATAGATAGATAGATAGATAGATAGATAGGTAGGTAGGTAGATATGCAGAAAAATGGGCAGTACTCCAATTCAAAAGCGCTGCCCATTTTTTGCATACTGAGTGAGGTATTATGAGCCTATAACCTGGACATTGCACCCTGTCTCGATTTAGCTTGTGGTGCTCTGGACTTTCATGATAGACAGATATAGAGAGAGAGATGGAACTACAGATATTAAATAGTTAAATAGATACTTATGAGACATACAAAATATAAATAGAAAGATAGAGGGATAAATAGTAGATAGCTAGATACAAATGAGATAGACAAAATAAAAATAGGCAGAGGGATAGATAAAGATAGATAGATAGATAGATAGATAGATAGATAGATAGATAGATAGATAGATAAAGAGGTGGGTAGGTAGAGATAGAGGGATATATATTAGTTAAATATAAACATATGAGTAAGAAAAACATTTCAGTAGAGAGATATATACAGATAGATTCACAGAGGCAGATACGATGGAAGTTAGATTGTTAAATGTATACATATAGATGCATCAGATAGACAAAACTATAGATGATAGTAGGATAGAGAGGAATAGATAGATAGATAGATAGAGAACAGAAATGCTAGTAGAAAATCTTCAGATGGGCGGACAATTATTTCAAGGAAGAAGTGTTTGTGAAAAGAAGCCATCCAAGAAGGAAAAGATAAAAACAGTGGGATCAAAGTATTTGGATGTGCTAAACCATTCCATTGTTCGCATCCTCCATTGAAATGGTAATGATGTCAGTGCACAATAACAAAGAACACCTTGCAGTTTTAAAGACTTTTGTGCCCTCGCCAGAGAAGTTTATTATCAACTAATTAGCACAAGCTCTTGCAATGACTTAGCTTACATTTTCATAAGCTTTGAACAGACATAGTGAACTAAGACGTCTCAAGATGATAGGCTTGCCTAGAAGAAGAGAGTCTTGAGACGGGAGATGAAGATTAATAATTAATGCATTCTGCACAATGTATAGTTACATGGTGTCATTGTAGCAAATATGCCTAGCACAGCTCCAGTACATATTACTACACACACAGATGATAGATAGATCGATACTTAGATGACAGATAAATAGATATACAGGTAGATGATGGAAAGAGAGAGAAAAATAAATAGATAATAGGGATGAGCTAGATACTTCGACACAAACATAAAATGTACACATATGCAAACAGATACTGAAACCTTTCTAAGCATTTGACCTAGGGAAGTGTTTGGTAGATATACCTGAAGATGACAGTGACAGTGGGATTATTAGATATAAATATACTACGGAACAGGTGCAATAAAATCGGTGTATATAGTGTGTATATGTATATGTTATTGGAGGCACAATTTTTACCGTATCGGTAAATCTTTGTATACTAAGCCTATATACTGTGCTCAATTCTCTATAAGCATGGCGATGTAATATAGGTGATGGGAGAATTCTTCCCTGTGTGATTTATATACAATGATTTACAGTACTGCTATATGTGATTCACTATTGTTCTGGTCGTACGAATAGGATAGTAGAGACATGGCCATAGAGTATCCAGTATATATTTTTTTCTGTAAGCTTAGTCCCTTTCTGTATGTAAAGAAAGTGGCAAGTGTATCCTTCGTACGTTACTTGATCTATCTATCTATCTATCTATCTATCTATCTACTCTTGCATCTATCTAATATCAAGTCATCGACCTGGATCTTTTTCTAACTTCTATAAAATATCTACCAGACATATCGAACACTTATCTATCTATCTATCTATCTATCTATCTATCTATCTATCTATCTATCAGTCTATCTATCTATCTTTGTGTGTAATTATATCCATTCGAAATGATTTAGGTTTACGTAGTACAATGATACCATGTAAGTATTCATAGTGCAGCTGCATTATCTATCTATCTATCTATCTATCTATCTATTTATCTCTGTCATTCTATCATTGTATCCAATCTTTCTTTTCTATATCTTTTTATTTATCCAAGATCTGTCTAACTATCTTTTTATCTTCTTATATCACTTTTGGTACATGTAAAATTGTTTGTTGAAACTATTGAAAATAACAATTCTACTTATTACAAGGGCCATGATCTACTATGAACTATTACTTTATTGGAGTGGAATGGGAGGACACGGTTCTTAGTTTGTTCCGGTTTGTCCTCTGTTATATGTATTTTGCTTGCTATATTTTAGTATATAGCAGTATGCAGAATTACAGCATGATTCCTCCTTAGACTACATGATTCCTCCAATAGGTACAGTCCCTTCACTACAAGGTTCTCATAATGACTTCAGACATTCTCATCAAAGACCTTTAAGGTCATAGGGCTTCATGGGACCTAGTGTTGCTTCTGACCTGAAGGGGACTTTACTTAACCCTTTCTTGTAAATGACATTGATATTAACTGTACTAAATATGAAACCATCCACATACTATAGACACAATAATTTATATCAAGGGGATGAATTATTTCATTGAAGTCAAATAAATAAATAATAAAGAGAGGAAAACAAATGCAAGTCAGGCCTTGTGCATAATGTGGGAGCAGTTTAAATGCTCTTTTGTGCCTCCAGCTCTGGGGCTGTTAAATAGGCTGCTGATGCATGAGAAGAAAGTGACTGATTTAACTCATTGGGATGCAGAAAGCGGACTGCCCTCTTTTGAAAAAAAAGGAGAGGGAAGGAGAGAGAGACAGAGAGATACTGATAGAAGGACAAGCAGCTAAGAGCCATGCACTCATCATTACCATCAATGCAAAAGGCAAAATGAACCCTACATTACTGGGATGAAATCTCTGCTACACTACCCATAGGAAAAGTTATATGTGCTGCAGAAATACTGAAAAAATAGAAGCTGTGGATACACAAAAGCTTCGGGACTGGCTGATGGGGATTACTCAGCACTAACCAGTCACTGTAAGTAGATCTTTTCTGTGAATTTGCAGTCCCTGCATTATGATCTATGCATGTACAGTACATAAAGAAGACCTGACTCAGCTGCATTGTCCTGGGTGCACTGCAGAGCACATTGTTGCATTGCAGATACAGAGGGGCTGCTCTATGATACAAGCAGAATATACAGATTTTATACATATAGCTTAATATATAGCTGTATTTTCTTCTGGACTGTCTTCCTATATCCTCTTTTATCAGCTATAGGTTGTGTTCAGTTGATTGACATTCATGGTGCATATTGCAGAGTGCAGGCTGGTGCTTTGTTGTGCTTGCCCCATTTTTATTGTCATGTTCTCCATAACTGGGGTTCTAGGAAGCTGCACAGTTTGTGTCACTGTTGGAAGAGCTTTCCCATACGCCAAGCAAATGTGCAATGAATTCCGATGGCCCCAAGCTTCCTTCCTTTGTGTCATGCTGAAGCTGTGGGGCTTTGTGCCTGCCAGGGAGAAAATGGCGAGGGCTATTGTGTGGACAACATTTTCTTCCGGGACAAAGGTTTCTCCAAGTCCTTATTTCTTCAGGGAGACAGAAGAAGAGCTGTAGACAGAAAGATGGAAAGAAAGGCAGAGAGTAGACAGAGAGGAAATGCATGGCCTTCTATAGGTGCATATCTAGCAGCAGATGGAATAATGTATGTGCTATATGCATGATACAATACAACAGTGTCTCAATGTATAGGGAAGAGTGACATTCACCCTATTATTAGCAGTCACCATTGTGCTACTCCTGACACATATGTTAATATAGAACTAGTCCACGGACTGCAGTTATGCAGCCAGCTATTACTAGTGACGAAGGCTCTGCATGGATACTGTCTTGTTAATGTAGTTATTACACTAGTATAACCATAATGTTACTATTCCTAGGAGTAGATAGCAGCACAGGCTACTCTTTATATATTCTCACTGTTCTAGTGCTGATGTGCAATATTTAGTCCACCAAAAACGTGTTCAAAACCTGTCAGTCTTGTTATTTGGTGCTAGGCAGTACTAATAGTAAGGCAGTATTTAGTATTAATAGAATGTATTATTATTATTGCTGCTGCTACTAGGCAGCCATCTTTGAGATTAGATCATGACTGTCAATAGAAATCATTTCCAATAACAGTGATCCTACATTTCATTTCTCAAGCTGAAGTATTGACTGTGTCTTGTGATATCTTATGTTGTCCTAAGATTCATGTAGAAATGAACAAATATTCTGTATGGCTGGGAGATGTATCATAATGCAGAGCTTTACAGTGTGCATAGCTATGAGTGTGATCTGGAGTGTTCTACCAGCAGTGTACTATCGTGTTATGAATCATTAATAAGTGATATTAGTTATTAATATATTATATTACTTAGTATGATATACATATAATAACTATCTTACTATGATAACTAGATGTAGCTATATTAATATTATATTCTCAGTGTTTCAGTCTGAATGTGTTATGGCACATACATGTGTACACTTTTAGGCACTAGACTCGATGATACAATGGGAATCCTGATACATAGTGTGCACTTTCTGCAGCTTTCTTACATGCACCCTCTACCCCCATATAGTGCTGCACAATTCCATTGCATTACTTTGCATAATTCAGTCCTGCCTGTGGACCCCCATCCAATTGTATTAGTAATGAAGTGGCCATTTCTTGGCCAGATGCTTGTGGT
Organism: Leptodactylus fallax; assembly: GCA_947044405.1. Taxonomy (NCBI): domain Eukaryota; kingdom Metazoa; phylum Chordata; class Amphibia; order Anura; family Leptodactylidae; genus Leptodactylus; species Leptodactylus fallax. The sequence goes on along the minus strand of CAMRHE010000038.1, from coordinate 8,664,185 downwards.
GTCTATTGTTTCCTACCTCTCAGTTGGTTGGATGTGTTGTTTGTAATATATAGGAAGAATAATGCAGACATGTGGGATCCCTCTACCTCACAATAAGAGATACAAAGAGCCGGGTTATTTGCTAGGCAGATGACTTCTATTGGAGGCTGAATATTTCATATTAAGGGGAGGATAACCCTTTCTACAGAAAGGTTAAGCGCTTCTTACTGAGTGATTAGGAAGCATTTTGCTTTATCCTTCCCTTGCTTTTTAAGCTTTTCTAGATAAGCACCTTGGTATTTAAACGGCAAACCCTATTGGACCTAAAAGACATAGGTGATATAAAAGCCCCAGAAGGAAAAAGATCCATAATCGATAAGTGAGTACTGAGAGAGGGTTTGCCCTTGATGATGATGATGATGATGATGGGGAATGTTGGGAGTCCAGATTGTGCAGGGCTTTCTGTGGTTTCAAGGACACAGGGAGATGATGAGGACTTTGGGAGCCAACATCTGCCTGCCTGATGACGTCAGCGCTCCCGTGTAATCCTCTTGTGCTGAAGGCAGTTGCCTTATTTGTTTGGCTGTAGAGCCATTAATCCCTAATTCTGGATCAGCAAGCGAGGGGGAAAGACCGCACCACTGCATCCGTCATCCCCCTAAATATGAGCCCAGATGCACCCCAGCTAAAGCAAGGGCTCCTGGGCTGAACATCTCAGCTGCACAAATGGTATTGTAATCATTTTACACTCATTTTCACATTTTAGGAAATTGATGCTGGGTCTATGTTTGAGAGCTGCACCTTGATGTATGTGTATTGATGTATATGTATATATGTTTTGATGCATGTGTATTAGTGTATTGATGTATATGTATATATGTTTTGATGCATGTGTATTAGTGTATTGATGTATATGTATATATGTTTTGATCTATGTGTATTAGTGTATTGATGTATATGTATATATGTTTTGATGCATGTGTATTAGTGTATTGATGTATATGTATATATGTTTTGATCTATGTGTATATGTGCATATATATAGATAGATAGATGTGTATATATGTATTGATGTATGTGTATATGTATATATATTTTGATGTATGTGTATATGTATATGGATAGATAGATATAGATATATGTGTATATATGTATTGGTGTATGTGTATTGATGTATGTGTATCTGTGGAGTGCTCTGTGCTTGTGGCCCATCTTATATATTTATCCTTTCCATTATCTATTGCATAGTATTATTTATTGGGTTTACATTATACTACAATAGCCCGATTAACTATTTATTAGGTTTATTATTATACAATTATGCTATCAATGAACTGCATTTCTATTAGATCTATCCGAGCTAGAACACTAAACAGCTCAGGTCCACCCTATATAAACTAGGAGACAATGCAGATATTAATATATACATTGTTGATGCACCTTATTGACCCCATTCTTTTATTCTATATTTCCCAAGGCTTGATCTGGATCTGGCACTTGCCTACTTGGATCGTCTCAGCCATCCTTCTATCTCTGCAGTAGATGGAAATGAAATCTAAGGATCCACCCATTGCTATTGCTGAGAATGGATCTGCAACTGACAAATAAGATCATTTTTCTACTTTGGTCCTGATGCCAAGTCCTACATGCACCAACAGAGGTCAACTCTGGTCAGTCTTAGGGGTTTCCATACTTCTCACAAATTGACTCGAGAATGGCTAATGTGCAGCAATCTTTGGTGCAGGCTAGAATCAATATGGATACCACCAAAGCAGTTTAAGCATTTAATGGCAGTAAAAAGGCTTAGAATTCCTAATAGAGAAACTGTAGCCAGGCCATATGGGCTTCCCATACTCTCTTGGGATGGGCAGGTGGTATTGAGTTAATTTTTTTCTCATTACATAGGAAGATGACATCTTCTGACCTTTCCTTCAGGATCAACACAAGACTTGAATTGAAAGCCCCACTGCTCAGAAGAATTGCTAAATGAACACACTAAATTCTATTGTCATACAGGAGCCAGTGAGGGTGAAGGACTCAATGGAACTCAAACATAAGAAAAAAAGGGATTTCTTCTGGCAAGAATCAACACAGGAGCTAAGTGGATCCCGACAACTGCAGTCTACCCCCGACTATGCGAGTGAAGATAATGTGAAGGAGGGGTCGTGTGTCCTTGTAGTGATGCAGAACCCTTCGCCATCTTGTCTTGACCCAAGTCTCTGACTCTCCGTGTTCACAGCGGACCTTGATTTAATGTCATACAATTAAGGCACGCGGTGAATGCCAAGAGCGGAGCCTACAAACCGCATCCAAGACCTCCTCGTCTGCACCGCAGGCAACCCGCAGCGCATTAGCGGTAATTGATTTGAGTGTCAGACCTGGAAATGGAAATGCGACACAAGCAATGCATTTATGTATAATTATGGGACAAATGTAAGCGACATATGCAATTATTGCAATTACAGACGCTTTTAACATTCATTCGGAACGAATACCCCATTATAAACCACACTTCATACACCAAGAGTTTATATATATATATATATATATATATATATATATATATAGTATATGTAAAATTATCACTGCAATGTCATCCTTTATTTATGAAACTGAATAAGATGAATATGGCTTCCCGCATCTGAGCATTGCACTGTACACATTGTGCACTGTACACATTGTGCATTGAGCCTTCAGCACCGCAGCATCAGGCAGCAGTATAGACTGGAGCGCTGTCCAGAGTGCTGAAATCACCTATTGTGAGCCTCTGGCTTCCAAGGCCCACTATCCATTATTATGAGATGCATATGTAACGCATGACATTTCTATCAGTGTGATTAATAGCTAGTCTAAGGGGTCACCATGATATAGATTGAAGAATAGATAACAGACTGCATCCAAGCTACAAAGGGTTATTACACCAATAGCCCTGCCTATCAATGACAGCTGGTTAGTATATAATGTCATCACACATTGTGTTTGTATTGTTTTACTGCCTTTATATATAATATCCATTTTGCATTTTATGTATTCTTATTTCTTATTATTTTTACATTCTCATAATACAAATGTATTTGACTCCAGATGAAATAAATGCTTGATGTCATGATTTTATCGCAGTACTGTACTCTATGTACAGGATCAGTGTGAATTATACGCCCACTATAAATTACCAATGCAATGCGACACTGGTAGATTCAGTTTTACTATGTAGGGTTAACAGATCGTGGATATTTTTGACAATATTATATATATTCAATGTGTGGACTGTTTCTGTTTTGTGCTCAGATGTAGCAGAGCTGACTGCGTTATTGGTTTGGTTGTTCCTTATGATAGTTCTCCAGATTCAGAATAACGCAGCTGCTTTAGCTGTAGTTCTACATAAAACATTGCTACCATGATGTGCTGCGTCAAATCACATAAGCTTTGCACCATATGTACATTTACAAAAAAAGTGTGAGATAAATAAAACAAAATCTACAATGCATTTAACCCTTTCCTAATTCTAATTGCGAATATGGCTTGGTTGTTGCAATGGCGTGTACTGCTGCATCCTGTACTATTAGCTTCATAGATTCTGTTGCAGAAAGAAGATTTAGATACATGTGTTATTATTGATACACTATATGAGCGCAGATATTTTTATATCTTTATTATATTCTTGCAATTTACCTGGAACTGGAATCAAAATCCGCATTATACATCATGCGCCAGAACCATGTAGTAACTGGCGCAAAATCCATTAACTATTACAGCTCAGTACAATCCTTCAGACCAAACCAGAAACAGAAAGCACTACATACCTGCAAAGAAATCTGTCAGGATCAGTGAGCTACATATGGGACATATCTGTACAGCACATATGTGCATTACAGAGAATTAGCAGGAGCCTGCTGATCAGGTTTTTTTGCATCTCAGCTTGTGGGTTAATAGAGTACTATACTGTATAAGGATTGTTTATGCAGATAAAATACTTTGGTGGTTATTTTACTTGGATGGCTAAATAGACCTGAAATATTCAATCCAAAGTTCAATCTATATATTATATTAATACCATTTTCATTATGAAACTGGGTCTTTCCCTTTGCTTTAAAAACACTGCGCCTTGACTGCAGAGTAGATTGCATCAGTCAGGGCAGAAGCAGAATCTGCTTTCACAGCAATATTGGCTATGCAGCAGAGCCCAAAAGCGCCCTCTAGGGAGGACTAGGGACACTGCAGGAAGACGACTGGAAGGCTTAGTGTAGAATAACAAATAAAAAAATTATTGTGTATATATATATATATATATATATATATATATACACACACACACACACACACACACACACACACACACACACACAACATATTATATATATAGAGAGAGAGAGAGAGATACACATATATCTATATCTATATATATAGGTTTGTGCGTTTATTTAAATAGACAGATAATTCGATATGAAATAAATTCGATAAACAGGTTTAAAATAGATCTGAAATAGGTAAATTGTTATATATGAAGCAGATATATTTCCATAAGACAGACAAAAAGGTAAATGTACCTGACATATAGATTAGGATAGATTAGGCCTCTTCTGCCTACAAGGATTCTGACTCATTTTCTAGTCACCATATTTATAGCATTAGGCACATGCTTTTCTACTGAGTGTGAACAGTTTTATTGTACCCAGACATGCACCACATCCATTAAAATGACAATATGTTTTATGTCTTTGGTATCCATGCATTGTTTTACTACGATATATATAGTTTGAATAAGGATAGATGAGGCCAAGTACAATCTATTCAGTAAGGCAGTAGTGGTAAGTGTATTAGGAATGGACAGGTTATTTTTTAAAGATATCTATATAATGCTATACAGATATATATATAAATTATATATATATATATATATATATATATATATACAAAACTACATATATATATATATATATATATATATATATATATATACATATCTGTACTAAATGTCGTACAGGCATTGTACTATACAGATAATTGGTCAAACTAGATGATTGGATGTATTTTATCAGTTTTACACACTATGTTACAAATGTTACATATATATGATGTGTGAACGTGGCCCTATATAAGTGGGCTAATGTTCCTGTTTAGGTGTCAAAATGCAAAATCAATAGTTTATTGTATGACTTGTAAAGTAGCAAGCCACATAGTAATAGTGAAGGTCAGCCAGCGCTTACACATTTTTGCACACTAGCATATTTCCATCCTAATATTCTACTGAGTTATACAGTAGCGCATACATGTTGTGCACTCATATATTCTAGTGTCAGTAATGAACATGTTACATTAATATTGCAGATCTGTGATACATGAGGTTATTTAAACCTTTCTAGATGTCATCAATTATTGGTGATTGATCATTTTTGATTTAATAATAGACAATATGAACCAAGAGAACAGGTAACATAGGTAAATTTAAAACTGCATTTGCTTGTTATTTAAGATCAGGTAAATCACAATTTACTGTCCCCTATGTCTCCATGTTAGAAATGGTTGGAGTATGTTTACCAGCAATAATTACAACCAAACCATTTCTATTATTTGATATCAGTCTTTCACACATCCCCTTTGTCTGTAAGTCTCATTATATGACAAACTGCACCAGAGAGAAGTCAGAAAAGATATTTTCAAGAGCACAATGTCATGATCAAAAGAAATTCCAGAAGAAATGAAAGATAAGTTATTGCAATGTAGTCTGAAAAAAAAAAGTAATAAAGACCTTTCTAAGGGTCTGGGAATTCTTTGAACCACAATGACAGCCTTGATCTCCAAATAGAAGGACCTGGAACAGCAGTGAATCCTTCAAGGAGTAGCAGATCTGCGAACATTGCTACTTGGAAACAATGATAAATCGTTCAAGCAGTTGCAAAATATACCTTAAGGACTATGGAAGAAGTGTAGCCTCACCTAAGGTCAATGTTCACAATATGAAGGAGGCATTAAGAAAAGATTCATTGGAGAGTAGCAAGGTGGAAACTATCTAAAGTGATTCAAGAAGACACCAAAGCTCATTTTGTAATATGGTGAAACCAAGAGTGGAAGTCTTCAAACATCAGAAATCTTAATATGAGTGGGACTGACATAGTATTCGACGTAAAAGAGTGATACACCAAAAGCCATGCTAGTGGTAGAAGAGTGAATGTGGATTGTCTTGGCTATTTTTTTCATACATAAGGAACCATACCAAAGAAGAAACAAAATAAAAATTCTTGAGACCTATTCAAAGTCATCATGCCTTGAACCCAAGAGATATACTCATTCACAATAATGCTGGTTATAGCAGTGTGAAATACTGATATCCGACTAATAGAAATATTGCAGTTTTTAAAAGGGTTTTCCAACATTAGCCAAAATGTGCCCAAGGAGGGAGGATGGGAGAATGAATAAGCTAAAATAAAAGATCCATTGCTGGTAAACCTTCTTGTCCCTTCAGTGCTGCCACTCACCAGTCTTACTTGTCTGCAGTGATAATGTCACATCTACAACACGTGACCTCTGCTGCTAAATGTCTACAACACATAGCCATAAAAAATTCATCATAACATATGTTAATAAATTCACCAAGTTTAACTTAGTCATTGGCTAAAATAAATCTACCTAAATAAATGGGGAACACTGACTTTTACTCTGGCTAAAATTCCTGCACTTTTACTATGCCAGGGTTTGTGTAGAGTAGGAGATGCAGGTTTTTTTTATTATTTGCAACTTTTTTGGAAGCTTTTTGAAAAGTGTGCACTTCAAAAAAGTGGCTTAATCCTCGCCAAGCTGTAAAGTTGAGATAAAAGTTACTAAAAATCTACTTAAGGCTAAGGCCACACAGACCTGCAGCACAAAGCAGTCATAGTCAGGGTTTTAGCCCTGGAGCTGGGCATTGCAAAGGTTGAAAACTGAGCCAAATTCGCAGCAAGAAATTGACTTGACACTTTGTGCTTCAGGTTTTTATTTATCAGTGTGTGGATGGGATTTATTTAAATCCCATCCACTACATTGGTACCATATATATTTAGCTGCTGGTTAACCTGCTACAACTACTCTGTGTGTGGCCCTGGCCTTAGTTTCTCTCCTTTTGTTGGTGGAATTGTTCATATGATCTCATTGCAGGCAATCATTACCTTATATATATCATATCATTATCTTATATCATGCCCAATTCTTACTCAAAAGACTAAGACATCTTTTTCCTGATTAGATAACCCCAGTAAGATCTATCCAGGCAATAGTTTGCATGTTCTACTTCTGAGCCTACTCAAAACAATGCCCAAAATGATATGATTTCCCATGTGTTACCTAACTAGTGAGGAGGCAAAACTTGTTCTCATCATGTGCATCTTATGACTTGGCAGCAGCTACTTGACGCTGGTAACTAAAGTTCATTTTGCCAGCCACTAATTTATAAACGTCATTCCCCATATTGGTTTTAACCAGATATAATCTATTATAACATCCCTCTGTCCTCTCCTAGTCAGTACACATGGACTCATTGGCCGAGATGCATATCCTGTTAGTTGGTCAAGGACTTAGCTGACAGCTATCGCAAATGTATGGCTGGCTTTTGACTCTGATGTCCAGCACTAGCACTATTTTTATGCTTTGATCACAAGCTTCCTTTTTTTTGATAGGGAAGAATGTGAAGAGAACTTGTCAGTATTCCTGCCATGTTTACTCTAGTAAATACTTTTATTATATATTTGGTACAATCATTCCTCCTACAAATGTATGATAAATTGACAACTAGGTGGGGTAATTCCCATTTTCGAAGTGGTGTGTTTTTACACCATATGATACTGTTAACATTGATTGAACATTGGAAGACTGTGTAAGGACACCCCCCAACTAGTAACATTCAGTTGTCAATGTATTCATACTGTTCTAGGAGGAAGGAATATACTATGGCACCTTCCGCAGATATAAGAAAAGATGGTCATGAATTCTTATATCTTGGGGAATGTATTACAGACATGTCAGATGTCATGATAGGTGATAGGTCCACTTTACAATTCATTATTAAAAATGTATTTAGAAGTTTCATCTTACTGACTGCTTTCAGCCTCTAACCCTAAGACAGTATTCTATTACTTTACTATGCTCTGCTATTAGTTCTGAAATTTGTGAACTGAGATTTAGATGGTATATTATACATAATGGATTTTTAGAAAAAATGTGGATATTCAACAGGGTGTTGTGGACAATATATGCGGAAACTAATAGAATTGTTATTTCAAAAAAAAAAAAAAACTTACATCTTTTCATGATGTTTCAACTTGAGAACCTTGATACCTTTAACTTTAAGGCTGAGGTCACACAGGGTATAGAATCAGTGGGTTAGCTGATGCCGACTTGTCAACACCTAACCTATTGTGATGTACAGTAGCAGCACAGTAGATGAAATTTCACTAAACATCTTCCACATACTGTGACTACTACCCATAGAGCAAGGTGACCTGTGCTGCGGGTTTTCAACCCACAGGGTGTCAATTATTCCTGTGACTTTTACCAGTGGCTCACAACCTTTGCATTGCAAAAGTTGGACGTAGCAGGAGACCCATTATATTTCCACTGCTTTTTGCAGTAATGACTTTCAGGAAGAGACACTTCTGAATTTCCTGATGGAAATTGACTGGTGTGCCTGTCCCTTGTGTCCTTAGCCAACATGTACTAATAAAAAATAAATAAAAATGGAAAAATTGAGCAAAAATATATCTATTATGGAAGAAATAATAATATTGAAGACTGATAAATGGAGTAGTTGTTTGCAGATAGCTGTTTGGCCAATGGCTAATGGCCAAATTTAGTGAAGTAACCCAAAAAAGTCTTGGCAGAATGTGATTCACTTCAGTTTCAGACTAGTAGTCAGGTACTGTAAAGCAGGCCATAATCCTTAGATACTCATTTGGCCACCAGCTATGTCACCCTGAGAACAGAAGGATCAGGAAGTTAAAACCCAACTACCTGAATCTTAGCTTTCTTGAGGTCTTGGCTGAGCAGTATATGTGCACTGAACAGGGAGGGGAGAAAGCCGGTGTCAGTCTCCTCTGACAGGGACATCTGTCCTTGAGGAGAGCACCAGTTAAGGTGTGTAGAGTTTTGAGTTGCCTTTCGCCCTCTACTAAGCATCTACATATCACAAGGCATTATGGGAAAGGAGCTGGGAGCTCATGCGCCCTCTGTTGGATGTAACAGATCCTCAGTTTGCTTTTGACTCACCGAGTCTTGAGACAGCAAAAGGGATTTTAGCCAAGCCAGTTTCACTTATCTGCATACAGCGTCGTTTCGGGATTTTTGTCCCTCATCAGTGCAGAGAAAAGTGTACTGGCTGGCTTTGTGGGAGGCAATGAGTGGGTTATGGACAGGGACATCTCTCCTTGGAAACTGGCTTGGCTAAAATCCCTTTTGCTGTCTCAAGACTCGGTGAGTCAAAAGCAAACTGAGGATCTGTTACATCCAACAGAAGGCGCATGAGCTCCCAGCTCCTTTCCCATAATGCCTTGTGATATGTAGATGCTTAGTAGAGGGCGAAAGGCAACTCAAAACTCTACACACCTTAACTGGTGCTCTCCTCAAGGAGAGATGTCCCTGTCCATAACCCACTCATTGCCTCCCACAAAGCCAGCCAGTACACTTTGCTCTGCACTGATGAGGGACAAAAATCCCGAAAAGGCGCTGTATGCAGATAAGTGAAACTGGCTTGGATAAAATCCCTTTTGCTGTCTCAAGACTCGGTGAGTCAAAAGCAAACTGAGGATCTGTTACATCCAATAGAGGGCACATGAGCTCCCAGCTCCTTTCCCATAATGCCTTGTGATATGTAGTCTCCTCTGATACTGACTTGTCTTCTTATGGACAAAAGGATTAGGCAGAAAAAATGTAACTCACTGAACTTAATCTTCCCCGACATATGCCAATGGGGGAGTGTTAGATGGGTAGCTGAAGCTAGCCTTACACTTCAGACAGGTAGGCTGAGCAGTAAATATGTAGTTAACTGGCAGATGGGAAAAAGTCTTTGCCAGACTCAGTTGATGATTTACTGTGTCTCACTGAGAACAAAAGGATCAGAGAAGAAGCTGAAATCCAACATCCTGATCTTTATCTCCGCCAGTGGGGAATCAGTATGTCACCTACCATCAGGGAGGGTCAGCCGATCCCCTCAAAATCAGCAGGTTCAGTTGATACTCATCTAATGTGTATGTCCAGCCTCTATTTTCCTATTTTGTGGTTCGGTCCCACCAGATAATCCTCACGTCTTACCTTTTTGAACATACACACTACATAACATACTGACCTTTGCCAAACTGAAATATGATATGGAAAAATTGCTAAGAAAAATGCATAGATGGAACACGTGATCAGCCATGGTGCCACGACATTATCCCTTTCAACATGCTACAATGCAGTCATTTTACTGGAGACATAGAGTTTAGCTGCTGAAGACTTTTGATTTCTGCAAGAGAAGAAGAAAAATAGAGAACGTATATTAAGATTAAAATTGAAAAAAAAAAGAGTCCTTCAGCCAGACCCTTTACCACTTCTAAGAACAACATACCAAGTATATCCGGTGCGGCATGACATAAGATAACAGAGCGCCTTTCAAAAGGGTTAACAATCTAGTCAGATAATGGAAACTGTACTGGCACAGTAGGAGTAATAGTGAATTGATAGATAAGTGCTAGCCATTAATGTCAAGTACATCTGGAGAGACTGCGTAGGCATGAAACATTTAAGAATATGCCTTTTGTACAAGGTGAGGTTTTAATTGTGCTTCAAAAAATAACACTTGGGTCTAAATGCTTGGAGAGTATTGAAGAAAGGTGCAGCCTCGAGGGGGGCCAGAGTCACATTAGAGGCAAAAGGCACAAAACGGAGACTTCATTAGCATACTAAAATAGTAAAGAACACACATATATGACAGTGTTATAATTTAATATGTGATATTAGTGCATGAATATTACTCATAAATGAATTATATCTTGTTGTTTAAATATAATAGTTACATAAATGCCTAGTGACATGATCAATGGCGATGACAGAGATTGGAGAACGTACACATTTTATATCAATAGCTGTGAAAATTGCAATACATGTTCTGTCATGCAAGTTAAATAGATTGCCTGATTTAGAAACCCATTTCCAAATCCCTTTTAGAGAATTCCGAATATGGCTAAGGCTTCATATAGCAAAGCACAAATTAAAAAAAGCTGCATAAAAAAAGAGCAAAAAAGTGCATGGTGTTTATGTCCAAGACGTTTTTCAGTAAGTTTTTGCTGCATTTCACTCTGCATTGTTAATTCCCCTATTAAATTTATAGGGAAAACGCTCACAGCAAAAATAAATGTGTGGATGAGATTAACAAAAATCTCATTCACTGTGGTGATACTGTAAATGCAGTGTTTTTTTCCCACTGCGTTTCCAGTGCATTCAAAAAAAAGGTTGTGTTTCTGCAACATGGAGACTTAGCCTTAAGTAGGTTTTCTGAAAGACTGAAAGAATGATATTGGTGACCTGTCCTTAAGGCTAAGGCCCCATGGAGCAAGCTTCAGCGAAAAAGCACTCCAGGAAAAATCGTGGTGGAAACGCATCATGGTTTTTCCAGCAGTGCTTTTCACAGAAAGTCTGTAGTTTTCCTCTGCAGACTTTCTGCTTCAATTATACCTATATGGAAAAGCCAGCATTTCCGTAACTATAATTGACATGCTGCAATTTACAAAAACATGGCGGTTTTTGGAAATTGCAGCATGTCCGCTGCAGATATTTTTCTGCAATGTGTTGATGGGATTAACCAGAATCCCATCCACTTTGCAGGTACTGTAAAACACTGTGGTTTTAGCTGCGGTGTTTCCTCCAAATTTATCACAAAATCATGGCGTTTATGCTACGTGGGGCCCCGTTACTCAAAGTGTTTTTTGACTGCCTCAAGGTGGATTTTTTAAAGATATAACAATGCTACTTAAGAGGCCAAAAACATAAAAAACGTTACTCATTTCTCCCTGGTTCTGCAGCAGGTCCAATCCTGTGTTTAGAGGTTCCTCAGCAGGATCATCCTGTTTGTGCTCTGTGGTCACTGCAGCAGGTCACAGGCCTCAGGGGTTCCGTCTTTACATACAGTACAGGAATGCTGTGCATTGTCACTTGTGAAGAAGTTACCGCTGAGACCTGAGATGAGCTGCAGTGATGGTGCAAATACTGGCGGCATTTGCTTTTTATTGAAGTTATCAGAGCGGGCAGGAGTTATAATAAATGATATAACTATTATAATAAATGGTCTCCTGCATTTCCTTTCCACAACTATGAGTGACAGTGATGCTACTTCCATAACACATACATTGTGTTACAGGTCCCCATTCAGTGAGTGTCCCTGTTATAGGTCCCACACAATATAGTGCTCGCTCATATAGGCTCCCAAAGAGATACTTTAGGTTGCTACCTACTTGGTTACTTAATCAGGTAACGGGTGATTTTCATTTACCTATCTCTGCTCCTGTCCATGGCCACCTCCGCTTGGGCCTCCAGGGGCGCCGCATATTACGTCCTTAAGTATCAGGACGTGGCATCCAGGATGTAATATGCAGTGTCCCCTGGTGGACTAAGCGGAGGCAGAAGTGGACAGGAGCGGTAATAGGTAAGTGAAAACTGGCCGTTACCTGCTGGAATAGTCTACAAAGTGATGTTACAGTGCAGGGATAATATACTCAGGGATGTCACAGTACAGGGATAATGTGCACAGTGATGCTACAGTACAGGGATAATAAACACAGTGATGTCACAGTATGAGGATAATATACTCAGTGATGTCAGAGTACAAAGAGTACAAGGATAATGCATACAGTGATGTCACAGTTCAGTAATAATGCGCTCAGTGATGTCACAGTACAGGGATAATGTAAACAGTGATGTTACAGTACAGGGATAATACACTCAGTTATGTCATAATACAAGGATAATGCATACAGTGATGTCACAGTACAGGGATAATACACACAGTGATGTCATAGTAAGGGAGTAATGCAGATAGTAATATCTGCACAGGGATAATGCATACAATGATGTCACTGTTACAGTATAAACTCCTCCATAAAGTAACAACACTAATTATACCAAAAATGATAATGCGCACAGGTATAAAATAATAATGCCACTAAGTACTATGAGGCCTCAAACCACAATAAAAAAATATATACAGATGTAATAGGTATAATGCACACAATGATGTCATGGTACAGGGATATTGCATATATCGATAACTTCACAACACAGCAGTAATGCAAAAAATGATGCCACAGCAAAGCAGCAAGTAACAAGTATTCCTAGAGTATGATAGCAAAAATCTGCGACATCTGTGCTATTTTTCTGTTTCTTCTTTCCTTGTTTTCTTAATGCTATGTATTCGGTTTGCTCCCTTTCCTTCAGTAATAGTAATCACTATCTGCAGCCTATGTGTGAGTGGAGGAGGATCTTGTTAATTGATGGCCCCCATTGCTACCCTGTCGGTGTGCCCATGCATATTGGAGAAAAGTCTGCTCTGGACACCCTGTAACCTTTTCATTCTGTGACCTTTTTGTGACAAATTAATTGTGATGTCGCTAGAATACACTTAAGACCCTACACCCATTGGAAACTCAAGCCAGTCATCACAGATGGAACCTACGAAAGCCAATTAACAAAAGTGTATGGTTCAAACTGTGGTAGCCATCTGTGTCTGGAGACCTTGTGACCCCTCTATCCCCACTTTTTTACATTTGGTATTGTAATGTGCATAAGGCATTTCTGTCTCTTGCCTTTAGCTATGTAAGTATTCTGTTAACAATGCAATACATTTTATATAGACAGTATAATTAGAGAACATAATCGCCCATATTAATGCACACTTCATGTGTTGTCCTTACCAGACTGCTCCCTACTAAAGATTACTATATAGGAATACTCTGGACGAAACATATAAACTGTATTATACTTATTGCAGATTCTGATGGAGTAAGACATGTCACAGTGATACAGACGCCACCTCTCAGGTTCATTGTGTATGGTATCCGCTTTTGTCTTTGTTAAAATTGCAAAAAGCAAAGGGCATGCTAGAATCACACTAATTAAAGCATCTTGGTATTAAGTTAGTTTCTGATCTAACATACATTAGCAAACACAATATTATTGTCTGATTTCTTCTTAAGTAGGATTACTGCAAACCAAACATCTTAGAATAGTATTTTGAAGTTTACATTACAGCCTTATTCAGACATACAGTACATGTAAGTCTGGTTTCTAAAACCCCTTTCACACATACTGGAGCATATTTTTCTGCTGTGGATTTGACGGCATGTTCTGGATTTCCATCTCTGCAGTATGCCTGATATGTTGCAGGCTAATGGATTTCAGTCTTTTGCAGATCCAGATTTTGTCACAGATTTGCCGTGGAATTTCCATGAACTCACCATCTGCACTTACCCCAAATGTATAGATTTATTTAACTGAAAATCAAGTGTTACCTCCTATGAGACCTTTTACAGCATAATATTTTACTTTTCAACTTAGGGAATGTGGAAGTTTACACATTTTACCTACTAGGCACACTCTGTAGCTGTTTATCAGGAATAGTCAGAATACATGTATATATTTCCAAGACTGCACCTGTACTGTATATAGGCTACAGTGGGGAACCCCATCTATTATGTCCTTAGTATCTCCCCATACTGTGCCTACATATTCCACTGTGTACTAATATTTGTATCAACATTTTGGTATTTTCAGAAACACACACATAGACAGTGAGAACAAGAGAAAGAGGGAGGTTTATAAAATCTATGTATAGCTCTAGTATGCTATAAGAGGAATTATGTAGCACATAGTACATAAAAAGAAATCCCTGATATTGCTCAAAGAAAATTATTACTGCTATTGTATTTAAAGAGGACCTTTCATGTCCTCTTAGATGGGCAGTATTATATACCTCTAGAAAGCTGACAGTGCACCCAGGTGCCTGAGATATTGGTGACATTAGTTTCAGCACCGATATCCCTTCTCTGTCAGAAGGGCAGACCTTATAGTCTAGCGACATCGCTGTGCTGTGAGTAACGCCCACCCTGACAGTAGAAGGCTATGGAAGAGTACTGTCGGGGGTATTTCTCACAGCTCAGCAATTACGCTGAGCTGTAAGGTCCACCCTTCTGACAGTGCAGTAATATCAGTGCCAAAAATAATGGCACATATATCTCTGGCACCGTGGCACATACTAGCAAAGCTGTCAACTTTCTAGTGGTATATAATACCGCCGATGTCAGAAGACATGAAAGGTTCTCTTTAAGAACCAAACACTTTAATGTCCTCCTATGTAAAGGAGTTATCCAAGACCTCAGGTGTTTTGGATACTGATGACCTATTCACACTATGGACCCACACCGATCAGCTGATTAGCATACCTCCCAACCTTACCGGATTCAGTGAGACAGTGCCTGATTCCAGGTCTTGTCCCACTGTCCCAGTTAGATGGAGGTATGTCCTGGCTTCAAATCATCTGTGTCCTCTCCAGACGCAGTTTAATATGCCCCTCAGCTACCCCCACAGGGGAGTGAGGAGAGGTGAGTATTAGTGTTTTTTATGTTTATTTGGTAGGAGAGGTACATAATACTGTGGGAGTAACTGAGGGGGACATTAAACTGGAGGCAACAAGAGGGGGACATTAAACTGGGGCAAATGGAGGGGGACATGAAACTGTGGGGGTAACTGGAGGGGGACATTAAACTGTGGGGGCAGCTGTAGGGGGACATTAAACTGTGGCGGCAGCTGTAGGAGGACATTATACTGTGGGGGCAGTTGTAGGGGGAAATTATACTGTGGGGCAGTTGTAGGTGGGCATTATACTGGGGGCTATTTCATGTATTTGACATTACTCTTCCACACCTTCATATACTGTGACTAGTCAATACCTGCTGGTCCACAAACCATGAAATGATCAATCAGCGTGGCTAGAACGCTGTAAAGTGCAACCCATGCGTAACTAGTCATATTGCCTACAGCAAATAATCAGCTTTCAGCTTTGATATTTCCACTTGCGCTGAATACTCTGTGATACTAGTTTTGCTACATAAGGCTCAGTGAACTCTAATACAAAAGTTTATTACAGTAAATTTGGACTTAATGATAAACTTATCATAGATCATACACTATGGTTCTACACTAATACCTGCTATGTATTATAGACATCACCTCGCCCTGATGTCTCACAGTAGAACATTGGTCATTATAAGTTTTAATATTTTTTATCAGTTGTACATGTGAATCCATGCAGCTTTGTAATATTATTTCTTCAAGGAAAGCGGCAGCTTCCTCCTACATTTCAAGAACCTGTAGCTCCTCTTTCCCTTCTATAAATGTTCACAAGTCTATGCTTATCTTCAGTAACAGTTACTTAGAGGGCTTGTCCAGCAAGTTAAAAATTTTTTTTCAAGTCTCAGAATGCTGACCCTTCCTGCCAGTGATTGACTAAGTGGTCACATCTCTGTATAGAGAGGAAATTCAGAGACAGGGCAACAGGATTCCTTTTTCTAAAGCATTCAGCACTTTTTTTTTAATAGCTTCTGGACAATTCCTTTAAGTTAGTCTGTTTTCTACAGCCTGTGTGAGAGACTTACATTGGGAGAGGGAAACAGAGGCGTAACTCAAAGAAGACCTTTCATCACCTTCAGCTTCCACAGTTCTTTGCACCTTTAATAGTTGCCTCTCCACTGATTCCAAAGCAGTTGGGATTTTTTCTCTAGACCTCACCCTTAAGAAATACATGTTGTTAGTTCTGGTGCCTCTCATGCTGTTTAGGCTCTATACTGTCAATAGGGTAGTGTCCGCCAGCTGAAGACACAGGGGTGTGTTTCAGGACTGCCTAACACTGTCCAATCAAAGGTGGACAATGTCAAGGGAGCTTGTCTGCTCCTGTATGACACCATCCACTTGACAGTAAAGATCCTTTTTGGCATAGCAGGAGCCAAAAATAACTGCAATGATTGCTCAGGAAAGGTGGGAGCTGCAGCGGAATCAGTGAAGCAGTGCCTATTGAAGGATGCAAAGAAGTGAAGTTGGTGGAGGAAATGACAGGTCCTCTTTAAAGCTCTTATAGATGCCATCTATAATGGGGCTCCCACTTACCATCTATAATACTGGTGTTTTCTTACAAATATAGAGAAGCCTTTGACCAACCCAAGCTCCAGAACCCAGTAGTGATTGCTAGCTCTGCACCCCCTATAGCTATGCCCCTGGGAGGAAAGGAGGAGCAGGACAGAAGGCAACTGATTGGTCAATGCGCACATTACAGCTAAGATGTCACATTGAGAAGAACCCATCTACTAAGTACAAATAAAGACAGTATGAGGCTAGGTTCACATCTGTGCCGGGATCTCTGTCATTCTCGTCTGCTGGGGGAACTGAACAACAAAGAACCAGACTGATAAAACAGCGGTTACTCTGGCGGACCCCATTGACTATACCGGGTGTCCGCCTTTTTCATACTGAAAGCTGCGGAGAAAAAAGTCCTCCATGTAGGACTTTTCCTCTGCAGATTTTTGGCGGCTTCTGTGGCGGAATCTGCAACAAAGACTCCAGCACAGATGTGAACTTAGCCTCAGCAAACAGAAAAAGATCAACAATATACACATGACTACCATACAGTGCTGGCCAAAAGTATTGGCACCCCTGCAATTCTGTCAGATAATACTCAATTTCTTCCAGAAAATGATTGCAATCACAAATGCTTTGGTAATAATATCTTCATTTATTTTGCTTGCAATGAAAAAACACAAAAGAGAATGAAAAAAAAAGTCAAATCATTGATCATTTTACACAAAACTCCAAAAATGGGCCGGACAAAAGTATTGGCACCCTCAGCCTAATACTTGGTAGCACAACCTTTAGACAAAATAACTGCGAACAACCGCTTCCGGTAACCATCAATGAGTTTCTTACAATGCTCTGCTGGAATTTTAGACCATTCTTCTTTGGCAAATTTCTCCAGGTCCCTGAGATTTGAAGGCTGCCTTCTCCAAACTGCCATTTTGAGATCTCTCCACAGGTGTTCTATGGGATTCAGGTCTGGACTCATTGCTGGCCACTTTAGAAGTCTCCAGTGCTTTCTCTCAAACCATTTTCTAGTGCTTTTTGAAGTGTGTTTTGGGTCATTGTCCTGCTGGAAGACCCATGACCTCTGAGGGAGACCCAGCTTTCTCACACTGGGCCCTACATTATGCTGCAAAATTTGTTGGTAGTCTTCAGACTTCATAATGCCATGCACACGGTCAAGCAGTCCAGTGCCAGAGGCAGCAAAGCAACCCCAAAACATCAGGGAACCTCCTCCATGTTTGACTATAGGGACCGTGTTCTTTTCTTTGAAGGCCTCTTTTTTTTCCTGTAAACTCTATGTTGATGCCTTTTCCCAAAAAGCTCTACTTTTGTCTCATCTGACCAGAGAACATTCTTCCAAAATGTTTTTGGCTTTCTCAGGTAAGTTTTGGCAAACTCCAGCCTGGCTTTTTTATGTCTCTGGGTCAGAAGTGGGGTCTTCCTGGGTATCCTACCATAGAGTCCCTTTTCATTCAGACGCCGATGGATAGTACGGGTTGACACTGTTGTACCCTCGGACTGCAGGGCAGCTAGAACTTGTTTGGATGTTAGTCGAGGTTCTTTAGCCACCATCCGCACAATCTTTCGTTGAAATCTCTCCTCAATTTTTTTTTTCCGTCCACATCAAGGGAGGTTAGCCACAGTGCCATGGGCTTTAAACTTCTTGATGACACTGCGCACAGTAGACACAGGAACATTCAGGTCTTTGGAGATGGACTTGTAGCCTTGAGATTGCTCATGTTTCCTCACAATTTTGCTTCTGAAGTCCTCAGACAGTTCTTTGGTCGTCTTTCTTTTCTCCATGCTCAATGTGGTACACACAAGGACACAGGACAGAGGTTGAGTCAACTTTAATCCATTTCAACTGGCTACAAGTGTGATTTAGTTATTGCCACCACCTGTTATGTGCCACAGGTAAGTAACAGGTGCTGTTAATTACACAAATTAGAGAAGCATCACATGATTTTTCAAAGGGTGCCAATACTTTTGTCCACCCCCTTTTTTATGTTTGGTGTGGAATTATATCCAATTTGGCTTTTTGACAATTCTTTTTGTGGTTTTCCATTTGACGACAAATTAAATGAAGATATTATTACCAAAGCATTTGTGATTGCAATGATTTTCTGGAAGAAATTGAGTATTATCTGACAGAATTGCAGGGGTGCCAATACTTTTGGCCATCACTGTATGTCTGTATGTATGTATGTCTGTATGTATAACATCTACAGTCCCCGAAAGGTAAGTTATATTCACATTTGACAGATTTGTTGTTAAAAATACATACATCGATAGAACAGTTACAGATATTTCTACTACCAAGCTGTAGTGCGTTCATACAGCCATTCAATTCATTGTGTAATAATAGATTTTCTTTAAATAACTCCAATTTTCCAAAACAATTTACTAAAAAAAATCCTTATAATTGAGTAAAATATTCATAGTCAAATATGATGACATAAAACAAATCCTAATAGATGTAAATTGTATTTTGAGCTTTATTTTTGTGAATATATTTGGCTTCTTATTATATAAGTAGCTTTTATTACAAGCCTTCCATATAAATGTAAGAAATGCCTATGTACCAGAGCTTCATTATGAGGGATTGCAAGTAGGTCAGCGTTAGCAGATGGAAATGCCGCATCTTATAATTGATGCATTTATTTTTAGGACGTAAACAGTTCTCAGTATTTAGCAGGTTTATTACAGTGATATATTCAGTGCATTATTTATAGTGAAGGTCCATTCATAAAGTGCTATCACTAGTTATACAGGCAGTTAACTGCTCATATACATCTTCTCTACTGATAATTGAGATTATAGGGGAGATTTTTATAATAATGGCTTTTCACATATAAGGTGCAGCATCATGTGCCGTTCCAAGTAAATGACCAGGGTTGGAGAAAATAAGCTAGAACAGTTTTCTATTTCAGAGTGAATTCAATTTATTTTAAAGGGAACCTGTCACCATGAAGATGCAGAGTAATCTCCAGGCAGCATGTTATAGAGCAGGAGGAGCTGAGTAGATGGATTAATACAGAGGTAGCTGTCATTCACTGATAGGACTGCCCCCGAATAGATGACTGTTTCTAGGCATAGAAAGAGCAAAGTTATAAATAACAAGTTATATTTTTCCACAAAAATAAATATCAGCCTGCTCCCCCTGCTCTATAACACGCTGCCTACATATTTCATGACATTTTCTTTGTTAAACGTTCTTCTTAACCACTTCAGGACCGGGCTATTTTCTTTTGTTTAGGACTGGACACTGGACATTTATGAGTTTTTTGGTACAATATTTTCCCTCTCCATTTCAGTAATTTTTATGTAGGTGACACATATTTTTGGGTTGCCGGTGGCAGGGCTAGAACCTGATGTGTGTGTGATAGTGGTGTTATTTTTTTTATTTTGCTTATTTTTTGATGTATTTATTTATTTAGTTATTTTTTTATACATTGTGCCCCACATAAAGTCATAATAGACCTTTGGGGGGGTATTTTAACTTTACTTTTTTGCAGATTTTGCCTCTAATTGGGACTGATACATTAGCCCCAGTTACAGGAGGAACACAGCATCTAAAGCTACATTGCAGAACTGATGTGTGACCTCTAGGATCCAGCAACTCAAACAGTTCCCGGCCTCCAGTGGATCACATGATCACCAGGCTGGAAAGGGAGTCACATCAAGACAGCTCCCATAGCTGTGTATACAGTGGTAGGGAAGGCAGGGTAATAAACTAAGAACATCCTGGTATGTTAAGAGTGGACCACCTGGGTGTATATAGGCTGGAAATGGTTAAAGGGATTTTACAATTATAGACTTTTATGGAGTACCAAGTTCTCTTGGCGCCCACAGCAGTAGTTTCAGAATGATTCCCCTACCATGTCACTGAGGGTTAGCATGGCAGCTGTGAAATGGACAATCTTTAATTCCTTAGCAATTCTTAGCATTAAACATATACGACCATATGACACATATTTCCCACTTCCATTCCCATAACCTTCACAGCCATGCATTTCTCTATTTAGATAAAGATGGCCACCCTATGATCTACAATATCTGTGGTAGTGTTCTCTAGCTTGGCTGCCAGAAATATAGATAGATAGATAGATAGATAGATAGATAGATGATAGATAGACAGACAGACAGACAGACAGATAGATAAATAGATGCCACTTGACAATTGCTCTTCAAAGGTTCCAGTGGGCACACAGTAAAAAACTAACTATTTCTGCATTACAGATGACATTCCTTCTTTAAGACTGAAGAGACACATTTACTATTCCCCCTACAACAGAAAACTGGCATAGATGGGAATAGTTGTAGCACATGTTTGGCACATGGACCTGTCTTTTTTGCACCAAAGATGTGCCACTTACCTCTGCGCCTCCTTCACCACTGTTTCCCAAAGTGGGCAGAGACCTTAGCCCAATAAATCTGTTATAACTCACAATAAGCCAGTGTTAATAAATCTGCCCCAATGTGTGTCTCCAGCCTAAAGGGGTTTTCCAGTATTATGAGGACGATGACCAGAGGTCGCACTGCAATTTTTTTCGGAAGAGTAAAATACTCCTCTTATTGTTTGTGAGAAGTATTTTTAGCCACAGAGTACAGAGCTCTCAGTAATGGAAATACATTATATGTAGGCCTAATAATGCTAAGAGGTCGCTATTCAAGCAGGGAAATCATTACTATAACTGTCTTCTGTGTATAAATAGCGTATTTAGGGTTCAGTCTTACTGTGCATTATTCTTTGGGGTCAGCACTATCATAGCAATAAGAAATTTTTATAGTTTTTGTCATGTTTTAATACCGTTACAAAAAGCCAAAACTTTAAAAAATTTAAAAAATGATTTTAGTCGCCATATTCTGACACCAGTAACTTTTTATGTTTCAAAGTACGGCGTGTATGGCATCCTTCTTTGTGGCATAAAATATAGTTTTTATATATACCATTTTAAGGAATGGGCAGTGTTTAGATCACTTCTTAATGATTTTTTTTTTGGCAGGGAAAACGGTGATTTTTAATCTTTTTTTATCGCAACTTTTTTTTTCCTGAATGGGATATATATTTTTCATAGTTTTGGCATTTTCAGATGTGGGGATGCCTATTTTTTTTTTTTTTTTGTTTGTGACCTAGGGAAAGGGGGTGAGTTAAAGTTTTATCAATTTTTGGAGACTTTTTTTTGCATTCTTTTTGCCACGGCTCCCGTGATCATGCTGATGGTTATGGCAGCCGCTCTGCTTCTGAGCGGGTGCTATATATAAAGGGGATTTATTGATTACAGCACCTCTTAACCTGTCCTTTGCTATTGGCGAAGAAGTTAACAGATGCTATAATAGACTGCAGTGCAGCATCAGCATGCAGCAGCTATGCTCTCTGCTCAGACTCTGATGATTTGGGCTGGGGACAGAGCTGCTGCACGTTGGGGATTAAGGTGTACAAATGCTGGGAAAAGCCTCATGCCTATTATTAATTCTTAATGCGTAAAGATGCTTTTACCAGCGTTATTGCAACCTCCTAGGAAAGGTCATCAATATCAGATCAGTGGAAATCTAACATGTGGCATCCCCATTGATCAGCTGTTTGAAGAGGCTGCAGTATCCAGACAAGCGCAGAGAGCTCTTCACTGCTTATCCCGCACAGTGCACAGAACATTGTATAGCAGTAGTGTTCAGTATTGTAGCTCAGCCCCCATTCATTTGAAAGCAACAGAGCTGCAAACATTCCTGTGAAGTGGAAGCATGGCAGCAGCTTTGAATGGCTCAGGCTGGGTTCTCATCTGTGTCACAGTGACTGTGCGCTAGTCCGACTTTTTTTTTTGCTAGAGGTTTTATTTGAAAAGAACAGAACCTGACAGATCCCATTATAGTCAAGATTGTCCACTATTTTAGCGGTCCGTGTGTCTGTTGTTCTGATCTTCCGACGGACCAGAAGAATGGACACAATGTGACAGATATGAACATAGCGTCAGCATATTTTTTTTATTTTATTCTTTTAATTCATAAATTAATATAATTTATAAATAAATTGCGACATCTCTCCCTGATGACACAACTGGCTACCTATCCCTTAGCACATGGCACCCCTATTTTCAGAAGCACGGGGGCCCCTGCATTTACAAGTCCCAGAATTGTGTAGTAATATGCTCAGTTTTTCCGATCTAGAACATTCTGCCCACATATTGGACTGAATTTGATGAAAGCGCTGGGGTTCTAGCCTACAGACATTTATGTTATTATACATGCCAATTGACCGACCATATTAAGGATACAGGAAACCAATGATATAGAAAAACATTATGACCACAGAGAACAGCATGTATACATAGAAAAAAAAAATCTATCCATGATAAGAAAATGGTAATAGACTGCCACCTATTGGATATCCTGTATGCTGCATACACATACTAATGTTAGCATATGTCTTAGCGCCCTCTATGTACTTTATGAATTGTTTTTGAAATATAATAGAAAAATAATAAAAGCATATGAAATTCTTTTTATGTTAGACATAAGTAGTTCTGTTTCTGTAGATAAATGAATGATCCTGCAGGCCAATGTTATACAGATCAAAGAAGTCTATGCTCCTAATGCTCATGATTTACAATACTCTGCAGCAGTCAAGGGGTATTTACAAAGTTTATTATACCACATATTAAAAGGGAGGAGTCTGCCATCACCAAAATAACTTCTAAACCAATTATAGGCTAATGTATGCCATTAGTGGCATAGTGAATATACCTTGCTTGGCGACAAGAAAACCAATGTTTAAAGAGATTGTCCAGGATAAAAAATATTTTTTAAACTAGGCCAAGGAAGGTGAAAAAAAAAACAAAAAATACTCCGGTGCCTCCCAGTGTGGCCTGGTTCTGCTGCTCTGCTGCCTTCTATTGCCAGAAATCCTCGCCAGCTGTGCCGTGCCGTGTCCCTTTCCTTAGGTCACTGATTGGCCTCACATGAGTAAGTAAGTAAAGGACATGGAACGTCACAGGTAGTGACGTCTCCCATGTCCTTTGCGGAGGCCACTGATTGGCCTCAGTGATCACGTGCAGCCGGAAGAAAACAGAAGAGCTTCATGACCGGACTGTGCTATGAGGCACCAGAGCACCAGGAACAGGTGGGCAACCCCTTTAATCAATGAGCTGTATGGTGACATGGGGTGTGGCTGCAACCATCACATTTCACTTTTGAGAAAAATAAGGTATGCTCACCATGTTTCTGTTGGCCCCACAAAAAATCTGGTGTGGCGTCCACCAAATGTCATGCCTGGAGGTCCATCTGAGAGTGTGCCTGGGCACTGGGCCTCAGTATAGCTTACGTGAGAATAGCTCTAGAGGCAGGGATAAGATACTAAGATAGCCTGTGTGGTGCTATGCAACTAGGCTCAAGTATAGCCGCCATGAAACAAGTTGTGGGCTGGACCTAGAGACTGGGAGACCTGACAGCAGGCTTGGACTGGCCCACAGGTGAAACCTCCAGTGGGCCCCGGATCACCCTGGCATGGCAGAGTACACCATTGTGTTTCATTTATGCATTCACTATACAGCATCTCAACCAGGCTATGAGTTTTTATAATATAGTGGGGAAAAAAGTATTTAGTCAGCCACCAATTGTGCAAGTTCTCCCACTTAAAAAGATGAGGCCGGCCTGTAATTGTCATCATAGGTAGACCTCAAGTATGAGAGACAAAATGAGAAAACATATCTAGAAAATCACATTGTCTGATTTTTTAAGAATGTATTTGCAAATTATGGTGGAAAATAAGTATTTGGTCACCTACAAACAAGCAAGATTTCTGGTTCTCACAGACCTGTAACTTCTTCTTTAAGAGGCTCCTTTGTCCTCCACTCATTACCTGTAGTAATGGCGCCTGTCAAACGTTTTCTGTAAGTCTTCACAAGGTTCGTACACACTGTTGCTGGTATGTTGGTCCATTCCTCCTTGCAGATCTCCTCTAGAGCAGTGATGTTTTGGGGCTGTCGCTGGGTAACATGGACTTTCAACTCCCTCCAAAGGTTTTCTATGGGATTGAGATCTGGAGACTGGCTAGGCCACTCCAGGACCTTGAAATGCTTTTTACGAAGCCACTCCTTCGTTGCCCTGGCAGTGTACTTGAGATCTTTGTCATGCTGAAAGACCCAGCCACTTTTCATCTTCAATGCCCTTACTGATGGAAGGAGGTTTGCACTCAAAATCTCACAATACATGGCCCCATTCCTTCTTTCATGTACACGGATCAGTCGCCCTGGTCCCTTTGCAGAGAAACAGCCCCAAAGCATGATGTTGCCAGCCCCATGCTTCACAGTAGGTATGGTGTTCTTTGGATGCAACTCAGCATTCACTCTCCTCCACACTCGAGGAGTTGTGTTTCTACCAAACAGTTCTACTTTGGTTTCATCTGACCATATGACATTCTCCCAATACTCTTCAGGAACATCCAAATGCTCTCTAGCAAATTTCAGACGGGCCCGAATATGTACTGGCTTAAGCAGGGGGACACATCTGGCACTGCAGGATCTGAGTCCCTGGCGGCATAGTGTGTTACTGACGGTAGCCTTTGTTACGTTAGTCCCAGCTTTCTGCAGGTCATTCACTAGGTCACCCCGTGTGGTTCTGTGATTTTTGCTCACTGTTCTTGTGATCATTTTGACCCCACAAGGTGAGATCTTGCATGGAGCCCCTGATCGAGGGAGATTATCAGTGGTCTTGTATGTCTTCCATTTTCTAATTATTGCTCCCACAGTTGATTTCTTCACACCAAGCTGCTTGCCTATTGCAGATTCAGTCTTCCCAGCTTGGTGCAGGTCTACAATTTTGTTTCTGGTGTCCTTCCACAGCTCTTTGGTCTTCACCATAGTGGAGTTTGGAGGGTGACTGTTTGAGGTTGTGGACAGGTGTCTTTTATACTGATAACAATGTCAAACAGGAGCCATTACTACAGGTAATGAGTGGAGGACAGAGGAGCCTCTTAAAGAAGAAGTTACAGATCTGTGAGAGACAGAAATCTTGCTTGTTTGTAGGTGACCAAATACTTATTTTCCACCATAATTTGCAAATAAATTCTTAAAAAATCAGACTATGTGATTTTCTAGATATGTTTTCTCATTTTGTCTCTCATAGTTGAGGTCTACCTACGATGTCAATTACAGGCCAGCCTCATCTTTTTAAGTGGGAGAACTTGCACAATTGGTGGCTGACTAAATACTTTTTTTTCCCTGCTGTATATTGGGCAGATTATTTAAGAAAATGCTTACATTTATTTGTATATACTGTGGACACATTGGGCAACTGAGATGACATCTAAAAGCAGAGTCAGGCCAACCATAACTTTCCTATCTGGGCCAATTCTCTCAGTTATACTATGGGTGCTCAAGCACCAATCATCTTGTAGCATCTTTCTGCTGCCTGAGGTCCTCAGTGAGGGCACAAATCACCAGCTTACAGAGCCAAGAGGGCCCTAGTTCAGGGCAAGGGCCAAGCAGCAGGTGCTGACAGGACCCCAGGACAGAAACAATCAGAGGCAAGGACTAGGCAGCAAGTTACTACTAAAATGCATTTATATAGGTGGCATTTTAGGGATTTGCAAATGAGTGTCAGGTAATATTTGTATGTAGCTGTATAGTGGGACCCCAGAAAGAATTTTACTGGTAGGCCATAGGCACCCCAATCCAACACTGCCTGAAAGAGAAGCAAATCCATATCTATGTTATTTATTTCAAAACTGAGTACCACATAAAAAAGATACAGTAAACATTCATACATGCATGCAAGATCGCAAACAGAAATGTGAAATACAAAATTGTAGCCCTATTTGGGGGGGGGGGGTATGAGTATTATCCCTCCCGCAACAGACTCTGGCGCTGACCTGTGTGTATAATGGGACCTGAAGCCTTCGCTGAAGGGAAGAGTGGGAACATATATGAAATATATCAGTGCCTCCACCCAGGATAGAGCCTCTGTATTACACGGAGGATCTCTTCCTGGGACTTACCCATGAAGTACAGTTAGTAGCCTTAACAAGGATCACTGTACTAATCTCACAGTCTGAAGAATACATACAGATACCACATAAGGTTATAACAGTAGCTTTATAAGAATCAACAGGGTAAAAATAAAATAAAAAAAATAAAAAAAAAAACAAAAAAAAAAAAAAAACCCACCAACCCCCCACCGGTTTTAGTTTTTAGACCCGGTTTTTTTTTTTTATAAAAAGAAAGGGCCAAAAAAACACCCACCAGACGAAAAGGGGGGGGGGGCCCCCCGGGGGGGGGTGGGGGCTCCCGGCTTTCCCCGGGAGGAGAAGAAACACCGCAGGGGGGGGGTTGTTGTTGTTGGTGGGGGGGTTTTTACAACAGACAAAACAGGGGGGGGGGGGGCGGCGGGGGGGGGCGCCCCACACCCCCAAAACGGGGCCTTAAACCCCCCCCAAAAAATTAAGGTGCAACCGGGCCTCTAACTAGCTAATTGGCCTTCGGAAGCCTAACCTATCACTGCCCTGAACTATATATATATTGATCCCTAATTACGGTTACTAGCTAGGTCCTGTGAGTATATAGGGGGTAACACATACCTAACTATATACTGTGAAGTAAAGAGGAACAAGTGGCTCTTAGACTCCCCCAGACATAACATGTCTGTCTCAGCAGCTCTGCTCACATCTCTCCCCCCAGCAGCTCTGCCTCACATGTGTCTGACTCACTGTATTTACAAAACAAAACTTGCACTGAATGCCTGGGGTCTCTGAAGCCAAACTGCAGGGGCAAAGAAGCCAGATACATTATATACTAGTAGAAATGGCAGTTCCCTACACTCTCCCTCTGGTGAAATCTTTACGTCACGTCAAAGACATACAAAGTCATGGTATACAGCCAGCATTACCAATGACAATATCAATATGGTTGGTTTTGCATTTACAGAGTCACAACAGGTTAATAGGTATAAATGCCAGCAGGAGCGAAAATTGGTAACATATTGACCAAAGTGGACACTGCACCCACCCAAGCATGGTATAAATGAGGCTGAGTAGTAATTCTAGGGTCCCCCAAACTATCATATGTCAGCATAGGTGGAGGGTGTCTAATTCTCTCTCCTCTCCGTACCTCTCTCTGAGGTAAACTAGCATGTCCAGGCCCTAAACTAGGGTTGTCTGCCAGGGAGGGGATGGTGCTGGTGGCGGGAGAGTTAGATCCCTGCTCATCTGTAGACACAGATCTAGGTACGAATTCTGGAGTTTGAGGGTTCATAGGTCTCCCTGAAGGAGAAGATACTGGTGATCTAGGAACTTCAGGAGCCACAGTCCAATCACTCTCAGGAGTTTCAGGAAGGTCAGGTGGAATATCGGCTAAGGACTGTGGAGAATCGCAGGCCGAGCCATCATTGGAGATATCCATACCATCAATCTGAGGTACAGGCAACAAATGATTTCTATGCCAAGTCCTGATCCTCCCGCCCGCCTTTATCTTGTAGACTGGTATTCCAGGCAACCGATCTACCACTGTAAAGAGTTCACTCCGCCATCGATCAGCCAGCTTATGTTTTGCATATGCTCCCAAATTCCGTAGCAGAACATGGTCCCCAGTGTTCAATTCTCGGTATCTTACTCGAAGATCAAATCTCCTTTTATTTCCTTCATTCACTTTGGCCGCATTTTCCTCAGCCAGCTGATAAGCACTCTTAAGCGTTTCTTTCAAACGTGCCACATATCGGTAATGATCTCGATGACTGATACCATCGGTAGAGACTCCCAACAAATGTCAATAGGTAGCCTAGGCTCTCTTCCAAACATCAGAAAGTATGGTGAATATCCTGTGCTCTCGTGCCTTGTACTATTATAGGCATGCACCATAGCCTCCACTTTTCGACTCCAGGATCGCTTACCTCAATTCGTAAGGTACCAAGCATATCAAGTAAAGTCCTGTTAAATCTTTCAGGAAGGGCATCTCCCTCTGATGGTAAGGCGTCGTCCGACTTTTGCGGATGTTCAACAACTGAAGTAACTCTTTGATCAGGTTACTCTCAAAATCCCGGCCTTGATCAGAATGCAACCGGTGTGGTAAGCCATAATGGATAAAATACTTTTCCCAAAGCACTCTTGCAACAGTGACTGCTTTTTGATCCTTAGTCGGAAAGGCTTGAGCATATCGTGTGAAGTGATCAGTCACCACCAATACATTTCCAAATCCTCTGGAGTCGTCAATACAAAGGAAGTCTATGCAGACAAGATCCATGGGGCCTGAACTCTTCAAGTGTCCCATGAAGGCCGCTCGAACCGGGACAGTCTTCCTCTGCAAACATCTGCGACAGCACCTACACAGACGAGTCACGGTATCTCTCATTTTGGCCCAGTAGAATCGGTCTTGTATTAGGCCATAAGTCTTCTCAGGTCCCAAATGACCATGATAATCATGCAGACTTCGGAAAATCATCTTCTGAAAGCAGCTTGGAATAACTAGTTGGCGCCTTCCAGGGTGATCATGATACAGCACCACACGATAAAGTAGGCCATTGTCTATTTCAAACTTCTCCCAATCTCGTAGAAGTTGACTGCATTCAGAGGGTAGGGATGTCTTTAACATTTCTCTGTCTTGAGAACTCACTGCTTGATAAAGAGGTCCAATTAAAGGATCAGTCTTTTGACTCCAGATCATTCGCTTTGAAGATATAGAACAACTCTCAAAGGATCCTAAAGCGGCAGGGTAGGCAAACATGTCTGGTACAGCTTCGGGACCTCCCCCAATAGAGTCAATAAGCCGAGTTTCAGAAAAGGCTACTCGGTCTTCAACTACAGCAGCCATGGCACACAAAGCTCCTACTCCAGGACTTGGCACTTCTTCCCATTCATCAACTACTTCTGGACTAGGTAATCCAGGCCGTCTTGATAGAGCATCTGCCCCAATGTTCTTAGGCCCCGATTTATACTTGAGTGTGAATTGGTAGTTGGATAAAGCCGCCAACCAGCGATGTCCTGTAGCATCGAGTTTAGCGGTTGACAAAACGTATGTCAGTGGATTGTTGTCTGTTCTTACTTCAAATGTGGCTCCGTATAAATAGTCATGTAATTTATCAACAATGGCCCACTTGAGCGCCAAAAACTCCAATTTATGTACTGGATAATTTTTCTCGCTGGGAGAAAGACTTCGACTTATGAAAGCTATGGGCCGTAACCCGGCCGGGTATTCTGGTGCAGCACGCCACCTAATCCTTCAAAGCTGGCATCTACATGTAGCACATATGGCTTCTGTGCATCAGCATAAGCCAGAACGGGAGCTTCTGTCAATTTCTTCTTCAACAACTTAAATGCTTCTTCACAATCCGCAGTCCACCTATCGCCAAAAGGCTTTTGGAAGACCCTTTCTTCTTTCCCGGATCTCCTGCATCACTCTTCAACAGGTCGAGGAGGGCTCGAGCAATTTTTGAATATCCTTCCACAAATCGTCGATAGAATCCACAAAACCCCAAGAAAGATTGCAACTCCGTAATATTTTGCGGTCGGGGCCAATTCACCACAGCTTCAATCTTACCAGGATCGGTAGCAACTCCTTCAGCAGAAACAATATGACCTACATAAGTGACCGAAGATCTACAAAATTTGCATTTGTCAGCCGACAACTTCAGCCCCTCTTCTTTTAAGCGTTGGAGTACTCTCATGAGTCGTTCTTCATGTTCTTCCAGCGTCTTTCCAAACACAATAATGTCGTCAAGATATACAAGGCATTCCCGGGGCACTAAATCACCTAACACTCTTTCCATCAACCTTTGGAATGTTGCTGGCGCACCTTTTGTACCTTGCGGCATTCGAGTGAACTGAAAGAAACCCAAGGGGCATATGAAGGCTGTCTTTTCCTGATCCTCAGGTGCCATTGGGACTTGATAGTATCCCGATCTTAGGTCCAGCACTGTGAACCAACAGTTTCCATTCAGAGCTTCCAGAGCTTCTTCAATTCTCGGCAGTGTATACTGATCAGGTAAGGTTCTCCGGTTCAGAGTTCTGTAATCCACACATAGGCGAATTGCTCCAGATTTTTTTCTTACCACCACAATAGGTGAGGCATAGGGGCTCTTACTGTCCACAATGATCCCCTGACCTTTCATTTGCTGTAGAGTCTGTCTTAACTCATCAACATCCTTTGGAGCAACTCTCCGTGGTCGCTCCCGGAAGGGAGTAGAATCGGTCAATCGGAAAGTGTGTTGAGCACTTTTAGCACAACCTACATCCATATCATCCATGGAGAACACTTCCGATAATTCAGACAACTTCTGTGTCAGACGCTGATTCCAGGCCTCTGGTAAATGTGGATCACTCAAGTCAAGATTGAGATTAGGGATTGCATCTCGGATTTGAATCCTGCACACTTCAGCGTATGGATTTACTCCAAGCACAGGGTAGCAGTGGGCCACATTCTGGTATGGTCCAATTACGATCGGATGTGGTGAACAGTTCCTCACTGTCACACAGGTAGATAACTCCACTTTATTTCTCCAGTCCTTTCTCTCTGGGATCACCATCCAGCCATTCTGGTTAATCATTTCTTCAGGGGTTTCCATAAGGATATAACTCCCCCCTTCAAGCAAATCGGGAGCAATGCTGGAGGCTACTCTCAGAACTCTCTCCCCGCCGGCAGGAACTTCCACGGTTCTCTCACCGATATGATATACCATTCCATGTCGATAGCCAGTAGACAGGGCATCACAGAGTTCTCTAAGATCAGAAGATATATTCACCGGCTGAGCTGCAGGGTTCCAATCTCTTCCAAGAAACTTCTGAAAAGCATAATGCACTGCGGGACAATTAGTGCCAAGTATCACAGGAGCTGCACAAGAATCCCCTGTATCAGGGCAGACAAGAGCCGTAATCTTCATGGGAGCGACACTCTGATCTTCTAATTCAGGGACAGCTATAACTACTTGCAGGCTGCCATCTACAGGATATGATCCTGAATTAAGCCCCCACAATTTCATTTGTCCCGTAGACTGAAGAGGTATATCCCTCAGATACTTTTGGTAGAACGAGCGATAAATCAGGGTCACTTGAGATCCTGTATCAAACAGGGCAGGAGCGGCATGACCATTGACAGTGACTTTGACAACGGACCTGGAGCCCGCGATAGCGCCTCTGGTCTTTACTCGGCCCGCCTTCCTTCGGTGTCTTTGATTCTGAATAGAGAAGACAGCACTGTGTCTCAATCCCTCACTGTCCTCCGTACACTGTCTGGCAGTATGGCCCGTCTGACCACATTTATAACAGGTTCTAGCATCCTTCCTCCGTTGAGTGGCAGTGGGTGGAGTGGCGGACTGTCTAAGTTCTGACCGCTCCGCTGGTTTGTCCTTGTTTGAATTAGGAACAACATCTTCTTTAGAGATGCTTTTCGCTTTCTTAGGGGTACTAAAACTAATGTCAGCTTCTTGTTTCTTCACTAACTTCATTAAGTCAGGAAATGGAAGGACTCTATCAGATAGTAAGACCTTGAGTACTTGAGCAAGAGGATGATGAGGTTGTAACCCTCTCACCAACTGACCGGTTCTCATAGCGTCTACCTCTGAAGTAGATATAGCTGCGTGGTACACCAGACGTGAAAGAAGTAGCTGTAAACGGTTAATAAAAGTAGAGACATTTTCCCCTTCTTTTTGACGAACCATTCGGTAATCAGCAACCATCTGAGCAAGGTCATAGTATGGCTCAAAGTGATCAGACAGTACTTGTATATAGTCCAATGCACTCACTCCTTCATGAGAGTCTCTGTACAAGCGGATCAATTCTGCAGCAGGAGACCGCAAACTTTCACTGATACGCTGCCGCTTGCCTTCTTCAGAGCAAGACCATTCCTTCAGGCATTGGAGAGTATGTTCTTTCCATATCTCAAAGTTTTCCTCCCCTTGTGGTACTGGGACATTACCAGAGAATACTATTAGTTTCTTGTAGTGAGTGGCCTGCAGGCCCTGAGCTAACATTTCAGTCAGCCTGGCTAAAGTGCTAATAGCACTGTCACTAGAGGAACTGCTAGCGACGGCCATACTGGGGGGGTAACTGGCTGAGCGGGGTTCTTCCTTTACCTGAACCAGGGGAGGAACAGGAGGTCGGTAATCCCATGTAGTAGCTAGTGGGAGGTTCCCCTCTGAGCTATATCGCTTCTCCATATCAATGACTATTCCCACTTCTAAATCTCAGCAGTGCCTCCAAATGTAGCCCTATTTGGGGGGGGGGGTATGAGTAGTATCCCTCCCGCAACAGACTCTGGCGCTGACCTGTGTGTATAATGGGACCTGAAGCCTTCGCTGAAGGGAAGAGTGGGAACATATATGAAATATATCAGTGCCTCCACCCAGGATAGAGCCTCTGTATTACACGGAGGATCTCTTCCTGGGACTTACCCATGAAGTACAGTTAGTAGCCTTAACAAGGATCACTGTACTAATCTCACAGTCTGAAGAATACATACAGATACCACATAAGGTTATAACAGTAGCTTTATAAGAATCAACAGGGTAATAATACATACATACATACAATATACTCAGAACACAGCAATACTACAACAACCAGCAAGTCCTCAACCGTCTTAGGTTATATACCCGGGTATATATATAGATATATAGCAAGAGTCCAGTGCACAATACCTCCAGGCAACAGAAGAGATGCAGGGGCCCCTGTGGATGACTGTGGATCCTCGGATTCTTCCAGGAGATGACAGACAGCCGATCAGGAGATGATGATGGTGATGATGGTGAGATTCTTCACAGGCAGCAAACAGGGCGACGGTGACGGCAGTAGATGCAGGCCTGACTACCCTAACACTGAGTCCTTAACCTGCCAGCTAAACTACTAGTGCCACCGGGCCTCTAACTAGCTAGTTGGCCTTCGGAAGCCTAACCTATCACTGCCCTGAACTATATATATATTGATCCCTAACTACGGTTACTAGCTAGGTCCTGTGAGTATATAGGGGGTAACACATACCTAACTATATACTGTGAAGTAAAGAGGAACAAGTGGCTCTTAGACTCCCCCAGACATAACATGTCTGTCTCAGCAGCTCTGCTCACATCTCTCCCCCCCAGCAGCTCTGCCTCACATGTGTCTGACTCACTGTATTTACAAAACAAAACTTGCACTGAATGCCTGGGGTCTCTGAAGCCAAACTGCAGGGGCAAAGAAGCCAGATACATTATATACTAGTAGAAATGGCAGTTCCCTACACAATACTCAAATTTTATTAATAAATGGGGAGGGGAGGGAAAAAGGAGAGAACCGGGAGAGGCAGAGAGAAGGGTGGGAGTGGAGGATTGGAGGCGGGGAGGGGGGTTGCATGGCCGGAAATAACAGAGCGGCCAGACCAAGGAGGTGGGAGCGGAGGGAGGGGGGTCGGAGGCGTAGATGATGTAGATTGGGAGCAAGTATGGGTCAACAGTAGTCATTTCAGTATAAATAGCAAAGTGGGCAGTGAGGGTGAATATGCATGGTTATTGCTCAAAGAGTGTTTGCTTAATCAATAACCATAGGGTCCAAGTCTTGAGAATTGTAGGTCTGGTGAACACATAGTTTTCCAGTGTGCCAATTCTTCCATCCTACAGATGTCGTTCACCTTATTAACCATTTGAGAGAAGGATGGGAGGGGTGGAAGATTTCCAGAGGGCGGGGAACAATATCCATGTTAAGTGATTTGTGCAATATTAAGAATGGCAAATAGGTTGAGGAAACAGTGGCACAGAGTAGAATATTAGTGGTTCAGAGTGGCACAGCTGAACGATTGAGAGCTGAAAGTAACTTTGGTGCAACCCCCACCTGATGTTGCCTTGGATGGGCTCAATTTTATGAAATAGTGCACTAAGAACCTTAAATGTCTAATTTTTATCTTTTGCATTTTGCATGTGGGGGTGTGGGGGTTCCTTCATGTTGGATTTCCCCTTCTCCCATCTTCCCAAGGCTATTTTAATTAGAATATGGTATATTTGGATCCTACTTTCCCTGAGCTCACTTTGTAGGCCCCAAAATAGGTATGTCTTAATAGTGCAGTTTCCCATCTGAATTAGATTGCATTGTCAAGGCAGACGGGCTCTCGCAGTTTTATCAAATAGTGTGCTAAGAACCTAACATTTATATACACAGTTAACCCCATAATAGTACGGCGGATGTTGGGTATTTAAATATGGAGCTGAGCGGCTGCCAATGCCGTAAGAAAGTTGCACAAATGCACTTTTTCTCCAATTGCACCGCATTCTAAATTTTTTTCCAGCTTCCCAGTACATTGTACAGAGTAATAAATGGAAGCATCATGAAGAACAATTTGTCCAGCAAACATTAAGCCCCATATGGCTCTGTGAACAGAAAAAATAACAAAGTTATGGGGTTTGGAAGGTGGGGAGCCAGCCAGCATTCAGTTCCTCAGTCATTCCGCCTCGTCCCTCCTCTCTCATTTTCACAGGTTACCTGTGCTATAGGGGCTGGCTGACTATAATAAAACCAGCCGACATAGCACAAGTAACTAGTGGTGAAAATGAGAGGAGGAGGAGGAGGAGGCCAACCCGAGTGCTGGCTCCCATCACATGACCCACTGTCAGAACCAGCCTAGAATCCCTAGGTGGAACATGTAAAAACCCCTGAAGGAAGGAAGTAAAATAAAATAACTTGGACAACCCCTTCAATATAATAATTAATAATCAATATAAATACAATAAAACAAGATAGTAACAAATCCATCAGACTGATAAATCTAAAAATAAATCCCACAATAAATAAATAATAATAAGGTAATAAATATCTGTGCGAGTTAATCCACCAGTCAGGGGCGTAACCATAGGGGGTGCAGAGGTAGCAGTCACAACCAGGCCCTTAACTGTGAGGGGGCCTCAAATGTCCCTCTGCCACACAAAATATGCCACTATTCTAGATGGCACAAAGCTGATAAGGGCCCCACTAAAAGATTCTGCACTAGGACCCAAGAGTTTGAAGTTGCGACATTGCCAGCAATACACCAACCGCCCCAGAATTACAATAAATAACAGAACCTGATAAAATGGAAGTCACAATGCAAGTCCTGCTGTAAGATAATAACCGCACCATGAGACAGACTGGCAGCTTCAATGGGAGGGAATGGTTTTCTCTGCAACACTACTAGGCCCAGCTAACTCAGCTAACCAGCTAACATGTTAACTAATGTCTCTGAAAGAGGCTTCTGATGTCACTGATGTCATTGATGAATCAATCTACACCACATGGCATATACCTCTTCCACACTATATACACTGATGGACATTTTATAAAAAAAAAATGTTTAGAAGGTAACAAATTAAAATAGTCCCCTCAACATATAATGTACATATAACGAAATAACTAAATAAATAAAATATTTTTAAAAAATAATTCTAAGTAATTTACAATTAAAAAACTAAGTTCTATCCATCTATTTATCTATCTATCTATCTATCTATCTCTTTATCTATCTCTCTAATCTATCTATTTATATCTATCTATCATCTATCTATCTATCTATCTATCTATCTATCTATCTATCTACCTAAACCTAGCATAACACTTGCCGTATACAGTGCTGGCCAAAAGTATTGGCACCCCTGCAATTCTGTCAGATAATACTCAATTTCTTCAAGAAAATGATTGCAATCACAAATGCTTTGGTAATAATATCTTCATTTAATTTGTCTTCAATGGAAAACCACAAAAAGAATTGTCAAAAAGCCAAATTGGATATAATTCCACACCAAACATAAAAAAGGGGGGTGGACAAAAGTATTGGCACCCTTTGAAAAATCAGGTGATGCTTCTCTAATTTGTGTAATTAACAGCACCTGTTACTTACCTGTGGCACATAACAGGTGGTGGCAATAACTAAATCACACTTGCAGCCAGTTGAAATGGATTAAAGTTGACTCAACCTCTGTCCTGTGTCCTTGTGTGTACCACATTGAGCATGGAGAAAAGAAAGAAGACCAAAGAACTGTCTGAGTACTTGAGAAGCAAAATTGTGAGGAAGCATGAGCAATCTCAAGGCTACAAGTCCATCTCCAAAGACCTGAATGTTCCTGTGTCTACCGTGCGCAGTGTCATCAAGAAGTTTAAAGCCCATGGCACTGTGGCTAACCTCCCTAGATGTGGACGGAAAAGAAAAATTGACGAGAGATTTCAACGAAAGATTGTGTGGATGGTGGCTAAAGAACCTCGACTAACATCCAAACAAGTTCTAGCTGCCCTGCAGTCCGAGGGTACAACAGTGTCAACCCGTACTATCCGTCGGCGTCTGAATGAAAAGGGACTCTATGGTAGGATACCCAGGAAGACCCCACTTCTGACCCAGAGACATAAAAAAGCCAGGCTGGAGTTTGCCAAAACTTACCTGAGAAAGCCAAAAACTTTTTGGAAGAATGTTCTCTGGTCAGATGAGACTAAAGTAGAGCTTTTTGGGAAAAGGCATCAACAAAGAGTTTACAGGAAAAAAAAGAGGCCTTCAAAGAAAAGAACACGGTCCCTATAGTCAAACATGGCGGAGGTTCCCTGATGTTTTGGGGTTGCTTTGCTGCCTCTGGCACTGGACTGCTTGACCGTGTGCATGGCATTATGAAGTCTGAAGACTACCAACAAATTTTGCAGCATAATGTAGGGCCCAGTGTGAGAAAGCTGGGTCTCCCTCAGAGGTCATGGGTCTTCCAGCAGGACAATGACCCAAAACACACTTCAAAAAACACTAGAAAATGGTTTGAGAGAAAGCACTGGAGACTTCTAAAGTGGCCAGCAATGAGTCCAGACCTGAATCCCATAGAACACCTGTGGAGAGATCTCAAAATGGCAGTTTGGAGAAGGCACCCTTCAAATCTCAGGGACCTGGAGAAATTTGCCAAAGAAGAATGGTCTAAAATTCCAGCAGAGCATTGTAAGAAACTCATTGATGGTTACCGGAAGCGGTTGTTCGCAGTTATTTTGTCTAAAGGTTGTGCTACAAGTATTAGGCTGAGGGTGCCAATACTTTTGTCCGGCCCATTTATGGAGTTTTGTGTAAAATGATTAATGATTTGACTTTTTTTCATTCTCTTTTGTGTTTTTTCATTGCAAGCAAAATAAATGAAGTTATTATTACCAAAGCATTTGTGATTGCAATCATTTTCTGGAAGAAATTGAGTATTATCTGACAGAATTGCAGGGATACCAATACTTTTGGCCAGCACTGTAACTAATGAATCTCACTAATATAACACACTAAAGTAACGTTAAAATCGTTCAATAACCAACACACAATTAAACCTAACTCTAAGATATATATATATAATGTGATTTATGTTTTTTCATGATTTCTTTTGCAGGTAACTGTAACAATCTGTCTCCTTGTCTCCTGTAACCATCAAACATTCTGCATAGAGAAGGGGCAGAGTGAAGCTAAACAAAAGCCCATGGGCAGGCAGTGTACAAGTATAGTGTGATGCTTGATCATAATTGGATTGTTATATTCTTTCTATTATTTCTTAGTCATGTAGTCTCAAACTGTACGTCTACCATAAAAAGAACAAGTTTTGTTTCTATTTACAGTTTGGACAAGGTAGGGCAGTAAGGTCAGGTTCACATTGTGCAATGTAGTTCAGTTTTTATTTATTTATATTTCTTGTTAAAACCACAGTTGGATAACAAAAAGAAGAGAACTGTGACTTTCCTCCATATGTTTAATCTTTTTAGGATCTTTTTCTTCATTTCATAAAGATAAAATCATTAAAAACTGCACAAAATTACTCCACATGAACAAGGCACAACATTGCCTCCTGACAAGCAAAAATACTGTAAAAATCAAGTTCCAAGTCACATGAAAAACGAAGTGTTCAAAAATTCCCATATTTCATATGGTCTGCTAGTGACACCTAGTGGTAAATTTAAAGATTGCTGGTTAAAGTTTTTCTGTGCTGCATTACTTGATAAAGCAAGGTTGTTTGTGATGGTTAAAACTCTAAACATAAAAAGCTATTAATTTCTATCTACTATAGTCCTCACCTCTTGGATTAGGTGTATGCCACAGGCTCATGTGTAATATGATGTATTTTACACAGGCTAAAGATAGCTGTTAGGAAATAATCAATCACTGTCTTCCAGATTCAGCCATCTTATTTTTTTTGTCATTTTGCTGCTTCGCCCCCACTCCCCCTAGCCTATGACCCTACAATCATGTTGGGTCACTTTACCAATTGTCCTGATAAACCATTGTCCTCTTCACCTCTAAGACTTTCCCAAACCCAATAATTCTCCAACACTTTAAAGTAATTCCTTATGTCATCTAACAGCAATCCATGGTTGACTTCACCAAGTGTTGGCATATTAACCCCTTCCTGCCACAGACATTTTTTTTTATTTTCATTTTTGACTCCCCACCTTTCCCATAACTTTTTTATTTTTCCATTCACGGAGCTGTAGGTGGGCTTTCTGTGGTACAAATTGTACTGTACTTCAAAATGATACCATTTAATATTACGTACAGTGTACTGGTAAGCTGGAAAAAAATCCAGAATGGAGTGGAATTAGAAAAAAACTGCACATGTGCCATTTTCTTATGGATTTTGTTTTTACGTTTACTCTGTAGTGAAAAAGACATTTTAGCTATATTCTGTTGGTTGGTACCATAACGCTGATACCACATTAATATAGTTTTTTTAACATCTTAAGGCCGGGGCCCCACATGGCATAAACGCTGCAGAAAAAAACATGATGTTGTTGGTGTTTTCTAGCGAATCCCATCCACATATTGCAGAATAAAACACGCAGCGGACATGCTGTAATTTCCAAAACCGTCTCGGTTTTGTAAATCTCAGCATGTCAATTATACCTACGGAAACGCTGGCGGTTTCTCTATAGGTATAATGTAAGCAGAAAGTCAGCAGAGGAAAACTCTGGCTTTTGTCGATGGGATTTTTTGCTGCGGCCCGCTACATGGGGCCTTAGCCTAAAAAAGATCCAAAACTTAAAAAAAAGTTTTGTACAGAACAGTGTAAAGTCTCTTTTTGGGGAGCAAATTTTTATTCATACCATTTTGGGAATTGTCTGATGCTTTGATCACTTTTTATTAATTTTTTGGGGAGGCAAAATGGTGAATTTTTTTTTTTTTATTCCTTTCCCAGTATGGCATTCACAATATGGGATTTTATTTCCATTCTAGGGTAAGGGGGTGATTGGAAATGTTATATGTTTTTTTTTTTTCTTCTTATTATTATTTATTTTCCCTTATATTTTTAGACCTTCTAAGGGACATGAACCCTAGGGGGTCTGATCACAGTATAATATACTGCATTACAATTGTATTGCAAGTTCATTCACTTCTTGTCGTAGGCAGCCTGTAACAGAAGTATAGCAGACAAGCCTGAGAGTCTTCAATAGGCTCCCAGCTATCATGGAGGCAGATTGCTGCCCCCAGATCTCGAAACGGGGATGGCAATCCAGAATAAGAATACGGTGCTGGTTATCAGATGCCTCAATTACATTTGAGAGAGGCATCTGAAGGGTTAATGCTCACAATTGGAGAAGATTCATATCTCAGATATTGCTGCCAAGTTTTCACTGTGTAGTACAGAGGAGACCTGGTAGTTGTGGCACCCGCTCAGCTCCTGAGTGAGCTACATATTTAAGGTGCATGTCGACGAGATGTTAAAGGGCACAGCACTAGGAAAAGGAGAAACGCAAATCTAAAGTCACAAAATATAACCTTTATTGTCCAAACAGAGCCCTAAGATAAATAATAAAACATCTAAACAGGTAAACAGTTTACAAAAGTAAGAGCATTAAAGACCGTGACGAAACCCCCTATTAGAAAAATTGCATAAAGTAAGGGTGTGTTCACACAGAGTTTTTTGAAAGCTGAAAAAATCTGCTTCGGGAATTAGACAACGGTTTTTAGAGGCTTTTTTTTTTACATGATGTGGTTTTTGTCGCTTTTTTTCGTCATGGTTTTTGCCGCCGTTTTTGTGGTGATTTTTGCAACTTTTTTTTTTTTGCTCCAGCACACTGTATGGACCTAGAAACTTCCCTTTTAAAAAACACTTGTGGCTTTTGAAGTGGTTTTTGCAAAAACCATGTAAAAAAAAACACATAAAAAACACTGTAAAAAAACGCATTGCGTCTTTTCCGCATCCCACTCAATCCAGAAGGAGGGCTCAAAGCCAGAACCATGGACCTTCCATGGACAGGAGGGAGAATGCTTTAAAAAAAAAAAAAAAGTGTTTATAGTTTATTCTTGTCAATTAGAAAAATGCAAAGTGAATAAATGAAAGAGAAATCTAAATCCCATCAATATTTGGTGTGACCGCCCTTTGCCATCAATTCTTCTAGGTACACTTGAAAACAGTGAAGGAACTTGGCAGAGAGGTTGTTCCAAACAACACTTATACTTATGTAACCGCATGGTCACCAAGCAGCGCCACAACCAATAAAGTAGGAACCCACTATACCCGTGATGGCGAACCTATGGCACGCGTGCCGGAGAGGGCACGCAGAGCCCTCTCAGTTGGCACGCGCGCCGTCACCATATCTCACTAACGGGGAATCCGGTCCAGGATTCCTCA
Organism: Leptodactylus fallax; assembly: GCA_947044405.1. Lineage (NCBI taxonomy): Eukaryota > Metazoa > Chordata > Amphibia > Anura > Leptodactylidae > Leptodactylus > Leptodactylus fallax. The sequence goes on along the minus strand of CAMRHE010000038.1, from coordinate 8,622,548 downwards.
TTAGTGAGCGATCGCTTTCTTTCAGCTGTATGTGCAAATGCACATACAGCTGAAAGCTGTCAGTGTAAGCAGCGGTCCATAGGACCGCTGCTTACACATTACATTCTAAATGCTGTACTCTGAAAGGACTTTCTGACGTCATAAGGTCACATGACAGGGTAGGCGTGTCTTTGCTTGTAAGAAGCTCCTTCCACATGAAGAAAAGTATCACGAGCAGTGGAGGAACATGCAGAGATGTGGGGTGCAGGGTGTAGTGTGGGGAGGAGAGATGTGGGGCTCGGGATGTAGTGTGGGAGGAGAGATGTGGGGTGCAGGGTGTAGTGTGGGGGTTATGTGGCATCCCAGAGCTGGCTATGGCTGGGCTGAGGGTGATCTCTGTGCATTGTATTATTTCCTGTTGCTTCATAGCCTGTGTGACATAGCAGGGGGTCCTGAGTCTCACACAACACAGCGCCACCTAGTGAGCCTCACACATGCATTACACCTCCCATAGGATTGAATAGTAACCAAATGTCCAATGGGAGGACATCGCCTGGGAAAAGGGGAGGAGTCAGCTGATCACTGGGTCCCCATGGTAACACCCCTGCAGGAAGGTCCTGCGTGTGAGGAGTTAGAAGTGTGGAGTGTTAGGAGGAGGAGGTGAGGAGATAAGTGTGATGTCCTGTGAAGAAAGCAGTGAGTTTAGTGCAGGAATCTCAAGTCCTAGACAGGCCCAGGAAGGTTGGAGAGCTGACATACTCCAGCTATTCAGAAGATCCTGTCCCCTGTCTGCCTAGCCATCGCCCTGAAGGAAGTCAAGCATCATTATCTTGTCAGCATGAGACTGTGGAGAGAACATTCTGGAACACGTGCTCCATAGCAAGTATCACAGGATCCAGGGGCCAAGGCCAGACCTGTGGAATATCCTGCCACCCTGACTATTGCACCCCGAAACTCTGAGCTATCAGGACCACATAACGTGAGTGGGGAATATTATGTACTAGTATCATGGTGGGCATCCTCCTATGAGCCAAATAGGAGCCCAGACGCACCTTAGGGCTGTAACACTGAAGTATAAGGGGCTAGGAACACCTTTCATCAAGTCTACCCTGCACCCCAGGACTTTGCTGTGTCACCAGGCGTACCCCGTTGTTTTGTATTGAAGAAACTGTTTAAGCATTTGTGCCTCCACACCCATGGAAGTAAAAGTTCAACTTTACAACCGTTTCTGTGTCTGACTCTGCACCGACAACATCAGGGCGCCCCAAACACCACCAGTCGGCACAGTATAGGGGAAGCGCCCCGGGGGAACAATCACCACCAACATTTGTGCAGCCCCCTCATCACCGGTACCAGTGGTGGTAACGTGGGACAGCACCAGCGCTGCGCCCTCGTGCCCAGAGACCGTGACAAGTCTGCACTGTTTGCACCCCGCAATCCCAAATGCAGCGTTACCTTCCATCTGGTCACCGCAAGAAAAACTGGCGTCACGAACAGGATACGGGTGTGTGCCATTTTGAGAAAGTCGCCACGAAAAGTGCGCCAAATTGTCTCCAGAGCATCGGTCTTTATTGTGGACTTTGCTAAGATCAAGTTTATTCCCTGAGAGTGCTTGCAACAAAGAGGGGGGAGCCCTATACCCCTGAAGTAAGCCCTAAAGACTGTCCTCTCAGTGTGTTACAGCCCTGGAAGAGTTAAAACGCCCAGGACTTGTTTGCTGCGCCACATCGCTGTGTAAGAACGCCCACAAAGGGTTAGCTGTACTTTGCAAAAGTGCGGGAGATTGTTAGCACTGCCCATGAGGCCAGGAGACCCATCTGCCGCCATCTTAGGAGAGCCCAGAATGCTGAGCGCAATGCTCCAGTGCACCCATACAAGAAAGTAAAAGGCGAACGTGCCGGCGCCATTTCTGACTCTCCGGTGCCGCATCACCGTCCCTGCTGTGCACCGCTGATCTCTGGTCCACGCTGCAGTTGCTGTCAGTGAGTACTGTGCCTCCCTGTCCTTGTCTTCAGTCCTCCCACGGCCCCAGCGAGTGTTTTCCGTGTCCGTGGGGAGTGCCACCATTAAAGAGGGGGAGCACACCGTCAGCCTGCATCACAGTGACTCTGTTAATAGCTACAGCATTCTTAAAGGGACAGCATTCCAAGTTGTAGTCTCCATTCCCTGCCAGCAAGCAGTTGAGTTTCTTAAAGAGACGGCGACCTAATTCCAGTCATACCTGCAAACAACATGACTGAGCAAAGTGACATTGTGCCATCTGTTTCTAGTGATCCAGCAGTGCCCATGGCGAGCAGCCTACCATTCTCCATGCCATTTTACCCTGGCGCACCATGGCTGCCGTGCTACAAAGGGGAGGCACATACCCTCAGGGACTTTGGTGAGAAGATGCTGTCTCTCTTCCAGTTCTATCCTCTGAATACAGAACAGCAGATTCAGATCCTGCTGGGCCAGCTTGAGGGTGCTGCAGCTAGGGAGGTCAAATCCTGGCCTGCCTCTGACAAAAGAACCCCTGGGCAAATTCTGGACAAACTCCAGGTGAACTTTGACGTGCGATCTGTCTCCGAGGTAAAGATGCGCTTCTTTTCCAGACGACAACTACCTGGTGAGACCCTGCGGGACTATGCTTTATCCCTCCAAGAGGCGTTCAGAGCTGTGGTGCAAGTGGATCCACGTGAAAATGTGGACTCTGATAAAATCTTGCTTGACCGCTTCATAGAAGGGGCGGGTACCACATTGCTCCAGAGTCAGTTGCGAATGCTTGCTGCACAACATCCCAGCATCACGTTTGCTGACTTCAAGGCCCTTGCCATCCAGGTCTTGGGACAGGAGCAGCCCCAGCCGAGCCCAGTCATCTGTGCTCCCTCACCTGGACCCTCAACAAGCATTGCTCCAGTTGTCCTGCCACTACCTCTGGGTACCTCACCTGCCGCCCAAACCGCGCAGACTACACCAGCAGACTCCAGAGATGACCTTCTGGCCCGAGTGGATCATCTGACCCGTGCCATGGAACAGATCACCGTCCGTCTAGATCGTCTGACCCAGCCGTCTTCATCGTCCAGTGATCCTTTGCGAAGTCTCAACATCTCACCTGAGTCGCCACCCAGACGTCCGTCTTCAGTGAAACCTCCGCAGAGTGAGAGGCCATACTGTACCTATTGCCATAGATATGGACACACCAGGCCTCAGTGTTTTCAGTTAAACGGGCCACCCCCGAGGCCGTGGGCCGCCCCTCGGGAGGAAAGAAGAAGGGCCCAGGTGAATCTTCAGTGCCATTGTCACGCTTCGTCTCAGCCTGCCCACACATCACAATCCGGGTGAACGGCGTCCCTCTGACAGCGTTGGTGGACACTGGATCTCAGGTAACAACCCTGCGCAAGCAGGTGTTCCTTGAACATTGGGACTTAGGTGTGTTGAATAGAACACCTGACACATGGATAAATCTGTGTGCCAGCAATGGACAGCCCATACCACAGCAGGGTTATTGGGAACCCACTATCCAGATTGGGGACTTGAAACTGCCTAGACAGGGTGTAATTGTCACTGATGTAGAGGATGATAGGTTTGCAGTTGTAATATTAGGCATGAATGTTTTACGCCATTGCTTTGCAGAAGTGTTGGATGCCTTGCATGCCTCTCTCCTTACAGCTTCTCCCAGTGACCAGCAGACCATTCAGCGGGCCATTCGTGTACTCAATGCCCAGCACAAGTTCGCCAACAAACAAGGTGAAATTGGTCGAGTCCGGATCCAAGATACCCGTCCAGTAACCCTACAGCCTGGAACAGAAACTATGGTGTGGTGCCGTGCCCGTCCGGGCATAGAAAATCAGGACTACGAGGCCTTGCTACAACCCATACAGATAGATGGCCAACCACTTGTCATGGCTGCCCGCAGCCTTGTCACAGTTTCCAATGGACGTGTTCCTGTCCGCTTAGTCAACTTGGGCGATGCTCCAGTGAACCTCCACAAGTTCCACTCTGTGGCCCTGCTACACCGGTTAGCACCAGAAGACATTCTCTCTGGTGATTCTACCGCCACACAGCATTCCACCCAAGCTGCTGAGAACATTCAGAATGGAGCCACGAAGTCCTGGTGGGATGAATTGAACGTGGGAGACGCCAATACCCCTATAGAGCACATCAATGGGGTTCGCAATGTGGCCAAGCGTTACCAACAGGCATTCAGCAAACACCCATTGGACTTTGGTAAGACCACGACCATACAACATCGCATTCTGACTGGCAACCACCATCCAATCAAGGAGCGTCACCGTCCAATACCACCAGCGATGTACCAACCGGTGAAAAAGTTGATCCAAGAGATGCGAGATGCTGATGTCATCCGGGAGAGTAACAGCCCCTGGGCAGCCCCGCTAGTCCTTGTCAAGAAGAAAGACGGAACCCTACGATTTTGTGTGGACTATCGTAAACTCAACAATGTCACGCACAAAGACGCATACCCATTGCCGCGGATTGAGGAATCTCTAACGGCTTTGGGATCAGCTACCTGTTTCTCGACCCTGGACTTAACCAGTGGATACTGGCAAGTCCCTATGGCGCCTGAAGATCGTGAAAAGACTGCGTTTACGACCCCGATGGGACTCTTTGAATTCAATAGTATGCCATTTGGGCTATGTAATGCCCCAGCCACATTCCAAAGGCTTATGGAGAGGTGCCTCGGCCATGAGAATTTCCAGAGTGTGCTACTGTACCTGGACGATGTTATTGTATTCTCCCGGACATACCAAGAACACCTTCGTCACCTGTCCGAGGTATGCAAGGTACTTATACAGCACGGACTAAAGGTGAAGCCCTCCAAGTGCTACCTGTTGAAACCCCAAGTTCACTACCTTGGGCATGTCGTGAGCGCACAAGGCGTCCAACCTGATCCTGAAAAGATCACTGCAGTCCAGAACTGGCGAAGACCAACTACCGTCAAAGAAGTCCGAAGCTTCCTTGGATTCGCAGGTTACTACCGGCGTTTCATACCACACTTCGCCCAAGTAGCCGAGCCTCTGAACGAGTTGTTGCGCGGTTGTCCCAGAGAAAACTACAACCGAAAGCTTCCGGTAGACTGGACAGCGCGTCAAGAGGAAGCCTTTCAAGCGCTTAAAGCACTTCTGACGCAACCACCAATTCTAGCCTATCCCAACTACAGTCAGCCATTCCGCTTGTACACAGATGCAAGTCACCAAGGTTTGGGTGCAGTGTTGTCCCAGGTTCAGGACAACAAAGAGCGAGTCATCGCCTACGCCAGCAGGAGTCTGAGAGGCGCGGAGAAGAACGACCAGAACTATAGTTCTTTCAAACTCGAACTTCTGGCGCTTGTCTGGGCCGTGACAGAGAAGTTTAAAGACTACCTGGCTGCCACACCCTTTACCGTGTACACAGATAACAATCCGTTGGCGCATCTGGACACTGCTCGACTGGGAGCCCTTGAACAACGGTGGGCCTCAAGACTCGCGAATTACAAGTTCTCTGTCAAGTATCGCAGTGGCAAGTCCAACGCTAACGCTGATGCACTCTCAAGGTTGCCTGTGGGAGAAGAACCACCCCGAGAAGACATCTGGGAAGAGGTGGAGATGCCACCATTCTACAACAAGTTTGCCCAGCAGGTTGCTATTGGTGTCCCTGTAGAAGGAGAACCTCTGGCGAAAACAGCTGCCGAATCCCTCCAGGAGCCATCTCTGTGGAAAACGTTCCAAGAAGAGAGCAGAGTTTTAGGAGAATTGTCAGATTTCCTGCTTACAGGAAGAATACCAACCCGTGTAAAGAGAGGTCTTCATGACGTGGAATTAAAACGCCTTTGGCGACAGAGGAAGCGCCTGTTTGTCCAACGAGGCCTTCTACATAGAAACACTCTTGATCCTGTCACAGGTGAAAGGCTTCATCAGATCCTCGTACCAAGAAGAGACGCACAGATGATACTTGAGGCGTATCATGACAGATCCGGTCACTTCGGGGTACAAAAGACCGAAGCTACCATCCGTCGTCGCTTCTATTGGGTTGGGATGAGGAGTGACATTGAGAGTTGGTGCTGAGAGTGTCCCGCCTGTAGTATCACCAAGGAAGGTCGAAGAGATCAGAAGGCCCCTCTACATCCAATTAAGACTCAAAAGCCGTGTGAAATTGTTGCTCTGGACCATGTGAAGTTGGGTCCCACACGTTCCGGCTACAGCTACGCTCTGACGATGGTGGATCATTACTCCAAGTTCCTTGTCATCGTGCCTGTCAGAGATCCTACAGCAAGAACTACGGCTGAGACCTTCTACGCAGAGTTTGTCCGCCATTACGGTTGTCCTGAGCATATCCTCACCGACCGTGGATCAGCGTTTGAATCCCAATTGTTCCGTGAGCTGTGTCAGTTCCAAGACTGCAAGAAGTTGCGAACCACAGCGTATCACCCTCAAGGGAATGGTATGTGTGAGAAGGCAAATCAAGTGATCATCGGCATGCTAAGAACAGCCGCAGTTACACCTGGTGTTGAGTGGCCTGAGCGTATCAAGGACTTGGCCTATATTTACAACAACACACCCCAAACATCTACGGGATACACACCATTTTATCTAATGTTTGGAAGACAAGGTCAACTTCCTTCAGACTTAACCCTTGGTGTGAAGGTCCCTGACACCATCAATCCACTACCCATAACAGACTGGGTTGTTGAACACCGCCGACGTATGGAGGAAGCTAAAGAGATAGTTGAAACGCGCATGGATGAGGTTCGTAGGAGACAACAGGAGGATTACAACCATCACGCCCATGCAGCGCCCCTGAAAGTTGGCGACCGTGTATGGTTAAGGAGTAACCATCGGAATGGGAAATTGGATCCATTCTGGGAGAAAGAACCATACAGTGTCATCTCCATACCATATCCTGAATCCGACGTGTATGAGATCTCTAAACCTGGGAGACAGCCCCAAGTAGTACACCGAAACCGTCTGAAGCTGTGCCTTAAAGAAGGACTACCCACAGAGGTGCCCCCAGCTGAGACAACGAGTACAGAGATCTTGTCACCTTCTGAAGCGAAAGAGAGACCCCCAACGTTAACTGAGCTTATGTGGGCGCCTAAACTACTACCATTTAGCTGTTATCCACCAATTGCTCTAGTGCAAGAGAACCCTTCGACAGATGATTTAATTGATTTCAGTGACTCTGTTCCTGATTCAAATCTCGTTCCACTTAGGCGTTGTGAGCGTACCACAAAAGGCATACCTCCAACACGCTATAGTGATGCCATGGCTGTCCTTGGGTAAAAGAGGTTAACTGTCTCTGCTTCTGTATATATGTTATTCCTGCTCTGATTACATTAATGTTTTTCCTGTGTGTATATACAGTATATATATAATATCTTGCCATGTAATATAGTATTTACATTTATATGCAACAATCCAAGCCATAGTGCCTGGCTCACCGAGCCAAGGAGTTCTGTTACCCCATTGCGGTATGGACATTCGTGCTAGAGTGCCTACTCTTCCTTACAGAAAGGACTGTTTATTGTTTCTCAGAGAGACTCTCATGATAATGGACACTCACGAAATTTGTGCCAGAGAGCCTCTGGACCCATTTGCACTTTATTCGTATTTATTAACGTTATGTTACATTTCTCACCTTCACCCCAGCCCGTCGCCGAGGTCGGCTCAGTGAAAGAGGGGGAGTATGTGGCATCCCAGAGCTGGCTATGGCTGGGCTGAGGGTGATCTCTGTGCATTGTATTATTTCCTGTTGCTTCATAGCCTGTGTGACATAGCAGGGGGTCCTGAGTCTCACACAACACAGCGCCACCTAGTGAGCCTCACACATGCATTACACCTCCCATAGGATTGAATAGTAACCAAATGTCCAATGGGAGGACATCGCCTGGGAAAAGGGGAGGAGTCAGCTGATCACTGGGTCCCCATGGTAACACCCCTGCAGGAAGGTCCTGCGTGTGAGGAGTTAGAAGTGTGGAGTGTTAGGAGGAGGAGGTGAGGAGATAAGTGTGATGTCCTGTGAAGAAAGCAGTGAGTTTAGTGCAGGAATCTCAAGTCCTAGACAGGCCCAGGAAGGTTGGAGAGCTGACATACTCCAGCTATTCAGAAGATCCTGTCCCCTGTCTGCCTAGCCATCGCCCTGAAGGAAGTCAAGCATCATTATCTTGTCAGCATGAGACTGTGGAGAGAACATTCTGGAACACGTGCTCCATAGCAAGTATCACAGGATCCAGGGGCCAAGGCCAGACCTGTGGAATATCCTGCCACCCTGACTATTGCACCCCGAAACTCTGAGCTATCAGGACCACATAACGTGAGTGGGGAATATTATGCACTAGTATCATGGTGGGCATCCTCCTATGAGCCAAATAGGAGCCCAGACGCACCTTAGGGCTGTAACACTGAAGTATAAGGGGCTAGGAACACCTTTCATCAAGTCTACCCTGCACCCCAGGACTTTGCTGTGTCACCAGGCGTACCCCGTTGTTTTGTATTGAAGAAACTGTTTAAGCATTTGTGCCTCCACACCCATGGAAGTAAAAGTTCAACTTTACAACCGTTTCTGTGTCTGACTCTGCACCGACAACATCAGGGCGCCCCAAACACCACCAGTCGGCACAGTATAGGGGAAGCGCCCCGGGGGAACAATCACCACCAACATTTGTGCAGCCCCCTCATCACCGGTACCAGTGGTGGTAACGTGGGACAGCACCAGCGCTGCGCCCTCGTGCCCAGAGACCGTGACAAGTCTGCGCTGTTTGCACCCTGCAATCCCAAATGCAGCGTTACCTTCCATCTGGTCACCGCAGTTAGAGATGTGGGGTGCAGTATGTAGGGTGTAGTGTGGGGGTTAGAGATGTGGGGTGCAAGGTGTAGTGTGGGGGTTAGAGATGTGGGGTGCAGTATGTAGGGTGTAGTGTGGTGGTTAGAGATGTGGGGGGTAGAGATGTGGGGTGCAGTATGTAGGGTGTAGTGTGGGGGTTAGAGATGTGGGGTACAGGGTGTAGTGTGGGGGTTAGAGATGTGGGGTGCAGTATGTAGGGTGTAGTGTGGGGGTTAGAGATGTGGGGTGCTGGGTGTAGTGTGGGGGGAGAGATGTAGGGTGCAGGGTGTAGTGTGGGGGGAGAGATGTAGGGTGCAGGGTGTAGTGTGGGGGGAGAGATGTAGGGTGCAGGGTGTAGTGTGGGGGGGAGATGCAGAGTGTAGTGTGGGGGATAGAGATGTGGGGGGTAGAGATGTGGGGGTGCAGTGTGTAGTGTGGGGGAGAGATGCAGAGTGTAGTGTGGGGGAGGAGAGATGTGGGGTGCAGTATGTAGGGTGCCGGGTGTAGTGGGGGGTAGAGATGCAGGGTGTAGTGGGGGGTAGAGATGCAGGGTGTAGTGGGGGGGTAGAGATGCAGGGTGTAGTGGGGGGTAGAGATGCAGGGTGTAGTGGGGGGTAGAGATGCAGGGTGTAGTGGGGGGTAGAGATGCAGGGTGTAGTGGGGGGTGCAGAGATGCAGGGTGTATTGTAGGATGCAGAGATGCAGGGTGTATTGTAGGGTGCAGAGATGCAGGGTGTAGTGTGGGATACAGGGTGTAGTGTGGGGGGAGAGATGCAGAGTGTAGTGTCGGGGGGAGAGATGTGGGATGTAGGCTGCTTGCAAGAGGGAGGAATGGGGGTGCAGGCTGCTTGCGAGCAAGAGGGGGGATGCTGGGGAGGCAGGTTAATTTAAGGTGAAATTGCCGTGTTGGCACTTTGCAATAATTTAGTGGGCTTTGGGTTGCAGTTTGGGCACTCGGTCTCTAAAAGGTTCGCCATCACTGCACTATACAGAGGTCACCATGAAGTGGCTAGTGGGCTTATACACCTTGATCAAAATGTATACTAAAAACCTTATGTTTGTGTTGTAGATTTTGCTAAGTGTAAGAGACAGCCAATGTTGTCTTAAGCTTCATTTGTCTGTATAAACTGTTAATGTTGAATGTATTTCTGTGATTCTGTTCCTTTAAGACAGCAGCCATTGTAATTGTGACATGATGCTGGAGTGAGACCCCCCCCCTTTTATGTCAGCCTGCCTGTTCTGCAGACAGAGTGTGAGCAGAGAAGCAGGAAGTGACGAGACAGAGAGCAGCAGCCATCTTGGCAAGTGTTGTATTGAACTGGTGTGGAGATTTTTCTGTACAGCTAAGCTGTATCTTGGTCCAGAGACAAACAGAGTGTAAAGAGACAACAGGACTAGTGAGTCCACGTGAAAGGAACTGTGCTCAGTGGCTGATCAGTGAGACTGACATTGTGACTGTGTATATGGATACCACAGATAGAGACTCTCAGTGCTGTTGACGTACTGGACAGTAACTGCTAAACCCCGGCTTACATCCCAGCTCAGTGTATGGATTCGGCAGGACTGTCAGTGTGCTGAGTGGAATCTGCTGTTGGATTACATTGCATTCAGTTGGTTTCCCTGTCTGTTAAAGAGGACTTCATTTCTCCCAAGATCCTGATAACCGTGAGGAGAGGACGCTTCACTATAAAAGAAAGGACCGACTTTGGGCCCCACCGCGCGCTTCTACGGACTGTAAGCGGTCCACCTGGACCACTGGGGAAAAGGGGTGCACCCAAATGTGAAGTCAGGGTCAGTTAGGGATAGTTTTGAGTATATTGTTCATTCAGTGTCCATACTGCAGAAGTGGACAGAGTAAAAGTAGAAACCATTGCAGAATTTGCCTTGAAATTGTTCATGCTATATTGTATATTTTGCTTGTCTTTAGCCCTGTCATTTTACCTTTAACTAGCCTTTATTAACTTATAGTAAATATATATTTTTTTTTCTTGAACTACCGCGTGTGCGTTCATTTCTGGTTGCGGAGTCCAAACCACCTGCCTTGCTCTCGGTTCACATAAGAAGCATAGATCAATGTGTATTGTTAGGATGTGCAGTCTGTGTCTTGTTTTTTTTTTTTTATTCCATTTCTTTCTATACTTTTCAACCAGACTCACAGGCAGAAATTTTACTTCTAAATAATACCAGATCTGTTGCATTTACAGAACTCCAAAACAGGAGCATTTTTGGTCACTTAATCAAGTTATTACTTCATCTAATACAACCACTAAATAACTATAATGTACAGTATATCTTCCACTAGGCATATATAATGTCAAAAAGCTCTACAAATGTGGCAGTGCGGCGTGTGGTTAAACAAGCTGGTTATTTCAACTACTTACCATCCGGTTTTCCATAGACGTTCATGTCACTGTCACTTTGACATAACTTTGGCTGTGTTTGCCTTGGAGCGTTACAAATGGGCTAGATAGAGTCGTAGGAGCCCTGACAGTGTTATTATATACTATGTTGTTGGATGTGTTAGTTTATGGAATCTGGAATATGGTTTCTATTAGTTAGAGTGTCTGTATGTAGGGAGTCTGGGGACTTATGTATTCATGGGTCTGTCCTTAGGCTCTGGTATAAAGGTCAGCATTAATCTACATGGCTTGGTCAGGAGTTTGCTCCTGGTCCTTTATTTGGTTTGGTGTGCTGTAAGGGAACATCCACATAGGATTTTTGGATTATGAAGGGTGAAATCCACAGTGTAACTGCGACTTGCTGATTTAAAAAAAAAAAAATCCACATATATTATGTGCAAATCTTTTTCTGCAGCATGTGAATGAGATTTGGTAAAATGTCATCCACTATGTTATTTCAGTAAATGCTGAATTTTTCACCAAGAAAATCCATATGGTAAAAACTGCAGTGTATACACTCTGTGTGGGGATGGTAAATAATAAGGGGATGGGTGGATTACAGTATAAAGACAGATTATTAAATTTGGGGTAGGTCAGTTTGGAAAAAAATGAAGGTTTAGGGTCGACCTAATAACAAGGTAACAGTTGATAGTACAGAGATCTTTCCAATGATCTCATATGAACCATCTAAGGCATGGAGGAAGGCATCACATGACCTCAGAGACCAAGCATTTTGAGGTTATCTATCCCTAACTTTAATTTTCCAGTTTGGTTCATTGTTAAGCATTCACCTTTTGTTTAGCTTGCTGCTTGGCACATAGAATTAGCATAGTGACAACTATCAGTAAGGCAGTAGGGGAACGCTCCTTGACGTGATTGGTCAGAGTTTGGGCATATGTAATTTACACTGTTGTGGGAGTCTCGGGGGTTATGTGGCACTCATTTAGCAGTAGTTCCAGTGCAATTTTAAGGTAATCTCTCCCTAAATTTACATTTCCAGGTTGGCTGGGACTTACATACTGATTGACACGTGGGATTCCTATTAACTGCTAATGTATTTTCTATCTTATCCCTATTACTTTCACCGCTTTTACTGTTCACAATTACAATGAGACAGGCTCCCACCTGCCCTAAGTGCTCGGTGCCCTGACATAGTCACAACTTCCAGTACAGCAGGAGGGTCTGACTCTGAGACAATGACTAGTTAGAATTTGTCCATATATAATTAGTCCTAATTAGTTGGGGGTTATTTGGCACTACTTTAGCAGTTATATTTGGTGTCTTCCTAGTGAGTACAATGAAAGTGGTTTTATGAGAAAGACTCAGCAATTTGGGGGTATTGTATCCCTAAATTTAAACTTCCAGTTTGGGTGGGGCCCCATTCACTGCTATGCACCCATGCCTTCTATTCTTTCTCTCTTCTATAACCCTCACCTTACTTATTGTTCAGAATTACAGTGAGTTTCACCTCACCTTGTTTAGCAATGCTTCCTAAAGAAAACTCCTTGAGGCTAAGGCCCCACGTACTGAGCTATAGTCAAAAAACTGTGGAAAAGACTGCAGCAGAAACGCATCACTTTTTTTCTGCAGCGTTTTTCAAAGAAAGTCCGCAGAGTTTTTCTGTCTCTATTATACCTATACAGAAAACGCCAGCGTTTCCGTAGTTATAATTGAAATCACAGTATTTCCAGAATCCCATCCACGTTGCAGGTAATGTACAGTCATGGCCAAAAGTTTTGAGAATGATACAAATATTAATTTTTACAAAGTCTACTGCTTCAGTTTTTCTAATGGCAATTTGCATATACTCCAGAATGTTATAAAGAGTGGATCAGCTTAACAGCAATTACTTGCAAAGTCAATATTTGCCTAGAAAATGAACTTTATCCCCCAAAACACATTTCAACATCATTGCAGCCCTGCCTTAAAAGGACCACCTAACATCGTTTCAGTGATTTCTCCATTAACACAGGTGTGGGTGTTGATGAGGACAGGGCTGGAGATCAATCTGTCATGATTAAGTAAGAATGACACCACTGGACACTTTAAAAGGAGGCTGGTGCTTGCCATCATTGTTTCTCTTCTGTTAACCATGGTTATCTCTAAAGAAACACGTGCAGTCATCATTGCACTGCACAAAAATGGTCTAACTGGGAAGAGTATTGCAGCTAGAAAGATTGCACCTCAGTCAACAATCTATCGCATCATCAAGAACTTCAAGGAGAGAGGTTCCATTGGTGCCAAAAAGGCTCCAGGGCGCCCAAGAAAGACCAGCAAGCGGCAGGACCGTCTCTTAAAAGTGTTTCAGCTGCGGGATCGGGCTACCAGCAGTGCAGAGCTTGCTGAGGAATGGCAGCAGGCAGGTGTGAGTGCATCTGCACGCACTGTGAGGCGGAGACTCTTGGAGCAAGGCCTGGTCTCAAGGAGGGCAGCAAAGAAGCCACTTCTCTCCAGAAAAAACATCAGGGACAGACTGATATTCTGCAAAAGGTACAGGGAGTGGACTGCTGAGGACTGGGGTAAAGTCATTTTCTCTGATGAATCCCCTTTTCGATTGTTTGGAACATCTGGAAAACAGCTTATTCGGAGAAGAAGAGGTGAGCGCTACCACCAGTCTTGTCTCATGCCAACTGTAAAGCATCCTGAAACCATTCATGTGTGGGGTTGCTTCTCAGCCAAGGGAATCGGCTCTCTCACAGTCTTGCCTAAAAACACAGCCATGAATAAAGAATGGTACCAGAATGTCCTCCAAGAGCAACTTCTCCCAACCGTCCAAGAGCAGTTTGGCGCTCAACAATGCCTTTTCCAGCATGATGGAGCACCTTGCCATAAAGCAAAGGTGATAACTAAGGGAACAAAACATAGAGATTTTGGGTCCATGGCCTGGAAACTCCCCAGATCTTAATCCCATTGAGAACTTGTGGTCAATCATCAAGAGACGGGTGGACAAACAAAAACCAACAAATTCAGACAAAATTAAAGCATTGATTCTGCAAGAATGGACTGCTATCAGTCAGGATTTGGTCCAGAAGTTGATTGAGAGCATGCCAGGGAGAATTGCAGAGGTCCTGAAGAAGAAGGGTCAACACTGCAAATATTGTCTTGCTGCATTAACTCATTCTGTCAATATAAGCTTCTGTTACTCATAATATGAATGCAATTATATTTCTGTATGTGATAAAAACATCTGACAAACACACATAAAAACCAGAGGGCAGCAGATCATGTGAAAATATAATATTTGTATCATTCTCAAAACTTTTGGCCATGACTGTAAAACGCAGCTTTCTTTGCTATGGCATTTCTGCCGTGGCCAAAATGTTGCGTTTTCGCAATGTGGGGCCCCGGCCTTAAGGGCGACACTGTCTGGATCACAGTGGTTTGGGGGCTTTAGAAATATTTCCCTTTGCGTAATAAATTATAACACACTCCCTGCCCAAAGCCCCCTACTAGGGAAAGCTCAGTACATAGAAAGTTATCCAATCTGCATAGAAGTCAATAGGAGAATAAGAATTTCAATGCAGTGCCCTTCTCTCCAAGGGTTTTTTGCTGACATGCAAGTAGTGCCTGTCACTATCTTGTTCTCCTAGGTGTCCCAATAAGTTCCGGTGCGTGGATTATTCTGAGTAATTACTGTTTCCAACTCTTCATCCTCAAAAAAATAAAATATATTTAATAATATATATCTACCCCAAAAGCTTTTATATGATAGTATGAGTTCCCATAAAACAACAAGCCCTCATATGGCTAGTTCAGCAACAAAATATAAAACAATGAGGAATGTGGCAACATAAAACAAAACAAAATTCCACAAGTACTATTATTTTGCAAGAACAGTGAAACAAAACAAAATCTATACATATTTATTGTCAACGTAATCTTTAAAATGCTAAATAAAAGGTGGAATTGCTGATGTTTGACATTTCACTCTCTGGAAAGAGTTAATAAAGGTTATTCAGTAAGTAATATGTACCTCGTCCTGCAATAAACAAGCCTCATACAGCAAAGTCTATGGAAAAATAAAATAGGCCTTAATAATAAAACAGTCTTGGTCCTTAAGAGGTTAAATCCTCAGCTGCAGCGGTCACCATGGTAACTGTAGCCACTTACAACCAATAGGATTGCTGGATCTTCATTTAAAAAAGTCAGTTGGCTGCAGTCAGTTACTGGTCAGTGATGGAGGAGATGGATGTCTGCATGGTCGTCTCTGCTCAGTCCGGTGAAGACTTAGTGGTGACGGGTTTGGTAAGAGACGGGAACTAATAACTGGACAGAACATATTACAGGTAATGCCTGGGGGCGGGGGAGGGGCGGCTGCAGATAAATCTCCAGTCTTAGGCTCTGTTCACATTATTTTATTTTATCTTTTCACATTTCTTTTTGATTTTCTCAAACTGTAATAAGGTGCATTGTCAGGCTGGGGCCCCTGCTCCACCAGAGGAAGTGATTGTGACCATAAGTGTGTCCTCTATTACTTCTATAATAAACTTTACTAGTATATACAAGTAAGGGTGGGTTCACACCTGCGCTTGGTGTCCGTCCGTCGCCAATCCAGTGAAAATCTCGGCGAACTGGATTGGCGTCGGATACAGACCGGTCAGCGGCGCATTGGTTAAAAACCCATTCATTTGAATGGGTTTTTAAAGCAGTGCGCGGGTGTGCGCTTACACCCTCTGCGCTGCGAATCCTTTTTTTTTCGTCGGAAACAAAGTCGGACACGCAGGACTTCGTGTCCGACGAAAAAAAAAAAGGATTCGCAGCGCAGAGGGTGTAAGCGCACATCCGCGCATTGCTTTAAAAACCCATTCAAATGAATGGGTTTTTAACCAATACGCCGCTGACCGGTCTGTATCCGACGCCAATCCAGTTCGCCGAGATTTTCACTGGATTGGCGACGGACGGACAGCAAGCGCAGGTGTGAACGAAGCATAACTTACACGGTTTTATCCTTGTATCTACACAAGACAAGCACATGAAAGCAACAGCGATATCAAAGTACCATGTGTGATATGTATTTATGTGTGTCATATCTCCATATATGTGTAAGTTGTGTGTCTTGTATGCATGTATGTACATATATGTGTACATGGAATTGTAGTATGGTTAAGGTGTGTGTAAAGTACATGTACATAAATATATAATATTTATAATAACGTATTTATTTACACACGTCTATATTTAGGGGCACTAAAGTAATAACTATTTGTATATACAGTATTTAGACATCTGGAATCTAGACAGCTTGTTTAAGACATGTGTACTATATACAGTATATATACATGCAAGCAAATATATATATAATTAGTTAGACTTGTCTATAAGTAATGTCCCTTATATATATATAATATATAATACGTTTAGCAATACACAGTGGGGCAGATTTATATAAAGGTATAGGGCACAGTTTATTTATCTGGATGTAGTGGCCACTTATGTAATGTGTATTGATATACAGTATGTTAAGATGTGTGGACCATGTACAGTATAAATGCAGTATATAAATATATACATGCCTAGAACTATATATATATATATATATATATATATATATATATATATATATATATATACCACTTTATTTGAATTGATGGACAACTCTTGTTAAGACGTCTGGTGTGTTGTTGGCACAAGATATCGCTCCAGCCACACACCACATCTACACCTACATCTGGATATGTTTATATACAGATTTCTTGTACTTAGTGCTGCTAATAGGTGCCTGTGTATTGTATATATCTATGTGTGTTTGTATACATATATATGGTGTGTATATAGAAATTTATATCTACATATATGTATATGAAGAGATGTCTTGTAAATTGTGGCCACACATGTAATATAATATGTAATATGTACCAAAAAACTGGCATAAAGGGATGACATTAAGGAACACGTTTAGTGCAAGGCAAGCCCCAATCCGTGCCTTGTCCACCGCATTATGTGAATGTGGGTGGTCTGGGGCAGGGATCAGGGTGGGCTGAGGTGGGAATGCCTCAGCCCGACTGTTTTATCAAAGCTCACATGACTGCATGGATGTGACCCTTGTCCTTTAGTTTTGCTCCCCCTTTCACTTGACCGAGAATAAAGACCTAGACACATTGTTCTCCTTTATCTGGGCGGGTAACGGCCACAGCTTTAATTTCTCCTTATCCAACATGGCTTAACAGAACGTCAACAACTTATTTTCTGAACTGGAGAGGTGGGGCTGGCCCCGTCAAACACCCATTCCGCCCCTTATCTCCTTTGGACCACCGCCATGGAGGGTAAGGTGTATCCCTACATCATACCCCGACCCCCATCCAGAATAAAAATAGCTTGCTCTATCCCATCCTGTATCCCCAATAAAAATATGTCCATCCCAATTTCATTTAAATGAACCCCATCTGGTCGCATGAGGCCGGTGTTGTCTCCCTCCAGCTGTCAGTGACGCACCACCATGCCACTTCTGGACCTCACGAAGTGTGCCATCCTGGCATTCACGGCCCTTCTTGCCGTTCCACAGCGTCAACATCGCAAACTTCTTGCCACGTAGGACGAGACACTATCTCTGACCATACAACTACCATTTCGGAAAAGAACCCCCGAGTCCTGTCAATGTCCGACCGCATGACCACTAGCAGGTCAGCCATGCGTGTAAAACACAAATCATTCCCCCCGGCCTGGAGAACAAGTATAACTGGGGAAACGACACACTTGCTAAAATTGATGGCCTCCGGCAGGACTTGGGCCCACCTCGTTCCACGAACTCCCCTCCATACCACGTCTATACTCTGGAAGCCCAGGTTCCTGCCGCCCAGTCTTCCCTCGGCCCGCTGAGCGGCCCAAAGCACGTAGGAGTGGCCTAAAACACAGACAACCAGGGGGCCATGACCTGCAAAAAATAACACAATTACAAGACCAGTTCAGGCTGTACGTAACTCGCATAGCAAGCCAACCTCCACCTGCCAATACGTTTGACCGCCTCCTCAGATAAACCTGCCTTCGACGTTTTCGTAGCCGCACCTATTCTGAACGAGTGAGTACCAAATTCGACCTGAGGCAAATTCAACTCAATCAAACAGTGCCGGAACATGGCCAGGAACTGATAGCGCGTGAGCGGCAAACCGTCCTGATGTGCCAAAAAACAAGGGGAGTCGACCAGAGACATCATGTATCGCCCTACAGCCGGCAATAAGGTAAGCCACTCACCCCTACCCAGCACATCTACCTTGGACCACCGAACCCGAACCTTCACCACCCCATTAGTTAGCCATACGTCATCCCGCAGCAAACCCCTCACCTTGTTCCTTGACTGAGCGCACAGCTCTCAAATTCGAAGAGCTACGAAAAATGCAAGCTCAAAAGCGGCTCCAAGTAAAACTGCCTCGCCTGGCGAAACGCAAACCACCCCAGTAACCTTCAACAAACGTAACATGTGTGACTGGCCTGCGAAATTCCCTCCACACGTATTCAGGGCCTGATTCACTATAAACCACCGAATAACATCCTCCAAACCTGCCAACCACAAATAAAAACCCACCCCAGCCAGACGCCGTTGCGCCACGACCGCCGACAAACCCTCTTCGCATAAGTTACCCATGTACACCAAAGTAGCCTGTAGCAGTGATAAGGAATTTCCCCAATCCCTCACCAAATCTGTAGCAACCTCCAACCATTTGGTTCACGCCTTACCATGTCCAGACCACGTGTTGGGTGCCCCCAAAGATTGAATGTCAGCAAATTCTGCCGTTCTATGTGCCCAAAAAAGCCTCTCATACCCGTAGGTCCGACCGTAACGGATTCGTAATATGAATCCGGTGTTCTGGATGCTTGACCCCTTTCATGGATAAGGATAACCTGCGTGAAAAAACCCTACCCATCGGCATGACCCTGCACTCAAAAACCAACAACCCAAGTAACGACTGCATCTGCCACAATGTCACTTTTGCAATGCCTAAAAAACCCTTAATCGTGTCCCCCAACTTTTGCAGTTTTTCAGCAGGCAAGCGGTAAACCATTTCCACCGAGTCAAACTCTATACCCAAGAAGGATAGCCGAGTGGTAGGTCTTCTCCTCTGATAACGGAACGCCAAATTTTTCCATTAAAAAAACAAAAAGATCCCAAGAGAAATTTGCATGTGCCCCCGCCAGCGGGAGCCACAAACAAAAAAAATCATCCAGATAGTGGGTGAACGAGAGTGACCCTGTTTCATAACGTACCACCCACTCCATAAAAGAGCTGAACATTTCAAAGAAATGGCACGAAATGGAACAACCCATTGGCAAACACGCATCGAAGTAGTAAAACCCATCCACCATGCAGCCTAGCAAATGGTGACAATTCGGATGAACTGGCAGCAGGCGAAAGGCTGACTCGATATCAGATTTCGCCATGAGCGCACCGCAACCCGCCTGCCGTACCAGGGAAACCACCCAGTCAAAAGACACATATCCCATGGCCGATTCCCCTTTTGGAATCCCGTCATTCACCGACTCCCCCTTAGGATAGGACAAGTGGTGAATCAAACAAAATTTCACAAGCTCCTTTGTGGGCACCACCCCCAACGGAGAAACCCTCAAATTCAGAAAAGGGCCCTTCATGCGGTCCAAAACCACTTCCTTCGCAATCTTGTCCTGCAAAACATCGGGATGCTCACGAGCCGATTTCAGATTATCCACCATAATCGCCTCCCAACTATATAAAAACGGAATAAAAAACCCAAACGAAAACCCAAACCGTAACTGAGACACTGCCGCTTTGTCAGGGTGGTAACTATTGAGCCACGGCACCATCGCCTGAACGCTCACCGGTGTTCTTCCCATCTCCCTGATTTCCCACGGACTTGGGCTATTTGTTGCACTTAACTGCAGCATGTGTCCCACCGCAGGTGGGTCACTACCACCGCTACCCATTTCTAACAAGGTGTTCACAGTGTGGGACAGCTGTCAAAATGCCCCCCGGGATGCTTAGGCTGGAAGGGGCGGGGCTAAGATGCTGCGGGAGGAAAGATGCCCCCCCCGCTCTGTTAGAGTGGCCGGCCCTGCCACGCCTCCTAAGGGGAGGGGCTCGGGCTCAGGCGCTCTGGAGGCCTGGAGCGCCGAGCCGTACGCCGACCCACCGGAGGAGACACCAGAGTCTCTGAGGAGGAAGCCTCCTGTCGCATGCCCACGAGCAGGCATGACAGGAAGGCTTCCCCCTCCAAGTTCCAGCCGGCCCACAAAGCCGCTAACAAGACACTCTCGTCGGCCATACCTGTTGCCATATGCACGGACGCAGAACCATCCAACAATTACAGGCAGCCAGAAAGAGGCCGGGGAGCTGCCTGTCACATCCTATAAGGGGTCGGACCATACCAAGTATCGGTCCGCCCCCCTGCCCAAAAGGGAGACAAACCAACGTCATTTGGGCTGTACCACTGTTCAGAAAACAGAGGTACCCACTTGACCCATGGGACAAAGAAGGGGGAGGGGGACCAGGACTACCACAGACCGCATCTTCCTACACCCCCCCCCCCCTGCCAGTCCCGGGCATCCTCCTAATAAAGGTGCGGTGCGGTCCAGACTTTCCATTCTGGTGCTGGGACTTGCATTAAATTTATGAAGGGGCCACAGTCTCTTGGTCCCCAGTAGCAAGCAATCCTGAGAAGAAGCACCGTGGTACTTGTATCATGTGGCTATAGCCTGTATGACTGTATAGTCTGTAACAAATGCCACTTATGTAATAAGTATATGGACAGTAGGGCAGATTTATTATGTCTTATACGCCAGTTTTCTGGTATAAAAGACCCAAAAAGTTTAAATTTTTTGCACAAATCAGGTTTACTGTGACTTATTCATTTCTGCACCATCCTCGCCACTTTCTCAAAAATGGGGCATGATGAGGACAAGCAGAAGGCTAGATTTATCATCATTTATTCCAGAAATCTAGCATAAATGATGCAGTAAATGTACACTAGCTATCAGCTGGCATTTCCCTTCAGGCAGATGCCCTGGTGGACGGTGTACCTTGTTTATGTGAATACATGTACCTCGTCATAAATCAGCCACTAGGATAACTCTGCCATCTTTTCATTCCTCCTGTCTCAGTTTACACTGTCTAACTATTAGTAATTTTGGGCCTGTATGTATAGAGAATGTACTAAGACTAGAGGTTCATACACCAGTCGCCATTGCAGTAAGTCGTGGCAAATGAACTAAGAGAACACACCTCTTAACATTTGGCACATTGTGGATGATTGTGTGGCACAACCTGAAATGTACACTAGCTATGAGCTGGTGTTAATCTCTGCCTTAATTGAGAGCAATATCTGGCATGAATTACATTGAAGGGGTTATCAGATTTCTCACATTGATGACCTATCCTTAGATCTGCAGGGATCCGATCCCCAGGTCACCGGTATCAAGACAGCATGGTTCGCAGTATTGTTTGCATACCATGAGCTACGCTACTCACTCGCCATACAAACTGGAGCATTGAGTGAGGGTACTGCAGCGCTGTCCCATTGAAATCTATGCAGCAGTGCTGCAGTACCTACACTCGCTGTACAAACTGTGTATGTAAACAATACCGCAAACCACGTTGTCTCGGTATCAGTGATATGTGGGGATCCCGGGTATACTAAGGATAGGCCATCAATGTTAGAAATCTGATAACCCCTTTAAAAGATATTTACTATTAAAGCATATTTTATATATAATACTAGCATTAGTAGTAATAATAAGTAAGTTAACCCTAACATTCAGTACTTTCTCTCGAGCAGGATTGTACCACCTGTGGCCTGGGGCTGCATATATAAAATATATATTTATATGTTTTTTAGCTCATCGACCACTTAGTGGCTTTATTACGATGAGTCCCTACACTAACACTTTATACAGTATATATAGGACAGGAGAGAACCTTCTTATATACTCATTGTTACAGTGCAGTCTCTAAGAACTTGATCTCTGGGGCTTTGCCTTTGGGGGGGTAGAGCATTTATTATACAAGTAAGTCTTAGTGTAGGGACCCATCTGAATGAGGTCGCCTTGACGTGGCAGATGGGCTCGCACAATTTATCAAATGTGCGCTAAGAACCTCACATTTATACCTGTAGTTAGTGATACAAGAAAGAGAAGTCAAGGAGTTTTATCATCTAAAGCTCCACAACAGAAGAATAAACTCACTTGTCAGAACTGGGTCTAGTCTCTGAATAGTTTCTCTAAAAACTATTCTGGGTGCATCAGTCTTCATCTAGTCTACCTGGTCTTAACCCCCCCCCCCCCATCATTAATTTACCTCTTACATTGACTTAAAGGGTTATTCCAGCAAAAAACATTTATGACCTTTCCTCTGGGTAGGTGGCAAATATTAGTTTGGTTGGGGTCCAAGTCCAACATTTGGCTGTTTTTGTAACACTGCAAGGCAACAGTACTAACCACTGAGATACTGTTCTGCTCAGGGAAGAGTCAGCAGTAGTGCTCTACTGAACCCCTTCAAACAGCTGATCAGCAGGGGTGATAAAATTTGGACCCCCAACCGATCTCATAATATCTGGTAAGGTATTAAAAGGTATTGTTAAGTTATTAAAACATAATAAAAATGATAAATATCTGGTATCTCCATAATTGTAACTAGATTATAGGCAACATCATTTTGGCTGTACAGTAAATGCCTTAAAATTAAAGGTTGTGAAAGAGCTCACTACAGACAACCAAAAGCACTTCAGCATTAGGGACTGCCTTCGTACACCTGTACGATCAGTGGTTGTTAGATTTATAAATCTGGTTGATACTACTTCAATCCCCCATAGAGGTAAGTTTTAAAAGCTCCTCAGGACCCTACCAAATTTTTCAGGGAAAAGATGTTGAAGAGTAGATATCAATGGCTTTCTATATTTGCATTCCCACCATGCAATATACAGTGGTGAAAAAAAAGTATTTAGTCAGCCACCAATTGTGCAAGTTCTCCCACTTAAAAAGATGAGGCCGACCTGTAATTGTCATCATAGGTAGACCTCAACTATGAGAGACAAAATGAGAAAACAAATCCAGAAAATCACTGTCTGATTTTTAACAAATTTATTTGCAAATTATGGTGGAAAATAAGTATTTGGTCAATAACAAAAGTTTATCTCAATACTTTGTTATATATCCTTTTTTGGCAATGACAGAGGTCAAATGTTTTCTGTAAGTCTTCACAAGGTTGGCACACACTGTCGCTGGTATGTTGGCCCATTCCTCCATGCAGATCTCCTCTAGAGCAGTGATGTTTTGGGGCTGTCGCTGGGCAACACGGACTTTCAACTCCCTCCGAAGGTTTTCTATGGGGTTGAGATCTGGAGACTGGCTAGGCCACTCCAGGACCTTGAAATGCTTCTTACCAAGCCACTCCTTCGTTGCCCTGGTGGTGTGCTTGGGATCATTGTCATGCTGAAAGACCCAGCCACGTTTCATCTTCAGTGCCCCTGCTGATGGAAGGAGGTTTGCACTCAAAATCTCACGATACATGGCCCCATTCATTCTTTCATGTACACGGATCAGTCGTCCTGGTCCCTTTGCAGAGAAACAAAGCATGATGTTGCCATCCCCATGCTTCACAGTAGGTATGGTGTTCTTTGGATGCAACTCAGCATTCACTCTCCTCCAAACACGACGAGTTGTGATTCTACCAAACAGTTCTACTTTGGTTTCATCTGACCATATGACATTCTCCCAATACTCTTCTGGAACATCCAAATGCTCTCTAGCAAACTTCAGACGGGCCCGGATATGTACTGACTTAAGCAGGGGGACACGTCTGGCACTGCAGGATCTGAGTCCCTGGCGGCGTAGTGTGTTACTGACGGTAGCCTTTGTTACGTTAGTCCCAGCTTTCTGCAGGTCATTCACTAGGTCCCCCCGTGTGGTTCTGGGATTTTTGCTCACCGTTCTTGTGATCATTTTGACCACATGGGGTGAGATCTTGCGTGGAGCCCCTGATCGAGGGAGATTATCAGTGGTCTTGTATGTCTTCCCTTTACTAATTATTGCTCCCACAGTTGATTTCTTCACACCAAGCTGCTTGCCTATTGCAGATTCAGTCTTCCCAGCCTGGTGCAGGTCTACAATTTTGTTTCTGGTGTCCTTCCACAGCTCTTTGGTCTTCACCATAGTGGAGTTTGGACTGTGACTGTTTGAGGTTGTGGACAGGTGTCTTTTATACTGATAACAATGTCAAACAGGAGCCATTACTACAGATAATGAGTGGAGGACAGAGGAGCCTCTTAAAGAAGAAGTTACAGGTCTATGAGAGCCAGAAATCTTGCTTGTTTGTAGGTGACCAAATACTAATTTGCAAATAAATTCTTAAAAAATCAGACAATGTGATTTTCTAGATATGTTTTCTCATTTTGTCTCTCATAGTTGAGGTCTACCTATGATGACAATTACAGGCCGGCCTCATCTTTTTAAGTGGGAGAACTTGCACAATTGGTGGCTGACTAAATACTTTTTTTTCCCCACTGTAGAACAGCTGATTTAACATTTAATGGTCACCAGCACATTGATTATAGAGAATATAGCTGCATATGGAGATACTAGAGGGGTTATATCCTTATTTTATCAGCACCTATTAGTAATGTACCATCAATAATTTTCACTACTCATTAATAATAAATCAGAAGAGGACATGAGGCTGATGAACAATGGACAGATATAATAGAGTATAAAACAGTGTTTAATGACTTCAATGGGAGTGCTGGAAAAGCTGAAGAGCAGCACTCGGCTATCTGCATGGGAACGGGCGTACCTCTGCATCCACCAGGGGTGCGCTGGCCTTCACAACTGCATTCACAATGAGGGAAAAACACCCTCCATTCTCAGGATTGGTGGGGGTCACAGCGGTCAGACCCTCGCCAATTAGCAAGTTATCATCTATCCTATGAATATTTTAAAGCAAAACCAGCAACTGTAGCATAACCAGGATGCTGAGCTGTGAAGATGGTCCCTCTGTAAAAACTAGCCAAAACTGACAGCACCAATATCTCTGGCACCGGGGCCTATACCTATAAAATTGGCAGTGTGCTGAATTCAGCACATAGTCAGTTTTGCAGCAGTATATAATATGTCACACTGTATAATCATAGAGGACATCATTTCCTTCCCTGAATTCATCCTTCAATAGATGCCATTTCACTGATTCCACCATAATAGAATTTATTTTTCTAGCCCAACTTTCCCTAATTTCAGTTAATTTTAGCAAGCAATATGAGTATAGTTTACTCCAACATATTCCTTCAATAAGTCCAAAGGTCTTTGTGAATCTAGCATATGCCAAAAAGGTGTCCTTTTGGCATACACTAGTCAGTATGCATGGCATGTATTTTTATCCACACTCATGGGTGTAACTACCAGGGTAGCAGACATAGCAGCTACTATGGGGCCCAACAACTAAAGGGGCCAATTTCAACTGAGACCTAGTTTTCAGGGACATCACTGTCTGCATTATCCCAGTACTGTGACTTCACTATGTGTATTATCTCTGCACTGTGACATCACTGTGTACATTATCCCTGTACTGTGACTTCACTGTGTGTATTATCTCTGTACTGTGACATCACTGTGTGCATTATGTGTTCTTTGATATCACTGGGTGCATTATGTGTACAGTGATATCACTGGGTACATTATCTGTATTGTAAAATCACTCTGTGCATTATCCCTGTGACATCACTGTGCGTTTTATCCCTAT
Organism: Leptodactylus fallax; assembly: GCA_947044405.1. NCBI lineage: Eukaryota > Metazoa > Chordata > Amphibia > Anura > Leptodactylidae > Leptodactylus > Leptodactylus fallax. The sequence continues at coordinate 8,596,685 of CAMRHE010000038.1, read as the reverse complement.
ATTGTGGCATCACTGTGCGCATTATCCCAGTACTGTGACATCACTGTGTGCATAATCCCTGTACTGTGACATCACTGTGTGTATTATCCCTGTGCTGTAACATCACTGCGTGCAGTATCCCCGTACTGTGATGTCATTTTCTGCATTATCCCTGTACTGTGAAATCACTTTCTGCATTATTCCTGGTATTGTGACTTCACTATGTGAATTATCTGTACTATAAAATCACTGTGTGCATTATACATGTACTGTGACATGTACACACTGTGTTTTTCTATGCATGATGATATAATGGTTACCTGTGTGACACTTTTTATGATAAATGAGCTTAACGCCAAACTCTTCAAAGACAAATGATTTCTCTCCAATGTAGTGTCTCTTTAATGGGGAAAAAACCCAAAAGCAAGAATATACAGTATATGGATATATAATATGTTACACACAGAGTTATGGAGCCAGAATTGGAGTCGTGTTGTTGGGACCAGCTTTGGGTGCAGTCATAGTCAGAAAAAGTTACCAAATACAACCCCAGCTTAAAAATGATTATTTATGTAAAATGATACTGTAGAGTTATTGATATTGTATAATTAGATACACAGATTGTTACATAGTTACACTAGGAATTCAATCACTGGCTTTTTTAGTGAAATAGAAAAGCTTTACGGCTTCTGACTGACTTTGGCTGTCAGCCATTTATGAAATAGTCAGAGTTAGAGCAGGGATCAGAGTTGGACTGTGGAAAAGTAGAGGAACCAGAAGTCAAAATTGGTTTTGGATATAGGGCCTTAAAGGGCTCAAGAAACTGCCCAATACATTCATGTAACCTTGTTCCGTATAAATGTCCCTGTCCCTGTGTTCCCTCAATGATGAGATCCAATGCCATTTATGTGAAAATGAGTCTACCACAACCTCTCCAAAACCACTTATATACTGTTGTAAGGGCTGTTAGTGACATGGTGAAAATAACTTTTTTTTTCTGTCAATGTGCAGTTTCACTTCCAAGAAAATCAACTTTTTAGCCATGGCTGTGTCTGCCAGAGCATCCATTTATACCTGTGTTAGCCTAGCCCTGCTCCCTAACAAAAAGATTGACAGGTCACATTGTGCGGTGACCAAAGGTGGAAATGGGTGCTTTAGTAGACATGACCATGTCTTGGGTGCACTGAACAGCTTATTTGCACACAGATTAAAAGCTGATTTTCTTGGCATTTTCTTGCCTTTCCCTCTGCCCTTTATGGACTTATAGAATGTGCCCCTTGATGAGTTTTTTTCCTTTTAAACGTTATCGCAAAGTTCAGACAAACTGGCAACCATTGCTGTGCACTTGATTCTGGCGGCTTCCAAATTACACCTATTTGCAAAAGTCTCTCTGCAAGTCTCACACACATAAACTTCTTTATAACCACCATGATTTGGATTGGAGAGTTTCATGTAACTTTTCTCCTCTGTAAAGTTCTCCCTACAGATGGGGCACATAAAACCTTCACCGGATTTATTGCTTTGTTCACTACATTTTTTTTTTAACACTTTCATCCAGTTCACATGGGCTGTCTTGATTTTCTGCTTTTATGCCACAGTAAGTCTGCTTCTCCATGGGTTCTTCAGTACATGAGTTTCCTTCATTTTCTATGGCATTCGACAAGAAACTGGCATCTTCACAGTCCTGCTGTTCTTGTAGATGTCGCTTATACTATAATTTCGACAAAAGCTTTTTGCCAGCTAGACAACCACTTGATCCTGTAGATTTTATTATTGACTTCTTCTTAACTAGAATGGATCTCTATATGACATATCCACCGTCATTGGTTTAAAAAGAAGTTTCACTAGGCAGAGAAGAAGTCAGAGAAAGGTGACCTACTGGCTAAAAGTCAAAGCTGACTACTGAGCCACCCAAAGAATCACATAACAGACAAGCACCCCAGAAGTCAGAGGAAGGTGACAGTATTGCATGATCATTTCCATTAACTATGGCCTTGGGATAACGGCACATAATACCAGGAGCAGAGATATAACATATCGACTGAGAAGAAAATGTAACGGATGAATTGCAAATGTATTGTTTATTTGTGGCATCAACCAGTAAAGGGGAATCTTGTCTGGTGAGGCTCTAGCCACTGCATCGTGGAGGCGAATAAACAGAGATGTGTCTGCATGGTTTTCTCCACTTATTTCTACAGACATTATGGATACAGCAGAATATGCTGGTGAGATGGAGGTTGGTGGACCCCTGTTCTGAAGAAAACAGAAGGAAGAAATATATCAGCCTGTTACTGTCATCTCTCCCCATATATAGCCTTCCAGTGATGCCTGAGGTGTACAGGGAATTTTCTACGTCATCATCGATCAAACCAATGAAAAAGGACGAATAATCTCCGATAGTCAACTTTAGGGAGCAGTTTATTTTTCCTTGAAGTAGTGTGAATATGAGCAATGTGGACTCTGTGACTTAGATGTTTAACAGTGCCTAGATCATGGAGATTTTTAGTCTATATAATTCTGGTGAATTAAGTGACATGTGACTGAAGTGACATGTATGAGCCCTGCACAGCCAGAACTTTTATTTTTATTAGATCTACTAGTTTTCTTCTGTGTCTGTGATTGGATCAGTCACAAACGGATTTTTTTTACAAAATGTTACATTTATTAATTATTTATTTCGCTTACCACAGCACTTTACAGACATTGTCAGTCATTGTCCCATATAGGGCTCACACTCTAAATCCCCTATGGTGAAACTACACACGGCTCCCCCTGACATGGGGTTTGAGCTGTTTACAGCCAAGACTATCAAGGCTATCAGTGTTTCTTGTCTCCAAACAAATCCTCTGAAGAGCACTTACTAACTGGGTACAAAACACGTTGGGAGGAGATTAAATAGTATTTTATAGGGACAGTTGTGGAACCGCCCTTGTTGGGGAGGGAGTCTTGCTTTGGGGCCTAGGGTAATTACAGGGCTGATATCCCTCTCACACCCCCACAGTGGCTTTAAATAGACGGCTCCTACTCTGTATCCCATTAGACAACCCATATGGTAAGATTGTTCCATTTTTTTATGGATTTGTTTTTTGTTTTGGGACTCGGCATATAAATTTTTTAACTATAACAATAAATATTAAGTTTTAATAATTATAGGGATCCCTGCTTATAGTTTTGCTTAATTAAAGTGGTCCTGGTAGGTTTAGGAATTTTCCCATTTTATTTTGCTTTAACTCTGACAAGCAGGGCAGGCTGTACAGTACAGCAGACTCTACGACTGGAGGTTGTGGCTGCCAGCGTTCAGAAAGAAAGGCATATTCATACACAGCATCTAAATACTAAAGATATACAGTTACCATACCACTATACAAGAGCATAATAATACCTCCACATCATATACACACTTCGCCAATAGATAGGGACTGACTAAAACCACTATACTGTTACTGAATAAAATCTCTCCAGTTTACAAATCTTATACATAAGTGATTACAGTACAGTTCAATCCAAAGACTTCTTCTCTGATTGTATCTCCATTTCTTCTCTATTTGGCCCAGACTGCCATGACAACTTCTCCTGCTGATCTCAGAGTTTTCTGCTTATACAGCTATAGAAACTCTATAGCAAAAAAAAAAATCACACTCCAAATCTGAAACCTAAATTAATTCAAACCTCAGAACAGACCACAAAATTAATTCAGATCCTAAACCAAATCCCAGAATGAAAACGGTCTCAGGAAGTAACACAAATTCCCTATATATAGATGACAACTCACCTAAACCTGACTGTATAATTACAGATCCAGGAAGAGGCGTAACTTAAAGCTCCAGTGTCAAATATGTAATGTGGCCACTTAGAATTGTTATATATTTTATCTGTCAGAGGGTACTTTGGGGTCCCCTCAGAGTCTAGGGCCTGGTAACGACTACTAATGCTACATCGCCTATAGTTACACTTGTGGAAGCAGGGCAGACCCACTAAGTAAAATTCAGATCCCAGATCCCCTAAATTAAGACCCCAGATCAATTCCCTTTAAACTAATACAGATTCCACTTTCCTTCTCTGCCTCATTGCTGCTCTTTCCACTGGTACTAGGACCTGTAAAGATATGGTCATGTGAGATGATTCAGCATGAAGAAGACATTTACGTTCTTAATTTACGTTTCCTATTTCTTTTCAATCCACTCCACTTTCACTCAAGAAACTGCAGCAATTATGCACCAACAAAAACTCCATGTGTGTCTATAGCCTTACATGCAGTTTTACAGTGGATTTACACAGATTTAACCCTATGCACCCACTGTGAAAATCTGCTACATAAATTGACATGCTGCAATATATAGTAAAATTGGATTACGTGCTGATTTGGTAAAATCTCATCTCTTATGTAAATGCTTCACATTTTACAAACATAATTCTACAGCAGAAAATCTGCAGTATATAAGTCCTGTGTGGACATACTTCACTTTCTTTTCTTTCTTTTAGACTGTATTACTTTTTTATTATAAAAATCATTAGAAGCTTCAAGAGACACATTTCTAATTGCAGAAGATGACATTATCCAATCCGATACTTGTGCGATCACATCATACTGGGTCCATTACATATTTAATTGTTCACAATACAGCGTTGAACTTTAATGCCACTTTTTATATGCCATCCATCCACAGTGCTTAGTGGAAATGTACGCTTTTGTTTAAATAACCACTCTTCATTTTAACATAACAAGCTGTGAATGTACGAGTTACTGTAACTGGCTCACAATAGGATGGAATGTCACAGATGGTCAGGCAGATGAAGATTCCATACTGCCCACAGGCCGCTTACCATCCTGTTATGCGGGGAAACAAGATTGTACAACAGATGTAGAGCCATTCGTATAATAATTCTTTTGTTACAAATTAAATAGAGAGACTTAGAATGATTGCATTATAGAGAATACAGATAGATAGATAGATAGATAGATAGATAGATAGATTCCGATGCAAAAAAATGTTTAAAAATATAGTATAAGTAATGTTATTGAGAAATACGGCATACAACATTTCTCTGCCAGGCTAAGGAAAACATCTCAAGTCAAAACTTACCGATAGGAAAAAGAATGTAAGGACCAGACATACAGTATGTGAATGGGCTCCAAATAATTGTTGCTTGCATCTGTTGTTTGCTGTCAGTAAATGAGAATATTCTTGTTTATTCTGAAGCTGCAAACTTATACAGTACATACTTTCATGTCCTCTCTATACTGGCCACTTTAGATTTGTAAATGTGCTGTAAATAGTATAAGGTACTTACTATTATATTTTTATTATAGATTCGGCCACAATGTTCTGTGTTGTGCAGTGCCACATCCTTGTTATGTAAGAAGGATTCAGGTTTTATGTCTCATTTCTGTGCAATGTGGCATATATATGTTATGATAATATATGATATTTAGTCTTGTATCTAAGCGTGTATATAGATATATATAGTGGGTGAAATAAGTATTGAACACGTCACCAATTTTCATAGTAAATAGATTTCTAAAGGTGCAATTGATATGATATTCTCACCAGATGTCGGTAACAAACCATCCAATCCATACAGGCAAAGACATCAAACCATCATAGATGTCCATAAATTAAATTATGTGTAATAAGGAGAAATGACACAAGGAAAAAGCATTGAACACTCTTACTGAAATGTATTTAATACTTTGTACAAATGTCTCTGTTGGTGGTGAAGCTTCCAGATGCCTCCTGTATGGAGAAACTAGAGGCATGCATTTCTCAGGTGTGATTTTGGCCCATTCTTCCACACAATCTTCATATCCTGAAGGTTTGGTGAGCTCCTTCTATAAACTCTGAGCTTTAGTTCCTTCCATAGATTTTCTATTGGATTCAGGTCAGGTCATTGGCTCGGCCATTCTAGCAGCTTTATTTTCTTTCTCTGAAACCAATTGAGAGTTTCCTTGGCTGTGTGTTTGGTATCATTGTCTTGCTGAAATGTCCATCCTCTTTTATCTTCATCATCCTGGGAGTTGGCAGCAGATTTTTATCAAGAATGATTCATTACATTTGTCCATCCATCCTTCCTTCATTAACGTGAAGTTTACCAGTGTCGTATGCTGAAAAACAGCCCCACACCATGATGTACCTACCTCCAAACTTCACTGTTGGTCTGGTGTTTTTGGGGTGATATGCAGTGCCTTTTGGCCTCCAAACATGGAGTATTATGGCATCCAAAGAGTTCAATTTTGGTCTCATCTGACCAGAATATATTCTCCCAGGATTTCACAGGCTTGTCTAAATGTTGTTGAGTAAAGTGTAAATATACTTGAACATACTTTTTGTACAGCAAAGGAGTCTTTCCTGGTGAGCGTGCACACAGGCCATGGAGGTTGAGTGTGTTACTTATTGTTTTTCTTGAGACAATTGTACCTGTTGATTGGTTGCAAAGGTCTTAAGACTGCTCACTGATTTTACCCATCATGAGATGTTTCTTGTGTGGCACCTTAGTAATAAGACACCATTTTACAGGCCATCAGTTGAGCTAGCTGATATTATTTTTCATATTAGTGGCAGGATTGCTTTCTAATGCCTTATAGATTTCAGCTGGTGTCAGGACTTTCCATGGCCTTTTGCACCTCTCTTTCTTCATACGTTCCCTGAATGTATATATTCCCTATTATGGTCTTACTTTAGTTGCCCATTTATCACATATGTTACATCCAGTGGCCCAGACACATACAGTCATGAAAGTCCCCTCCTAGTTCAAATTGGTATGGTCTATTGTACTAGTTGGCCTCAACTGGAACAGAACTACTGCAAGATTGCTGTGTCCAGAGATTGATGATTCTTGTTGACGGGGTTCCATAGACTGTGATATTATTATTATTTATTTATTATGCTTACTTATATAGCGACATCATATTCCACAGACATCGTCAGTCACTGTCCCATATAGGACTCACAATCTATATTCCCTATCAGTATGTTTTTGGAGTGTGGGAGGAAACCGGAGTACCTGGAGGAAACCCACACAAACACGGGGAAAACATACAAACTCCTTGCAGATGTTGTCCTTGGCAGGATTCGAACCCAGGACTCCAGCGCTGCAAGGCAGCAGTGCTAGCCACTGTGCCACCATTTCATCACCGAAGCTAAGTAAAATAAACTTTTCTACTTTTCTATTGTTTGTGAGTCCTTCATTATACAGTATTTTCCTAGTTGCATACAGTTTATTACAGAGAATACAGCAGATCAACCAGGTATTGCAGGTAGATAGGTTAGGGTAACTTGAATCAAATAGTGTTTTCCCCTTGTAAATCGTGGCTCCCTTGTAGAAATATCACTTTTTTGTCAATATGCAAATGAGCTCTTTGGAGCGCAAGGGTATTGCCGCTTACCTTATTTAACCTGCATTGAATAACATTGTACACACACTTCAATAGGCTCCCAGGCTTTAATTGTAACAGATCGCTGGCTCAGGATCTCACTCCTGGGGCTTGCAATCCACCCGAAAATGGTGGAGCCATGCAGCACCAATAAAATGGCATCTTAGTCAGTTTTGACTGAGACGTCAGAGAGTTTAATACCCGTGATCAGTGTGGGCACTGATTGCGACACTGCTGCTCGTTCTCCACTGTAGAATATCAAATCTAAATACCAATTACTAAATTAGTCCATTTTAAATATCAGGAAAGGGGTAAAATGGACAAATCTCCATAGTGAACTAATTGGTTTAGTCATACCTCCCAACCATCCCGGATTCAGCGGAACAGACCTGGATTCCGGGTCCTGTCCCGTTGTCCCAGATGCAGATGAGTTCAATACAATGGTGACGCAGACAGCTCCTGCCTCACCACTTTGCCCCCTGTGTGATCCGGCCCCAATAACTGTAGGCTCTATGTGATGACATCACTCACATCACGCCTGCAGCTCCCTGAACACTTCAGGAGAAGAGACTGCAAACAGAACAGCAGGGGAGCGAGGAGAGGTGAGTATCAGGAGGAAGACACTAAACTGGGGGGTCAGATGAGGGGGACATTAAACTTGGGGGTCAGATGAGGGGGACATTAGACTGTAGGGGCAGATGTGGGGGATATTAAACTGGGGGGGCCAAGTGGTGGAACATTAAACTGGGGGGCCAGATGAGGGGGGCATTAAACTGGAGGGGTCAGACGAGGGGGACATTAAACTATGGAGTCAGAGGAGGGGGACATTAAACTGGTGGGGGGGCAAATGAGGGGGACAATTAACTGGGGGGGCAGATGGAGAGGAACATTAAACCAGAGGGCCAGATAAGGGGGACATTAAACTGGGGGGTCAGAAGAGGGGGACTTTAGACTGTAGGGGCAGATGTGGGGGACATTAAACTGGGGGGCCAGGTGAGGGGGACATTAAACTGAGGGGGTCAGATGAGGGGGACATTAGACTGTGGGGTCAGATGAGGGGGACATTAAACTGTGGGGACAGATGGAAGGGAACATTAAAATGGAGGGTCAGATGAGGGGGACATTAAACTGGGGGGTCAGATGAGGGGGACATTAGACTGTAGGGGCAGATGTGGGGGATATTAAACTGGGGGGCCAGGTGAGGGGGCATTAAACTGGGGAGCCAGATGAGGGGGACATTAAACTTTGGGGACAGATGGAAGGGAACATAAAACTGGAGGGTCAAATGAGGGGGACATTAAACTGGGGGGTCAGATGAGGGGGACATTAAACTGGAGGGGGCAAATGAGGGGGACAATAAACCGGGGGGGCAGATGGAGAGGAACATTAAACTGGGGGCCAAATGAGGGGGGCAATAAACCAGGGGGGCAGATGGAGAGGAACATTAAACTGGGGGCCAAATGAGGGGGGCAATAAACCAGGGGGGCAGATGGAGAGGAACATTAAACTGGAGGGTCAGATGAGGGGGGCATTAGACTGTAGGGGCAGAAGTGGGGGATATTAAACTGGGGAGCCAGATGAGGGGGACATTAAACTATGGAGTCAGATGAGGGGGACATTAAACTTTGGGGACAGATGGAAGGGAACATAAAACTGGAGGGTCAAATGAGGGGGACATTAAACTGGGGGGTCAGATGAGGGGGACATTAAACTGGGGGGGGGCAAATGAGGGGGACAATAAACTGGGGGGGGCAAATGAGGGGGACAATAAACCGGGGGGGCAGATGGAGAGGAACATTAAACTGGGGGCCAAATGAGGGGGGCAATAAACCAGGGGGGAAGATGGAGAGGAACATTAAACTGGGGGCCAAATGAGGGGGGCAATAAACCAGGGGGGCAGATGGAGAGGAACATTAAACTGGAGGGTCAGATGAGGGGGACATTAAACTGGGGGTCCAGGTGAGGGGGACATTAAACTGGGGGGGGCAGATGAGGAGGACATTAAACTGGGGGGTCAGATGAGGGGGGCACATTAAACGGGGGGGCAAATGAGGGGGAAAATAAACTGGGGGGGCAGATGGAGAGGAACATTAAACTGAGGGGGCAGATGAGGAGGACATTAAACTGGGGGGTCAGATGAGGGGGACATTAAACTGTGGGGACAGATGGAAGGGAACATTAAAATGGAGGGTCAGATGAGGGTGACATTAAACTGGGGGGGCCAAATGAGGGGGATAATGGAGAGGAACATTAAACTTTAGGGCTAGATGAGGGGGACATTAAACTGTGGGGACAGATGGAGAGGAACAATAAACTGGGGGGGGAGATAAGGGGGACAATAAACTGTGGGGTCAGATGGAGGGGAACATTAAAGGGGGGGTAGATGAGGGGGACATTAAACTGTGGGGGAAGATGAAGGGGCGGACATTGAACTGTGGGGGCAGCTGGAGGGGGACATTAAACTGTGGGAGCACCAGGAGGATGACATTATAATGTGGGGGCATATCATGTTAGGGTGACTGTTGGGGCATTATACTGTTTGGGGGCACAAGAGAAATGGATGGGAATGGGCAGAGTCAAAGTAAAAGTGGATGGGGCTAAATAGTGTGCACCTCCCATTCCGTCCCTCTTTCTGTCCTTTGAATGTTGGAAGGTATGGATTTAGTTCACATCCCCGTCAAAGATTAGTTTATCAGGAACTAAAGTGGGAGGAGTAGATAAGAGGAGGAAGTGATACAGCACAGCAGCTCCTCCTGCAGACTCAATTACTGGCACACTACCACTTGCTTTTTAGTTCTTAATGCCAGAAAAGCAAAGTAGAAAAACATGTGTGATTGAAAGAGAGTCAGTGTGTGTAATTAATGGCAACTCACCTGTTTTTATGATAAAATTATCCTGTTAGTCAGTGGCGTAACTAGGAATGGCTGGGCCCCAAGGCGCACATTTGACATGTCCCCCCCCCCCGAACCGCCGACCCCATCCCCACCCTCCAACCCCCCCTGCACAAACCGCATTCCTGCGCACACTATTATGCGCCATAGTGGCCCCTACACACACTATTATGCCCCATAGTGACCCTCAACCTCAAGCAGTGGTTCTCAACCTTTTCAAGTGAAGTACCCCTTAGTGAGCAAATGTCCAAACTGAATATCTCCAAAATAGCCATCACTTGTAAATGTTAATAAAATAAGGCTTCGTTTGGAGCCTTCGTTAACATTTAGGTAATGGCCACCTCAGTACCCCCTCAAACAGTAGAATGTTCCTGTCAGTGACTCCACATGTAGTATAATGGCCCTTGCACTAAATAGAATGGCCCTTCAGTGGCCCACATGTAATATAATGTAATGTCCCATAGTGGCCCCCCACACAGTATAATATCCCATAGTGACCCTCCACACAGTATAATGTCCCATAGTGACCCTCCACACAGTATAATATCCCATAGTGACCCTCCACACAGTATAATACCTCCTAGTGACCCTCCACACAATATAATGTCTCATAGTGGCCCCTGGACACAGTATTATGCCCCATAGTGGCCCCTGCACACAGTATTATGCCCCATAGTGACCCCAGCACACAGTATTATGTCCCATAGTGGCCCCTGCACACAGTATTATGCCCCATTGTGGACCACCCTTGAACAATTATTCTGACCCCAGAGTATAATGATCTGAGACCCAGGGAAGGATACAAACATAACAAACTGTGTTACTTACCTCTTCCTGGCTCCGGTGCACTCTCCGCTACTTCGGCCATCTTCAATGTTGGACCAGATCTCGCATGAGCCAGGCCAGTGTCGTGACGCATAATGACGTCGGCCTTGAACCCACCAAACAGGCCCAAATCCTGCGGAGCACATGGGAGGTAAGTAACAGTGTTTTATGTTCCCTCACCTCCCCTGGGCCTCCGATCATTATACTCTGGGGTCTGAAAAGACCCAGAGTATAATGATAGCAGTGTTTGTGGGGTTCGTGGCCCGCGGCCTCACTTACCGATCCCCGCTTCTGCTCACAGCCACTTCCAGAGAATGGGAAGTGCAGACGGCCGTGAGCAGGAGCGGCTATTGGTAAGTAAATAGGGCCCGTTACCTGCTGGGGTTACTTCAGCAGGTAATGGCCTATTAAAAAAATAATAATAATGAAACGAAATGAATGTCCCGGTCCCTGTGGCAGCCACTACCGCTGCTACCCCGGTATTTACGCCCCTGCTGTTAGTCTAGAGGTCCAGTCTGCCCTGTCCTTACTATGATAAGTGCTGCTGAACTGCTTTATAGCTCTATAATACACACTCAGCATGAGTCTGTAACATTACACTACCATGGGTGGCGCTGCAGTGCTCAGCTAAATGCATCTGATTGAATTAGATTTTCATGATTTGTTTTCAATTCAGCATTTCACTTAGTTCAGTTAGTTCAGAAGTTCCCTATCAGTCTCCTTAGGATGCATCCCTAAGTGCTGCATGGCATGCTATAGGCTATGCTGTAAAACATGTTTACACTGCCAGGTATCTTCTCTTTGTTCTTATTACAATCTCACAGTTTACTACAATGTCTGTTACCAAACTGCTAGACAATAATTCCAAAATAATGAAAATGTTATTAATTTTGCAGTGTTCAACATGGAGCTGCTAGTTTATGGTATAGGTGATTGTCCTTATAAAACATTAATAATGAAGAGACAAATCTATCTGATCATTAAAAGAGCTGTAACTCATCCAAGGAGCTAGTAGTGACTTGGTATAACAGGCTAGATTTATGTTCTCAGCAGTAATCCAGAGCCTGAGAAATAATGTGAACTATTTAGTGGATGAACTAGATCAATGGCTCTCAAACTTTCTGAAGGCTGGACCCACTTTTGGACTAGAATTTTCGGGACCCTCCTCTAACATGCTTAGTCGCATTTAAATTGTCCATAGAATATAATGCTGTAACTAGCAAAGACTGGGCCCCATAGCAAACTTTTGACTTGTGCTCCCCCCCACAGCATAGCGCCCCTTTAATGGCCCCCATACAGTATAACTCCCCATTTACACACACTATAATGTCCTAAAATGGCTTCCACACAGTATAATGTCCCATAGCGGCCCCTCCACACAGTATAATGTCATATAGCAGACCCTTCACACAGTATAACGTTCCATAGCGGCCCTTCCACACAGTATAATGTCCCATAGTGGCCCCTCCACACAGTATAATGTCATATAGCAGACCCTTCACACAGTATAATGTTCCATAGCGGCCCTTCCACACAGTATTATGTCCCATAGTGGCCCCTCCACACAGTATAATGTCATATAGCAGACCCTCCACACAATATAATATTCCATATCGGCCCCATCACACGGTATTATGTCCCATAGTGGCCCCTGTACACAGTATAATGTTACATAGCAGACTCCATACAGTATAATGTCCCATAGTGGCCCCTCCACACAGTATTATGTCCGATCGTGGCCCCAACAGTGTTCGTTGCAAATATTGCAAAAATTTCAGGTTCAGCAGAACCCAAAATTTTTGGGGTACACCACCCACAAATTATTATTATACTCTTCAGACCTCAGAGTATAATGATCGGAGGCCCAGGGGAGGTGACAAACATACAAATTAGTGGTACTTACCTCACCTTGGCTCGGCCGTGACTCCCTGCTGTTTTCAGTCCTCTTAAATGACGTCACAGATGTGGATTACGCTGGCATCATTATGCATCGCGACGCTGGCCTGACCCATGTGATGTCTGTGACATCACTACAGAGGCCCAAAGACAGCAGGGAGAGCAGTGCCGGAGCCCAGTTGAGGTGCGTAACACTGGTTTTTGTGTTCATTCACCTCCCCTGGGCCTCCGATATTCTGAGGTATGAAGAGACCCCAGAGTATAATAATAGCAGTATTTGTTGGGGTTCGCCCAACAAATACTCTTGGCGCGGGCCCGTGGCCTTACTTACCGATCACGACTGCTTCCACTTCCCCTTCTTCCCTCCAGCAGGGGCCCACCACTACGGCTGCAACGGTGGTACTTATGCCACTGCACATTGCATCCTCTTCAGGCCTCTTGTGATGTCATGCGCGCCTAGCTTCACGAGGGGCGCATTGACGCCATGACACATTGTCCCAGCATTATGATGTCACCGCACCCCATGTGACCGCTGAGGCCCAATCACAGGAGTCTTTAAGCTGCCTGGACATCTACCTATCACAAAAATAGAGATCCCATTTACTCACCTGAATGGGGTGGCAGGTTGAGTATGCACACTGCCGCTCCATTCATTATCTATGGGACTGCCAGAGATAGCCAAGTACACTGAAAGGAATGGCCACGCATGTACAGCCAGATGCTTCATTCAATTAAAGTTACAAGGGACCTCCATTCACCATTGCTGCCACCACACCAATAGACACAAATTGGCATGATAGTGCAGAAGGGTTAGATCTTCTTCCTCACATGCTCTTACAGGTAAGTGCAGGGGTCTCTCTCCTTTTGACCCATTATTTGTTATAAAGTGCTTTGGAATATGTTAGTGTTATGTGCAATGTTATGTGAAATGCGGTCTCTAGACTGATATGTTGTACAGATTTTGAGAAGAGAACTAGGTATGTACCAGTTTACAGCCTTTGAAAGTATTTACATTTATTACCAGCAAATATCTTGAAAACGTATTGATTGTCTACGATTAGGAAACGGCGTAGAGCTATTTTAGAGGCAAACAGCGCCACTCTTATCTAGTGGCCATTTCAGATATTGCAGCTCAGCTCCATACAAGTAAATGGGTCTGAGCTGCAATACCAGAAATGATCCTTTTTCTTATGCTAGACAACCTCTTTAAACTCTATTTTTATAAAGATAGAAAATTATTTTATTGGTATTATCAGCTTTTATGAGATAGCAATTAGATATGCTATAAAATTGTGACCTGTGGAGGTCTAAGATGGCAGTCAGACTGCCAAATATCACAATTAAATAATACATCGGATACCCTGAAATAACTGGAGAAAATAATTAGAAATAGTGTGGATGACCTTCTTACTTGATCTTTTTACATAGTTATGACAAGATAGTGGCTAAGAGAGATATATGGATAATATACTGTATATACTGGATGCCACTTAGTTCTTAATCACATGTTCACATTTTGCTTCTGTTATAGAAAAATAAAGAAATTACTAGTTAAAAACACAGTCGGGAATGTGATGTTTATGTGCAGCATAGGCCACTGCATATAAATCTCACAATTTTTGGCAGTCTATGAAACCTGAAACTCTCAGACTTTATATGACATCACAAGCACTTTTCTACATGATATAAAACTTGAGCTATTCAAAGTGACCCCCTGCCCTTTGGCAACTGCTGTATCTCTACATACTGGTAATAAGATGATGGATCTCCCTGTCAAAGCATGTAAGTTTTTTCTCTGCAACTCTTTGTAATGTAATATACATTTACTGTGCACACTTGGGGGCAGCATGGTGGCTTAGTTGTTATCCCTGCAGCCTTGCAGTGCTGGAGTCCTGGGTTTGAATCCTGCCAAGGACAACATCTGCAAGGAGTTTGTATGTTCTCCCTGTGTTTGCGTGGGTTTCCTCCAGGTACTCCAGTTCCTCCCACACTCAAAAGACATACTGATGGGGATATCGATTGTGACCCCACCCCTAAATGGGACAGTGACCATCAATGTCTGTAAAGCGCTGCAGAATATGAAGGCACTATACAAGTAAGCATAAAAATACTTGATCTGCATTTATATTAGATTTCTAGTAATCATAATAAATAATCTTTCATGCTAAAGGCAATGTCTATATCTACTGAGGTACGTCCAGAGCCATTTTAATAGATTAGGGGGCCCTGTTCAAAGTTATTTTAAGTGGACCCCCCACGCACAACCCCCCTCACATAAGGCTCCCTGACCCTTCAACCATCAATGTTACACAAAAAAAAAACTACTCACCTAACCCCGTTCCACCAGACCTGCAGACTCCGGCTGTAATTATGTCTATGGCTCAGCGCTCTGTGCTCCATTATTGTATTCAACCTCTATCTGTGTCCTAAGGAATAGCGGGACAGCACCCGAAAAGTGGGACTGTCCCACTCGATCCAGGGTGGCTAAGGAACCCCTGCTACTATAGGGCCCGGTGCGGCTGCACCATTGGCCCTATGATTAAAGCAGCCCTGCTGGAGCAGTTTGCAAAAGAATAGTGGCCCAAAATTCCATTTGAGAGGTGTAAGAAGCTTGTTGACAGTTATAGGAAGTGATTGATTTCAGTAATTTTTTCCAAAGGGCGTGCAACCAAATATTAAGTTGAGGGTGCCAGTAATTTTGCCCGGCCCAATTGTGGAGTTTTGCGTGAAGTATATCAATTTGGGGGGGGTTTTCCCCCATTTTTTGTGTTGTTCCAATACTCACAAAGGAAATAAACGTGTGTAGCAAAACATGTGTAATTGCAATAATTTTCTTGGAGAAATACTTCATTTTCTGGGAAAAAATTCAGGGGTGTCAACACTTACAGCCATGACTGCATACAGAATAAGAGCAGATACTGAGAATTACACCTAACATGCAAGATACAAGAAGTGGTATTGTGCAAAGTTCATATATACAGAATAAGAGCAGATCCTGAGAATTACACTCAGTGTACAGGACAAGGAAAGTGGTACTGTGTACTGTCCATATCTGCAAAATAAGAGCAGATACTGAGAATTACATCCACCATACAGGATAGGCAAAATGGTACTATGCGGTGTCCATATATACAGAATAAGAGCAGATGCTGAGAATTACACTCAGTGCACAGGACAAGGAAAGTGGTACTGTGCGGTGTCCATATATAAAGAATAACAGCAGAAACTGAGAATTGCACCCAGTATACAGGACAAGGGAAGTGGTACTATGCACTGTTATTATATACAGATTAAGGGCAGATAATGAGAATTACATCCAGCATACAGGATAGGAGAAGTGGTACTGTATAGTGTCCATATGTATAGAATAACAGCAGAAACTGAGAATTGCACACAGTATACAGGACAAGGGAAGTGGTACTGTGCAGTGTCCATATATACAGAATTAGGGCAGATATTGAGAATTATAGACAGAATACAGGATAGGAGAAGTGGTACTGTGCACTGTTCATCAATACAGAATAAAAGCAGATACTGAGAATTATACCCAGCGGACAGACAGGGCCGTTTTAACACATTTGTGGGTCCAGTGTAAAGATTTCATAAGTGCCCCCCCATCACCATCACTTAGAAATACCTGACTTGCACAAATTATAATGCCCCCTCAGTGGCCCTCACACAGTATAATGCCTCCCTAGTGACCCCATACAATATAATGTCCCTCTCCAGCTACCCCCACAGTTTAATGTGCCCCTCCAAGTGCACTCACAGTATAATGTCCCCTCCAGATCCCCCCCAGCATAATGTCCTGCTCCAGGTGGCCCCAAAGTATAATGTCCCCTTCCAGCTATCCCTACATTTTAATGTCCCCATCCAACAGCCCCCGCATCATAATGTCCCCCTCCAAGTGCACCCCCAGTTTATTATCCCCCCTCCAACTGCCCTGACAGTTTAATGTTCCCCCTCCAGCTGCTCCCACAGTTTAATGTCCCCCTCCAGCTTCTCCCAGTTTAATGTCCCCCTACAGTTGCCCCACAGTTTAATGTCCCCCTCCAGTTGTCCCAGTTTAATTTCTTCCTCCAGCTGCTCCCACAGTTTAATGTACCCCTACAGTTGCCCCACAGTTTACAGTCTCCCTGCAGCTGCCCCCATAATATTATGCCCTGTGCTACCAAACAAACATAAAAAACACTAATACTCACCTCTCATTGCTCCCCTGCTCTTCTGGTCCAGAATCATCAGGGAGCTGCAGATGCAATGTAAGAGAGGGATGAATGGTGAAGCAGGGAACGGACGTCCCCCTGCTTTGTCATTGTATGCCACTCATTGGTGTCCTGAGGATGCCGATGAGTTGCAGTTGGGGCAGCAGGACAGCAAATGCAGGATTGTCCCAAGGGGGCCCTTGCTACCATAGGGCCCGCTGCAACTGCGACCCTGCGTTTAGGGTAAGAGAAGCGATACTGTGCATTATTCATGTACACAGAATAAGAGCAGATACTGAGAACCACACCCAGTACGCAGGACTAGAAAAGTGGTATTGTGCAGTCTCTACTGTATATCTACAGAATAAGAGCAGATACCAAGAATTACACCCATTATACAGGACAAAGGGCTAAGCAACAAGCTACTCTTGAAACATCTGGGGACTACAGTAATGTAGTATCTGCATGTACTGTAGTTGAATATTGGCCAGCCAGAATGAATTAGGTGCCCCATTCTGACGCTGTAGATAGATAGATAGATAGATAGATAGATAGATAGAGTGTACATAATGGTTTTATGGTGCAAATCTCTGCTGTATTGTAGACACCACATGACATCACAGAGTACATGACATCACAGACATCATGTAATGTCACAATTGGTGTGGATTGTGTACAGCTCTTAACCTGAGCCATCTTGTGTCACTTGACAGATCAAAGAGGATGGTACAGATGAAGATGACTGCAGACCTGGATCACATACAGCAGTGTGCCAGTCTGAGGCATGAAGAAAAGGAAGTATGGAGGAGATTTATGAAGATTGGTGTGTTTAACGCCAGCCTTTATATCTCCTGCAGGAGAGGTGCAGGCCTCTTCATAGATCAGGTGCACCCTCCACTAGGCCTTGTGCCTGCACACTGAGATCTTCTAGATTTCAGTGATCATTTAAGTCAGTAAACTGGAGTAAATGATAATAAATCTATTGTGCCACCTACGTAGCACAAAACAGAAAAAGTTGCAAATTTTTGCGCATAACCCTCTTTGCTCCAAGAATTGATGACTTTTTTATGTCTTGTATGTCAGAAAACTGGAGAACAAGGCATAATAAATCTGCTCCTATGAAAATTGTTGTTTATTCATGTTACTAATGTTTTTTTTTTTGGTTTTTTTTTACTAGTTGACCTGTATGGACGATGTTGAATTCGCTGGACCCTGGTGGACTGGCATTCGGCCGACAGCCATTCCTCCTATACACATATAGCAGTAAGCAGCAGGCAAAATATGATCCAGGCAGATATCCGATCGTCATATCTGGGGTCAGGAAGGAATTTTTGGCCCCCCTGAAGTATAACTATCTGGGGGGTTTGTTTCGCCTTCCTCTGGATCATCTGGTCCAGTGGCTGTCATCTCAGGACAATGGTAGACTAGTCAAAGAGAACAGAAAAATCTTTGGCATCCCCAAGCCTGACCTGAGAGTTGCTGTGACCATTATTTCATTTAAAAGGCCAGTAAAAATTTAATTACAATGTTGCCAATTCAATAAAAAAAAATAATAATAATAAAAAATCTACATTGTGGTGTTTGTCTTTTTTTCAGATTTCTCCTTACATAGTGACCATGATGATCCAGTCTATAATAAAGTGTATAATTTCATGTGTGTGTGTGTGTGTGTGTGTGTATGTATATATATATATATATATATATATATATATATATATATATAACACATGTGGACAAACTTGTTGGTACGCCTCGTTTAATGAAAGAAAAACCCACAATGGTCACAGAAATAACTTGAATCTGACAAAAGTAATAATATACAGTACAGACCAAAAGTTTGGACACACCTCATTCCAAGTGTTTTCTGTATTTTCATGACTATAAAAATTGTAGATTCACACTGAAGGCATCAAAACTATGAATTAACACATGTGGATTTATATACTTAACAAAAAAGTGTGAAACAACTGAAAATATGTCTTATATTCTAGGTTCTTCAAAGTAGCCAACTTTTGCTTTGATTACTGCTTTGCACACTCTTGGCATTCTCTTGATGAGCTTCAAGAGGTAGTCACCTGAAATGGTCTTCCAACAGTCTTGAAGGAGTTCCCAGAGATGCTTAGCACTTGTTGGCCCTTTTGCCTTCACTCTGTGGTCCAGCTCACCCCAAACCATCTCGATTGAGTTCAGGTCTGGTGACTGTGGAGGCCAGGTCATCTGGCGTAGCACCCCATCACTCTCCTTCTTGGTCAAATAGCCCTTACACAGTCTGGAGGTGTGTTTGGGGTCATTTTCCTGTTGAAAAATAAATGATGGTCCAACTAAACGCAAACCGGATGGAATAGCATGCCGCTGCAAGATGCTGTGGTAACCATGCTGGTTCAGTATTCCTTCAATTTTGAATAAATCCCCAACAGTGTCACCAGCAAAGCACCCCCACACCATCACACCTCCTCCTCCATGCTTCACGGTGGGAACCAGGCATGTAGAGTCCATTCGTTCACCTTTTCTGCGTCGCACAAAGACACGGGGGTTGGAACCAAAGATCTCAAATTTGGACTCATCAGACCAAAGCACAGATTTCCACAGGTCTAATGTCCATTCCTTGTGTTCTTCTTGTGCTTGTTGCCTGTCCTTAGCGGTGGTTTCCTAGCAGCTATTTTAACATGAAGGCCTGCTGCACACAGTCTCCTCTTAACAGTTGTTGTAGAGATGTGTCTGCTGCTAGAACTCTGTGTGGCATTGACCTGGTCTCTAATCTGAGCTGCTGTTAACCTGCGATTTCTGAGGCTGGTGACTCGGATGAACTTATCCTCCGCAGCAGAGGTGACTCTTGGTCTTCCTTTCCTGGGGCGGTCCTCATGTGATCCAGTTTCTTTGTAGCGCTTGATGGTTTTGGCCACTGCACTTGGGGACGCTATCAAAGTTTTCCCAATTTTTCGGACTGACTGACCTTCATTTCTTAAAGTAATGATGGCCACTCGTTTTTCTTTACTTAGCTGCTTTTTTCTTGCCATAATACAAATTCTAACAATCCATTCAGTAGGACTATCAGCTGTGTATCCACCTGTCTTCTGAACAGCACAACTGATGGTCCCAACCCCATTTATAATGCAAGAAATCCCACTTATTAAACCTGACAGGGCACACCTGTGAAGTGAAAACCATTTCAGGTGACTACCTCTTGAAGCTCATCAAGAGAATGCCAAGAGTGTGCAAAGCAGTAATCAAAGCAAAAGGTGGCTACTTTGAAGAACCTAGAATATAAGACATAATTTCAGTTGTTTCACACTTTTTTGTTAAGTATATAATTCCACATGTGTTAATTCATAGTTTTGATGCCTTCAGTGTGAATCTGCAATTTTTATATTCACAAAAATACAGAAAACTCTTGGAATGAGAAGGTGTGTCCAAACTTTTGGTCTGTACTGTATAAAAATTCTATGAAAATGAACAAATGAAAGTCAGACATTGCTTTTCAACCATGCTTCAACAGAATTTAAAAAAAAAAGAAAACTCATGAAACAGGCCTGGACAAAAAATGATGGTTCCCTTAATGATTCCTGAAACTGTCAATGAGACTTCTGCACTTCTCAACAGGTATTTTGGCCACTCCTCATGAGCAAACTGCTCCAGTTGTCTCGGGTTTGAAGGGTGCCTTTTCCAGATGGCATGTTTCAGCTCCTTCCAAAGATGCTCAATAGGATTTAGGTCAGGGCCCATAGAAGGCCACTTCAGAATAGTCCAATGTTTTCCTCTTAGCCATTCTTGGATGTTTGTAGTTGTGTGTTTTGGGTCATTATCCTGTTGCAAGACCCATGACCTGCGACTGAGACCAAGCTGTGGGCAGCACATTTCTCTCTAGAACCCCTTGATAGTCTTGAGATTTCATTGTACCCTGCACAGATTCAAGACACCCTGTGCCAGATGCAGCAAAGCAGCCCCAGAACATAACAAAGCCTCCTCCATGTTTCACAGTAGGAGCAGTGTTCTTTTCAAGATATGCTTCATTAATCCATCTGTGAACATAGAGCTGATGTGCCTTGCCAAAAATTTCGATTTTTGTCTCATCTGTCCATAGGACATTCTCCCAGAAGCTTTGTGGCTTATCAACATGTACAGGTGCATCTCAATAAATTAGAATATCTTTGAAACGTTTATTTCTTTCAGTAATTAAAGGGGTATTCCCACGAACATAACCATTTTTAAATTTGTAGATAATTAAAAGTTAAACATTTTTGTAAATATAAGTAATTAAACATTTTGCAGAGTTTTAAAGATTTTCTCTAAATATCTTGTGGTCACAGTCTTGTTGTCTTGATCGGTTGCCAATGGATACAACCATGAATGCAGGATCTTTCTAAGGTCAGAAAATCAGCAATGATTTCCTTATTGTGGCCGGGATATCTTCTGATACATGTAGTGTCCCTGCCTGGTAACCCAGATACAATAAGAAAATCTTGGCTGGGTTTTTGACAAGTCCCAGACCATAGAAAGTTTCTGCATTTGTGGTCGTATCCATTGGCAACCGATCAAGACAACAGACTGTCACCACTAAGAAAGTTAGAGGAAATCTTTGGAACTCTGCAGAATTTTTAATTACTTATATTTACTAAAATGTTTAACTGTTAATTATCTACAAATATAGATATGGTTATGTTCATGGGAATACCCCTTTAAATTAAAAAAGTGACCTCCTATATTTTCTAGATTCTTTACACACAGAGTGTTCTATTTTAAGTGTTTTATTTCTGTAAATGTTGATTATGGATTACAGGTAATGAAAACCAAAATCTAAGAAAATTTGAATATTGTCAAAAAGTTCAGTACTGTAAATTCAGTGTGTCACCTGCCAAGGTTTCCTAAGCCTTTAAATGGTCCCTCAGTCTGGTTCAGTAGGACACACAATCATGGAAGACGCTGATTATGAATTGTATTACTGAATTACTGAAATGAATGAACGTTTCAAAAAATATTCTAATTTATTGAGATGTATCTGTAGTTTGGCAAATTCCATTCTGGCTTTTTTAAGCTATTTCTGTGACCATTGTGGGTTTTTCTTTCATTAAACGAGGGGTACCAACAATTTTGTCCACGCGTGTGTGTGTGGTGTGTGTGTGTGTGTGTGTGTATATATATATATATATATATATATATATATATTATAGTGGCAGCTGCTGTAAGGACTAGGTTACATTGCAAAAATCATGGGGTTCAGTGTTATGAGGTTCAGTATCCCTGATGGGGGACATTAACAGTGTATGATCCTTTACCTCACAACAGAGACAAAGGGTCTTGCATAACAAAATAGGAAATAGACCATGGGCTCTATAACAAAACTTGGAAAGGGGGCCCACTAAGCAATGCCTGCTTTACCAGACAGTGGTCCACAGTAACTAACTGATATATCTTAAGCCAGTCTAGGTAAAGTGAATAGTTGGAGTGATTTGCTCCAAATTTATTAAAAGGTGGTGCATCTAAAACCATGTATGCCTGTTATGTAACATGTACAGTATGTTTGTTATGAGCAACTGCATGGGGCTGTGCTTGCAGTACCTTACCCAGATGTCATAGTGCCCTGTCCATCAAACAGTCAAAGCCTGCCCACCAACTTGTTGAACAATACAGGAAGTGAGAAGAAAAGACAAGCAAACTGTTGAGAGAGGGAGATGGCAAAACCCCTTTAAGAGTGTTTTCCCACAAATCAAAGATACAAATGTGATTTTCCTTACCTTTCCCCTTACCTGGTCATATCCAGATATGTAATTTGCAAGATGATAGGACAACATTGTTTTGTGATATTGTTTCACAAACTGATATCCTATATGTGCCTGTGTTTGGCTACCCAATGGTAATGTGAATTGCAGTCTTTACGAGTTTAGTTAGCATATAATAATGTTGCATTGATTTAGTTTAATGATAAATTGAAGTTAAGGGTGAACATACCTGTACATTTAAATATTCTCTTATCACAAAGACGTGTATGCATTCATAAAAATGAAATATAGGGGTCAGTAGGTCTGTAATAATTAAGTATTATTTGGGCAGCTATCCAACCCAATGTAGGCCTCCCATTTCCTTATGATAATCAAATCTATAAAATACATTTATCTGCAGTTCTTCCTTTATGCTAAAGATCTTCTCTGTGTTCATTAATTAAAATATGTTCAATAAAAGGTCATATAGATTGTGGATTTCTCTTAATTCCAATGCCATAGGCCTTCATCTTCTCATTAGCATTTCAATAAAGTAGCATATAAGATATCATATTTTAATATGTCTCTTTTCTTGTATACTCATATTATTGCTTTAAACTTAAGTGACAATTTTACTGTACCTCGCAAGTTATAGATCATTAAGCAGAAAAAAATGTTGCCAGTTCCTGCTATTTTACCATCTTACCCCATCTTGTCTCATTAGGGAGAATTGATTGAGCATGAAGGTGTTCCCTGGCTGTCACTAGATAAAGTAGGTGTACTTGGCTTTCATCTGTTCTGAATTCTCCTTGTCTCATTATCCTTACAAGGTCAAACTCTATGACACAGAGATCGCTTGCTTAGCACTATGTCTGGTAATTATTGCCTGCTAGCCTTAACCATAAGTGAATATGGCATCAATGAAATAAGGCGGTAAGGAGCAGAACCAAAATGAAGTTAATATCCAATTTAGAAAACTGTTACAAAATGAGTGTGATTCTTTAAAAGTAATAGAAAAGTTTCACATACAGTTTCATACTGTTTGATCTTAATATTCAGAACTTTTTGTTTAAGGTTACATGTTTTTGTAATTTTTTTTTTAGCAGTGCTGCCGCAGCCACAAGTATGGGGAACTTACTGCATACTGTATAATAATAGGGGTTGTCCGGTCAATAAATTAAAAAGGGGTCACCATGGCATAAAGAAAACAAAAGAAGATTTTCATCTTACCCATCCCTTCCAATTCTGACATTTTCAGGGTTCCTCTGATCGCTGATTCCAAGTCCTTCCCAAAACACAGAAAATGACCATCTGAGGTGGGTCACCCTGGTCAAGTATGAGTGCTATTGTTGTGAAGTGATAGCATCTAGAAGTAAAGGAGAAGACCATGGAACTCGAAGAGTGGGGCCACTGAGTGCCAAACTATTTGGCACGTAGCCTATTGCTCTATTGTAGCACTCACTATTGAGTTACATACTGTTTCAGGAAGTGACATCAGCAAAAGAACTGTGTGTCAGACGCCTTATGAAATGGGTTTCCAAGATTACCATGCACAATGCTAAGCACTGACTGAAGTAACGTAAAATATACCACCACTAGACTCAGTCTGATGTACAAATATGAGTTTGGTGGATGACTAGAGACCCTTACCTACCAGAAATAGGTAGTGCTTACTGTAAAATTTGGTGGATAAAGGATAATAGTATGAGCCTTTTTCAGGGTTTGGGCTAAACCCCTTATTCCCAGTAAAGGTAATGTTAATGTGATAGCACACAGAGACATTTTTGATAACCGTAAGTGTCTAACTTTTTGGCAAAAGTTTTTGGAAGGCTGTTTCCTGTTCCAACAGGGAGAGAGGTATAAAAACATGGTTTGACTAGTTTTGTGTGGAGGAACTCTGTAGACCAGCAAAACTCTCAAACTTCTCTGGATGATACACTGCCTAGGTCACTGTTGGTCTTTATCTCATGGTGTTTCAACACAAAGAGGAAATGCCTGGAGATGCCAACTCAGGAAATCACTGGCTGAGTCTTCAGATAGTAAATTCCAGTGGGGACCAAGGCAACAGTGGAACTGAAGCAGTAGGGAGTCAACAAGAGGTGAGTATTTGTTCATTTTTTTAACCACTTTAGAGCATTTTTAAAAAAATATTTCTCCCTTCAAAATATTATTTTTATTAGTACAACATAATGTATTAAAAAAAAAAATCAACTGACCATTTCTGATATACAAGAAACCATAAGCTGTTATGCAGCTCCATTTCCAGACCCACGGTCACATGACCATCAGGGCCCGAGGTCTGTATCAGCCCACATCACAAGTTTTAGACACATCATTAAGTGCCACCTATGCAAAAATTACCACAATGGAAAGCAAAAACTGTTTCATTTTAATTTTTAATAGCACTTTGACAACATGAAAAATGGGAAAAAATTTAAATAGCATTAAAATAAAACCCTATGTGTCACCGGAAAAAGATGCAAAATTTATTTTAATAAAAATGGGAAAAAATTTTATAGCCCTCAAAACCGCATGTATGAAAAAAACTGAAAATGTGATTCTGAACCAGGCAAAATGGCCCAGTCCTGAAGTAGACTGTGTAAAAACAGTAATCCAGATGCTGTCTTTTGCGTACTTTCTCTCCCAAAGCTGGGGCAGTACTCCTCAGTCTCAATTCAGCCAGGTGTCCTAAATTCCAAATTAGCATCTGAAATTTTCTTGGCAGGTTTCCTTTAACTTGACTTTTTCAATAGTATGGGCTGTAAGTTTAAAATATTTGCTGCATCTGTATTTTGCACTTAAACTCTCATAGCTAAAAGCTCTCCTGATCATTCCCAAGGGTAAGGGTAAGTGGCATCTTAGTATAAGGGCAAACTATCAAATTCCAGTGTAAAACAGTGGCCAATAGTAGTTAATTCATAGAAAACAACGGAATCCTGACACTAGTACATAAAACCTGAAATATTATTTCTTTCAAGAAAGGAACCCAGACTCCTTATAAATCTGTGACGTAATTAAACCCTTAAAGATATTTCTTTTCTCGGACCTTTAGGACATAGCAATTGTTTTTGCATCACTACATTCTAAGGACCATAATTTATATATTTTAGCATTGAAGTAGCTGTGTGAGGACTTGTTTCTTGCGGGATGAGTTCAATGACATTATTGTAATTTTTTTCCAGATTAGGAATAGGATATAAACAACAAATCTTCCATTTTTAACCCATTCACTATAATATAAATATATCATATATGTATGGCTATTTTTCTATTTGTTTATGTAAATGTGCATTAAAGGGCCTGTACTATATCTTTATAGTAGGGTACATGATACATGTCATGCTATGACAATTAACTCATTTATGGCCATCCTTCTCTGCATCAACTCCAGTTCAGTTATGTTTTCCTTATATTGTCCATAACAGTGCACAAGATTCTATGTGTGCTCTGACTAGTAGATTGCGAGAGATAAACTACAGATGTGTTCACACCTAACTGATCTCCAATTTAGTTACAGACTCCAATTTCTCATGAACCAATTCAACACAATATCACGGCATGCTAACAAAAGCCTTCAAAGGCTGCAATTCATAACCAGTGTGGTCACACACAGACAAATACACAGTTTATCATAGTTAGAATATCACTTTGTTAACTTATGAAACGATGTTGTTTTTAGAAAATCTGCTTAACTTGTGATACACATATCAGGATATTTCCAGCCAAGAGGACAGATAATGTTCTTGCTATGTGCATCTATCTGCCTCTTTTGATGTATCCCATTGCCTTGACAGCAGATGGGTGGCAGTGGTTGCTAAAGTTAACTGTCCACCAACATCAGGAAGTCCCTTTCAGGGTCAGTTTTGCCCATTGTTTTACAATTTACCACATAATTCTACAATTATGTATTAAATAGTCTGTAAACCTTTTTTTATCAGCAAAAATTTAATTTGGCACATTTATGAAGACTGGCATTATTAACCATACGAGGTTTCTTTCGACAAAAATATTCAACCATCTGGAAGTATACATTGGGGTCTCCTAAGACTCCACAGTAAATTCCTGGAGGCCCAGAGGTGGTGAGAAAAAATAACAGACACTAATACTCATGTTGCCTAACCTTTCTTGGGTTTCCTTGCGGTGTCCAGCAGTTCCCCTGCGTCCTCTTCATGCATCTTCCAGCCTCTGGATGATGTCACGCACACAAGGATCATAGCTGAGTCCTGTGATTGGGCCTCAGCTGTCAGGTGGGGCCGCATGAATGTGACAACCCTGGGTCTGATGCCAAGATGCATGACGTCAGCCAGAGGACTGAAGTGGACACCAAGAGACCGTCGGACACTTAGGAGAGGTGAGACAAGGAATAAGTGTTTATTATTTTCCCTAACCTTGTCTACTTATTATACTTGGTGTCAAATCCAGTTCTAAACTAATAGGTCCACTCATCCCTATTGCCAAGATATCATCAATATGCAGTTGAGCTCTTTGGCGCAATGAAGGCAATGTTGCTTACCTCCTTGGAGAAATGGCAACAGCTTTGCATGTTGACAAAAACATTTCAGCAATGGAAAGACCAATTCACAAGAAGAAAACACAGATTGATTTAGGTGACCCTAACCTATCTATCTGCAGGTCTGGGTTGATATGTTGAGTCCTGGTGACAGACTCCCTTGAAGACATTAGGAGTGCCTGATACCATTTTTCAGTGAATGCCTACATTGACTACAGCTCTATCTATATGCATATTTAAAAAATATAAAATGTCAAAATACCTTAACAAGAAAAGGTTCTGTTAGCCCTTTTGGAGAACTTAAAAATGCGACATAGACCTATAAACGCAAGTGAGAAGGATGAGTCTCCCTCACAAGTCACAAACCAGACTAATGTCCCTTATAAAGGCACATCATTTCATAAGTCAGTAGTAATGTCACTTGTAATGAATTATGATGGCACAAGACCATGAGTAATGTCTCATGTTAAGTAACACAATGTTACAAATAATGATACAGAATGTCAGAGGCAGGAGTGATGTCTTTTCTAAATGCACATCATTACACAAAGTCAATGGCAGCTTTCATGAAGGAACATGAGGAGTAATAAAGTAACAGTATGCCTCAAAGACAGGGGAGGTATGTGCTGTAAAGGTACAAGATGTCAAAAAGCTTTTTCATTGTTCTTATTAATCCATGTGATAATAATTCAGAAGTGGTTTAACTAAATGACAAAAAGATACTGTTTTTTGTGAAGGTGCATTATAAAGCCAAGGCCCAAGTCTCTTGTCACCAATGAGGAAGGTAATATTCTATTGCAAACCAGGGATAAGGTCACAAAGCAATGGTAATGTCATTATTATAAATTAGAATCACATGATGTTACAAAGCCACAATTAATGTCTCTTATAAATCCATGTGATGTAAAAAAAATCAACATTTGCCTTTAGTATAAATGAGTGAAGCAATTCTGATCACACCAGATTCCATCCAAATTTTATATAAGGTTCATCACCCACAAATCACAATTATACTCTGGGGTCTGTTTATACCCTAGTATAATATGTGAGGCCCTGGGGAGGTGTAGCAATAATCAGTTTATACTCACCTTGCTTCACCTCTCCTGGTCATCCTAATGGGAGGGCCCCGACATCCTCTTCCAGCCACTTGGCTGACGCCATGTGCCCCAGGGTCACTGCTGTGGCCAGTGACTGAGCCTCAATAGTCACCTGGGCCACATCACCGTCATCATGCTTAGACGCATGCATCATGACATCAGCACAACCCCAGGGCACGTGACATCAAACAGGAGGCTGGAAAAACACGTTGAGCAATCGCTGGACGCTGCAAGGAGATGCCCAGGAGAGTTGAGACAAATAATGGTTTATTATGTATCTGGACCTCCTCTACACTTTGCAAGCAAGTTCAGCCCGAAGCTTGCAAAGTGTAGAGGAGGTCCAGATATATAATAAACCATTATTCAAAGATATTTGTTGAAAAGAATCTCATAAAGTTTGCCCATCTCTAGTCTTTAGCTGTGGCATAACCAGAATTGATATAATTTCTATAATAGTGTAATTGTGTGTTATTATTTCACATTGCTAGGAGGAATGTAACTACTAAACTACGGCAAGACAGCAATTTTGGTGGCGACTCCAGTCTCTTGTAATGAGCTGTGCACCTGTGTGTTCATCACATGACCATGGACTGTACATCACATGTCAGTAGATTGATTGGGAGTAAGCAGAGCGAATGACAGAAAGCAGATATCTAGAAAAACTTTTTATTATACAAACAATAACATTTGTCTCTGAATATGGATTTTAACCCCTTAACGACGCAGGGCGTAATAGTACGTCCTGCGTCGCATGACGATGTATGGAGAGCGCTCAGGAGCTGAGCGCTCTCCATACACCGCGGGTGTCGGCTGTATAATACAGCCAGGACCCGCAGCTAACAGCAGCGATCGGTGCCTGCACCGATCACGGCTGTTAACCCTTTAGATGCCGCGGTCAAACACGACCGCGGCGTCTAAATTGCGGAGCCGACAAGGGCGCTTGGTTGCCATGACAGCCGGGAGCCTATTGAAGGCTCCCAGGCCTGTCATTTCAGTATAACTATTACACGATGCCAGAGGCATCGTCTAATAGCAGTGAAGGCATTTTGCTATTCACTGCGATACAGTAGTATCGCAGTGAATAGTACGATCGATCAGACTCCCTAGGTTTCAAGGTCCCTAGGGAGTCTGATCATACAAGTAAAAGTATAAAAAAAAAAGTTTTTAAAAGTATGTAAAAATTAAAAAAAACACAAAAGTTCAAATCACCCCCCTTTCCCTAGATCAGATATAAAAGTAAATAAACAAAAGTAAACATAAACACATTAGGTATCCCCGCGCTCCAAAATGCCCGAACTATTAAAATATTAAAATATTTATCCCATATGGTGAACGGCGTAGCGGGGAAAAAAAATCAAAATGGCCAAATAGCGTTTTTTTCAACACTTTGTCTCCTATAAAAAATTGAATAAAAAGTGATCAAACCATCAGATCTTTCCCCAAGTGGTATCAATAAAAACGTCATGTTGTCCCGCATAAAAAGACGCCTTACCCAGCTCCATACAAGTAAATATGAAAAAGTTACAGGTGACACAATATGGCGATGCAAAATTTTTTAAAAGGTATCAAAACATTACCAATACTATATAAATTTGGTATCGCCGTGTTCGTACTGACCCACAGAATACAGGTAACATGTCATTTTTACCACACAGTCAATGGTGTAAAAATTAAACCCATATGAATTTGGCGCAAATGCAGTTTTTCTCCAATTGCACCTCATTCTGAATTTTTTTCCAGCTTCCCAGTACATTGCACAGAATATTGAATAGTGACATTACAAAGTACAATTTGTTTCGCAAACAATAAGCCATCATGTGACTCTGTGAACTGAAAAATGAAAAAGTTATGGCTCTTGGAATGTGGGGAGGGAAAAATGAAAATGCAAAAACAAAAAATGGCCCGGTCATTAAGGGGTTAAAGTAGGCAACCCCTTTAACCAGTTCCGTACCACCCATAGACTATATACATCCAGGCAGTCCACTATTAACTCTACAAGGACATACCCATACATCCCTGCAGTGTTAAGCAGCTGCACGAAATTATGGTGCCAGAGCTCCTGTAGAGAAGGCATGGACAGTAATAAACTGCCCATGTATACACAGCTCTGCAGTTATGGACAGGAGGCTGAATTCCTCCCGTAACTGGGGCTAAATGTATTAGCCCCAGTTACATGGGAAATTAGCCCCCACGAAAAAATACTGTAAAAATGCCACTCCCCCCCCCCCTTCCTCACCAATGGTCTATTATGACCTTATGGGGACACAAAGAAAAAAAAAAATAAATTAAAGTAAAATAATTTGCTACATCCACATCACAGATTCTAGCCCCACCCCCGACAACTAAATAATAATGACTGTAATGGAGAGGGAAAACCTTTTTAAATAGTCTTTTAGCAGCACTTTGTGGTGTTAAAAAAAAAAAGAAAGCACTGAAACATGTGAAAAACAGGCACGTTTCCCCTTCTTTTTTGTTTACATTTTCCCAGAAATAAAAAAAATAGAAAAAGCATGCAAAAATAAAAATAACATAAAAATAAAGCCCTTTGTTTCACCAAATAAAGACGCAAAAATAAGTTTAATAACCCAAATGAAAAAATGTTATAGCCCTCAAAACCGCATGTACGAAAAAACCCAAAAATGTGTCTGGTCCTGAAACTGGCGTGGTACTGAAGTGGTAAAGTAGTTGAAACAGAGCTACTGTATACAATGGCCAAATCACCCATGTGAACGCTTAAATTAGTAAATCAATTAATTAATAAAACTCAACACATAATTAGATTTAACTGCTCAAACATATTGGGGAGAATCTACTAAAATTGTCATTTCTTTTGCTAGTCATATTAAAGACCTTGAATTGGGCAAGGCACGTCTGAACTATCAAGAGGCCCTGGCCTCTTCATAAATCAGGTGTAGGAACATGTGCCAGAATGGAAATCCACACCAGTCATTAACTGCCATAGATTTACCATTGTTGTGAAAGTTACAATATACACACGTGGACAAAATTGTTGGTACCCCTCGTTTAATGAAAGAAAAACCACAATGGTCACAGAAATAACTTGAATCTGACAAAAGTAATAATATATGAAAATTCTATGAAAATGAACAAATGTAAGTCAGACATTGCTTTTCAACCATGCTTTAACAGAATTAAAAAAAAAAAGAAAACTCATGAAACAGGCCTGGACAGAAATGATGGTTCCCTTAACTTAATATTTTGTTGCACAACCTTTTGAGGCAATCACTGCAATCAAACGATTCCTGCAACTGTCAATGAGACTTCTGCACCTCTCAGCAGGTATTTTGGCCACTCCTCATGAGCAAACTGCTCCAGTTGTCTCGGGTTTGAAGGGTGCCTTTTCCAGACGGCATGTTTCAGCTCCTTCCAAAGATGCTCAATAGGATTTAGGTCAGGGCTCATAGAAGGCCACTTCAGAATAGTCCAATGTTTTCTTCTTAACAACTCTTGGGTGTTTTTAGCTGTGTGTTTTGGGTCATTATCCTGTTGCAAGACCCATAACCTGCGACTGAGACCAAGCTTTCTGACACTGGGCAGCACATTTCTCTCTAGAATCCCTTGATAGTCTTGATATTTCATTGTACCCTGCACATATTCTGTGCCAGATGCAGCAAAGCAGCCCCAGAACATAACAGAGCCTCCTCCATGTTTCACAGTAGGGGCAGTGTTCTTTTCAAGATATGCTCCATTTTTCCGTCTGTGAACATAGAGCAGATGTGCCTTGCCAAAAATTTCGTTTTTTGTCTCATCTGTCCATAGCAAATTCTCCCAGAATCTTTGTGGCTTGTCAACATGTAGTTTGGCAAATTACTTTTGTCAGATTCAAGTTATTTCTGTGACCATTGTGGGTTTTTCTTTCATTAAACGAGGGGTACCAACAATTTTGTCCATGTGTGTATATGCCAGGCCAAGGCAACCCCAGCCCACTCTGCTCACAGAAAGTGGAAAGTGGGGCACAAAGAGGATTTGGTGCATCTTTGGCACAAGAAAAGGTTTTGTGCCAAAGATGCGCCACATTAACACCCATCTATTCTGGTATAAATGGGTTCATAAATTCCCCCAATAGCCAGTTTAAAGTTTTTAAAATTATCTGATATGGTATCTGAACAAAGTTTACTACATAGTTATGGAACCAGAACCAACTTTACTGTAAAGCTGTGGTATCAGGTTACTTCATATGTATGGTAGCAGAACCAAGCTTACGGTACAAGAGCCAAAGCTCTGCATGGATATGGTGCCATAACCAAAGTTGCTGCATAATTACAATAGCATATCTGAAATTACTACATAGATATGGTAACAGACCAAGCTTATTACCTACATACGGTACTTGAACTAAGTTTTCTACATAGGTATGGTACCAGGACCAAGTTTACTGACCAATAAGTACAGGATAAAAATTGAAGTTTGCAGTTCTGTTATATACAGGTTTAAAGAAGTGGTACTCAGCAGTATCTATATATTAAGGATTAGACTAGGTTCCCTTTTCTGGCAAACAACTATTGTTCTGACCCATCAAAAGACCAGAACAACAGATGTTAAAGTTTGCCTGATTGTAATGTATACAAATAGAAGATTTTCCATTTGTATGTGGAAAATAAAATTATAAAATAAAAATGGAAGGCAATGGCCCTCACGACATAACATAACCCTTCAGCTAGGTGTCATTATTTTACACGGGTTGTGACTGCTCCACTTGAGTTGTATCCTTCTTTATTTTCCCTTTTGATTATATGTTCTTGTATATCACTATTGTATCACATTTTTTGAAAAATTTATAAAACTTTGAATAAGAAAATAAAAACAGATCTGTCATCAGCCTTCTTGGGTTTTTTAGACAGACAATAATATTGCAACATGAAAACCGATGGAAGGGACTTCCCATTTTTAGTTCCCACATATTCAGTATTAGATAACTGGTAGTGTGCATATACACAGGATAAGAGCAAATATACATGTATACACACCCAGAAAGCCAAAGATACACACACACCTACCTACACTTGTTCTCTGGCAGACTTTTCCTTGGTGGAATTTTCCAAGGGCTTCACGATCTTTAAAGGTCCTTGAATGGCCCCTTCAAACATCTACACTTGGAGCCCTGCATAGATGTTTGCAAAGTATAGAGGTTTGCAGGCCCTACTCCTCACTAACCTCAAAGTGTTGATATAAAAGTTTGTAGGTTAGAGGGCCCCCCAAGAGCCTTGGCTATGTTATAATCCACCATTCAATGTATGCAGTGTTGAGAAATACAGCCCTCACTACCCCCACTATGCCATGACTCTGGTACTCTCATTGTGTTCATGCTGTGCTTTTAATATGCAGCATGGTCTATGATCATAGCCTTAGAAGTTCCTTTTTATAATTTGATGAAGCAGAGGGCACTTGTCTTAAGAGAGTCGAGGAACACTGACCTACTGTAGATGATTACAAAACCGTGAGATGGGACAATATTCTATAGACATAAGACAAGAGTAGCATTAGGCAACATACAAATGTGGTTCTGTACTGCTGAGCTTTAGGCACTACATGTGCCACCATATGGTACCTCCTTATGGTACTGGATTTTTCCCTAGAAGAAAAACCTCTGTGAGAAGGTATACAGAGATACAGTATAGACTTTAACCTGTACACTTCTGAACAATGGTTGAAAATTGATGACTATGTAACTGTAATAGACTGATTCCTTGGAAATCCAGGGAAAGAATCTACTGGATGGCACAATACACCTATGGCATAACCATTTTCTGAAACTTTGGTTAGGGATGAGGTACTTGGCTGGTCCCAGGGCTTAGCTACCTCTATCAACTCCATTGATTGATTTCCTGAACAATGTCTAGTGGGAGTGGAACCAAACACAATGGGAATAGTTGGAGGTACAATTGCTATGAAAGATGAAAGGCCGTGTTGTAACTCAAGAGATCCCAGATAACCCAAAACTTTGGTTCCATTTACAGTGATAATGGTAATGGTTGGTCTCCTTACTGTCCAATGACAGACCATCTATTCTCTGATAAAGAGGTATGTACTTGTATGGGCTCTCCACTGGTCTGCGCTATCCTTGTGCTCTGGATCACCAGAGAGCACATCATACAATCTATAGGAGGATAGGATTTAAGGATTACGTCTGCTGTGCCGGAGGCTATCTATTTGTAAGTTCCATATGGGTAACAGTCTAATTAAATCCAGAGATAGTAAGAATACACACTTTTTACTTAGTAACCTTTTTCATCTGTTCATACCCTTAAGGGCCAGTGCTTTTTTATCTTCAGCTTTACTTGTATTTTATCATGTTGGGCTTTTGCATGACGTCATTTTTAGATTATAATAAAGGTTAATTTTTTTTTGCCAGTTACCTTAGTTATTAAAGCTAGTGTGCAGGGAGCCATACTCTGCCATAGTCATTTCAGAATGGGCATGAGGCAAACCACAACCACATTAGATAAATTCACCAGATCCTGTAAAGTAATGATGTAACAGTAAGTTAACTATATGAAGAAAATATAACAACAGTTGCTTGTTTTCTGGACCAACCTGTGGTGAACTGGAAAAACAGACTCTGGAGAAGCAATGGAATTAATGGCAATAGTCCCATATATGCCCACATGGGGGTCAATCCACAATCCACCAAGATAAGCTGAGGGTCAGATAACTATGAGAGGGTCAGATAACTATGAAAGAGTCAGATAACTATGATCAGACAGGATTGTAGAACCGTACAACTGAGAATCTGAAAGGGTAGTCAGTAGAGATGGGAAAACCTTTGAAGATTTGCTTCATTTCAGGTTTGGACAAGTCGATCCTCTGATTTGTTTCCGTCCGATCTTGTTCGGATAGAACAGCAAGTGAAATTATCATACTTTGGAGTGTCTTCAGACCCCAGAGTGTAATAGGTGGAGGCCCAGGGAATGTGTAAAAAAATAACAAACATTTATACTCGCCTTCCCTCATCTCTCCTTGGGGCATCTGGCACTCTCTCATGGTCTTCTTCTGTCCTATTCTGGCCTCCTGGGTAACGTCATGACTCATAGCGCACCATGTGATTGGGCCTTAGCAGTGACTGTGGGTGTAAGATGGCACCCAGGAGGCTGAAAGAGACCAGAAGAGTACCAGTACCGAAAGAGAGCACCAGATGCTGTTAGGAGGCCCAGAAGAGGTGAGGTAAGGTGAGTATAAATGTTATTTTTTTACACTTCCCCTGGGCCTTCACCTATTACACTATGGGATCTGAAGTGACTCCAGAGTATAATAATTTTCGACGAATACGAAACTTTTGGAAAATTTGGGTCAAATACACTTGGTTTTCTCATCTTGGGAAATGGTTTGCTCATCTCTAGTAGTCAAAAAGTCATATCACAGCAATTTAAATAGAATCTGTCACCAGGTCTAAAAAAGCCAATGACATACATAATCTGATACAAATCCGTTCAGACATTCCAAAGACATAAGTCCTTTTAGTATTGATGAAAATTAAGGTGGTAAGACTGCATGACATACAGCACACTGAGATCCCGCCCCCAGAGAAACCACAGTGTTACCGCCCACTTGGCTAGTATACCCTAATTTGCATTAACTCTAAAAGGGCTTATATCTTCAGAATGGCTGAATGGATCTGGATAAGCAAAACACCAAAATGCTCAGAGTGACCGCACCTATCAGATGATGTATGTCGTTGGGCTGGTGACAGGTCCTCTTTAAATTCAGTCAGTAGCAAGTACAAAATCAAATACAGATACAAGCGCTTACCATATAACTAGAACTGAGATCATGTAACTAAATTACTTTTCTAACCCTTTCTTTCATTGGCTAAAATAGACATTAGCTCTGTGCATGCGCCGCTTGACATACACATCAAAGCTGTCACAAGACTCATTGTAGTGGCACTTGTGGGGAAAAAAACGGTGACAATGCAAAAGAATATTTAAATAAATACTTACATTATTTCTAATCTACAGGTTATCCAGTTTTAGTCTTAAAGAACCTATCCTTTAAATAACATAGGTAACCTCTGCCTATATTTTAGCTAAGCGCTATACTATGGTGGCCTTTTAAATTTTGGGCAGGCAGGCAGTACAACATAACAAACTATTCTAGAAATAATGAAAAAGAGCCACTACAATTGATCACAGTAACGCGGAAAGTACACATTTACATCAAGTCAGTAGGGATGAAAAAAGATTTAAGTATTTTTTCCATAAATTATTTTTTACAATAACTATAAAAGTTATATAGCACATAAAGGGCTGTGAGAAGTAGACATTTTACTGTATGTGTATTGCTCGGAATACTCTCTGAAATATAAATGTGACAATCAGACATCTGAGCGCTCTTCCTGGCAATCGCAAAACCAAAGATTAAATTCCGAACTTAATAAGTTTTTAGGATAATGGCGCATTCCTAATATGTAATGTGTCGCATTAATATGTGATCGAAACAACTGCAATTTCACAAAAAATTCCCGGAAATCGAACAGCAAGATACTGGATTTGTAAATATTCAATCACTTTTACATAATAATCTGATATGTAGCCTCCTCAATTCACATTTTACACAGGGCAGCGCTAACGCCGTATTATTTTACATGCGCAATTCAGTCTAAGTGCTCATCACAAAGAATTACCTCGGTTTACATTTTCCAAGGGACCAGAAAACATTTTGAAAAAGAAGGAATATGAAACGACTGAAAAATCCAGAAGCATCTCAAACTTTAAGAAATATATGGGAAATATGCATAGAGTAATTTGTAATGTGCATATAGCATATAATGTTACAGTTTCTGCAGAGAGTCAGGTATCCATACCTAATGGGACTACATACAATGCACAACTATTTCATCTCTAAGGTTCCATTTAAACAATGCAGTTTGCTGAAAAATTGCATGTTATTTTAAATTTGGTTGCATATGTGTTTTTTTAGAAATGCATGTCTTATACAAGGTTTTTATATAAAAATGCATGGGTTTTTTTTTTTTTTTTTTTTTTTTTTTTTTTTAAAGCACTGTGTAAACCCAACCTGTAAATGATATAGCAGAGCTGAAATTTGTGAATTGGCCTCATTGACCTGTCACCACTCATGACATGTCTGTTTTAGTAACTTCTTATTATTCTAATTATTCACACCAACTCTGAGACATTTTTTCTGATAGCTTTGCACTGTGCTGTTCCTCTGTCACTCCTCCTGAATAATTATGAATATATTGATAATTGATAACCATACAATTTGTAAAGAGCTACAGAATATGTCAGCGCTATATAAATAAAATGTATTATTATTAATTGGGTGTTACCATTCCCCTTGTCCCTACACAGACACTGGCACAGGACTTTTTCCTAGTTTTTTTTTTTTTTTAATGCTGTGGCCAGATGTTAGCTGTAAGGCAATAGGGAAATATGAAAGACAACACAAATAGTGCATTTTTAAAGCAATTTTACCTACTTTTTGATGTGATTATTAGATACTTGCTTTTCAATGCAATTGTGGTAACCTTCCTCAATACAATAAAGCTATCACTATCACACCAGTACAATTGCAGGGAGTGCATCAATCCTGCCCTGCCATGGGTAGACATTGTTCCAGGGACACACGGTCAATAGAGCATAATTTCTAGAATATGTCACTGGTTCCAATGATAAAAATATCAGTCACCACTTCAGCAGTTTACATGACAAGGCAACTATTTGTCTTTAGTTGCTAGAAACCACAGGCAGGCTGTAGCAGAAGACCTTTCAGAAGCCTACCATAGCAGGCATACCATCTATAGATTACATAGTATGGAGTTGTATACCAAGAGGGTTGCCTTGCCACAATGGACACTGTTGACTGCTGCTTACAAAAGAGCATGCGTGGTCTAGTGTGGTCTGCTTTGACACAAAACAGACAAGTCCATGTTTAGATTCACTCTGTGTCTTCTAGTGGGGATTGAAGAAAGATAGTGTAGTACTGTGTTAGCAATCAAAAATCAATATGGTATCAATGGGCATCAAAAGGGAACACATAGAAGCAAAAAGAAAAAAAAAATGATTAGCTATTAGCTGCTTTATTAAAGATGTATGACAGGTGTTTGTGTGCCATCTTGGGAATGTCAACCACCTCCTACGGCTCTTCAGATGTTTAAATGGGTTATTCAACTGCTCAAAATTGATGGCCTATCCTTAAGAATCTTACAAATCTTAAGTATCTTTTAGATTGGTGTTGGTCCAACTGTTGGGATCCCCACAGATCAGCTGTTTCCCAGAGTGTGCAGCTCCAGGCATTGTTTCCATGCCAGGTCACTCAGTGTACTTTTAGTAGCAGTAGTTACCAGTATTGCAGTGGTGTCCATTCAAGTCTACCATTACATTACCTATAACCGATGCTACTAAATGTACAGTGAGTGAGCAGCGTGGCGTCCAGCATGTACACAATGCTGGGAGACGTGTGCTACAGGAAACAGCTGATCTGCAGACACCACACCACCCCAACAGATATCATAACTTAAAGCGTAACTAAACTATAGACTTTCTGGCAGCATTTGTGCCATTAATAAATATTATAATATACTTTACGAACATATTTTGTCTCCTTTCTGTGAAATCCTATCTTATCTAATGCAATTCTGTCCCCTGTGTTTTCTTTCCCTTGTTTTTCAGTACAGAAGTAACCTGTAAACTGAATCTGGGTGGGTGTCACTTTAAACAGTTTAGTAAGTATAAAACGCAGAATAGTGCTTTTGGTGTCATATGAAAGAAGCTCATACAGGTTTTATTCTGTATCTTTTCCAGAAATATCATTAGTTAAAAAAACAGCCAGGATTGGTATATTCATATACATACAGCTGCTCCCAGTCCTGACTGTGTTTTTAACTGATGCTACTCTTGGAAATAACACAGAAAAGCAATCTTGGTGTCATATGAAAGAAGAGAATCTCATGTTTCTTATGACTCCAAAATCACTGTTTTATAGTTTGAAAGATTAAACTGTATTATTATTATTACCCAGCATTATTAGAGCCCATACATCCTTACTCCAGTGAGAAGCCAGTGAGAACAGCAAAGCAAAAGAAAGTAGAAGTGACAGAAATGGATTGCAGGCAGGATTTCACATAAAGGAGCCACAATCCATTAACAAAGTATATTACAATATTTTTAATCTCACAAATGCTCCCAGAAAATCAAACATTGTTCCAAAGTTTAGTTACAATTAAAGGAAAACCCACCAATTTTTAAAAGGTGGATAACCCCTTTAACACAGCATTAGTGCTAGAGTATATATTATATATTACTGATTATATATCAATGCTGAATATACTGATGGATATAGATTATTATCATTCCTTTCTCAATATCACTAGAACAGTGGGGCATGGCATAAAGTGCGCCTTGATGGTTATTTCAAGATGTGTTTCTTCTTATTCTGACCAAGGCGAAGAAAATACAGTTTATTGCTTTGTTTTTTACCTTCAAAGTATCCATGAACCCATAGGTACTCGAACGATAGAGAGCCGGACCGCTAAAACAGCAGTTAACCACGAACACCCGCAGACCCTGTAGATTATAATGGGTTCCGCCGGGTGTCGTTTTTATACTGAAACCGCCAATCCTCCATGCAGGACTTTTCTCTCCACCGATTTTCGTTGGCTTCTGCAGTGGAATCTCTAGCAGAGACTGGTGTAGATGTGAACCTAGCCTAAGACCGGTTGCAGACGACCATGCTGCAGCCGACCTGCTGTGATTTAAAGGCACGGGCAGCACATGTGGGACACGGGGGTGTCCCGGTGTGCTGCCCGTGCTCGGGCCGTGCTTCCGCGGCTACTTTCATAAATGAATAGGAGCCACGTAAGCATGGGCCGCAAAATAGGACAGGAATGGGACCATGAAATTCACAGTCGTGTGTACGGGCCCATAGAAAAGAATGGGTCAGTGTGCTCTCCGTGAAATACACAGATAGTACATTGACCCACAGCACGGTCGACTGCAACAGGCCTTAGAGAAAGGTTTAAGTTCCTACAATGTCATGAAAAGTGAAAGTTTCATTAAATATTATAAAAGTGGTTTATGTGTCTAAAACTTGCAGCCACAAATCCACTAGACATAAATGACTTATCCAGGCACTTAGCACTGCATTGACTAAATGAGTCATAAACTAGTATTGTGAGATTAATCTACAGGGTTTTCCACATGTCTGGAACTCCTTTTTTTGTTAATATATATATTATTACCAGTAGATGGCGCTGTGGAATTGGAATTGTGTGATAATCTAGCTATGTGGCTCAGCACAACATAGAAAATCCTAACCATTGTATATTACATTATTTTATAGTATATATATATATACATTATTCTCCATGAGATTTGCAGTGTTGTGTATTGCAGTGTATCTGTCTTATGCAATAGTGCTATTTTTTCTACATTTCTGTGCACCAGTGATACCAAATTTGAACAATCTGTAGGACTTCATAAGGAAAAGTGTAAAGTTTGCTTTGTGATTTTTACATTACTTGGGGAAAATCTATTTCAATACAAAGAAAACTAGGCATAATAAATAGCAATAAGACTTTTTGCACATACAGTTAGGTATCTATTCAAGTTTTGCCACTTTTGTGGGAAACATGGATCAGATTGGTTGCTTTCACCTGTCCAATCCTATCATATAACACGTGTGTTTGTCTGGGCTGAATATGGTGGTTACTGGTGGAATTGGGGTTGATAACTGTTATCATAAATGCTTTAAAAGGAGTCTCGCACCAACAATAAACTTACATGCCATTGTAGGGGTGGCTAGTGACATAGTGAACATACCATTTTTGTCAAAGTACAATTTTGCTGCTGAAAAGATTTTTTAATCAGTGTGCAAATAAGTTGTTCCATGGCCCATGCCTACCAGAGTACCTGTTTTTGCCTGTGATCAACTCCCAGTGCTTCCCCCTGACATACAGATTCACAGGTGCCATGTTTCAAAACATGTGGCCACATCCTGGTTGCACTGAATACCTCATTTTGCAATACTATATAAGCAGACTTGATGCAATTTTAGCGGCGGCAGACTCCCTTTAAAATGATTCCTTATTATTAGAAAATTATTATTATATCTCGCCATGTATACACCAATTTGCTCATATTTGGGCATATGCATGGCTGAAATATATCAGACTCCAATTACCCCAACTATATTGAAAACCACTTTTCAATATATATCTGTATACAAAGAATATGTTGTGGTTTTTTTTCTGTTTTTATTACAGCAAAATATTATATTAATTTATCCTAATAAGCCTGAGGATGTTATCAATAACAGTCCTGTACATTGTTTTGGCCTGTCTATTTACCCCTGCCCATGACTATTCTCTGACCTTGCCTGTTTGAAATAATAGTGGTGTCACCAGGGCTGTAGGGTCAGTAGGCCTAAGCACCTACTCCAACTCTGACTCTGACTCCTTCATTAGTGGCTGACAGCTATGGTCAGGCAGCAGAAGTAAATATCCTCTAATTCACAAAAAAGTATGGATCAAACTATGTATCTAATTAATTATACATTATTAATAATTGCGGAATATAATTTAAATTAATGAATTATTTTATGTTGAAGCCAGAACAGGTAACTTTTTTCCAACTCCATTCAAAAGTGTCCTATGACTCCATCTCCACTGCACTGGTTCTGACTCATCAGGTATAGGACTATTATAGATGCATAAAAGTGTGGTATTTTTGGGCCTTGGGTATATACATCTGTGATTTTTAATTAATGATATACATATATATATATATATATATATATATATACAAAACGTACATATATAAACACTATATATATGTCTATGAAATCTCTATAGACAGATGGTGAGTCTGATTTGTGAATTAAGTTAAATACACTGAAGAATTAGCAGGTTTGTCTTGAGATATCCTACACATTCAATTGGACAATTACTGACAAGAATGTTCATTACATCTAAGTAATGTGTCAGTATTGCATATCACGCAGTGATGCTTAGGAAAAGCAAACACTTTACAGAGCATTTAGCTGACCTTACATATATGACAAATTATTTATTGCAGGCCACATTTGGTAAATTAACATATATCTCACATCTTAATGCGTGGCAGTCATTTACATCTCATCTTCATAGGAGCTTTTAAATATAAATATATATATATATATATATATATATATATATATATATATTTATTTTTAACAGATACATACAGTATATAGAGAATAGATCTTTTTCCTCTATTTCTGATCTATGTATTTATCCATCTATCTGTCTATCTATCCAAAATCTGTCTATCCATCTTATTATTAATAGCTACTAATAGCAAGCCCACATCAAAAGTACAATTGTGTAAGTATAATTTTAAGAGCGGTGACAAAATTAGACAAAATTAAATTGACCGTGAGATAAGATGTAAAACTAAAATTATTCTGTAAAAAGCTAAAGCATAATATTATATACTGTATTGCATTGAATATGGAAGTATCCGACTGAGTTCATTAAATTCATGCAGTCCTATGTAAACTCCATGATCATATCATAATGATCTGTGAAAATTGGCAAACTCATCTCTGCTGCATCTGCGCACACATGCACACACTTAGATATTCTGCATACGTGTGTGCATCTGCATGCTGAGGTCTGTGCACGCAGATGCACACACACATATATATATATATATTCTGCATACGTGTGAACATCTTCATTCTGAGGGCTGTGCGTGCACATGCACACACATATATATATATATTCTGCATACGTGTGTGCATCTGCATGCTGAGGGCTGTGCGCGCACATGCACACATATATATTCTGCTTACATGTGTGCATCTTCATGCTGAGGGCTATGCACGCACATGCACACACACATTTTTTTTTTTTTCTGCATACATGTGTGTGTATCTGCATGCTGAGGGCTGTGCGCGCACATGCACACATATATATTCTGCATACGTGTGTGCATCTGCATTCTGAGGGCTGTGTGCGCATATGCACACACATATATATTTTCTGCATACGTCTGCATGCTGAGGGCTGTGTGCGCACATGCACACACACATATATATATTCTGCCTACGTGTGTGCATCTGCATGCTGAGGGCTGTGGGTGCACATGCACACACACACACACACATATATATATATATATATATATATATATATATATAAATATTCTGCACACGTGTGTGCATCTGCATGCTGAGGGCTGCGTGCGCACATGCACACACATATATATATTCTGCCTCGTGTGCATCTACGTGCTGAGGGCTGTGCACGACATGCACACACATATATTTTCTGCATGTGTGCTTGCATGCTGAAGGCTGTGCGCATGCACACACACACAATATATTTTGGCGATGCATTCATGTGTGTGCATCTGCATGCTGAAGGCTGTGCGCGCACATGCACACACATATATTTTTGTGTGACTGCATACATGGGCTGTGCGGCACATGCCACACATATATTTTCTGCATACTGTGTGCA
The DNA here is from genome assembly GCA_947044405.1 of Leptodactylus fallax. NCBI lineage: Eukaryota > Metazoa > Chordata > Amphibia > Anura > Leptodactylidae > Leptodactylus > Leptodactylus fallax. The sequence goes on along the minus strand of CAMRHE010000038.1, from coordinate 8,552,739 downwards.
TCTGCATGCTGAAGGCTGTGCGCGCACATGCACACACATATATTTTCTGCATACATGTGTGCATGGGGGCGCCCTTTTCTGCATACATGTGTGCATCTGCATGCTGAAGGCTGTGCGCGCACATGCACACACATATATTTTCTGCATACATGTGTGCATCTGCATGCTGAGGGCTGTGCGCGCACATGCACACACATATATATTCTGCATACCATCTGATCAGACACACTTGGTTACTATTGTACAGGATTTAGTATTTGTACAGTATAAGTTCATGTTATTTTTATCAGTCCTGATCCAGCCAACAACAGATTGCTCTGCAATGTTCGGCAGCTCCTTACAGCTATAAAGGGGGCTTTACATAAAAGTAACAATTAAAAAAACACACACTCACAATATTTGCTAATATTTCAATTACTAAGAGGCAGATGTTTTATGGAACAATGAGCTCGACTGCAGAGATAGAAATGAGGGGAAGCCATTTCTGCAAGAGTCACTTATGTTCACAGCTATTAGATTTAAAATTTAAAGATTCCTACTAGTTAAATGTCAAATGAAAATAACAAAGGGGGTTAAGACAACAGCCTGCGAGGTGGGGGTGACAATTAGGGCAGGTAACCAGACAATAGACAGATGTGTTTTCATTGCACTGTAAGATAAATGCAGTGTTAAATGCCTGACAACTTCCCAGAAGTAATCAGAAAACGTTTACGAGTGCATAAAACCTCAAAGACCAATCCTCGGGTAGTTTTTATAAGCCCAGCATTTAAACGCCTCAATAAATTCTTCTGTCTGCATGCTACCAAAAAAAAAAAAAAAAAAAAAAAAAGTTACCAGCAAAACTGCTCAGTCTCTTTTCTGAATCACCAGCCAGGCACTGAGGATGACCTTTCCTGCTATAAAGAATGAAGCAATGTATACATTTACTTCATTCTCATAAGAGGAAGACTGTAGAAAACAGACATTTGGTCTTTTAGAGAAGGAGGCACACAGCGAGGCCTTGTATAGCACATATAGATACTATGTGATATTATAGATTGTAGCACAGAATGGATGGAATATATTGTGGAAGCACACAGGTACATCTCTGCTAAGCTATAGAAATATATACAAGTAAGATAAATGCATAGAAAAGGGGAATTTGGGAGTCAAATCAACACTTACTGGATCAAAGATTAACTCTCAATAACAATAGATCATGGCAAATGTATCTAAACCTGCACCCAGGTGACACACTTGACTTCATGGGTTTTACCCTATGGATCAATGTCTGATAGGTGACTGTTTCAAACTATAGGGAAAACTGGTGAGCCATGACCCTTGTACTAAAAGCACTGAAGTCACTAAGGCAGATTAAATGGAGGGGAGGCCACATATATCGATACCCAGAACCCCTGCAGATCAGCTGCCTTGAGAAAGTGTGTGAGCCGCGCTGCTTACTAGCCGTACAAAGTATAGCAGCGGGTGGGGCGGGACTCAGACTCTCACAGGTTTAATATTCATAAATATTAGAAAGTGTATTCATATCCTTTCATTTTGATTTATAAAAGGAAGGTCCACCTCTATATATCATAGAGCATCAATGTAGAATGGAATTTCAAAAGGTCTGTCCAAGATATGAGATGGTTGAGCCAATAAGGGGTGTCTATCTGTATATTAGACTAAACACCCTAGAAATATTTTTTTGTGAAAATCTGGCTCAAAGGGTTTATTAAAGAGTTTATATTTATTTTTGAATATATGGATTTCTGATAAATACACATTTATAATACCATACAATATTGGTCTATAAAGTCAATACATATACGATTGTGAAGGTATGTAGACTGGTACATCATTGGGCTTTGTACTTAAGCTGGTCAGTGACTGCTATCCTACTATACAACTTACTATATAGCTTATTATATAACTTATTACACAATTCAGCGACTCATTACTTCCCCATAGATTACAACTGGTAAGGTACAGATTAGCTGTAGACACAATAGTAACTCCACTATATGACTGCAGCTGTCAGCTTCACAATTGAGGATTGCTAAAAACCATTTTTAACCAAGCCAACTGGTTTGGATGGATGGTAGTGACCAATATCTAAGAGGTGATTGCAAATTTTAATTGTTGATATAAATGAAAGGTAAACCTCATCAACCAAAGCTATAAAGATGTGAATGAGGAAAAATGATAATAGACATGTGAGTTGTACTCTACTATGATATAATGGCCCTTATGTATTGTCTATGTGTATAATGTGTAGAGCCATTCAGGCTTCATATCAGACAACTGTCTATTACAGAGCTGGGCACGTTTCAATAGCAGCAGTACATTATTCATCTAGACAAGTAAAGACTCATTTTTTATTCTCCGTTAAAATGATGAAATGTTTCTAATTTTGCATTGCCTAATGACACATTCATCTCCTCACAGAAGTGAACAGGGAGCAGGTAATTGCCGAATGAATAAAGCCCTCTATACTAAGCCCTCCAAACCTAGCCGTGGATACAACATAGCTGTACTGCAGAATAGCAACATCAAAGGCTCAGTGAACCAGGACACGCAGCCAATGCTTAGATTATATTTTTTCACAATAAAAGTGATTGCCATCTAAAAGTGATATAATTACTTTCTGGGCACTGTGCTGATAGGACGTACACATAATACGCCTCTGCAAAGAGCCCTGATTACCATCTCATCAAAATGGACTAGGGCTTGCTAATTGGAGAACACTAACCCTAAAATGTTGTCAAATATCATGCCTCTGTTTGCAGGTTGAGAAAAATGAAAGGGCTACTTTGACGTAGGGATCTGAGTCACTGACTCATGCTTTGGATACAATAACCCCATAGCACAATGCTGTAGGTTTGCTTCCACTGTAAATAAAGTTTGGGGTTGGGAATTTTTCAGGAAAATACTACGATAAAGGATACAAATGAAAAAAATATTAGAAATCATTATATTTATTACAATACAGTTTTTGGAAGTGGTTTGTGTAGCTTTCATATGTCAGTGTTACTATACAATCAACATATGGAGTCTATGGAGACTTAGCAAACAGGAAATATTATTTCAGTATAATATAAAAATTCTGGACTGACTTTTCCTAGTCCTCTGTTATTTGTTCTAAAAAATTAAAGATGGCCTGTTGCCAGGTCTAAGAAGCATGTATCATCTAGTATTTTGTTATCCAAGTCCATTCAGCCATTCCACATTTGTTAGTGTTGATGCAAATTAGGGTATACAGGGGCATCTCAATAAATTAGAATATCTTTGAAACGTTTATTTATTTCAGTAATTAAATTAAAAAAGTGACCTCCTATATTTTCTAGATTCTTGACAAGTGTTTTATTTCTGTAAATGTTGATTATGGATTACAGGTAATGAAGACCCAAATCTAAGAAAATTAGAATATTGTAAAAAAGTTCAGTATTGTAAATTCAGTGTGTCACCTGCCAAGGTTTCCTAAGCCTTCTAATGGTCCCTCAGTCTGGTTCAGTAGGACACACAATCATGGAAGACGCTGATTATGGATTGTATTACTGAATTACTGAAATGAATGAACGTTTCAAAAATATTCTAATTTATTGAGATGCTCCTGTACTAGCCAAGTAGGCAGTAACACTGTGGTTACTCAGGGGCGGAGTCTCTGTATGCTGTATGTCATGCAGCATTACCACCCACTTCTCTAGTATACCCTAATTTGTATTAATTCTAACAGGGCTTAATACTTTAGAACAGATTTGGATAAACAAAACACCAAAATACTCTGGCGAACGCACCTATATTATCTATATTAAAATAGTGTTTTTGATTACTCTGGATACATGACGCTCCAGTAGGCTTCTCGAATTTTATGTGCATACATTTAGGATTTTTAATTATCTATCTATCTATCTATCTATCTATCTATCTATCCATCTATCTATCTATCTATCATCCATATGTTGATAGTAACAGTGACACATGAAAGCTACATGAACCACTTTCAAAAACTGTATTGTAATAAATAGAATGATTTCTAATATTTTTGTTCACTTTAATCATTTATTGTAGTATTTTTCCTGAAATATGTCCAACTCTATTTCTATCATCTATATGTACCAATCTAGCCATGTACTGTATGCTCTGCTAATAACCTAGTCTCAATAACTTCCTATTCATAATTAAACAAAATTAGATTTTCTAATTTTCTTTTTTTCATTGTATTTTGGTTAATATCATTTCACAAATTAGAAATCCCCAAATAACTTCTGAACATGTAAATATAAGATGTTAGTAAATGTGATTGGTTGAGATGTTGGGACTCCTGCGAGGAGCTCTCTGTAATTGTCATTCATTGTAATAGAAACTATGAGGGAACTCAGCAATAGCTTTGTGCCTTTGTTTTGTCACATATCATGGCACATGCAATATTTGCACAAAAATTATAACTCATCATTCTACAGTCTGAAAATCTAGCTGGGGTTACTGGGAGTGGATATGGTCTGCCCTTTTTTATCAGATTTACAATTTGTAAAGCCAGAAAATGGTGCAAACTTATTGAGAGGTGTGCTCCTTTTAAAGGGATCCTTTCACCACCTCAACCAGCTCAAGTCTTTCGCATCCTTTCTTAGGCTCTGTTCCACTGACTCCAGAGTAGTTGGAAGGTTTTACTCTTGAGCAACCAATGCCGTTCAGACATTCGGGGACCACCCACCTGACAGTAGAGAGCCTAATTAGCATATTGCGTGCTCAAAATATCAAAAATGATTCCTCAAGAATGGTGGGGGCCAGAGAAAAAATTCCAACGTTGCCTGGATCAGTGGAGCAGCAGCTATTGAAGGATGTTGGAGTTGGTGGAGGTGGTGAATAAATTTAATACATTTGGGACAATTTACTCCAAGAAACCTATTTTTTTTTTTTTTTTCAAATTGGGGTATAAAATGCCAATAATGTGAGCCTATGCCCCCAAGTCCTTGAGATTAATGGCACCAATCTGAATTTTAGAAGGTTTAATTAAATGTGTCAGTAAAGTAAATTTTAGCACAATCCATTTATTATAGATGAGGGGTCCACTAGAGCCTAAACCTGACACATCATTGTAATTCAAAAGCATCTTTACTCATCCACATGTGCACTGGTAGACGGGTAGTGTCCATATTGTCTTAAACATACCGGCCTGTAACGCACCCAAGTGATTTTTTTTTTTCTGTCACCATTGAAAAACAGGTTCTGTGGCAATCCTCATTTGTGAATCTATTACAGAGATTAATAGATTATTTCTTCTTTTTCAACTAATTCTCAGTTGGGAAATTTAACCATATGGTAAGGAGAGAATTAGAATTTCATCACATTAGAGCAAAATGTAATGAAAGGAGTCCAACACCTGGGGCCAACTCTGAAAGACACAATTAAAAGCTTTTTAATGTAACCAGAGAAAGCAAAAAAAAAATCATTGCCTTCAGTGATTCTGCCACATAATAATGATTTACTGACGTGTTGGGAAATATTGTTTTTACAGATGTCACAAGAACAAGAACCTGTCACTAAGTACTATGTGGGTGCACATAGTTAATGAAATCAACCCAGATAAGCTTCCTATTTCACACGACCAGATGTCTGCACTCAGATAACAGCAGGCAAATAGAATTTTTCTAAATACATTGATACTTTGTAATCACAGGTAAAAAAAAAAATGTAATACTTATGGCACCAAAAGTCCTAATGCATTATACATATTTACTGCAAGTCAATGCATGCAGCATTTCTTTTTGCAAATTTTTAGATGATCAATAAATATCTATACATGCAAAATTTACTAGACGAATATCATGTCAACTGATACAGCTCTATTGAGCTTCAATGGGTTGATGGGATTCAAAAAACAAAAATGGCTGCTTTCTTTTGTTACAGCGCCAAACCTGTCCACAGTCTGCATGTAGTATTGCAGCTACTCCTGTCCATTCCAATGTCGCTGAGCTGCAGTACCAAATACAACCAATAGAGGCTCCAGTCAGTCATTCTGAACTGTGCAATTCTATGCAGAGATATATTACTGGGATAAGTAACTGATAATGGTTCTTTAATACAAATAAGGGCCCAAAAATCATCATAAAGGGGTTAACCCTTCTAATTCTGCATTATACTATGTAGATTGGACTCTGCAGGAAGATGGCATGACTAACAAGTAGTGGTATGATTAGAGAATTATCAAAGCCATACCACAACTTTAGTGAATCCATATAGGAAAAACAGTTGGAATTTTTTACCATATGGAAACCTTAAGATGGCGTCGTGGTATGTTACCATGTCTCCCAAGGAAGGCCATAAACCCCTAGCTATGGTACTGCATAGAAAGTAAATTACATAATGATGGGTTCCAGTGGCTATGGCTAGAGAATGATCCCGCTGATCCAAGTAATGATAACTAATGGTTATTGCTAAGATTGTTCTGACAAGTTGTTAGAACTTTGACATGGTTTTATAGTTATTGCTGTTTTTGGAAAAGCTGAGGGACAAACCAATATGACCACCATTGTACCATTTTTGTGGTTATCAAGCAGTCTATCCAAGTCCTATAAATCTACAAACAGGAGCTTAGCTATAGGAGGTGCCAAGGTAGCAGTCTCACCCAGGCCCAGATACCTGAGGTGCCCTAAAAACCCTCCTGCCATATAAGAAGACACAAGTATTCTATGTAGCACATGGTTGGTGTGGGATCTGTTACAGATTTTGCATTTGGATCCATGTTGTCTGCAAGAAATTCAGTGAAAAGGAGATAGGAGGTATATCACTGAACAAATAAGCTGTATAGCAACTTTACTTTATTTCACTAGTGGCTATACTGGTTGTAAAAAGCCTCATTCACACAGTGCAGATCTGAAGTATGTTAAAAGGAAACTGCACCCAATTTAGGATTTGACTGAAGAAACACTTAAAAGGGTTGTCCCGTTATGGACACTTATTCGCTATCCACAGGACAGAGGATTAGTGTCCCATTGTTGGGGTCCCGGTCACTGGGTCCTCTAGTGGTCAGGAGGATGGGGAACAGAAAGCCCCCCTAAGCCTTCCATGTGAATGGAGCATCAGTGCACTTGTGTGATCAGTGCTCCATTCACTTCTTTGGGGCTGTCCGCCATCCTCCTGGGCCCCCAGTGATCAGACACTTATTCCCTGTCCTCTGGATAGGGATAAAACACCTTTTAAGGCCACAAGTGATGGGCCCACTGTGGAACGTTTGCCACGAACATCATACAACAGACTCAACCGTGTCAAAAAAAACAGCTTTTTTTTTTTGCACAGCTTGCAGCAGTAATTCTGGGGCACCTGACCCCGACTTTCAACCATTGCATAGGCTAAAAGCTATAGGCGAACATGCAGCAATAATTGAGATTCTGTGTGCAGGAAACCCCGCACTTTAGGCTGTGGGTTTGTTTATGTGGTGTGTAGATAAAATTTAAGGCTGCTTTTACATCAACGATCGGTTTTGAGGGCTATAAAAAAAATGGAAGCACAATCTAGTGTATTTCTATCTCTCAGGATATGCCATAAATGTTTGATAGGTACTGGTTGCAGACGTGGTATGCTTGCTTGACATCTTCTATAACTCTTAATCTGAATCTTAGTACCAGCGGGGCAACCTCTGGTACATTGGTGGGCCAGTGCTACCCTAATAAGCCCTTCCCCCGACCACTATTTTGGGAAAGTGGCGAAAGCAGCATATTATTTATTTGGGGAAAAAAACACAGTTTTTGTAGCAGTTTGTCATGTAGTTTTATTAGTCAAAGCCAGAAATGGATTTAAAAGGAATGTCAAATATAATGTAGGGACAAAAAGAAGGATGTATTGTGGAGTTATTGTATAACGTTGCGTGTGACACCACCCTAAGGAACTCAAGTGTTCTGATAGGAAATAGACTGACAAAGACAACTGCTATGGATATGCTTCACTTTATTGTTACCTAGCAAAATGTCTGGGTCATGGCATTTGATTCCAACTAAATGTCTATGCAAAAGTATCTGCCAGTGTGTATCTGCATGTATTTGGTTATCTGCTTGTATATGTGTCTGTATATGAATCTGCATGTAGATATGTATCTGCTTGTGTACAGTCTGAGTATATGTACATGTGTATTTATCTGCCTATGTTTGTGCCTCTATACCATATGTATTGTATGTGCATCTGTCTGTATCTGTATGTGTACAACATGAAATGTGCATCGGTGTATCTGCCTGTATGTGCAAATGCATATTTACAGTATGTGTGTGTTTATCAGCCTGTGTATATATGCCTATATATGTACTGTATGTGCATCTACATTTGAATATGTATGGGTGTACCTGCATGTGAACAGTATGAGTACTTGCAAGTGTTTGTGCATCTGCCAGTATGTGTGTCTATGTGCGTATGTGCATCTGAATGTAACTATATACGTATATGCATGTGTACAGTATGATGATGTGTAATGCATGTATGTGCCTGTATGTACGTCTGTGTGTACCTGCATATGTACAATATGAATATGTGCATGTCTGTGGTTATCTACCTGTTTCTGTATCTACTTCTGTATGTGTCTGCATGTGTATATGTGTGTATTTCCATGTGTACAGTGTGAGTATCTGTATGTATATATGTCTGTATGTGCATCTGAATGTACAGTATGAGTATATGTCTGTTGTGTATGTGCACCTGAATTTAAATATCTGTTTGTATTTTCATGTGTGCATTATGAATATCTACATGTGTGTCTGTGTATATATTTGTGTGCACTTCTTGCATTTATGCAGTATGAGTATCTGCATGTGTGTCTCTGCATATGTGTATGCCATATACTGTATATGTGTATATGTGTGTATTATCATGTGTTCAGAATGTGTATCGCTGTATGTATATATCTGTGTTTGTATATGCATGTGTGCAGTATGAGTATCTGCATTTGTGTCTCTGTATGTGTATATTTATGTATTTGTATGTGTGCAGTATGAGTATGTGATGTCTTTCTGTGTATGTGTATAACTATATGCGTATTTGTATGTGTTTATGAGTGTGTGATGTTTGTCTCTGTGTGTATTTGTATGTGTTGAAGTATGAATGCGTGTTGTGTGTGTCTTTTTGTATATCTATGTGTGTATTTGTATATGTGCAGTATGAGTATCTACACTTGTTTCTCTGTATGTGTACATCTATGTATGTATCTGTGTTGAAGTATGAGTGTGTGTCTCTATGTGTATATCTATGTATTTATTTACATGTGTGCAGTATGAGTATGTGCTGTTTCTCTGTATGTGTATAACTATGTGTGTGTTTGTATGTGTTGAAGTATGACTGTGTGTTGTGTGTCTCTATGTGTATATCTATGTGTGTATTTGTATATGTTGAACTATGAGTGTGTGATGTGTGTCTCTGTGTATAGCTATGTGTGTATTTGCATGTGTGCAGTATGAGTATGTGCTGTGTTTCTCATTATGTATATCTATGTGTGTATTTGCATGTGTTGAAGTATGAGTATCTGCATTTGTGCCTCTGTATGTGTATATCTATGTGTGCATTTGTAGGTGTGCAGTATGAGTATGTGTTGTGTTTCTCTGTTATATATATCTATGTGTCCATTTGCAGGTGTTGAGGTATGAGCGTGTTTTGTGTGCCTCTACCTCTATGTGTATATCTATGTGTCCATTTATATGTGTGTAGTATGAGCATGTGATGTTTCTTTGTGTATATCTATGTGTGTATTTGCATGTGTGCAGTATTGAGTATGTGCTGTGTTTGTAAGTGTATCTATGTGTTCATTTGCGTGTATTGAAGTATGAGTGTGTGTTGTTTGTCTCTATGAGTATATCTATATGTGTATTTGCATGTGTGCAGTATGTGCTGTGTTTCTCTGTATGTATATATGTGTGTCCATTTGCATGTGTTGAAGTATGAGTGTGTGTTATGTTTTTCTATGTGTGTATTTGTATGTGTGCAGTATGAGTATGTGCTGTTTTTCTCTGTATGTATATCTATGTGTCCATTTGCATGTGTTGAAGTATGAGTGTGTGTTGCGTGTCTCTGTGTACATCTATATGTGTATTTGCATGTGTGCAGTATGTGCTGTGTTTCTCTGTATATATATATATATATATATATATATATATATATATCCATTTGCATGTGTTGAAGTATGAGTGTGTGTTGTGTGTTTCTATGTGTGTATTTGTATGTGTGCAGTATGAGTATATGCTGTGTGAGTATATGCTGTGTGAGTATCCCTTATTCTACCTATTCCTTGTAATGCTAATACATCCCCTGCAGCTCCTTCCCAGCAGACCTGTACCTATAGTAAACCTCCTGGCCCTATAACTTACTTGTGAGAACAAGTTTCAGCTCAGATGCAATATTGCACATCCAGTCATAAACTTGCCCCAGCCTCTCCCTCCACATAAAGTACAGTCAGAAAGTGCTAAGGTGGATGATCTGTAAACTTCAGCGCTTTCAGGTCCCCTCATCCTCTGCTTTATATATCCCTGTACAAGAGCCCCATAGCTCATCATAAAAGGAGGGAGAAGTAGTTTGTGTGATGGACTCCAGAGGAGAGAAGATGAAGATATACACCACATAAAGTCGGAGCAGCCTCTATATAACCTGTGCTCATGAGCCTCTGACACTTCTCCCATTGCTTGCTGTGAAAGTCTTGGAGTCGTTTGCAGAAGGAGCATCCTCCTTCTTCTAAGTGGGGCTTTTACTGTGCTCATTGATGAGTGAAAGTCGCCACACATGTCAGGCTAAAGGCAGTTGTTGGGTTCCTAACAGGACACAGCGTCTTGCAAACATATGCGTTGAGCTGTGTATACAGATGGCGCTGAGAATAATGGAGCAGGCGCCTTTTATAAAGCTCTAGATGCTGCTAGTGCTGCTGCTGTCTGCAGACTGAGGGCCAGCTAGCGCCTGGGATTGTTTGTTACCCATTTAATCCTATTAATTAAAACGTTAACCTGATTGGGTAGAAAGCTGTGTCCCAACAGGCGACTCTTCTCCATAATAACCTACTCAGAGATAATGATGTAAAGACTCCCCCGTCTCAGGCGCAGGCTGATGCTTCATGGCTCCAGAAATCTCTTGAAGGTGAATCCAAGCAAGATAAACGGCGCAGGAGCTTCTTCCATGTGAGAATGCCTGAGCAGATGACACCAGGCTGGAGCTGAGGACCAGGAGCCCCTGACACTTTCTTCTTAGCCCAGCACAGGCACCAGTGAGGAGCCCCGGCAGACACCCCTTCAGGAGAAAGAAGGAGAAGCTGCTGCTGCTGCGACTGCCTAAGACCCCAGAAGTTCCAGGGACATGGAGAGGGCGCTGAACCTGGCAGAAGAAGACTTGTTCCACAAGAGTCTCAGCGCTAAGAGGATGGAGTCTGCCTTCCGCTCCCCGCAGGGTCTGGACTTGTCCCAGCAGGGAGACCGCTCCCCGCTGCACTGCTATGAGAGCCCCGACCCGGCTGACCTCCTGCGCCACCACCAGACCTCTGCACTGGGGGCAGCGGGGGCAGCGGGAGACCCTTTAGCCCTCGCTGCTGCCAGCATGTGCGCCAAGTACGGCGCAGAAGGAGTCGGCAGGGGGATATCGGTGGCCGAGAGCAGCGGAGGAGAGGAGCAGAGCCCCGACGACGACAGTGACGGCCGCTGTGAGCTGGTCATCAGGCCGGGAGATCATAGATCCTCCCAGCCCGGCATGAAGTCGGATGCGCCCTGTGGACCTGGCGGAGGGAAGAAGTCTAAAGAGCAGCGAGCCCTGAGGCTGAACATCAACGCCCGCGAGAGGAGACGCATGCACGATCTGAACGATGCCCTAGACGAGCTGCGAGCTGTCATCCCATATGCCCATAGCCCCTCAGTCAGGAAGCTCTCCAAGATAGCCACCCTGCTCCTGGCCAAGAACTACATCCTCATGCAAGCCCAGGCGCTGGAAGAGATGAGAAGACTGGTGGCTTATCTCAACCAAGGCCAGGCCATTTCTGCTGCCTCCATGCCCAACTCTGCTGCTGCAGCTGCCGCCGCTGTTGCCCTGCACCCTGCCCTTGGAGCCTACGAGCAGGCGGCTGCCAGCGCAGGGTACCCATTCAGCACCGTGGCCAGCTCCTGCCCGGACAAATGTGCCCTATTCAACAGCGTGTCCTCCAGTCTGTGCAAACAGTGTACTGACAAGCCTTAACAGCAAGCTAAAGTCGCTGAGCTGATACCACCTGGTGCCCGGGACTTGGTGCCACCTAGACCAGGGACAACTCCGCAAGGTGACACAGTCACTGGGAAGAACTTTCTTAGGCTTCTCCATTGTGATCTCCTCTTCCAGCCCTTTTACATTGGTTCTTACTATTCTATTTGATTTCATTTTATTTCACCACCAGACCTCAACGAAGTTTCTCAATGGCATCTGCTCCACTTCTTGTCCTAGGTACTTGTGGCCAGTGACATCAGTCTGTGTGGAATGATTACATCATCATGTCCCTAAAAACGCTGCTCATTCTGATGAACTTACTAAGAATCTTGATATTATTAGAGATCCTCTTCATTTCAGACTAAACTAAACACAAGGCACTTGAATTTCATGATTCTGAGCCAGGAAAACACTTGAAATATAGACTTATTTAATTACAAAGACTTCTTAACATTGCAAGAATAGAAATCATTTGTATTTTTTATTGTGTCTGAACTTTGTAGGACGTCGCTCCAGATTTTGGTTGAGGATGTCAATGGCTTGCAAGAAATAATAGTTATACCTGTTGGGAGTGAAAGTTTTAGGTTTTTTACACAATTCTGTGCACCTTGTTACTCCATATGGAATGTTGTGTGAGGAAAGTGGTTCCTTCATGTGTTACATTTCAGTATTTGTTTCTTTATCTTGTGTTGCAGGTGAAATGAATTTTCCTTTTTTTTTATTTTTATTATCCATTTTGATGAATTAATTTATATACTTTGTGCCAAGTGTTTCAAAGCTTAATAGGCAAGAACGTATATGAGAATCTTAATGTCTCTGAGCTCAATGAAATAAAAGGTCATTTTGATTTGGAAAGTTGCTACATAATTGTATTGAAACTGAGCTTTAATAAATGGCCTCAGTCCAAAAATGCAAAAGGATGTGTATTCTTCATTAACTTCTTCTAAGTCAATGCATTGGTGTCATAGGTGAGCCGGGATTACTTGCACTGTCTATGACTTTAGTCTATAGCTGTGATAGACATATACCATTATGCTTTATGTGGCAGTTTGTATTGGAATCTAATTCAATGGATACATTCGCATTAATAATTCAATTATTGGTATTTAGTCCAATAGATGAAGAGATTTTGTCCTGCTGTCTGTGAGTCCTGGCAGGGCTCAGTTTGTCATGATAGAATGAATGATCATAGGGCAAGGATGTGTAAAATAATGCTGCCCATTAAATAGGTCAATCAGATTATCAAGCACATATATTATCATTATGTCTGCGCATCTGTGTCCCAGCAACCTTCTAGATTTCCAGAAATTCTGAGCTGTTAGTATCCATATTGAAATTCTTAATCTGAAGCGGTAGAAAACATTTAGCAAACGTTTTATACAGAAATTAGTTTTCATTTCTTGACATTTATTATCTAGTTTTTATGTTTAGTACAATTTTTTTTTGATTAAGGGTTTATTTTTGTATGAAATCGTTTTTATATATTTTATATTTTAACTGGTTTATTACAGATTCCGATTATTTCTGATCATGGTTTTATACTTTTCAATGTATTTGCAATTTGCACTTGAGAGTTCCCAAAAAGAATTAAACAGATGGATAGATATGAGATAAATGATGAGATAGATACAAGTAAATGGAAATAATAAAGATAGAAAATGAAATAGATTATATAAAGGTAGATGAGTTAATAGATAATGTAAAATAGATATAGATAGATAGATAACAGATAATGTAATAGAAGTATGGCTAGATAATTCCATAGATCATGTAACAGATATAGATAGATGACAGTTAATGTAATAGAAGTATAGCTAGATAATTCCATAGATCATGTAATGTAGAGATAGATAGATATATAGATAGATAGATAGATAGATAGATAGATAACAGATAAATGCAATATAGGTGTAGATAAATAATTTCATAGATTATGTAGTATAGATATAGATAGATGACAGTTAATGTAATAGAAGTATAACTAGATAATTCCATAGATCATGTAATGTAGAGATAGATAGATAACAGATAAATGCAATAGAGGTGTCGATAGATAATGTCATAGATCATGCAATACAGATTTACTGTAGACAGGTGACAAATAGATGTAATAGAGATATAGGTAATTTCATAGATCAAGTAATATAGATAGATAGATGATACATGAGTAGATATATAAAATTAAGTAGATATGGCAATAGATAAGGTGGGCATATTTTAGATAGATAGATAGATAGATAGATAGATAGATATTTTTATCTTCCATGCTTTCAGTTTTTACAGACTGATTTTCTTGATGTAGCAGAGTTGAACTAAGTTGGTGGGCACAACACTATCACAATGTATAAGTAAGTGGCTTTCTTGTGGATGGCCAAATGTATGTTCATATATAGATAGAAAGAAAATGAAGGTTTAACAGAAATTCTGTGTGCACCAGAGCTGTGGAGTTCTGCAAAAATAACAATATGAGATGTGCTCAGTGATAAACTCCTCTCTGCTACATCCTAGTTTTCTATGATAGATAAAGCTGCAGGTGGACTGCCTAATAACACTCCTATGTACCTCCCCCTTGAGGTGATCTATAGCAGGGGGGCTTTTAGCTCGTAAGTTTGCAGAGCAGGGCAGGACCAGGGCTGGGAATGACTGCACACAGGGTGGCATGAGATGCCCCCAGGCCACGAGAGAGCCGTCTCTCAGCATTAGCACACAAAGCCTGGGTGCCTCTAATTATGATTATTAAAACAATTTCCATGACGATGTCTAATATTATGTTAATTTGAAAACAACTGTGTATGAAAACTGTCGCCTATAATACCTACATTCATTTAATGAAACACATCGTTAAGGCAATTAGAGCTCGTGGATGTGATTAAGGCGCATAATTATGACACTGTTCTGGGCGCTAATTGGCTGTCTTTAATCAAGGAGTAAAGTGATCAGCACCACGGCCATTAGTTTGTATTGTTCTGTCTCTGCTGTCCATCACTCTCATTAGGAATTAACCACCAGCGCCACTTTTTTTTTTTAATTCCAAATTAACATCATAGGACAAATTTACTGCAAGATTTACTGCTTAATATTTCTCATTAAAGGGACTTGTCTGGTGCAGACCCATCAATAGGCACAGGGTCCAGCTATTGACAGCAGGTCACTCATCTACCAAATAATAGACTGCTGGAGTCAGTCACAAGGAACTTACTGCATTTAGCTGATGTCAGCTTTTATTATCCTGGATCTATAGTTTTTTATTTTTATTTTTTATATTAACTTCCTGCATATCGGATCGCATTGACAAATTCAGCTCTGCTACATCCGTAGAGAAGTATATTGTATGATGAATATTTGTTTTGTAATTTGTTGTTTTGTTTGGGGTTCTTTCTATGCTGGGACAATAATTTGGATTTTCTATAGACGATCTCTGGTCCCAACTGTAATAGAGCCTGTGCTATATATTGTACCATGAGTTGCCCCCCCTTCTTTCTTTGCCCTGCATGTGATTGCCCCAGCATGAGTGACATTGACTCTCTTAATAGAATGGCTTTCCAAAGATATAATCATGTGTTAAATTGAATCCTTCGTTTAACTGTTAATGGTGTGCTGTGGGCACATTGGCGTATTAGATGCTATGGTAACTAATTATCACTAGGGGATGGGGATGATATACTTTGCAGACTTTGACAAATAATTATGAGTTCTGAAGAGCATGTTAGCAGCGGTGGATCGCCTGCATTGAGAGGGGAATACATGAATAGGTAAGTAGTAGCTGCTGGGGAATAAATTAGAGTGACCATGTGTAGGACTATCCTCTGGGTAGATTTCCTATCTGCAGATATTGCAGTGATTGTGTGATACATATATATTATAAGTAGTCATATCAATTTACAAATATTGTGCACTTGTGATTTATGACTAGTTATAATGTATCTGTATCCATCTACAGATATTGTGCATTTGTGATATGACTAGTTATATATGTATTGTGCATGAAATATAACTAGATATATATGTATTCATCCATCTACAAATATTGTTATAGTGTGATGTGTGACATATATATATATATATATATAACACAGATATTGTGCACGTGTGATATATAACTATACATAATATATACGTATCCATCTACAGATATTGTTCATGTGTGATATATGACTTCTCATTATATATATATATATATATATATATATATATAATATATATATCAGTATATGTATATATATATGTATATATATATCAGATATTAAGCATGTGTGATATATGTATCCATCTACAAGTATTGCCCATGTGTGATATAACTATTTCTAATATAAATTAATCCATCTACAGATGTCGTTCATATGTGATATATGACTAGTTCTAATATATATGTGTCATACTTGATATTGTATTTGTGTGATATATATGGCCAATGATAATACATATGTATCCATCTACAGATATTGTGTGTGTGATATACATGACATATGATTAGTATTATATATATATATATATATATATATATATATAGGGATTTAGGTGAACAGGTATCGGTTTGGACAGCACATAAATAAAGAATTGATAGTAACAAAACGTTTAAAAACGTAAAGTCAAACTCCTCTGTTATCTCAGACGTTTTATAGTGTTTCTATATAGGATAGCAAATAAATATAGTTATCACTTAGGATATACATCAAATTCAGCTTGGCTACACGTGGGTAATTGGACATTCTTTACTATACACACGTAAGTTATATTTAGTAGTATCATCTATCTATCTATCTATCTATCTATCTATCTATCTATCTATCTATCTATCTATCCATCCATCTATCTGTCGGTCTATCTGTCGGTCTATCCATCCACATACATACAGAGGGATATAGGGAGAGCTGTCCCCTTGCCAGGCAGGGTAGTCAGTGACAGCAGTCTTGTTGCAGGTGATGAGTCACTTCTCAGTAGTCCCTGCTGTGTGTGACTGGCAGAGCAGACTGTGACATTTATATAAGTCAGTCATATACTCATTTAATTGCTTGTTGTAATAGAATAGCCACAGACCAAATCTGGACAAATTCAGTGAAATCTTACAAAGACTTAATCAGAACCATCTCAGCACACAAGAAAAGTTCTAGACAGAGAACTAAAGTTTTGAAGCATTCTTTGTGCTGGATTACCCAGTGTCTGGCAGGTTTATTGTCATTTGTGGCAATATCATTACAATTGTGTACTGTTCATGTACTGAGGTTATCCCACCTATGACTAAATCCTTGGACAGTAATACAAACTAATAGCCATTTGTATTTATTGCTATTATAGATCCTGTTTAATACATGCCAGCAATCTCAAATTGCTATATTAATATTTTCCATCAGTAGTTAGGCGGCAGGATAGAAGGGGTTAAGCCCCTGCTTGGTTATAGCTACTTACCCTTGTCCTTCCCAGGCTCATTCCCCAGACCTGTAATAAACTATCAGACAAATTTATGATGTGTTTCAGCATTTTATGGTGTTATTTATGCATTCATGTATGCATATAGGCAGTGTGAGAAGAGGATAACACACTGACACTCCACACACTCCACACAATACAAATGCACGTCAAGGGCCAGTAAATTTGCTTGAAATGTGCTCAAATCTGCAAATATACAGGTGAAAATATAGACAGCACAGAGGATCAGTAGACTGAAGAGTCTGCAGCTACAATGATTCAGTCCCCCTATAAAATACACTTACAGCTACTGAGGAGATCAAGTGCTGGCAAAAAGCCAAGCTGGGGTTAAGATCCTGTCTACATTATATACATATATAATCATCAGCTCATCTCCTCCAACTGGGTCATAATTAATAAAGAGCAGAGAGCTCTGTGACCTGCAGCCTCATTGCTGCACCAAGTACTTGTGTGATCACTCATTTACTGGGAATTACCAGCACACTCTTCATGTGACATACATTTACTGCCAAGTAATACATTTCACTCCATATTACAAATAGGAATTTATATATTTATATAATCAATATATTCATCCACACAAATTCATTCTGTATGGATCAGCAGGTTTTATATATTCAGACATCGTAGTTCAGCATTATAACTATTCAATAAATACATGTAGGTGTATACATATAAGCATGTAGGCATTAATCTAATCTATCATCTATCTGTATCTCTATTACATTATAAATCTATTCCACTATCTATCTATCTATCTATCTATCTATCTATCTATCTATCTATCTATCTATCTATCTATCTATCACATTATTAATCTGTGTATCTAGGTGTGTCTCTATTACATTACAAATCTATCACATTAGGTATGTTTTATTCACATATGTACATATTATTCTATCTACAGTATCTATCTATCTATCTATCTATCTATCTATCTATCTATCTATCTATCTATCTACCCTTTCATCCATTACATTATCAATCTATTACATTATAATTCTCACATTATCTATATTTATATCTATCTCTTCTATCAGTCTTTATATATTTCATATCTGTCTATAAATCTATATTTTTTTATTATCTGTCTCTACATTTCTATTTTCTATCTGTATATTGTTTATCTACCTTTTGTTTTAAATCCTAATTTTCTACTCATAAATGAAAAATTATGTGACAATATTTTCTAATTGACAGTTGCATGCAGTCATATCTATAATCATTCTGGAAGATTCTGGTGATCTGGGACTATTCCCTAAGCCTGGTGTGTTTGAATGGCAGATTTCTCCAGCCAGATTCTGGATATTGTGCAGTCCAAAAAACTCCATCTGGTGCAAATGTCTAATGCATCTAAATTGTGTGAATAGGATTTTTTGTTAACTGTGGTCAGTAAATATGCCATGAGCTTTTAGTTCTTGTGTGTGTAGATAATATATGTCAGCCAGTGTATTATAGAGAAATATAGACAGTAATATATATATATATATATATATATATATATAGGACATGCACTGTATATAATGATTATATACATACATACATTTATAAAACACCAAACTATTCATATGAAACACTTGCACAAGGGCTGATAATGTACATATAATCAGTATTAAGAAGAGAAGGCCTTGCAATAGGTGTATACATTATATATATATATATATATATATATATATATATATGTGTGTATATGCTTCTGCATTCTAAAGAAAATATAAATTAAAAATATAACATACATTATAAAAATATTCGTAATATTAGTAAGCAGTGTGATATTTTTTTCTACCTCACTACAGTATTTTCATATATTTCATGTACTATGACAATTCCATAGAAGTAAATAATAGCATGATCTGTTCACTCATGATATACATACATATTAGAAATATACATGTACATTATACTGATACTGACATATATATGTACTTTATATTGATACTCTTGAGTCTTCAACATTCTCTAAAGATCTAGAACAGTTCACAAATTTCTTGCAACTTGACCTGCAGGGAAGTTTTTATGTCAACTCTAGGCTGTCCTACATGTCCACATTTTTTTTTACATATGTTTATACATATGTTGCTATATATCAACTACTTAGCCTTAGTCCTGTTCTAAAGCTGTCAAGCCTGTTGATATTTCATACGGTATATTGGTAAATATAGTGTACATAATCTCTACCGTGTTTTCTAATATGTTTTCTAACATTTTTTAATTCTTGATGTATGAATCTTGATGGAAATATTACCAGACACAGTTATCACAGTATTTGTAGGGGTCACTGTACACTGGCAGTTTGCACGCTGTATAAAACAGACTATGTGGTGGTGAATTGTACCGTTGATTTGCATTATTTATAGTCAATATCAGTAGTCAATATCCCCCACTGTGGGACTATTAAAGGACTATTATTATTATTATTATTTTGACATTCTGTGAAAGTCACATATTTGTAGCAAATATTTTAGGGTCCCAAGGTGGCATATACAATCTAAGTTTAGCCCATATCACCGCCCCCCAAAATCTGTGCGTTACCTGAATTATCATTTTTAAAACAAAAACATATAAAACATATAGTTACCAAGCCACAAATCATTAGCAAGGTCTCCTTGTATTGCTTTAGGCTGTGTTCACATCTTGTACTTGAACATGTTGTGTTTTTTGCAGCACTTTTTTTGTAATTGTGTGAACATGGCCTAAAGCAATATGAGGAGACTGCTAACTATCTGTAGCTTGGTGTAAAAAAATTTTTTTTTTTTTTTTTAATAATGCAGTAAACTTGGAAGGGGTGAGGTGTAGGCTGGAATTTGATTTATTTGCAAAGGAGGCAAAAAATGGAACATAAAAGAAGGATTTGCTGCATATTATACACTAAAATGTAAAGTAAAAAATGAAGCAAAAAAAATTAAAGATAAAAAAGACTTAAAAAATATAGTCATGATGAATGTGTCCCTATAAGTACAATGTAGTATGCCTATCAGCAGCTGCATACATTTGCCATGGGTGGATCTTTGCTTGAAAAACACAAAAGGGGCGAAACTGTAATTTACTGTTGTAAAATATATTATTATAATTGTTTCGTGCACACACAATAAATAGACATTTTGGACTCCACCAATACTTAAAAGAGTTTGCAGTGAGTCTCAGAGATTTTAGATAGTTGTAGCACTGTCTTATATGTTATTGTGTTATAGAATAGGTTAAAGTTATAGAACTAAAGGTTATTATTATTCTTTATAATACATGTAGATGACATGTATTTGTAATGGAGTAGTAGGTTCACTGTAAAAGTGTTAAAACAATATATTAAAATATTCTAAAATAAACCCATTTTATAAATGTAATATTTAATATTTTGTATGTTGCCATATTGTGTATTCACATGGTACTGTCTGCTTGTAAGGGAAATATTTCTGTAATATGAGATGTGTTGGAATGTGTCACAATTCTTCTTCTCAGGGATTCAGTATAAAACCTACATATACAATTAGACGCACAAAGAGATCCATAGCAAGCTGGGGTTGCTCTTTTACTGTTTCATAAACACATGTCCATTATATTTTATGGCAGGGTTCATGGATCCCTCTTTTGTTTTTCAGCAGTGCTAATTTCCTGCAAACTCAGTAGTCTGGCCATGTAGTCTGGACCGCCCCCTCACAGCCTCCATGACTCAGAGAGGGGAAGGTTCAGACCACACAACAGACTCTATGCTGAACCTAAGTGATTTGTAACTTTCTCCCCATCTCCTGCAGTGTGTATATATATATATATATATATATATATATATATATACACAATCTCTTTTTCTAAATACAACTAATTGTTCTATTTGTGAGCCTACACATTAAGCTTGAGTTCAAAAGAGACATTTTAGTTATTTGTTGTTTCATTGCATTCTTTAGAGAAAAAAAGTTTACTTGTAAGTGAATGGAAAAAATGGATTTTAATACACACAGTACATTCTTGTTTGATATATTTTTTGGCCATACTGCATTACTTCAAAAACATGGCAAGCTCTAGATGTGGCATTTATATTTTTCATTACCGATAGACCTAAAGTAAACCAAAACTGCACATATACACAGCTGCAGTATGTATTTAATTTTTTTGTACATTTTTTTAAATTCATTTTTCTGTACAATAAAGAAAAAGATCAAAAACTTTGGTAAATGAAATGAGTCTTTAAGCTTTGTTCACACAATGCAGTTTCCATCAGTATATAAAGGCCAACAAAATTTAGAACAGAAGAGAAACAAATATTGTAAAAACAGTTCTAAAAGTGCAAGAGCTAAAAGATTGACATGGCTATTGTAGTGAATACTTGTATTTTTCTATACCATCTCTTGTTCTATTCTGTTATTACTCTTGGAAATGCATTTGTGGTATGATTCTTCGTGTCATTATATATTTGCCCTATATAGTCTGACACTAAAAGTACTCACTGGACTGAGTCTCTCTATGCACAAGCGCACGTTATAGAAAAGAGGAGTGGTAACAGCCAGTTGTCTACATATTCATACATTTTCACAAGCACAGAAAAGATGTTCTAGAATTTTTAGATCACAGGAAATGCAAGTGTTTACTAGAACAGATATATCAGCATTATGTACAGATTATTACCAGTGATATTTGCAGTTGCAAGACTTTACTATAAATCCCACATGTTTTATATATTGGAACCACTGTTGGCTATGTCATTTGTCAGATATTTTGAGCCATTGTACTTTGTAATATTAAAGAGTATCTAAATTTTCTGACATGTTTTAAAGTTGTTTCATGACTTGTCTTTGGTATTATTTTTAGCCGTATTTTTAGTTCTCTATAAGCTAATGGGTATAGACTAGTTGCTATGATGTCTTAACACAGACAGAAAACAGGAGATTTCACTCCCTTACTGTTAATTTATTACTAAGAAGCAGCTTGGAGGACATTACACAGTAGTATTGAACAGTACTGACATGAATAAAGCATTTGAGGTTAGATAGAAACCTTACTTTTAACTGCAGCACCATGGCTGTATGAGTCAATGTTTTGTCTCACCCTCCTCCTCCATCCCTGCACTGTAAACTTATATGGGCAGCTGCTATTTGATTGTTCAGTGAGAGTACATCTTGGGAGACCAAGATGGATTAAGAAGAGATTTCAGAGTTAGTAAACAGTTTAGGATGCAGGGGTAAAGGAAGAAAAGATATATTACAAAGTTTCTTATATTTGCTGGATTTATGCAAAGCTTGTTGAATTGTTAGTGATCTTTAAGCATTTTACAGATTTTATTATTATGATTTTACAAACAGTTGTATAAAATAACAAAAGAATTACCACTAAGGCTGTTACAAAAGTAAACAAACATGTCAGAAAATATCCACTGTCATGTTGTTTACATTAGAGTCAATGGGAACGGACACAGAATCAGTCTGTGTCCATTCTCTGCAACAGTTTAATGTCCGTTGCTGTCATCCTATGATGGAAGACAGCAACGGACATTAACAACTGTAGCGTGAACCCAGCCTAAATTTACTAATTCCCTGGTGCTTTCACGTTTCCCTGGTCCCCATCAGGTTCTGTTTACCCATCTAGTAAAACAAGACTAGAATGGGACCAGGGAAGCATTGGCACAGGCATAGGAGACAATTTTTACTGTAATTATTTCTCCTTTTGTTATTTTTTACCATTTTAGGTGATTTGCAAAAAATAATTGGGTGAACTATATCTCATAAAAATGTTATTTGCACATATGCAGAATTAATACAATGCTTTTTGTGCTGTAACATTCTTTTATTTCACCGCAAGTACATATATTTTTTTTATTATTATATATTAGACATTATTATAAATTAAATAAAAAAATAAGGGTTAAAAGTTGGCAATGTCACCTGTATATTTCTATAATCACCAGTCTCATTGGTACGGTATATGTGTAAATGTTAGTGATTAGTATAGCAGAACAGTAAGGTCTGTATCAGGTTTTATCATAACTGTGGGCACCTGCAAACATACAACATATAGAATCTAAGAGCTCAGGGTTACAAGGCAAGGCACAATTAATAGAGAACCCTTGATACATTTCTCTGAGGAATTCTTTAGGGGATCTGGGGCTAAATTATCAACTTTTAACGCTTATTTGTGGAATTAATTTCTGATTCTGTATGATGAAAATTATATTTTAATTTAGGGCAAAATGTAAATATTTTATCTGCAATTGCATATAAGAGTACGGTCTTATTCATTTCTATGGGCCCAGAAACACGATGGGTCCTTGTTGTATTCAAGGACTGCGACTACTTTTGGCCGCATATGTGGCACAGACTAGTGTATGAAATCATCCAGGATCTGTGATTGTGAATGACATACTGATACAATGTGGACATGTTTTTGTGCGGATTGTGGATCAGTATTTGAGGACCGTAAATCCACTACGGTCATGTGCAGGAGGCCTAGGACTTTTAGGAGTCTACAATTAAAAGGGTGTTCCCATTCTTTTTCACATTTAAGTGTACTGCTCATAGGGCCTATAAAGTAAAAAAAAAAAAAAATTACTCATCTCACCCTGGTCTTTCATTATAGCAATGGCATCTGAAATCTTCTGTTCACAGACACCCCGGGTGATGTCAGCAGTGACCTCCTCACAAATGGTATGTGACTGATATGACCGGTCAGTCATGTGTCTTTTGTTAAGAAGTGACCGCTGTGGCCATGACTGTCAGCAGCAGCCCACTGGTACCAATAGGACATCACAGCGACTTCAGCTGGGAGACTTATAAATGGAGGCTACTGCTAGAAATGTTTTTGTTTGCTTTGTTTTTTTTATTGGCCCTATCAGCAGCAAATAAATAAGAATAGGGTTACAATGATGACTAATACTTAACTTTTAATTGATAATAATTAAAAGAGCTCATACACTAAAATGTGCTTAGTGATGTATACTATATATATCCACAGACTGTAGACTGATAATTGAAAAATTGGACCACTGTTAACTCTTAGAGCCCCGTCCTCAGTCCTTTAATCGATATAGTACTTGCATCAGGACATTCTCGGGTTTTAAAACAGTCTATAGTTTTCTCCCAATGTTGAGTGTAAATTTGACAACTAAGAGGTGTTGTTCCATTGGGAAACAACCTGTATTCTCACCTCTCTGCCTCAGATCAGCTCAGATCTCATCCTGCTGCCTCTTTTCAGTCTACAGTTCGTGGACATATATATTATACATCATATATGCACACTGAACCAGTGAAGACCACATAGAAACTCTTTTAGTCTCCATCAGGCTAATGGGGCCCTATGGATATGTTTAGCAGATACATCAGAGGCTCTCAAGACATTCACCAAGTGTATAGTAAAAACAAAAAGGAACAAAACTAAACCAAAATCAAACTTTACAGAGAATAATTGGTTTCTAAAGGAGAATGCAGTGCCTGCCCATGGGTGCATAATGGATCAGTAGAGACTCCATGTGCTGCTATGCCGGATCTCTGGCATCTGAAGAGATCCCAGAGTATAATAATTTACCGCAATGAATGTCACGGTGGCCATTTTAGTTCATCCAAGATGAATCTCCATTTGTTCAGTTTCTGTAAAAACCAAACAATTTGGAATATTCAGGTCAAATATTCAGGTCGATGCCTTCAGAACGGAAAGGATTGGAAGCACTTACATACATGAATGCAGGACAGAATGGGTAGTCAATCATTAAAGCATAACTTTTGATACTGTAAATATAAGTAATGTGAACCGTAGCACCCGTACTCCAGTTACAATTAGTTATACAGTATTTTTGGAAAAGTGTTTATGATATAGGTCACTGATATTTACCTCTATATATTGGTTGAGCTTGATGTTTATTCTTATTGGGTACATATTTGTTGTTTTATATACTGTATACAATATTAAAAGTTATGTTTTAATAATTGACTACCCTTTGGACTACTGTACTGGCGTATCTTTTGTATTTGCATTGTTTCTTTTTGGAGTTCTGTGCATCACAGAATGCACTCAGATGATGCTCGGATGTTAATCTTAGCGCATTTCGGTCGTGTGCATGGGGCCTTTGGTTGGGTTCACACGGAGGTTTCTTTTTGAATATGTGTTTTATGTAAACAATAGTAAAAACAGCAAAAAATCATAATGAAATATTCTGCGGATCCTAATAATTCTATGGGACTCAAACTTATACCAGCATGCATTAATGTTCGTCAGCTCCAGTCATGATCAGTTTTTTCACTGGGTCTGTCATGACTAGTTTCTTGACACATATTAAGACAATTTGTCATAGGATTTACATTCAGTTTAGATCAGTTGCAGAGCAAAAAGACATTCTACAAAAAAATGTCAGCCCTAGGGCTCATGCACACAAGTGTGTAATATCATGCCTGAGGCATACATACTGTATGGAACTGGCAAGGAAAGTGCCAAGCTTTGGAAAAGGCTTCACCTGACCTTACAGGATGGGACTCACAACCATCTTTGGCACTAAATATCTGGTTATGCATGGATCCATAACACACTTGTATCTGCCCAAAGCACGAATGTGTGTGTGTAGCTGGGCTGTGACTGACCGACACGGACAGCGCATGAATAACATCCATGCATGGCCCAAGCCTCCACAGCCCAATTTACTGCTCTTAGTGAGCTCAGGCTGCAAAACGGACAGGAATAGGAGCTGTTTTGAATTTTGCCTTGGGTTCACAGCCCCATATAGAGGTGCGTGATAATACATGGTCATGTGTATGAATCCATAGAAATGAATGGGTCAGTGTGATAGCCGTGAGAAGCATGGCTAACAACACACACAGTCATATGCATGAGGTCTAAGTATGCATTTAGAAGCTGTAACATCTGCGTGTTATTCAATTTCAGAAAAGTTTACTCTTAAAGTTTTATGCTTTAAAGTGGCGCCAAACAATAGAAAAAAAAAAATCTAAATTTACAAAAAGTATTGTATCCAGTTTAAAGGGGAAGGAAAGGAAGAAAAGAGAACAAAGCAGATGGGAAAGAAGGAGAAAGGAAATGGAAGTGATGGAAGAAAGTTAAGGTTATAAGTAGAGATGAGCGAATTTCTCAAAAGTTCGATTTGGCAGTTCGATTCGAAGTTCCAAAAAAATTTGCTTCGATCCGAATTACTTCGCGGCGAATAAACAGCTATTTCTGGGCTGCAGAGAGCCGTGGTGGGCGGCAAAATGGCGGAAGCCCTTGGATGCTGCGGTCATGTTTCTCTCTCTCTCTTGCTCCAGCACGGACATCTTTTATTCATGTGGAAGGATCTGCTAACAAGCAAAGACACGCCTACCCAATCACATCACTAGAGAATATCTTGTGACCGTCTGATGTCACAAAGGTCCTTACTAAATATTCGTTACCCCAAAGCATCATGAAATACGGAATCGTGGAGAATCGAAGATTTCCTGAAATTCAGATCTAATTCCACTACTGCAGAATCGATTCACTCATCTCTAGTTATAAGTATACAGTAGATGGAAAGTCAATCCATAACTGGAGTCAAGAAAGATTTGTTTTCCAATAATATGGGGTGATTGGCATCTACCTCATGGATTTTTTTTTTGCCTTACTGGATTATAGGTTGGACTTGATGAACCCGTGTCTTTTTTGGATGAAAGGGAGGGACAAACATTAGAATAATTTATACAGATACAGTAACATAACTCAACAACAACTAATTTTTATACTTATTTTTATTTTTAATAAAGTCTCTGATACACATATGATACAACATTGTCATGTTTATTGAAATCAAAAAAGTAACTGATTTCAAAATACAATAAAACTTGATTATTGATAAATAAACTTGTCCAAGATTCAGATACATCCAACAATTTGATAATATCATTTTCAGAAAAGATTCCAAAAGTAAAATAATTTCTTTGCTGTTGAATCAACAATTTATTGTAGCTACAGAAATTGTTCATGATCAAGAAAACATTGTTGACAGCAATCTTAAAGATAAAACAAATGTTAATGTATATTTTTGTATGTAAGAAGTCTTGGATCTGTACCATTTCTTCACTCTGGAGCTACTTCAAAAGATCAAGAGATATAAATAATGTTGCCCGATATCAAAGGGTAATGTCCATGCACGCGTCTTAATATTTTACAGTGCTATTGCAATGATCTCCCAAGACAAGACTATAGCGTAATTGAACCTGTAGCTATAAGGCCACCATGTACATTAGAGAAAAGTTGGTCAAACACAACAACTTCAGTAGGAGTGGCCAACTAATGTGTTTCGTATCCTGACCCTCCCAAAAATGTTGGCGAAAAAATTGGGCGAATTTGACAACCAATCCTCTTATTCTAAAGGGGGAGATAAACTGCTGCCAAAGGAGACTGTAAACGTCTTACGCCCCTTTCCCCCCATTGAAAACACAAAATACTTGACCTAACCAGGCATGCATATGTATGGATGAGTTTAGCGCAACAGCTGTCAGCTGAACAAGCAATTGTCTGACAGCTATTGAAGTTGTATGGGCACCTATAGAGTACAGCTGTAAATAATGCTGCAATCCCACCCATTTTCAGTTGCTAACCATTGTAAACAAAGGAAAAGACACAGCAGTAAAATCTCATAACTTCCGCTTCTCATAAAAAACGATAAAGCATCTATCATAGCTTGTGAAAGCAGATCTAGTTACCTTTATTCTAACCTATTTGTACTTAAATAAAAATCCTGGGCCTTGTGTACTGAGGTCAGTGAGGAGAGGTGGCATGCAAAGTATATTGCGACAAGATCCCAGTAGCAGAGCCTCCAGCACAGGTAAATAATTGAGGCGGGGCCACAAGTAGAATTTCCCTTTAAGGACTAACAGCTCAGAATGCAGTTATTTAAAAGGGTATTCCAGTAGTTTAAAGTTATCCTCTGTTCACTAGTTATGGCATTGTCTGATCAGCAGAGGTCCCAGCAGCTGGATCCCCACAATGAAACAATAAAGAATACCTTTAAAGCATACCTTCAACAACTTTTCATAAGTGAATAGTACATGTGACTATAAGAAACTTTATAACAAATATATTTTCTTCTCTACTTATCAGACTAACCTACTTTTTACATAGAAACCCACAGAGAGGGAAGGGGAAGGAGGAGACTGCTGAAAAAAAAAACACACAAAATTGCAGATACTAAACTCTGCTACATTGTGAATGAGAGAACAATGCTAGGTTTCATGATAAGACTCTACCACTACACATGATGAGGCAATAAATCAACTAACAGCTCCCCCCTCCATAGGCTTCAGTGTCTTGGGCGAATACAGAGACAGACTCTATATAAATAAACAATCTGAGTGAAGAGGAGGAGGAGAGCAGTCTAATAAGTGGAGAAAGAAACAGATTTCTTTAACAAGATATATTACAAAGTTTCTTATATTCCCCTGTACTATTCATTTATGAAATGTTATTTTATAATTGGAGGAACACTTTAAGTTACCCCTTTAAATTATACCGATGTGATCAAACAGTTCCGTAGCTATCTGAAAGCCTGCAGGCTAATTCCTTTTATACAGACCACAGGACTTAAAGTGACCTTTCATTCTTACAACAGCAAAACGGTATCAAACAGTAAACCCAAAAACTACAGAATTAATTAGTTTCATGACAAACACACACTTCTTTCCTCATCTCAAAGAGATTCTATGTCAGCTTGCATGTGTATTTTAAGGTTTTAGAACAACACCGTAGATCATGAAAAATTCAACTACTGTGAAACGTCTTTGAGAAGGAAAAATGCTTTGTTCTGACAAATGGTGATTAAAACAAAGCTTCCATTCCCTCTTCAAAAAGAGGTTCTGCAGCAGTTATGCCCTGCATAGAACATAAACAGTCACATTTAGAAGAGCAATTTCACATTATATTATACTTAGCAGTAGTTTTTCCATTGAATTCTATTATTGATTTACTAAGTAAAATATCAAAAATATTGAATAAAAAAAAGTATTAAATGTATCCTAATAACATACATTCTATATATCATAACTCATCATTTGAGTCCCCACACTTTACCTGCAAGAACAACCACCAAATAGCATAAAAACGTATCTTTCTATGTAGATTTGAATAATCCCTGCCTGGTTTGCTGGACAAAAAGCAGAAAAAAGTCCTGTCTCATGTCCAACGTATGCATAGTGAAAAGAGAGAGCTCTTAAACAAGTCATGCAGATGGCCAGCTGGACAAGATCTGGACAGGTTGTAGTCTCTGAATGCAAGCAATGATTCTATACACTGGCAGCATATAGAAAAAATGGAAACAGTAAGGAACAGAGTGGATTAGAATAGTGCATAACCTTCAATACATACAATTCAATATTTATTTACAGAAAATGGAAAACCCCTTTAAGGCTAAGGACCCACGTTGCAGAAGCGCAGCTTTTTTTGTTGCAGATTTTGTTGCATTTTTTGAGCCAAAACCAAGAATGGCTACAAAAGGAATGAGAAATATATAGGAAGTTCTTATACATCTACCTTTTGCTCAATCCAATCCTTGCTTTGGTTCAAAAAACCGCAACAAAATCTGCAACAAAAAAAAGCTGCGTTTTTGCAACGTGGGGTCTTTGCCTAAGGTGGTCATCTTTAGTGTTATGAAACCATCAACCAGATTTTACAGACAAATATTTGTGTAATATAAAGAATTCACCCTGGAGTGCCCTCCCAAGTCCACAGAAGGCACATGGCCATTGTAGAACCCATGTTTTGTAGGATAAAGATTGTTCCTGTAAGGTTTTTTACAGCAGTTAAAAACGGGCCGTCAAAAACAGCCATGTGAATATGAATACTGAATGTGTTAAAATGGTCGTGTGAATAAGCCCTTACACTACACAAATTTTATAGGGGTTTTCCAGAACCATGATATTGATGACTGAACAAACAAAGGGCTCCAGCCGTGGGTAAAAGGAACTTCAACTTGAATAAAGCACATGAAATCCAGATAAGACACCATCAGGTTTACAAGCCCTTGATCATAGCATGGCAATTGTTAGCTACCACCTACAATAAGTAGGAATGACTGGCCTTAGAACAGGTCATCAATATCAGATTTGTGGCGGGTCTGACAATAGGCACCCCCACTGATAAGCTGTTGGAAGGGAGTGCCGCATATGGAGTGCGGATTCATCACTGCTATCCAAGCACAGCACCATACATTGTATAATGGCTGTGCTTGGTTTTTGCAACTCAATCCCCTTCATTTGAATGGGAATGGGATGCAGCATGGTCATGTGACCAACATACATGATGTCACTGTCCTGTGAAAAGGAAGTATCAATTGCCTGAGCTCCATGGCCTCTTCAAACAGCTGATCATAGGGCTGCTGGGAGTGGGACTCCCGCCTATACGAAATTGATGACCTGTCCTATGAGAACGATTTGTAATTTCCTTTTCCCACACAAGAAACTCAAAGCACAGAGAACATCGTGGAGTAGGAGAGTTAGTGGCTGCCATACAGGTGCTCATCCCCAACAAACTGGAGTCCCTGGGGAAAACCCATGCAAAGACATGGAGAACATACAAACTCAAGGCAGATAAGGATTAGTCATTCATTTTATAGTCCTGGAAAACCCCTTTAATGCTTAGATTGAGCCACAACCATATATCTAACCATGTGTTCTGGTCTTTATCTAATCTATATAGATACTGGATTATTTCTACATAAATTAAACATTAACCCCAAAGTAATAAGAAGTATTTTCTGCATTATTTATATCTGCTGTGGCTTTCAGGAATTAGCTTTAAAGTGCACCATAATAAAAATGACACAAAATCTTTGTTTTTCATAGTTTTGAAGCACAGTGTGGGAAAGTTATCAAAACTAGTCCAACAGAAAATTAGGTGCGGTTACCTATAGCAACCATTTTGCTGCTTTCACATAAATGAAGAGCTGTAATCTGATTGGTTGCTATAGGAAGTACTTGCACATTTTCTTGCATGAACTTAGATAACTGTTCCCCAGTGTACATATTGCATAAGACCAATGCTCCTTATATGAAAAGCCTGAGTCCTTCTCTTCCTGTCAGCAGCTAGATGGCACCTGGAAGCACAATCTGTACAACATATAAGCACACAACCTGTAAGACATCTTGTTCGTAACTGGAGGCTAGCAGCTGCCACAGGAAGTAAACCTGAGGCAAGACAATAACAGATCTGTTGAGTACCCAAAAATGTTCTCCTATACTAGCCAAAGAAGCAGATATGGGAGAAAATTTAGAGAAAAAAGCAAGTGTAAAGCAGTCATAGCTCAAAATATCAGGCCAAAAATGGCCAGTATGGAGTACAGAGCTCTTATGTTGGTCTTCATCGCAACGACCACCAGTACAGCAGTGGTTGCAACTTTCTGTCTGACATATACCATGTATGACTGGCTTGAACTTTGTTTTAATGGTATTTTGTTAAAGAGTTACGCCACCCAAAATGCAAAATTCAGTTTTGAATAAAGCAACCTGTAAATTCCACATCCCACCGTCCCCAAGTTATAATTACTTAAAGGATTTATCCATTCTTGCATATTTCCCATCAGCAAAAGGTTTAATAAGCTTCACCATGGTGACAGACTCCCTTTATTACTGTCTAGTCTAAATTTGCACTGTCCACCTATTAGGGTAAATTCACACAGCGGAATTTTTGCAGTGAAATCTGCCATGTGAATGGACCCAAATATTCTTATCCCAGTAGTAACTGGAAGCTTTGCTAAGAGTTATACTGTAACTTGAAGGGGGATATAAGAAATTGTTGGCTAAAACATAGTCTTTAGCTTGGGTGGAGTTGCCCTTGGAAGGAAACCGGTCATGTAGAAGATGCTATTTAATCTCTAGGCAGGAGCAGGAGGAGCACATTGATGAATAGGTTTGTGGGAAAGATTCAATAACCTGCCATTGAAATCTCTGTTCTTTATATGATAAGTCAAGGAGGCTGTCCTATCAGTGACTGACAACTCTTTATGCACAATCATAGAGAGGAGGATGTCAGTCATTGATAGGACCGCCTCCTTGACCTTTCAACAGAGATTTCAATGGCTAAATACAAGATATATACAAATTATACTGAATCTAATCCCACAAACCTATACATCAATCTTCTCAGCTGCTGCTGTATAAAATGCTGCCTGCATACTATGCGACATGTTCCCTTTAGGAAGCAGTGCTTGTAATGTCCTGTGCTCAAAAGTCTTCCATTTCAATTATAAACCAACATTTTACCTCCTACAAGAGATGCAAATTCCTAGTTTTCCATCTTAAGTAATGATGGGTCTTGCATGTTCTATAAAAAGTGCTACCTCGAAGAGTCCTCAGTTATGTGTCCTACCATATATGACACTGTCATAATATAGCATTTAAATATATTGCCAAAATGGAGTTTGACTGATAACCTTAAATTGGTGTAGAAAGTTCTTGCATTGAATACGGAAATAAAAATCAATCATCAAATTGCCGAGGCTTAAAACGGAAGTAAGTATCAGAATTAGGCAGGAGTATGCCGAGTCCTGACCGGCTGTTATCTTGACCAATAGGCTTCTTGTCGACTAGTTCCATATCCACATATAAGAGAAGAACAGTAAGAAACTGCTTTATTTCATTCACTGCAAAGAAACGGCCAGGACATATGGTGGATCCAGAACCAAATGGCATCAGGAAATTTTTTAGTTTTTTGCCCTTCTTGTAGAATGCCGTTTTCTCCTTTCCATCTTCTACAAAGCGGTCATATTTATATTCCTGGGGGAAAAACAACTGCATAATTAAATCTTATACAATACATGTATTATCTATCTATCTATGGATCTGGGGAAGGGACTACTGCACACAAATCTTAGCGAAATGTATTAAAGAACTTTATTCACTGTGACAGTTCTGAACATTTCTTAAAAAAAAATAAATAAAAAAATCATTCTCTCCTCAACCACTAATAAATAAATAAATATATATATATATATATATATATATATATATATATATATAACACATATATTTATTTATTTATTTATTTTTTTATGTCCTGGTTTTCATTCCCTTCAATGTTGCTTCTCCTCTCCCCTCTATAATTTCTTTTAGACATATACAACACAATTTTAAAAAATAGCATTGACAACCCGCTGTGACAGAAGGTATTAAAGAGGAAAAGTCAAAATATCTACTTTTAATTTTCTAGTAATCGATTTTTGATTGACAGCAAGTTGACAACAGAGACAACCTTTGAATTAGCTTCTCAGAAAAGAAGAGTATACCTTATACTTTGTTACAATAGGATGACCATGTTACTGTCCCACTGCCATTGCACTTCATATAGCGGCACAATGGCGCATGTCAGTGATCTGATTATATATACCTGCACAGGGTGTCCACATCTGGTTCCTGTGACTTTGTAAAACTGTCATTGGTTTGTTACTTTGGATTGATATAGACCGTTTTCTGGCTATACATATTGATTGCCAGCGCTCAGACGTATCAGTTTTGCCCCACTGTATAAGTAATGTCAGGCCTGACCTCTGATTTATATAGCTATACTTCTGCCTAGCAATTGTGGTAAAATGTTACACAATACCATCTGCAAGTTACCAGTTGTTACTATTGCACACTACTGTGGGGATGCAACCTAAGGATTCTGTTCACAAAAATCAAACCCCCCTGAGAAGTGGTAACAGGTGAAGACTGAACAATCCCTTAGACCAGGGTTCGCAAACTCAATTTACCCGGGGGCCGCTGGAGGTAGAGTCTGGGTGAGGCTGGGCCGCATCAGGTTTTCCACACCGGTAATATGCTCCATATTGGCCCCTGCACACGGTATTATGCTCCCTAGTAGCCCCTGCACTTGTATTATGCTCCCTAGTGGCTCCTGCACTTTTATTATGCTCCATTGTGGCCCCTGCACACGGTATTATGCTCCATAGTGGCCACTACACTGGTATTAGGCTCCATAGTGGCCCCTGCACACGGTATTGTGCCCCATAGTTGCCCACCCAAGAACTATTATTATACTCTGGGTTCTTTTCAGAACCCAGAGTATAATGATCGGAGACCCAGGGGAGGTGACAAACATAAAAACCAGTGTTACTTACCTATACTGGAAACCGGAGCACTCCCAGCAGCTTTCGGCCCTGTCTAATTAAGTCACGTGATGAGACCGGCGACGCGACCTGATGACGTCACCAGAGCGCCCAAGCCTGTTCGGAGTGACAGTGGATCGCAGGAGAGGTGAGTATCATTGGTTTTTATGTTCCTTCACCTCCCCTGGGTCTCCGATTATACTCCGGGGTCTAAAAAGACCCCGGAGTATAATAATAGTAGTATTTGAGGCCCGCGGCCTCACTTACCGATGCCCGCGGCTGCTTGCAGCAGCATCCACTTCCTCTTCTGCGTCCCATAGCAGAAGGGGAAGTGGGGGCGGCCACGAGCAGACGCCGGGTAGGGAAATAAATAGGTCGTGACCTGCCGCGGATACTCCAGCAGGTAACGGCCTATTTATATAAATAAAAAAAACGTATCCTCACCTACCTGCGATGCCTTGATGCAGCCGCCGCCTCCTCCTCTTGTCCGAGACGTCTATGTCTCAGCGTAGGAGGTGCGATGATGTCATTATATCGCTGCCTGTGCTGTGATGCGGACGTCTCGTAAGCCAGCTCAGGACAGGCCCCTCTCAGCGTTGTTTTTTTTAAAGCGGCCTGTCCTGGGCTGGTTTACATTAGATAGTAAAAAATGCCACCCCCAGACAGTGCGCCCCTGGTGCCATTCGTATCAAACTCGGGCCGTATTAACATTAAACTTTGATATTGAGGTGGGGGCCACAAACTATTGTCCCGAGGGCCGCAGTTGGCCCGCGGGCCACGAGTTTGAGACCCCTGCCTTAGACTGTGCCTTCTGGCTTAGCCATAAACCAAATCTAATAGTAAATGATAACCTTCACTTCCAGTTGTCATTTTACATCTAAAATTACTAAAAACTTTAGCTTTCATATAAAATTCTAATTGACATATTTTTACATCTTGTGTCATGCCTGATAATAAGTACAGTACCATACAGATAATTCCTCATTCTTTGGATTGCTATAGTGCCAGAGTAATGCACACCCCAAATGCTCATATAGGTTTCACGGACAGCACCTCTCCCTGCTTTGCGGGTGTTATGTTGTCTGTGGTTGATCTCAAATTTTTTTTTTTTTTATTTAATTTTTTATACTTTATATGTCTCTTGGTCCATGAAAAACTAACGACCCATGGGTGTGATCCGTTTTTTTTTTCCACTGACCCATAGATGTTTATTGGTGTGATGCATGCATGATACATGAGCATCTGCGAAAAAACAAAGGACATGCTTTTGTTGCTTTTTTGCCTACCAACAGTCCGCAAAAAACACTGCCATGTATTTAAACACATTGAAATGTACGTATACATATGGCGTCCAAGAAAAATGTGGACGCCACATTGATGTGTGAATAAGGTCAAAAGAAGGGATTTGATCATGCAATCCTACACACAGTTTAGCTATTCACCTGCCAAGTATCAAATTTTTCAGATGAATTCCTGTAAAATCGGTTGCACACGACTGTGTGCTAACCGGCTGTGCTAACCGGCACAGGCAGCGCATGGGGGACACACTGATGTCATCCGTGTGCTGCTCGTGCACCGGTCATGCTTCTGTGGCCCCTTTCATTCAATGAATAGGAGCCGCGGCAGCAGGGGGCGAAAAATCGGACAGGAATAGGACCTGTTCCATATTTTGCGGTCCAGACTGTCGGCCCGCACACGTGACTGTATAAATTCACGGTCATGTGTACGGGCCCATAGAAATGAATGGGTCAGTGTGCTATCCGGGAAAAACCTGGATAGCACACTGACCATTCATTCCGTTGTATGCAAGGGGGCTTAATCTGGAATTGGACTATTTTTATTCGCGTTATCTGAATTTTTTCTACCATAATATACAGGATTCTTAATACAATAAAAGAGAACAGAATTAATATTGAATATGACGAGTAAAATCAGTGAAAGAAAATGTATTAATACAAATCATGAAAAACATAAGCATAGAAAAAAGTTCCTAAATTCAGAAGTATGTGCCCAGTAGGGATTGCACATGCATATGTGATGAAACTTACAAATCTTACAGTCACTGCACAATGGGTGAGAAAACAACACTGAAGAGTATATTACAGTAAACACTTAGCACATACAACAGGAGCTCACAGTCCGTTTAGTCACACTCTGTAAGCACAGAAAAAATTACACAGAATAATTTCACAGAATTAAAGTGCCTGGTGATTTCTTCCCAATCACGGTAACTAATAGCTACTGTACTAGGGACCACCCTCTCATTGTCAGTGATTTCCTGAAAGAAATTTTGTGCTCACATATTAACAAATGTTTTATAGAGGATAAAATATTCACTTAGGCAAAAGCTGGAGGCAGGTAATGGTCACACAACACCAGTGCTAGATCTAGACCTTGGATATCGAATGTTTTAATATTTTCTCCAACCTGGGTTTGCTTCTGATGTTTTCCAAATTATTTTTAGGTATCTCAGCATCTGTAGTAGTTTAAGTCAATGGATGTGGTTCATTAATTTCTGCATTGCTTATTTTATATTCAAGATATGCTTTCTCTGACATGCTTATGGACCTGCAAATTCAGAGCTCATTAAGCATTCCCTATAAAGAGTCTTTTTACCACTCCTCCCTTCCCTTAATTTTGTAGCCAATGTGTTTATGTTTCCTTTCCATTCCAGGTCTCATACTAATGTGGTTGTGCAAACTAGTGTCTTTGTAATGTTTCCTCAAGAATATATAACATACTTTGGACAATTAAAGGGATTATGCCACAAAAATGATTTATAGGGGATAAATTGCTGATCACGAAAACTTCAGTGGTTTAGTCCTGTTCAGAATGTAGTGGTGGATGCAGAATGTGTGACCCCACTCTATTTTAATAGGAGCATCAGAAATAGCCAAAGTACAGGACTCAGCCAGCTTCAGCACTCTAATTGAAATGAATGGAGAGGGGTGCCCATTCTGTGTCCACTGCTACATTCAGAATGGGAGTAAAACACCCCCATTCTTAGGATCAGTGGGGGTCTCCGTGTTCAGAAACTCTGTTAGAATTCTCAGTATATATTCTCCTTGCTGCAGCACTGCTTACTACTGTCGCTTTAAGGTTTCCATGCTGACATGTGGAACTTTCTTTGGGTCAGAAGCTAGCTAGGCTGAGCCAATCAGAGAGCTCCCCATTCTCTGGTCTTGAATGCTGGCAAGGAATTTAAGCTGTGCACTAAGGCCCCCAGGTTCCGGCTATGAATGAATTGTTACTAGCTGGTTCCTGAGCTCTGAACATATCTGTTTGTTTCTGTATTCCTGGTAACCAACTCTTGGCATGTTTTACTGGATATCTACTAGCTTACTGATTTGGCTTTGACTGTGAACTCTCAGATTTGACCTTGGCTTGGATTCTGTTTTGGATTATTCTGTGCTTTCCTGGTTGTCCCAGCTTGTGAGTTTTTGCTGTAGTTTTTCCTGATTTTAGTCGGCAGTGCACCTATTTTTAACACTAGAGTCTGGTGTGATAACCTGGGTTCTCATCCTGCCAAGAACATCCTGCCTCACGTTGGACTTTGGTGAATAAATCAGGGTAGCCTTAGACTCTCAGGGCAGTGTGAGATTTAGGTAGCTTGTTCTACTGCTCTCTGCCAGTTGCTGCATTTTTTGGAATTGTTTTAGAGCAACCCTATAACACACCCACTGATCAGCAATCTATCCCCTATCCTATAGGAGATAAATAACTTTTGTTGTTTAACTCCTTTAAGGCTGATGTTTTCTACAACAGTCTTAATTCCATTGATGAGGGAGATGCACTAGAATTATGAAGAGGCTTCTGCCTATTCACATTCTGGTGCATCTCAGGTGCTACTGTGCACCAGAACTTAAATATATGTCAGGTACGGACTGGCACAGATTTCAGCTGTAACTCCCACCCGTTTTCTGGTGTGAGTTATAGTAAATTTGACAGGCTGGGGCATCTTTATCCAGGCCCAACTTGATCCCCTCCCCGCTCCACCCACTTTCTTAAAAGGTGGTGAGCGGAGTGCAGAAACAACCATGGTGTGCATCTTTGGTGCAAGCCAAGGATGCGCTACTTCTTTGCCAGTTTTCAGGCATAGATACAATGGGGGAAAAAAAAGTATTTAGTCAGCCACCAATTGTGTAAGTTCTCCCACTTAAAAAGATGAGAGAGGCCTGTAATTGTCATCATAGGTAGACCTCAACTATGAGAGACAAAATGAGAAAATATATCTAGAAAATCACATTGCCTGATATTTTAAGAATTTATTTGCAAATTATGGTGGAAAATAAGTATTTGGTCACCTACAAACAAGCAAGATTTCTGGCTCTCACA
The DNA here is from genome assembly GCA_947044405.1 of Leptodactylus fallax. NCBI lineage: Eukaryota > Metazoa > Chordata > Amphibia > Anura > Leptodactylidae > Leptodactylus > Leptodactylus fallax. The sequence goes on along the minus strand of CAMRHE010000038.1, from coordinate 8,513,783 downwards.
GACCTGTAACTTCTTCTTTAAGAGGCTCCTCTGTCCTCCACTCATTACCTGTAGTAATGGCACCTGTTTGAAATTGTTATCAGTATAAAAGACACCTGTCCACAACCTCAAACAGTCACACTCCAAACTCCACTATGGTGAAGACCAAAGAGCTGTGGAAGGACACCAGAAACAAAATTGTAGACCTGCACCAGGCTGGGAAGACTGAAACTGCAATAGGCAAGCAGCTTGGTGTGAAGAAATCAACTGTGGGAGCAATAATTAGAAAATGGAAGACATACAAGACCACTGATAATCTCCCTCGATCAGGGGCTCCACGCAAGATCTCACCCCGTGGGGTCAAAATGATCACAAGAACGGTGAGCAAAATCCCAGAACCACACGGGGGGGGGGGGGGACCTAGTGAATGACCTGCAGAAAGCTGGGACTAACTTAACAAAGGCTACCGTCAGTAACACACTGCGCCACCAGGGACTCAGATCCTGCAGTGCCAGACGTGTCTCCGTGCTTAAGCCAGTACATATTTGGGTCCATCTGAAGTTTGCTAGAGAGCATTTGGATGTTCCAGAAGAGTATTGGGAGAATGTCATATGGTTAGATGAAACCAAAGTAGAACTGTTTGGTAGAAACACAACTCGTCGTGTTTGGAGGAGAGTGAATGCTGAGTTGCATCCAAAGAACACCATACCTACTGTGAAGCATGGGGGTGGCAACATCATGCTTTGGGGCTGTTTCTCTGCAAAGGGACCAGGACGACTGATCCGTGTACATGAAAGAATGAATGGGGCCATGTATCGTGAGATTGTGAGTGCAAACCTCCTTCCATCAGCAAGGACATTGAAGATGAAACGTGGCTGGGTCTTTCAGCATGACAATGATCCCAAGCACACCACCAGGGCAACAAAGGAGTGCTTTCGTAAGAAGCATTTCAAGGTCCTGGAGTGGCCTAGCCAGTCTCCAGATCTCAACCCCATAGAAAACCTTTGGAGAGAGTTGAAAGTTCATGTTGCCCAGCGACAGCCCCAAAACATCACTGCTCTAGAGGAGATCTGCATGGAGGAATGGGCCAACATACCAGCAACAGTGTGTACCAACCTTGTGAAGACTTACAGAAAACATTTAACCTCTGTCATTACCAACAAAGGATATATAACAAAGTATCGAGATGAACTTTTGTTATTGACCAAATACTTATTTTCCACCATAATTTGCAAATAAATTCTTAAAAAATCAGACAATGTGATTTTCTAGATATGTTTTCTCATTTTGTCTCTCATAGTTGAGGTCTACCTATGATGACAATTACAGGCTGGCCTCATCTTTTTAAGTGGGAGAACTTGCACAATTGGTGGCTGACTAAATACTTTTTTTCCCCACTGTATGTTAGTAAATTCCTCCCACTTTTGTATGATTACTAATGTCTTCTAATCTCATTTACGGATACAGTGATGAGGGGGGAATTAGGAAGGGTTTGGTGGTAGTTTGTAAAGTGCAGCAGCTGATTTAGCATGTTTTTTATAGGTCTCCTTAGGAGCTGTACACACATAGGTCACAAGGTCACATTCTACTAAGCTCCCCTCTGGGTTACAAGGTCCCATTTGTATTCATGAAGTTTGGATCCGTGGTCATCTTCCGATACACTAATAAGACACATAGACAGGAGTTGTCTCCATTAAACAACCCTTTAATTATTTGTATAAATTTTGCATTTGAAGAAAGATACAAAGAACACGCCAATGTCCAAACCCCTGTGACCAGCATGCAGTAGCATTAATAGTATTTTTAGGAATATTTTGTGTATACTTGCACTTAACACTCCACAATTGCAGATGTATAAAAAGTTATTGCTGATTGGTGTATGCGCCTTATTGAAAGAAGTACTTTCCTCTCTCAGAAGTACAATGTTACTGTAACATAAAATCTATTAATGGTTAAGTACACGTTTATAAAAATACATACATAGGCTCTTGGCAAGTATACATGGGCAGCTGTATTCTATTCCATTGGTTCTGGTTAATGGACACAGTTTTAAGAACATTCTAGGCTGACAGATGGTTAATAATTTAGTATACATTCCTGTTCACCGAATAAAGCAGAAAAACAGTGATAAATATAGCTAATTATACAGTACATATATGTTAAAGGTTAATTTTAAATAAGGAATTTATAATGAAATGCTAAATAGATTCTATTATTTTGGTAATTGCAGAACCATCAACAGCTCAGTTTAAGCAGTTGCAAAATGCAGAATTTCCTGAAAACCAGAATCCCGGTTAATTGCAGAAGCAAATTTGATTACAAGGACAATAATATTGTGGTGATTGGTGGAAAAAAGACCCAAGCTGCGAGATGGGAAATAATTGCTGTGTATTCCACAAAATTCTATGACCACATTAAGATATTAGGAGACAAAAGTGTGCCGGCACATTGAACAAATGCACACATAATTTGTCTTATAGAATAAAGGTTACATAGCATCAGTATGGTTGTTTGGCTCTACAGGATGCCAAGAAAATGGTTAGAATATAGTCTATTGTTGGTGCATATGTGACCAGACTTAACCACTCTCCTGTTTAGTTAACCAATGCAATTTGTCATGCAACCAATTCAATACAATATCACAACATGCTAACAAAAACGTTCAAAGGCTTCAACTCACCCTTCCCTAGTGAGTGGTCACACATAGACACCAAAAGGATATCTAGCATATCACACTGTGTTAACTAGACATGAGCAAACTGGTTTGTAACAATCTAGGTTTGTTATGAATTTTCCTAAAAATTTTGAGTTTGATCAAACCTGTAAGTTTTGGGGTTTGCCACCAAAAAATCACTATTATCTCTTGAAACCCCAGAATATAATACACAGTGGACCAGGGGAGGTGTACTAACATACTAAATTATGATACTCACCTATCCTCACTTCTCCCAGGTCCTCTCTTTGATCAGCCTCTTCCAGTCCGCTGGATAATTTCACAGGCCCTGGAGGACTGGTGAGGCCTGTAATTGAGCCCCAATGGTCATTTGGGGTGCACCAATGTCATAACACTTGCGTTAAAGCACTGTGATGTCAGAGCACAAGACATGACTTTTGAGATCCCATCAAGGTCCTCATCAGTCCCCTTCAGTTTGTGATGTCACCCAGGCCAGAAGAGTCTGGAAGATGACAGAGGAGGACCCCAAGGGACTGGTGAACGCTGTGAAGGAGCCCAATAGAGGAGAAGGAAAGTGAGTATCAGTGTTTATTATAATTTTGCACCTCCTCTAGGCTTCCACTTATCATACTGTGGGGTCTTAAGAGAACACAGACTATAATAATAGCACTTCCCGTTCAGACTGACAAGTCTAAAATAAAATGTGAATATCTGTGAAATTAATCTAATTAAGTTTGCTTATCTTTAGTGTTAACTTATTACAAAATCATGTTACTTTGAGACAAGCTGCATAGCGTATAATACACAAAGTCCAGCTAATTGAGTGGTTAAGGGAAAACATATCTATATGATGTCATCAGCCAATCTAACCTTATCAGTGAAAACTTTTTACTTCTGTTGTACTGACATCATCATGGTTTCTATTTATAACAGAAACCACAACCCAGATGTGAACAGAGCTTAATACATACTTTTCTACACAATTCAAACATTCACCAATGATAAGGGTGGAGAGGGATAGGATGCTCTTACTATGACTGATCGCCATGGAGAGCCGAGAGGGGGCCCTCTTGTTGACAATGATGGCTAGTATATTTAAACTCTTAAAGAAAAAATAGAGAATACATCTTTATATCCATGTATCAGTGAATATAGGGAAGTATTTCATTTTAAAGGGGTTATCCATTATCTACCATTGATGGCCTAGCTGTAGTGTCACACCCAGTAAATCTCCGGAACTGAGGCGGTCTATGGGACAGGACTACACTACCTATACTCACAGCTACAGCTTGTAGAAAGAAGATAACCCCTTTAACTTTATTTTTTTTATTGTTATGAATGTAATTATTATAGTTAATTTTTTTCAGCATCAGTGTTGCAAGTTTATAGAAAACAAAAATAAGTTTCCATACTTTAGAGGAATGTGGCTGATTTTTGTAAATTTCATTAGCAAGGACAGGTTGTTAATGTGAAGAATGGGAATTCTTATATGATTGAAAATCAACCGATTTTATACATTCTTATATATACACATTATTGATATCATTCCATCTGCATGTTGACCAAAAAACAATAAAATTATACGTTTGACTGGTGACGTAGGCCAAAAATACAAAATACATAAAGAAAGTGAAATCCTCTGGGTTATGCCTAGTGAGGTGTGAGCGGGCAGTCCATAGCTCAGATTAAAACAATACTAAAAGGATAGCTTTGTAATATATTCAACACAATGTATCCAATTTGCAGGGAGTTTTCCCTTAAAGGATGTTTTACTGTGAATTCTATGGATAGTGAGATTCAAGAATGCCTCATCACTGATGTAAGTGATTTAATAAAAGGATAGAAACTAAAGAAGCAAGTACAGTAAAAAGTGTTTTCTGGCCTTATACAATTGATTACCTGATCAGTATAATATGAAACCCAGGGCCCCCACAGATCAGCTGTTTGATGTTTCTGTGTCAAGGCCATGTGATGTCACATCCATTGGTCACATGGCCTGTGTGCAGCTCAGTCCTATTCAAGTGAATGGGTTTGAGTTTCCATACCAAGAATAGCCACTGTACAATGTATGACTCTGTTCTGGGCTTTCAATGATGAGGCCTCAGCTCCCACCAAAATTGTCTCTTCGCCTAGCTATCAGACCCCCACTGATCTTCAATTGATGACCTAGGTTATCAATCTTATAAGCCCAGAAAACTCCTTTAACTGAAAAAAATGCTAAATATATTTAACACATTTTGTCAGCCATTTGTGTTCATTTTAAAAATCCATAGACAGTGGTCAACTGAAGTGACAGGGTAGCATGAGAAAGATAATAATGCCCCCTAAGCTCTGACATTGCAGGTCCACAAGTATGCTTTATCAGAGACAGGTTTATAAGATTTTCAGAATGAAAGAGGCAACGCACATATGCACAGCAATACAGTGCACTCAAAGCTCTCAAAGTGCAAAGATACATATCTTAAAATATTTTTTTTCTATGGCAAATGTACACACAAGCTTAAAAGCAAATTTGACACATTGAGAAAGTCCAATCTGCAGGCACCATATTATAGAGCAGATTGATGTATAGATTTGTGTACAATCTTTGCTCATTCTGTAGTGCTGTGGGCGGTTCTAGGTCAGCGATTGACAACCATCCCTGTGTCAGTTTACATACAGAAATAGCTATCAGTCACTGATAGGACCACCCACTTGACAACTTAACCCAGATTGGACAGAGCTTTAAATGAATAAAACACCAAACTAGTAGCTCTACCCACTCTATACTCTGTTACCATGCTGCCCACAAATAGGGCTAAATGGACGATGTGATGGGGTCCCCTTTAGAACTGTACTTTTTTTTAAAAAAAAAAAATCATCTGTTAAATGTCCTCTCAAAATGAATATCAGCTATTAGATTTTATGCAGATTTATACATGTGGATTCTGCATGTAAAATCTGCAGAATAAATAAGTGCAGACTTTAATTTTTATTGTAGGTTTTCACATATCCACAACATGCTCAGTTTTGCTATAGAAAGGCAAGTAACTTTCAATTTGCTGCATTTTCCATATCAAATCCTGTCTGTGTGAACATAGCCACATGCTTTGGTCTTCAGCACACTTTGGATCACTTCACTCAATATGACCTGTTATAGTGGATGGAGATAATAGAGTTGGACTCTATGTTTGTGTATTACATCAACTCTAATGGACTTCAATAATAATTATTATTATTATAATAATTCCTTTTTCATACGTTTTTCTTCTTTTATGCACTTTCTTTTCTTGTATACTTCAATGAAATAGCAGATCCATTACCGGTCAGTTTTGACTTGCATCCCTCCCCCCATCCTTATGCCATCAGCTGTCAGTAAATAACTTGCCAATTTCATTATTGTTTCATAAAACCAGAAAGAGCTCAAGTAAAGATGATAGCAGATGGTTATGTAATCTGCCTATTACAGTTTGATAAAACATCTACGAAACGGCCCCCTTTTATTCGTCTGTCACAATGTAGTAGTCAAGAATTTGGAGCTAATACTCCCATCATGTTCATTCAGAACGATGGGAACGTTAGGTCAGTTTTCCTACATTTCATCTCTTTCTTAAATTTCATTATAAAAAAAATGTAGAAACTTGTGGTGAGTGAGTGGTTCTCCTACACAAGAGTTTAGTAGCAGTGACAGATGTATGAATCTTGATAAGCTTCTTTCATACATGCAGTTCAGATTTTATTAGAGCAGAGGTTTAATCAACTAACTCCCATGCCATATATCTATAGAGCCGACACCTGATTTATGGCCCAGCGTATTCACTGGAAGTTTCTTATATAATAATAATAATAATAATAATAATACATTTTATTTATATAGCTCCAATATATTCCGTAGCACTGTACAATTTGTAGGGTTCAAGTACAGACAAAAAAGATACATTACAAAGAAATAGTCAATTCACACAATGGGGCTGAGGGCCCTGCTCGCAGGAGCTTACAATCTATGAGGTAGAGGGGGGTGACACAAAAGGTAACAGGGGCAGCATCCGAGGAAGCACTGCTTATGTATTGTATTATAACATTTTATAGTGTATTTTGTGTTCTTATATCGGCAGTTTGCATCTACTCACTCCCTTTAAGTATAAATCTAAAAGTAAAGTGCTTGTATTTTAAGAAGCTCGTTTAGGATTAGAAAAAATAGTCTATTTCTTTGCAGAAATAGCTACACTCTTGACCTTGGGCTGTGTCTGATATTGCACATCAGCCCCAGTCATTGGAATGGGGATTAGTTGTAATGTCAGTCAGCAGCTTCTCAGGCCAGCAGGATATGGTCTTGTATTAAAAGAAATAAGGACTCACGGGACAGGGATGTAACATTACCACTTTATAAATCATTGGTGTGGCCCCATCTGAATTAAGCAATTCAGTTCTGGGCACCATAGAAAGGATGTCCTAGAGTTGGAAAAGGTTCAACAGAGGGGCACAAAACTGATAAGGGGCACAGAGGACCTCAGTTATGAGGAGAGACTAAAGGAGTTATATCTGTTTAGTTTGGAGAAGAGGCATTTAAAGAAGACCTTTTACGTCCTCTGGCACCCATGGTTTTATATTCCGCTGGGCGGTAAGAAACTCCATCTGAGAAAGCACAACGCTATGGAAGAGTACTGTCAGTGGGGTGTTGCCTACTTCACAGCGATGATGCTAGGCACTAAGCCCCGCCATTCTGACAATGGAGAGATATCAGTGCCGAAACTAACGGCATTGATATCTCCTCCACCTGGGCGCACATCAGGAAATTCATCGCACTTAGCTTTCTAGCGGTATATAAAACCGCGGGAGTCGGAGGACGTGAAAGGTCCTCTTTAAGTGGAGATCTGATAAACCTATATAAATATATAATTATCCCACACAAGAAATATGGGAAAAAAATCTCCTCAAAAGACAAGGGGACACTCCCTCCCTCTGTAGAAATAAAGGTTCAATCTCAAGAGCCGACAAGGCTTCTTCACTGTAAGGACTGTGAATCTGTGGAGTAGCCTACACCAAGAAGCTGGTCATAGCAGTCACAGCTGACAGCTACAAAAAAAAGTATTAGATGCCATTTTAGAGCAAAATAGCATTAATGCTTATGGAAATGTATAGACTGTCATGACGTTTCCCATTCCAAGGCTGAACTTGATGGCCATATGTCTTTTTTCAACCATACTATGTAACTATGTAGACACAGCCATGGACAGAATGGTGTGTGAGTAAAGAAAATATATATAAACACATCAAACTTCAGAATAAGTAAGGGAACAAATTGTTACTCATTGCCATATCTCAAAGGGGTTGCATCATGAATGAAACGTATGCATATCCACAGGGGAGAGAAATGCAGGTACAGTCCATTGATCTCAAGAACACGGATCCATGAATGTCCTTGTTTGTCAGCAGAAAATCCGAGTACACAAGGACTCAAGGCGCCTGTTCTTTGATCAATGGGAGTCCTGGTAGTCAGACCACCAATGATCAGACACTTATTCTGTAACCTGTGGGTAGGGGATAAGAGTAACTTGTGGTTCAACTCCTTCACATATAACTTTGAAATTGCATTAACACACATTGACCTTGCTGCCAATAATTTATTTTTCCTTAAGCGGTTTTCCAGGATTTCTTTTCTGATGACCTATTGTTTGGATAGCCCTTTAATATTTGAGTTTTGACTCCCAGTGATTAGATATTGATGGTCTATCCCAATGATAGGCTATCAGAATATAATTCCAGAACCTCTCTCTAAAGGGGTTTTCCAGTACTTAATAATTGATGACCATCAGTTAAAGATCAGCAGGGGGACCGGTAAAAAAAAAGTCCCATAAAAACCCTTTAAGGCCATCTGTGCTGTTGTGTTAACAATTTGTGTTGTGCTGAGCAATATGGCATCCATTGCCTGCTATAGACTTGATCTGTACTTCAGTGTACATCTGTACATCTGTGCCATGCTGTATTATGCAGTCCTCAGAAGCCTTAGGGAGCCATCAATATTAGATCTGCGAGGGTGCAACACCTGAGACCCCAGCAGATCAGGTGTTTGGGAACAGTGACGCTCCCTTTAATTGTTACATGTTGGGGGCCACACTGCTCCCTAGCTGTACAAACTGTAGCGGCAGCTTAGCAGTATATTGTAAAATCCATATAGCTCTATGACAGGCTGCCTGCTATACTGACAGGCCTGGGAGCCTTCAATAAGCTCCTGGCTGTTATAGTAATAGATTGTCACAAATATTGCGGCTGGTAAATAGATGTCTTGGTCACATTTGACCAAGGCATCTACAGAGTTATTGTCTGTTCAGAGTGAACCTTGATTACAGGCATTGCCACAAAGTCTCCGCTGTGTAACCAGTGACCGAGTGGCTACCGCGGCTGCTCAGTTCCTGAGCGGTTGCCGTCATTAAAGACGCAACATCAACTATAATAGTATGGTAGATGTCAGGAATGGATTATAGCAACACTCCAACTATTTTTTAAGCTATGCAAGGTAGTCATGAAAGTACCAAGTTGAAAACGTACTATTGTCGATGTTGTCAGCCATATCTAGCATGTGTATCCATGTCTAGATCCTGTACCTAAGACTCACAATATTATAAATCTGCCATGACTTTACACTCAGAGGATGGTATCACCACTGATCCTGAAAGCGGCACCAACTACTGCTGATAACAGTGGGGAAGGTAATGGGGGCATAATGACCTGACTGTAAGGGGGAAAATATGGGCGGTAATTGAAGGAGGAGGGCTATATCAAGCAGATTATGAGAGATGCAGGGGAGGAATTTTGAGAGAAGAGTTAGGACAGAAGAATAGGGGGAAAGGACTCTGAGGTTACATGGTAGATTTCAATGCTATCTGTAGGCAGCAGAGAGAGACCTCCTGTTTACACAGGAACCCATGGTAGAAAAAAGAGGGCACACTTTGATCATATGACTTATTGAAAAAGGTGAGAAGCAGGATAAGGAAAGTAGACAGCTATTACTATAGAGGGCTGATCTTTCAGACAATGTAAAGAGTAAAAAAATTACCAGAATGTCCCTTTAAAGAGAACTTACTGTATTTCCACCCTCCACTAAAAATATTATATGGAACAATGCTATTTATCTTCATCTGCATGCTCAAGCATACAAAGCAAAAGGAATAAAAGAGTTGTCAGCAGCCTTTTTCTTCTTCTTTTTTTTTTCTAGAAAGAGTGCCACGTCTGTTCATGAGCTGTGTTTGTTATTATGAAACTCAACTTTATACACTCGAGGAGGATAAAGAGCAGTCCTCCAAATATACTGATTTCAGAAGGATGTCGAAAGAGATCGAGTGAGCTTCACGTTCCCAGAGTTCCTATCAAGTAGTTGCAAATGTTATTCATATGGCATGTAGACTTAGAGGAGTGTTATAAGGAATAGTAATATATTAAGAAATTGCTGTTCACATAGTTACCTAATATTTTATGTGAAGTGCCTCAGAATAACTGGAATGCTTTACCTTCCTGGAGCTTCTAACATTTATTTCCCAGACCCTGCAGAATTAGCACTGAGAAAAGTCATAAGGGAATGAAACATCTGGAGCTAACCAAGTGTCTGTACTAATAGACTATGCTTCTGATTACTTTAGTCTGGAAATATTTATTATGTTTCACTAAAATGGACTAGATAGTACGTCGTGCATTTTTATAAAACGATCAAATTGGGGATCAGCTACATATATTGCAAAAAAAAGAAACAGAATGATAAGTTTCTGGAACTACTAGAACATCCCCCCAAAACTAACAATTCTTTTCCATTAAGTTCCAGATTTACAGTTATCGCGGTTCACATCCAGAGACTTATTAGAAGGGGTTGTCCATCTGCATACATGAAAAAAAAAAGCTAAAATGGTGTTAATTAATAAAAGGTATAATACTCCCCTCATCAGTCCCCTACTATTCTCATACCAATGCTTCCCTGATCCCCCACTGTTCTTTCATCTCCAAGTATTATGTGTGGACCTGACATGTGACCGCTGCGGACTTAGTGCGGACCTCAGTGGTGTCAAAACACCAGTGCTACAGTCAGTGGTCTCATGACATATTGAGAAACAGAAAGAACAGAAAATGATGTGAGAATAGAGAAGTGCCAGCACTGGAGCTACCGTCAAGTAGTCAGTATTACTCAGACTAGGTTCACATCTCCGTAGGATTCCGCCAAAAATCGTCGGACAGAAAAGTCCTGCATGGTGGACTGTTCTCTCCACCGGTTTCAGTATATAAAAGGTGGAAACCCAATGGACCCCATTATAGTCTATGAAGTCCTTGGATGTCCATGGTTAACTGCTGTTTAGCGGACAGGATCTACATCATTCGAGTCTCCTGACAGATCGTACGACGGAGAGCCTGGCACAATATGAACCTAGCCTAATTTTGTCATTCTACACCATTGTTAGCTGGATTTTTATTTTAATTTGTGAAGATGAACAATAGGAGTCACTATTGTACCTATGGGTACAGAAGAGGTGGATAACTATGGAGGAGAATGTATTCAATATGTGTAAAATATTCAGGTAAGAACCTAGTAGTTGTAAAGGCAAAAATTTAATTAAAAGCAAGGTGGTGGTGTACATATCTATGGCCATAAGCAAATTCTTTATTAGCACTTATGCCCATGGCTCAGTTTAAAGGGTTTATCTGAAACTCAAAATGAATGACCTATTCTTAGCCTCTGTATACGATGTTGTGTTCTGTCAGAACTTTTGCAGCCCCCACATAGCTGAATGGGTGCTGAGATTAAGTAGCATGGCACAGTCACTACATGGTGTACGGAGCTGTGGGGAACAGCTTATTGGTGGGGGCCACTGATGTTTGACCCCCACCAATCTCAAATGAATGGCCCATCCTAAGGATAGGATTTTGGGTATTAGATAACAAGGTGCAGATACAGAACCCATTTCATCTTTTCTAAAACTGTATTTAGGCAACTGTCAGACAGTTTTATTTTGGCACCATATGTATTATATGGGCATTATATGGTAAAGGGGGGCTGTAATGCAAAGTACTGCACAGGTCACCATCCAATCTACAAGCTGCTATGTCTGTGCACATAGAAATACTGTGTGCATAAGCAGTAAAATCAAATGCCCAACATTTGTCATAATTAATAATATAATATTATACATAAAGACGACCTGAAAAATAAGAGTTCTGGAACAACTTTTCCTAGAATTCTATGTGCTATTCCTCTGTTATTTCTCCTAGAAAGTTGACTGGTACCATTTGCCTTGTCAGAGATATGTGCAACTACACTGTCTGACACTGTGAGCACTGATTGGATAATGTGGGATGTGGACAGACACACCTCCAACTGGTAACACCCAGTTGTCAATTTATTTATACATTTCTAGGAGGAATAAGAGAGAAAAAGCAGAGAAAATGCTTCCTAATCATACTGTATTATGGCAAATACAATTATTTACTGAAAAACTCGCTTGCAAATTCCTAAAATGCTGCTATACCCCATTTATTATACTGCCACATTGCCTGGTTGAGATGCTGTTCGATAAGCATTTGTAGGAATTACCTTGAATGTACTATACCATGCTAAGGTGGGGGCCCAACCAGGTTCTGTGGCCTGGGGAATTTACTTGTTCACCTGTGGGCCATTCCAAGCCTGCATACATCTCCAGAGATTTGATGGCTCCTCATTACCAATTGCCTATTTTAATAATGTCTGTAACCAGTTTAAGTGAGGCAAACAAAATAAAGAGGGACATTGCTACAGGCAGTGCAAATAGCAGATGCGACCTAGAGGGAATCCCAAAGATCCCTCTGTCACATAAAAAATACCACTATTCTAAATGGCACAAGATGGGTAGGGGCCCCATTACAGGTTATGCATTTTAGAGCCCGGGAGCTTTAAGTTCTGCCTATGCCCTTATATTAAGGACATATTATAAATACTTGTCAAATAGCATTTTGGAGGGCAAAAAGTAGTGAAATATGGTCCGAAGTAATTACGGTCAAAAGTGAGGGTGTCTTCTCCTGTCTTCTCCTGCATGTGGAACCTTGCTTCAGCTAGGACCCAGATAAGTATGTCTGTATAGACACAGAGACCTAATGCATAACACTGATCCTTACACATTGATGGTATTTATTTTATCTGGTTTCTCCATAATTTTCATCCAGACATACCATATATTGATAATTCAATATTTTCCATATTTCTATGACATCTACGTTCTAAAATGCATTATTGACGCTCACATTCTTATTAATATATATTTCTGCACGCATGTAAAATTGTATATAATGATCTATAACCAGTTCATATATGGTATGTCTTCTCTATGTTTTCAGGGCACTTAAATAAATGTTGGCCATTACTTGGAATTTAAACCACCACCGATTATTTCTATAGCTATAACATGATCCAGAGACATAGACAATGCACATTTAGCCTCAAGTTTTCGATATTCACTGTGCAATTGTCATTTTTTCTGAAAGGACCAGCAGTCCAAATCATCACAATTTTTTTTTTTTTACTCGCTACAAGCTTCTTCACCTGCAGGGCCATAAAACTGTGACTGAATATAGGCAGATTACTTCCAGAAGAAGGAGTAACATTAGGAAATGTATGCACTGTAAAGGATTCGGCCTCTGCACAGTGCCCCGAGTCCGATGACAAGCTCAATTTGAATATTTACCTCCGGATCTTCGAAGACCTCGGGATCTTTGTGCAGGGCTGGAGGATATAGGGCTACAAAATCGCCTTTCCTCAGATTCACTGACTGGTCATCCTCGAGCTCCAGAAGAAAATCCTCTTGAACTACACGGATGTTCATGGATGCAGAGCATAATCGCAGTGACTCGCTTATAGCACTACCTGAGAAATAAAAAAAAAAGACACGACAAGGATGCAGTTATGATTTGCTAAGAGAATATATTGCCAATGACTAGACAGCCCCACTGGGCTCTATAACACAAGTATATTTTCTGCGCCGAGGTTACAAGAACACTACAGTAGAAGCATAACACTGCATGTAATCCACATAAAGGGTTTACATTACAGTTTACATGTGCTAATAAATATAGAAAAATTATAGTCAAAGGAATTTTGTATGGAAACATTTATAGCGTACCTTTCTCATTTATTGGAAACCTGCACAATATAGAAGCCTTGCCAATGAGATAATTAAGACCGCATACAAAATACCATTCATTTACATAAGGAATGAGCAACGCTGGGAGACGTAGCTGAGCCGCACAGGCGCAATGACCAATCTAAACTACATCTCTCATCATGTTCAGCCAGATAGGTGATCTCCTTGACTTAGGTAAAATATTTACTATCTTGTATTAATTCTAAAAATGTATTTACAAAAATGTACGCTTTAGTAGGCGAATGTCCTTGCGTTCCCAGTGGCCTTCACCTTTTGCTCCTAGCACGACAGATTTTATGGGTAATTTCCGGCAATTTATCCTGGCAGTTTGAGGAGAAGTCCCAATGGGATTAGTATGAATAATTTGCATAAATCATTCTGATCGCAGGCATATCAGCATGTAGCTGCTGTCTAAATCTGCATCTCTGGTTTTGTAATCAAACCTGACTGTTCCTCCAGCAGCTGATATTGGGGCCGTAATGGGGCTTGATCTCCTCTAATAATGGCCTTTTAAAACAAAATAAAGCAAATAAAGTCATTTTCGCAGAAGCCGGTGCCAAGCAAGGGGAGATACAGAGAAATAAATAAAAGCAACATGTTAACAAAGCATTGTGCACTTTCTTAACCAAAAGGTTAGTTATCAGAGACAGCAGATCCCCAGCATACACGATGCATCTGAAAAAGATAATAACAAACGTTCTTTCAGGAAATATTAAATCTGTTGCAGCATGCATAGCAAATAAAGTGGCCTTGGATGCTTTCTCGCAGGAGGTTTTTCCTTAAGCGTGCATTTGTCTAAAGAAATGAGGCTGCGGTCAGCTCTGTGTGGCCAGCGCTGTGATTCAATGTGACGTACAGTGAGTCTGTGCATATTCTTTTGGACTGCCTTCGTTACTATAATCAGGCAGAGTCAAATCGGCTTGTTGGTGACGAAGCCAGGGAACAACTCTGGATCCAGAATATGGCCTCTACTGCGGATAGCCACAAGGCACCTGACACGATAAATTTCAACTGGCAGCGCTCTGGCAACAAAAAACTTTACACGGTACAAATCAATGGTCCAGCCTCCATTTTTCTGCTGTCTGCAGACCTAAAAATATGAAGATGATAATGCAATCGGAATATATGTTTAGAAATGGTAGCTGACATATGTAGCAAAACTATTTTCCCGAGGAATTCGGCGAGGGTGAGAAAGAATAAGAGGACAAAAATATATATGCTTGAACCTGCTGCTGCCATAAAATAGCTGCTTTAGATTTTATATCCAGGGTAATGCGGACACATCATATTGGTTGACAGTTTTCCAGGAAGCGTGGCAGTCTGTGCCCAGCGCAGTATCACAGATGACAATTGGGTAAGCATATCTTATGCAGAAGTTAATCACAATAATAGAGCACAAAGTGTGGCGTAGCAGTCAGATCGTAAATGACAAATCTGTTTTACCTTCCAGTACCAGTTATGTGTGGAAGACGAGCTTGGCTGTAGCTCTGAGCGATCATGCCGATAATTATTAGATGACAACAGTAATGAGTCACATTATGATCACCAAAGGACAAGGGGACTTATTTAGGTCTGTCGACTAATACAACCCACCCTCCCCCCAACCAGAGAGTGCTCAGCATTCTACTCAACCTGCACAAATATCAGACAATATACAGTGAATCGAATCACAATAAACCTACAGCCTCCTCTCACACTTGTCATAGTTCAGCAGGCACCAGCGAGTGCTACTAACAGACCAGCTGGGTAGCTTGGGACGCCTTCCATTCTGCACCATGAGGTACAGTAAATTATCTTGCACAGTACAGCAACATCTGTTTCTGTGCTAGTGCCGAACAAACAAGGCAATTTAAAGAATACCTAGGGATAACCAGGCAGCAAAAGAACACGACCCCCCCACACTTTCTTACACATTTGAGTCTTGTGCTTTACTGCTACCGAAAACACAGGAAACCTGTGATCGACGCTTCTAAGACAATTGATTTTTTTTTGTAACAAAGCCGTTTCAGACCGTCTTACACTTTATATTCCCCAGGTCCCAATGACTATGACTAGACTATTTTTTTTTTTTTTTTTAGGAAATGTTTCAATTTTCATATAAATAGTGAGCCTTAAAACGTTATTTGCTAAACTTAGTTCACATGCCTTCAAGCATTTGTCTTCCAATTTCCACTGAATAAATGTGTACTAATGAGAAACAGAGCAAGCTGCTGAGGCAAAACTGGGTGACTTGAGTCTGGCCTGCCACCAGCTCCTGATAGGCAGGCAAATTGAGTTAAAATGAAAAGTCTTGTCAGCTGAAATACAACACACTAGCCAAACAACAAGCTGTCAATCACCCTATCAAAACAAGGGACTGCAGGTAATAAAAGGTCATTTGCTTCATTAGCAGATTTGGCTATTGTTGGCAAGTTAATTTTAATTAACCTGGATCTAAACAAGTAAATATCGCAGACGACCCGCACTGGATAATAGATTTGTATGCAATTGTAAAATATACTATTCACACAAAGCACACTAATATAATCATATAGTTAATGAAACAATATATGTAACATAAGCACCATATGATCCCAATTGTAGTGTATTCACAATGCAGTGCTTTGGGAGACGGATGACCTTCCGAACATCTCTTACATCTATGATGAATATGTAGCAAAAACAGATCAAGCTAGGTTCACACCTGTGCCTGTATTCTGTTCGGAGTTTCCATCCCCGAGTACGCTTGAAAAATGCAAACAGGACTTTTTCTTCACATTTTTTTTAGAAGGAAATCCGTCTGACCCCATTATAGTCAATGTGGTCTGCAGGTAACCGCTTTTTAAGTGGATAAGGTTTCCGTTCTTCAGGTCAGCTTGGGAAACCCGAACGCAGTTGTGAACCTAGCGTCAATTGGTTTGTACGAGTCAGTGTCAATGCTTGACCAAGGTCCATAAGCAATGCATCTTAAAACTGCCTCTATAAACCATACATCTTTTGTACACCGCCATTTTTACCCACAAAACCATGTGACCATTGATTGTAAAACCTGATCTGACCAAGCTGATCAGTTGTATTGTGGCCACTGTGTGTGGACTTTATCATACCATTCCATTATAATAAGCGGTAATTTAGAATATTGGCCAGGGTCTTTTTTGTCCTGTAAGACCCCAATGGGTGGGAAGGGTCTAATAGTCCATGCTAAAATGTCCATCTTTTATTTCCAAACATGCAGGCCTGACTTTGATCGAACCAGAATTTCATTTATTTCACAAATTCCTTAATACAAAAATATGCAACATTGGTAATAAGCCCTAATGTTTTCTCCAGGAGCCCCAGTCAAAATTCTAGTGAAATTTCAGCAGTTATTGTACTCATCATTGTCTATCCCATCATCATAAAGCACCACAACTCTAATAGTTTTCACAGTACGACAGATTCCACACCTATATGCTGACAGAATCTACTAACAACCTATCACTAATGAATGTAAACGGAGAATTTTGTGCCCCGCTCACATGGTATGCAAAAAAGGTTTTATTAGCATGGATATTGGATTCACAAAATCCGTAAGTGGAATGTGTCATCCGAAAATGTTTTGTGTTAAACATATTCTGGTGAATTTCAGTTTTTTTTTTCTTACATTTTTTTGTCACTAAACTGTGTGTATTAAAACAAAAAGAACAGAAATCCTGCTGTTTTCACTCTCGCTATAGGAGTTTCAGGGAATATGTATCACCTACACAAAAATCTCTGTAATGGAGAGGGACAACTATTTAAAAAAAAGTGTTAGTAACACTTTGTGCTATTAAAGAAAAAAAAAAAAAAAAAAGTTTTCCTAGTCTTTTTTTCTACATTTATCCAGATATTAAAAAAAATAAATATAAATGGTCTAAAAATAATGCCCTATGTATTACTGAAAAAAAGAGGCAAAAATTATTTTAACAGGAAAAATATTATAGCCTTCAAAACTGTATGTAGAAAAACTTGAAAATGTACTGGGGATATGAACTAGGGAAAATTACCCAATCATGACGTAGTTAAGGCTGAGGCCCCACGTTGCGGAAACGCAGCTTTTTTTGTTGCAGATTTTGTTGCGGTTTTTTGAGCCAAAGCCAAGAATGGTTGCAAATGGAATGGGAAATATATAGGAAGCTTCTAATACTTCTACATTCTGCTCATTCCACTCCTGGCTTTGGCTCAAAAAACCTCAGCAAAATCTGCAACAAAAAACGCTGCTTTTCTGCAACGTGGGGCTTCAGTCTAATGCTAAGGCCCCATGTGGCATTCCGCAGCAAAAAAGTGCTGCGGGAAAAACCATGGTGGCAACGCATCACGGTTCTTCCCGCAGCGATTTAGACAGAAAGTTTGCAGAGGTTTCCTCTGCGGACTTTCTGTTTCAATTATACCTATGGGGAAACCGCTGGAGTTTCTGTAAGTATAATCGACATGCTGCGATTTCCAAAAACGCGCCGTTTTGGAAATCGCCGCGTGTCCGCATCACAGTTTTTACCGCAAAATGGGCATGGGATTCGCTAGAATTCATCCATCCATCCATCCACTTTACTCTGACTGTAACACGCCGCGGGCCAATCGTGGCGTTTACACTACGTGGGGCCCCAGCCTCAAGGAGTTTTCTTAGGCTTAAAAATTAATAACCTATCAATATTGTGGGGGTGGTGACTGTTGAACATGGGGCACTTCTTTAGGTTGTGACATTTGCAACTTTCATGGGTAACACAGCCTTTCTGCAGTTCAGGACCATTCAAGAGAGTAGGGTTGGCTGGAACTGAAATATGAACTACTACACAATATATAGTGTTGTGCATTGTATACAATAAAGAGGACACAGTGCTTGCCCGATGCTGAAGGGTCCTTCAAAAAAGTGATTAGTGGGTGGCAGGCTAACATGTAAAATATACTGCAATACAAAAGTAAGGCCTTTCTTCACATGTCCGCATATCACGCACATGTGACACCTGCATTTTTCACGGACACCATATGTACCGATTTATTTAAATGTGTTTATTCAGACATAAGTACATCTTTTTTTCACTGATGGGGATGCATCACACCAATGAAAGTCTATGGGTCCATGAAAAAAGACAGATGTCATTTGCCGGTCATCTGTTTTCAACAGACCCAGAGACATAAAAACTATAGAAATGAAACAAAAAAAAAAATAGGTGATCTGCTTTTCACATATGAAATGCGAATCAACCACAGAAAGCACACCATCCGCAAAGGAGCAGGGTGGGGTGCGGTCCCTGAATAGCACTGATGCGGACATGTGAATGAGGCCTAAATATGGCGTTTTTCAACAACAACAAACATTAGACATGCATGGCAGTATTATTTCTACCTTCCTACATCATCATTTTCTCATTGTACAGGGTGGGCCATAAGTATGGATACACCCGGGTGGGCTATAAGTATGGAGACACCCAGATACCATTGTTTTTCTTGTGCAATTCTCCATGTGTTTGATGATGTCTTTGCAGATGGCCGCCATGGGCGTCACCTGGCCTCAAATGCTTCCCCCCTCCCATGTACTAATATGTCACAAACAGTAAGGTGATATCAGCAACCACTTCCATTTTATCTGGGTGTATCCATACTTATGGCCCACCCGGGTGTAACCCTACTTATGGCCCACCCTGTATTATATGGCACACCCTAGGGCAGCAATAGAAGGCACCATCCAGTCTAAGAGCCCTAATTAGGTTTACTGGCCAGAAACCTATAATTTGCACACAGTTTGCCAAGTCCTTTAGAAAGCTTTACTTACCTGGGTTCCTAGTCTTTGTGTTTTTTAACTTTAAGTGGGTAAGTTTCAGCGGCTTCATTCAGTTACTTGCTTTTTTATGGAAAATTATCCATTATTACAGAAATATATGCATTTAAAAAATTGTGGCACAGATCTGTTCAAAACTGCTATGATATTACTATTCCCTGCTCCAGTCTGTCGTTTCTTACTGGCCTTGAATTACTCATAAAATGAATCATTCGGAATAAACGGTTTTGTGCAGTCATGAAAACAGAGTAGTAGAAGAACAATCTAATTAATTAAGTCTGAGCCACATATTGACGTAGAAAATAAACAAATAGTACAACTCATCTGTTTGGGAATATGGCGCACACGTTTTATCACAGGGCTGGCGAATACTGGGTATTGTTTTTCAGTACACTCCAAAAATGCCACAATAACAATACTGTATAATACATATTATTGATGACTGGATATATAGCTATAAAAAATGTGGTTTTATTTGATAAATTTTGGTTATATTTTTGGATAAGCACATTCTTCATCCCCCGTAATCTAGCTGGTATTAAAGGGAGTCTGTCAACCGAACCCAGCATGGCCCTGCAGATAGATAAGTTAGAGTCACCTGAATCAAACCATGTTCTCCCTTCGTGAATTGGTTCCTCCATTGTCGAGATATAAAGAGGTCAATTCCACTTACCTCTTTGGAGCAACAACAATGCCCTCATTGCTCCAAAGAGTTCATTTGCATATTTACAAATACAGCGATATCTCAACAACAGAGGCACTAATTGGGAAAATCCCATTTGATTCAGGTGACCCTAATCTATGTATCTGCGAGGCTGGGTTGATATGATGGGTTCTGGTGACAGACTCCCTTTTAAGGTGCTATAACTACACAGGCTGGAGATTAGATGTGATAACTGGACTTCACCTATAATGCTCACCTTTCCTGGGTACTAACAGTGTCTCCCAGTACTCAGATACCCCCAGGACTTATAATGTGACTGAATTGTGTGACACAGCTGTAAGAGCAATAATATAAAGAACTTACCAACACAGCAGAAAACAGGAAATGCAAAAAACTAGAACTCACCAATAGATGACATGCACTGTATGTTGACAATACATGGATAATGGTGGTGACACTCATTCAATGGAGCAGAAGGATGATGGCAAATAAAAATAACTCTGAATCTTCCTAACACACAGGACTATATTCACACATGTGTCTTCTGGATCCAAGGCACGGAACGCAACAGAATGGACTGTGGAGGCGAACTCTGGAGAATTTGCCAAATTCCTGGACAATCCCTAATTGGGTCAGCACATGCGCCAATAAACATTTCCCAACTTGTCTCTGCAGGTATAAAAGTGTGCTTCACCTGCCACACCCTGCCAGAGCAATTTAGGGTTTACTAGTGTCATGCCAAAGTGTTATTATCTGTTGATCATTACTGTGTTTCTGACCATGGCTTGTTATTTGACCTCTCTGACTGATAGCTATGCTCTGCTGGTTATATGTATTTGACCTCTTTTTGTGTCCTGACTTTGTCCCTGCTTCTGTAATGTGTCTGAGACAGTTGGTTGTATGACCAACCAACCAAAGTTCATTTCAGACTACTGATGGCAGTCTAAAATCTAACGTGTATAACCAGCTTAACTATTAGACAGTTT
This sequence comes from Leptodactylus fallax, assembly GCA_947044405.1. Lineage (NCBI taxonomy): Eukaryota > Metazoa > Chordata > Amphibia > Anura > Leptodactylidae > Leptodactylus > Leptodactylus fallax. The sequence goes on along the minus strand of CAMRHE010000038.1, from coordinate 8,492,575 downwards.
TAGTAACTCTGACTCAGTGTTTTGGACACACAATTAAGACTATTTTTTTTTTTTTTTTTTTAAAGAAACAAGTGCATAAATAAATGTATGCCAAAAGCATCATAATCTCCATGACACCGTTTTGGGATACATTTGGCTTGCAGAAAGCTATGAGTATGTCACAGTATGCATTTTTGTGTACAGTATATTCCTTTGACATAGGCGATAAACATGATATGACAGGGGCTATAATATGAATGTTACGACATGGAAGTAGTAGGACCTAAAAAGAATCATTTTCCAGTTCACTTCTGATACTGGGTGATATGGCCTGAACAGAAGAGGAAAATATAAGCTCAGATATAATTAACATACAGTTGGTAAGCAGCATGGATTTGTACACTTGAGTAGAAGTTAATACATTGTTAAATATGTGTCATCTTGAATCTCGGCTTATTAGGAGAGAATAAGAGATGTTTCATTCTATAATGCACGCCAAGTCACAATGTTTAATGAGCTATAATGAAATGTTAACTTATACGCTATAAAATGATGTTCTTGCTGATTTTTCTAGAAATTTGAAAAAAATGAAACCTGAGAAATAAAGTGTTATTAAAAACCTAAAGCTTGATTTATTAATAGCATTAGTCAATTCTTTGCTTTCTAGGAACTAGAAATAACCTTTTTCTGCAAAAATCAAACTGAAATCTCAAGTGGTTATATATTTATTGTATCATCTTTGCTGGATGAAAAGGGTTGTCTGAGACCCAGGTAAAATTGAATGGTTGGGGGTCTGACATCCGGACCCTGTATCAAATAGCAGTTTGGACCATAGAAAGATGCTTCAGCCACAGGAAGCCGTATACAAGGTATATGACCAGGAGCAGAGTTACAGTTCCCCGATGTCACCAATACACTGTATAGAGCGGATGCTATATGAAGTGTGCTGAGCTCTGTACACTGTAGTGGTGGTGCAGCTATGTTCCCATTTACTTTATACGCAGTCGAAAGTAGCTCTGCCAGTATTCTTGCATATAACTTTCTATGGCTGAAGCAGCTGATTGGTGGATCCGTGTGTCCGACCCAAACCAAACTGATACTAATGACCTATTCTGTGGACAGGTCAATATTAATTTTACCTAGGTCTCAGACCACGCCTTTAAATGGGTTTCATACTATCATGAAGTAAATTATATTTTCTCTATCATTTACAAAGCTTTAAAATGTATGTACTTATTATTATTATTATTGTTATAATCAGGGCTGTGGAGTCGGAGTCGGAGTCGTGGAGTCGGAGTCGGTGCCTATTTTGGTGGAGTCGGAGTCGGAGTCGGTATAAAATGGACCGACTCCGACTCCCAAAATATATAATAAATTGGTACAGTTAGTAGTACAATGCAGTATGTGCTGAATATATTTTCATAAGAATTTGGGAAAATGATGAAATGTTGAAAATGATGAAATGTCCTGTAAAGGTCTGTTCTATTCCTCATATAATGATGGGACTGAGTTCTGAGTGAACCTATAAGGTTTAGCAGTGCCAGGGCTGTGGAGTCGGAGTCGTGGAGTCGGAGTCGGTGCCTATTTTGGTGGAGTCGGAGTCGGAGTTGGAGTCGGGGTCAGGGGAAATTGAGGAGTCGGAGTCGGAGTCGGGGCTTTGGAAGTGGGCATGCCCTTTTAGCAAGGCATCACCCCCTTTTTTGATGCAGACATGTCACACATGAAGTCATAGAGATCCCAGGGAGTACAGGAGCATTCCATCAGACCCAGGAGATCTGCCAGCTCTTCTAAGACTTCGGGAGGTCAACCTGTTTTCTGGGAGCCTCCGAGACATTCCGTAAGAATTGGCAAGTATGCCATGTAGGAGAAGGTAATTGGGGCAACAAAGATGGAAAGTGTTATTGTACAGTGGAATTTTGCACAAGGAAAAGCAGACAGTTTCATAAAAGGTTAACAGAAGAATTGTTAGAGTAATAGTAGAGTACCAAGTTGATAGAATGGAATAGTTAAAACCATTTCAGCTGTAATGGTAATTCATCAGGTGTAGTTTAAGAACCACCAAATGGCTCAGTAAACCAATCAAACACCATCATCAGCTGGAAAAATGTTGGCTGTGTTGGAAACTTTTGGCAGATAGTAGGACTAAAGATCTTTTGTCTGTGATTGTTCCCAAAAATATTGTTCATTCATCAACTGGTGTCATTAAAAATGGAATTTATGGACAGTTTGACCAACTGCAGTGGCCAATATGGACCAAGATGTGTATGACGTTGTCTGCAGTCTCTCACCAGATGATGTTCAATATTTCAAGCACCAACCTACTTCTATCTAATGTGTATGGCCACCTACTGTGGATGGGATTAGGTATTAGACTCCATTAATGCCATCCTAATAAGTAACAGAGAAGTTTGGAATAAGGTTGGTTGTTTAACTGGGTATATGGACAGGTTACACTTACATCTTAAACAGGTTATACTTACATTGATACTAACATCATACCAGATTGTTGTTAAAATTTTTCCTGAGGCCACTTTCACACTTGTCTATTTTGGTCAGTATTTTTGAACAGTATTTGTAATCAAAAACCAGGAGTAAAGCAAGCATAGAGGAAAGAGTATAATGTAAGGATTTGTGACCAACTCTGGGTTTGACTTACTAGTAATATAAAATTACTGACCAAAATTCTGCCATGTAAATCGCCTTACTGTAAAAGTAGCAAAATTCTTAAAGGGAAAGTGTTGCCAGGAAATGAGCTATTTAAATCACTTTTTTTATGAAACTACATGAATTATGTGAATTTTGTAGGAATTTTTGGTAATGTTTTTAATTTTCCATGTTATTATCAATATTTAGAAAATAACATCCTTAAAAACCTGCCATTCCAACTCTTGCCACTGAGCCTAAAATAGAAATGGAGATGCAACATGGACCATAGACACAATGGTAGACACCTACCAATAGACATCTCTGCTGCGGTGATTGCAAAGGAGAATGGGAGGGGAGTAGATAAGCTTAAAGCTGTGAAATCACTTGTTGTGACTGGTGGATTCTGTGTCTTATCTACAGATATAGGATAGCTCTGATATCAATGTGCTGATAAGTGAGGGGCTGCTGCAAAGAAATCTACAGAAAGCAAGAAGTATAAGCATATTATTTGGCTTACGATTTTTTGGATTTTTTTTAAATATATATAATAAAATGGAAAAATTCTTTAAAAATGTTTAACATATCTTTAACAGGTCATTTTCTAGAGACACATTCCCTTTAAAGGGAACCTGTTACTATGACAATTCTGTCCAATCTACTAGCGTCATGTTACAAGAGGAGTTGAACAGACTGGTATATAAGATGCTGGGTGGTCAGAATGCTTGTCCAATGTGACAGGTTCCCTTTAATGGGATAGTAGAATGAGAACAAGCGGCATGAATTTATAGATGTTACTGCAAAGTACACATTGGAGAAATGAATGGGCCTTTGTCTTGTTTGCACATAGTATATATAAACATACTGTACACATTTACATTTTTTGTTCATACATGTGGCATGCCATCCATGTCTATGTTAAGCTGAATGATATATTAAATTATTATTTTTTTTTTTTATCGTTTGCAAGGATGAATTTTTTAAAAATTCTATTATGTCTGAGGAACAGAGGAGGAAGGATAGAAGGTGTTATTGTTCTGCACCTCCGCACACTACACTGTGATCAGGTCATATGATAAGCCTGACCATACAGATGTGATTTTAGGGCAGTTTTGAAGCTGCTGTAGTTGGGGATTAATCGGATTGTCTGGGGTAAAGCATTCCAGAGCACCAGTGCGGCTCGAGATAAGTCTTTGAGATGGGAGTGGGATGATCAGATAACAGGGGATGCAAGTCTAAGGTCATCGGCAGACATGAGAGGATGGTTAGGGCAATTTTATATTTGTGTTGGTGTAACATGATTTCTATATACTGATCAGATTTATTATTAGAACACATATGCAGCAGTTCTCTGCTCTTTATAATAAAGTCATGTGCGCTGAACTCTCTCCATTACATTTTTATGACTAATAAGGCATATGGATAGGGGCTACCTACACCATACAAAGTATTAGAAGGGGTTTTCTGGGACTTTAATATCAATCATCTATCTCTAGGATATTTCATCAATATGAGGTTGGTGGGGTCAAACTCTAGACTTGCCCACCAAACGGGTGATTAAAGAGGCACCATGCTCCAGAAAGGGCAACAAGATAGGCTCCCACCACTCTCACATTGACAGCCTGTCCTAAGGAGAGCACTGACTGTGTATTAGTAATAAGAATAAAAAATTGGTGTTAAAGTAGCAGTTAATAAAGTAATTCAGACCTCACAATAAACTGCTCTCTGGAATCAGGAATCGGGCAGACTTCTAATTTTAGATTTAGATATGGAAAAGAACAGTCTACATTAGAAAACAAATAAAGTAAAAGTATGTAAAAAGTCAGATAACATTCTAGGTAAATTTTAACAGTAAAAGGTTGTTGCCAAGTTTCTTGGGAAACTATGACTCATGTTTTTATTGCTATAACTGGAAAAAGCACATGCAGATATTTTCATTGTACAAACCTAGAATTCCCTAAAATATATGATAAGTAATTGTCCATCAATTGCAATTTGCATGTGGATGGTAATGAGCATTGACAATGTAGTAAGAATTTCTCGTTAGCATTAGTTAGAAATTATTTTTGTTACTATAGATTTACAGAGCTATTAAGGGGTTGTCCAGGTTTTAGGATTTTATGGCCTATATTTAGGCTATGCTATTAATATCGGATTGGTGGGGGGGCCGACAGTCGCACCCCTCACTGATCAGCTGCGCAGGGCCACTTCCAACATCCACACTATACAGTCATGGCCAAAAGTTTTGAGAATGATACAAATATTAATTTTTACAAAGTCTACTGCTTCAGTTTTTCTAATGGCAATTTGCATATACTCCAGAATGTTATAAAGAGTGATCAGCTTAACAGCAATTACTTGCAAAGTCAATATTTGCCTAGAAAATGAACTTTATCCCCCAAAACACATTTCAACATCATTTCAGCCCTGCCTTAAAAGGACCACCTAACATCGTTTCAGTGATTGCTCCATTAACACAGGTGTGGGTGTTGATGAGGACAGGGCTGGAGATCAATCTGTCATGATTAAGTAAGAATGACACCACTGGACACTTTAAAAGGAGGCTGGTGCTTGCCATCATTGTTTCTCTTCTGTTAACCATGGTTATCTCTAAAGAAACACGTGCAGTCATCATTGCACTGCACAAAAATGGCCTAACTGGGAAGAGTATTGCAGCTAGAAAGATTGCACCTCAGTCAACAATCTATCGCATCATCAAGAACTTCAAGGAGAGAGGTTCCATTGGTGCCAAAAAGGCTCCAGGGCGCCCAAGAAAGACCAGCAAGCGGAAGGACCGTCTCTTAAAAGTGTTTCAGCTGCGGGATCGGGCTACCAGCAGTGCAGAGCTTGCTGAGGAATGGCAGCAGGCAGGTGTGAGTGCATCTGCACGCACTGTGAGGTGGAGACTCTTGGAGCAAGGCCTGGTCTCAAGGAGGGCAGCAAAGAAGCCACTTCTCTCCAGAAAAAACATCAGGGACAGACTGATATTCTGCAAAAGGTACAGGGAGTGGACTGCTGAGCACTGGGGTAAAGTCATTTTCTCTGATGAATCCCCTTTTCGATTGTTTGGAACATCTGGAAAACAGCTTATTCGGAGAAGAAGAGGTGAGCGCTACCACCAGTCTTGTCTCATGCCAACTGTAAAGCATCCTGAAACCATTCATGTGTGGGGTTGCTTCTCAGCCAAGGGAATCGGCTCTCTCACAGTCTTGCCTAAAAACACAGCCCTGAATAAAGAATGGTACCAGAATGTCCTCCAAGAGCAACTTCTCCCAACCGTCCAAGAGCAGTTTGGCGCTCAACAATGCCTTTTCCAGCATGATGGAGCACCTTGCCATAAAGCAAAGGTGATAACTAAATGGCTCAGGGAACAAAACATAGAGATTTTGGGTCCATGGCCTGGAAACTCCCCAGATCTTAATCCCATTGAGAACTTGTGGTCAATCATCAAGAGACGGGTGGACAAACCAAAACCAACAAATTCAGACAAAATTAAAGCATTGATTCTGCAAGAATGGACTGCTATCAGTCAGGATTTGGTCCAGAAGTTGATTGAGAGCATGCCAGGGAGAATTGCCGAGGTCCTGAAGAAGAAGGGTCAACACTGCAAATATTGGCTTGCTGCATTAACTCATTCTAACTGTCAATATAAGCTTCTGTTACTCATAATATGAATGCAATTATATTTCTGTATGTGATAAAAACATCTGACAAACACACATAAAAACCAGAGGGCAGCAGATCATGTGAAAATATAATATTTGTGTCATTCTCAAAACTTTTGGCCATGACTGTACACAGTGCAGGGTGAGAAGCAGATAGCAAAGTTACTGCAGCTCTGCTCATATTGATGTCAGTGCCTGGCACTATACATGGCACAAAGTCAGCCTCTTCCGGTCCTGTATTGTGTATTGTACAGGTGTCTGAAGTCGCCTTGTGCAACTGATTAGTGCAGGGGCCAGCAGTCAGTCCTAAGGATAGTCCATAAAATCCTAAAATCTGGACAAACGCTTTAATGCTTATCATTGGTTGTATTAGCCAAATTTGCTGAGTCTTGAATTGGTAAAGGATCAATTTCGATAGATTCTCAGCAGTAAACTAAATATAGAATGTAATAGTAACTACTCAGTTTGATACCTGCCCTGTATCTCTCACACGTTGGCTTTTTGGCACCCCTAGCTCTATGTATCCAGGAGGACACATTCCTCAGCAACCACTCCTTTAGCTACACCCTAGCAGTATGGATCATCCTGAACAAAGTTCCTCTACAATTGTTGTATTAGCACAATCCGTATCCTTTGTAAATATTTCGGTATACCATCTGCTTCAATCAGAGGGGTAGCTAGGGGTTCAGCACAGGGGGGGCGAACACGTCCAAGTGGGCCCCCAACTCAGGTATACCAACACTATCGCTATACGGTGACCGTATAGTGGTATATAGTGGCTCTACACAGGGCTGTGAAGATCAGTTATGTAAATACAGTACAGGAACAATGTTGTGACTTACAGGTGACATCTCTGACAGTTTACATTTATCGTCTCTTCCATCTGGACCGCCATGACCACTTCTTCCAGCTGTGACTGTAAAGTTTGTAACACAGACATCTTTGGCTCCTCACTTTTCCAGGCACCTGACCCACATTGTCCTCAATTACATAAACTCTCCATCCTGCTGCTACCCCAATTATAAAATATATGATATAAAATCCCCTGGAAATGAATAATAACCCCATGTGCCTTTTTAATTTAATAATGTTCCTATGTGCCCCATTTATTTAATAATGCCCCTCAATGTGTAATTCCCCCTAATTAATAAGCCCTGTGTACCCCTAAATCAATTTAATGCCCGAGTGCCACCTAAAATTAATATTGCCCAATTCCCCTATTATTAATTATACCCTCTTATGTCTCCTTGCATAAATTATGCCCTCTTACATAAATGCCCCTCTGTATTAATAATGCCTATTAATAACCCCTTTGTATTAAAGACGACCTTTCATGCATATGCGGTTTTATATACCACTAGAAAGCTGACAGTGAACTGAATTCAGCGCACTGTCGGCTTTCCCGTTATGTGCCCCGGTGGAGGAGATATTGGTGCCGTTAGTTTCGGCACAGATCTCTCCCCACCGTTAGAAGGGCGTTCCTGACAGTCTAGCGTCATTGCTGGTCTGTGAGGAACGTCCCCCCCGCAAGACTTGTACTGGGGGAGTGGGCCTTACTCAAAGCTCAACGTCATCGCAGGGCGGTAAGGAACACCCCCTCTGACAGTACAAGGCTATGTTAGAGTACTATGAGGGGGAGCCTTCCTCACAGCCCAGTGATGACGCTAGACTGTCAGGAATGCCCTTCTGACAGTGGGGACAGATATGTGCCGAAACTAACGGCACCGATATCTCCTTCATCGGGGCACATAACAGGAAAGCCGACTGTCTGCTTTCTAGCGGTATATAAAATCACAGGTTCATGAGGACATGAAAGGTCCTCTTTAAAGGGGTTTTCCAGGAAGTGGACAAATCACAGTGGAGGTGGAGTAGGTGATAAAAAAATCATACTCAGGCTGGGTTCACACCAACACTTGAACCCCGTTGAAGAATTCTGTCCCCCATTCCGTTTGAAAAATGCGGAAAGAAAAGGCCTGCAAGCAGGCCTTTTTTCTCTGCATTTTTCAGGCAGAAACCAGACAGAAACCCAGCAGACCCCATTATAGTCCGCAGGTAACCGCTTTACAAGCGAATTGGGTTTCCGTTTTTCAGGTCCCCAAGTGGACTCGAAAACGGAAACCGAGCGCTAGTGTGAACCCAGCCTTACCTGTCCCCAGTGCTCTGGTGTCTGCCGCCACTGTCTGTTCAGACACGTGCCATACGTGACTGCTGAGGCCATCAGTGGCCTCAATATTGGTTGCAAAGGACCCAGTCATGTATACAAGTGACATCACCGAGTCTTTTCCAGGCGCTGCTGAGGCCAATCACATGCAGTGCAAGACTTGTGGCAGGGAGGCAGCGTGCGTGTGCCTGGACAGGCTGCAGCAGAGGGCTGCGGACATTGGTAGCCCGGGGACAAGTGAGTATTTTTTTATGTTTCACCCCAACTCCTCTCCAATTTGCCCAATACAATCCTTACCAGTAAACTATATTATTCCCTAGAAAACCCCTTTATTACTGCCCCAATGCCCCCTAATATTATCTCCCCTTACACTCATACAGATCCCACTGACCTTTCACTATAATTTATATCCTCTTTTATTAAAGCCCCCTAATACCCCTTATATTAGTTATGGCCTCTTATCTAAATTCCCAATGCTCCCAACTGACCTCTTATATGTATTACCCCCATCCCCCCACCCCCAATTACAATGCCCAATGTGAGTTAAAAAAAAAGGCGATGCTACTCACCTACCTCTGATACCCCGAGGAGGAGCCTCCGCCGCCAGCACTGCCGCCGCTTACTGAAGAAGCAGGACTTGCGTCCTGGTGCAGATGGCGCAGGACAATGACGTCATCGCGCAGACGTCTGTGCCAGGACGCAGACGTCTTAGGGCAGCTTGTAGGCCACAGGCCTGAATTGGCTTGTGGTTTACGAGCTACGTACGAACAGAGAATGTATTTTAACTGTATTGGTGTCATGCAGACGCCGATGCAGTTAATATGTGAGGGTAACTTGTGTTGCGGCGGCCCCGAAGTGGGCCCCCGAGAGTCAGTGGGCCCGGGGCCAACGCCCCCACTGCCCCCCCCCCCCGCTAGCTACGCCTCTGGCTTCAATCAAAAATTGAGTCCACATCATAAGCTATGAAAACCAGTATGAAAGGGAAGACAGCTCATATGTGGCAAAATGGAGAATGGATAGGAAAGACCCAGTGCGTCCATGCATTACATGGATGGCTATTCATTTGACGGATCACCATTTAAAGGGGTTGTCCAGGCAAAACGTTTAATGTTTAAATCTGCTGGGGGCAGTGAAAAAAAAAAAAAAAGAAGTATACTCATCTGTCCCCGTTGATCCGGTGTCGTCCCACACCTCTCGGTTCATCTGCTCTCCCGGGTCTCTTCCGGCATTGTGCTGAAGCAGGCCTCAGGAAGAGGACCCGTGATGTCACAGATAGTGACATTCAGGCCCTTTGCTGATTGGCCTCAGCGGTCACGTGACCACTGAGGCCAATCAGTGGCTTCAGCATAACACCGGAAGACGCCGCTGGAGCAGATGAACCGTGAGGCGCAGGAGGACACCAGAGCAACGGGGACAGGTGAGTATACATTTTTTTAATTTTTTTTTTTCACTGCCACTAGTTTATTTAAACTTTAAAAGTGTTGTCCATTTTTGCCTGGATTACCCCTTTAATTCTGCATTTCTCCTGGAGCTAATTGCAGGGGTGAGAGAAGTCGGACCAAAGTAATTATTTTAAGAAGGAGTTATTTTTGTGAGACAACCCCTCTAAATACAATGAAATAAATGATTTTTAGTAGATAGATCATTTTCAAATTATACAAATAAAATGAAAAATAGCCCAAAAATAATCCTATTTTCAGACAGGACGACCTCATCCAATCTAAACTTCCCCAACCCTACAATACACGGTTAAGGCCCAACATTGTGAAAAAACTGCTTATTTGTTTCAAATTTTTCTGTGTTTTTTTGAGCCAAAGCCAGGAGTGGATTGAGCATAAGGGAGAAGCATAAGAGTTTCCTTTATATATTCCATTCCTTTTCAAGCCACTCTTGATTTTAGCTTACAGCAAAATCTGCAACAAACAAAGCAGCCTTAGCCTAAAATTGTAACCTGATCCTAGTGGTGAATGTTTTTGAAAAAAAAAAAATCAGTATGGTATGTTTTACAGATTCTGGTCCAGTTTATGAAAACAACATATTTTTTCCGTAAAACTCCTACGTTTGCAGTAATGCTTTACCTTATTTGTCTTGTTGCTAAGGCCAGGTCTAAAAAAAAAATACAGAAAGCAGCCTATAAAAGTGGCCATTAATATTTATATCATTTGTATTAAACCCTGAGCAGATGCTTAGATTCAATCATGTCAATAGACATTTTTTTTAATTATTGTTAAACTCAGCTTAAGCCCTTTGCCTTTTATTGTTAACTGCTCAATCTGTAATGTTTACATGCAACAAAAGTATCTGCAGATATAAACTACCTAATTTATAATTGATGTAAATGGGTATTATCATGTCAATTAAGCAGCTGTGTCCTCCACCTTCTCAGTAAACAGAAATGTGTTAGAAACCGAGTTTGCTGCGACATCATTTGATGCAGCTAAAAAACTGAAATAAATTACCTAGCAAAACCAGGCTGTCCAACTGTTCTCTGGTGATATGGATGCCATACTCCGGTCCCTTCTTCTGACCTGTTGACTGCAGCAAATGGTCAATTTCGTCACGCACTGCTGCAAGTGCTTCTGGGTGCCTCACAAGGTAGTACAAGGCCCAGAACGTTGCCGGAATCGTGTTCCCCACTGAGGCCCAAAGGAAAGCAAAATGATGTGCTGAGAGAAAATAAGTGAAAAGGAAGATTAATAGCATTTATTACACTGATTAGATTTGCAGTGTGCTAATTAAAAGATGTTAGGACACAGACCCAGCCAAGGATCAGTGAATGCTAATGAGGACCAATAGGCTTCTGAAGTCTAATTTTCTGCTTAATGAGAATAGTTTAGAATGTAATGTCTGTGGGAGGGGGGCGATGTAGTAAGGGGAGTATAGGCAGCACAGTTATAATCTCTTTCTCATTATCACCATTAAGTATCTTGTTTCACCACCTCAGCACAAAAAAAAAAAAAAAAAAAAAAATCAATTATTATATACGGTTGTTTGAGAGTAAAACATTTTATCATTAGCCAATTAAAAAAAGCATAAAAATTTTTCAAGGTCGCAACGTCATTTTTTTATTTCAAAGGTCTATTGTAAATTATTGTGTCTAGCGGTCTCCTTACCTGCTTTGTCATAGTCTCGGAGAACGTCGTATTGTTCAAGAATGTCTTTCCGGGCCTGGATAACCTCGGCTTGGTCATGGAACTTGTCCATTTTTTTAGGCATGAAAAAATGTATCAGTTCTTCACGAATATTCTTGGTATCTCCTAGCAACGCAATCGGTATGTTTATAACAAGATAGGGGAACTTGGCATCAAACTTTGTAAATTTTTCTCTCATTTCACTAATAACTTTACGACCATCTGCAACAGGATCTCTTCCATAGAGTGTCATAAAACTGGCTTCGAACATGATAGAGCAGCAGAACTGGTACATTTTTTCTGTTTTCCAATCTGTTGCTTGTGAGAATTTCCATTTGAATACATGTTGGAGATTTATCATCATGCTGTCAGTAAGTTTGTCCAAAGGCTTACCCTGCATGATTTTATATATTTTGTGCATATGATCACTGAGCTGTGGGAACTTTGCTTCTGACAAGCGTGGGTAGTCGAACGTCCTGGATGCCATTTCATTGGAAAACTCATGGAAGTCAAGCTTCTTGCCATGTCTAATGACATACTGGAACTGGGTTGGATCCATGATAAATGTAATATATCTGCCTATGTGAGAGAAAACAGATCACTGGCGTCAGTTTCATGACATTATTATCTAAATCAATAACAAATACACTTAATAACGGAACGCCAACAAATTTACAATTTCATTCAGCAAAAGGATTTGTAAAGATGGGTTGCCAACATTGTAAATCATTTCTAGACATACCGCCCAGTCCTACTTTAATGTGTGCTATAATGTGCTGGGAAACCATGTGGTACTACATAATACATGATACATGGAATAACAATTCTAATGGTCTTTGTGACCACCATTCCATTCACTTCTATGCAACTGATGTAGATAGTACCGTACACAGAGTACAGAGCTCAGGCCCTTAGAAATTAATGGAGCAGTGGTCACACATGCCTACCGCATATCCATTCATACAGGGGGCTCAGAGACTCCATTCTCATTATCCATGCATAAGAGTGTTCATATAATAGTAGAAACCATATAGCATATGTAAAAGAATCAGCCAAACTACAGATATTACAGTTTTACCCAAAGTATGCCAGAATTCTGGTTTTGCACCAAAATGCTACCATACATGCTCTACACTTATCATTAAACTTAAATGTGTTTTAGATACTTTTTGCGCTTTGCTTGACAATGGGACTTGGCTTACCTGGAATGAGATGTGGCATAATGGGAAAAAGAGCATAGCTTAAAAATCCACTAAAATTTTGGCACTAAGTAAGTCATCCAATAATTTGTGTTAAAGTTACTTATTATCCAGAATTAGCCACTTTTATAGATTTGGTGCATCTCTACAAAAAGCTCTAAGTAGCAAAATATCTTACCACCACCAAACTTCATGGTCTCACAAATGCGAATTTCTCACCCACTCTTCCCAGTACAATACATACAAGTATGGCATCCTACAGGAACACTACCTTCAGAGAAGTATTGCTATTTACTTGGTCACGTGTTGCGGAGTATGTTTCACACTGTTGTCAACTATTTTACACCGTTTCACGATAAATGTCACTGTATCTTTAAGAAAAGATCATGACTTTGAAGGGACTTGGATACTATCTTGTGAGTTCCCCCAATATAGCCACAGGAAAGGTTCAGGTAGAGTACTAAGGAGCAAATCCCACTTCTATACCCATGCCATGTAAACAGATTTTGCAACCAAAGAGACTGAGCTGCCATGTTTGTCTGGATGCTACAAGGGTGTGCCAGGGGGAAACTACAACCACCATCCTCTACATCAATGCATCCCGCTCATCACTTTACCACCTGGGCTACTGGTAGGTTTGGAAGGAAAACGTTGCTACCACCATGGGTGTTTGTAGGATTTTCCAGAGGAGGGATTCATGAGGGGGGCCCTCTAAGTGCCCCCACACATTATAATGCTTTCTTAATAGCTCCTTGTACATTATTGTCCCCTAAGTACACCTATATAGTATAATGACCCCTCTGTGACCTCTACATAGGATAACAGCCTTCATATAGTACAATGTTCCCTTTAGTGCCCTTCCCACACAATATTAAGGAGACATTATGCTCTGTGGTGTTCACAAGTGGGCATTATACTATGTATAATACCCCCTTTATGACCTTATACAATTTAATGCCCCCAGCCCTAATACATTACCATGACTGAAGACCCCAAGACCCCCAGCTCAGCTCCCATTAAGTTTCATGCCTCAGCCTCCACAAAGTACAGGGTGGGCCATAAGTATGGATACCCCCCCCCCGCCCCATAAAAACGCATACACCCAGATAAAATGGACGTGGTTGCTGATATCACCTTACCGTTTGTGGCATCTAGTACATATGGGGGGGCACGTGACCACACACATGGGGCCAAGATACAATGGTACCCGGGTGGGTCCATAGCTTATGGCCCCCTGTTTTGCCCCCAGCCACCCAACTGGTGGTCTAGTGAGTGAGATGGTAACGTTTTTTGTGTTGCTGATATATAATAATAATATAATAATATTCCTTTAATATCCCACAGTGGGGAAATTCAGTGGCACCACAATAAGATAGCCGATACTGGGGTGGGGCATCATTAGTACATACTGGAGTAGCGGGGGGGGTTCGGGGGTTTGTTCTCTGTTGTGTCTCACGGGGGGGGGGGGGGGGGGGGGGCGGCCCGGCGGGGGGGGGGGGGGGGGGCCCCGGGGGGGCCCCTTCCCCCCTAGGGTGGGGCGGTCGGTCCTGCAGTACTGCCCAGTGACACATCACAATCATGCATGGGATGGGAGTTATTGTCCCACAAGAAGTAACAATGGAAGTATCTGGCTGTCACCCACCACCTGACTGGGTCCAGTGGCCTCCCCAGGTGCTTTTTTCTGTCCCTGTCCCGGGCCCTCCGAGTGGTGTCCACTACCGGTTGGGGGGGCCCGGGGGGGCCCCCGGATTCCAAAGGCTCCGTCCGCGGGAGCGTGGGCGCGGGCCCGTATAATGCCCCCAGCTTTTTGGGGGCGGGGGGTTTGGGGGGGCTTGGGCCCCCCCCCCTTGCACACGTTAAACTCAGGTGGTCTAGTGAGTGAGCATGGTCAACAATTACCGGTACATTCTTGTCTCACAAGTCATCATCGTCTGAAGCTGGTTATAGAGGTAAAAGATCCTCTGGCAATCTGGCTAGTGCTGCAATATTGTTCTATTGTGCTCAGAATGTTCCTCAAGAAAGGGACACCATTATCGTTTGGACTATGACTTATTATACCTTTTTTAGTATATAACCAAAAAATAACTGATTTAGGCCTAAATGTAGCAGCTTTTCCGCTGTGTTTTTAATTTTTTCTTTCCCCCACCCCATATAAGTCTGTGGGAAAAATTCTGCATTTTCCCAGGTAAAATTAACATGCCATGTTCTTGGAAAACTAGCGCATTTTTGAAAATGCAGCATTTCCACAACATTACTTCTGCAACGTGTGGATGAAATTACACTGAATCTCATTCACTTTGCTGGTACTGTAAAAGGCTGCGTTTTTTTTCTTCTGTTTTTCCTCAACAGTCAAAACCACTTAGCACTTAGTTTTCACTAAGTGTGGCCTTAGTCTTAGGGTGGTTTCACAGTTTTTTTTTTGTTTTTTTTCACTTCTTTGGTGTGCTTTTTCATTTTATTTTTGTTGTGTTTTCATTTTTCCACTGTGAAAAATGCTGTAAAAACTGCCACAGGATATTCAAAATCCAGATTTTTATTATAGGAAAAAATACTCTGAAAAAAATTGTGAAAAACAGTGTGCACAGACAATAACAAGATTTAAAAAAATATTCAAAAATATATAATAAAATATAATAAATAAATAAAATATTCTATGCTTTACTTGCGTTTTTTTATGGCTGTGGTTTTTTTTTTATTTTAGAAAAAAAAAACAGGATAAAACTGAGTCACGGTATCCTCAAGTGGTATGTACTGTATTCATGGCATACTCACACCAATTCCTCCACCGATTTCAATGCAAAAGTTTACATAAAAGTTTTACTTTAAATGGGCTTCATAAATCTATTACTCCATTAATTAAAACACAAAAAGATTTACAATCCGATAGCCGTCTATATTTAGTCATAATATACAGTTAAACAGCTATAAACGCATTTCTACATGCAGCCATATTATCCAAAATAATAAACATGCTACTAGATTCTGCCTGTGTTAAAGGGACCATCTGTTCTAAAATATATTTGTGAAGCCAAGTAGTACTTTGTTTTAGCAGTCTGCTTTTGTGTTTGTGGAATTCATGCTAAAAGAGGTAGTATAGGACACAAACTGCAGCATTCAGGTTCATAAATACATACAATACAGATCTGAGTATATTGCAGAAAATCCAGCATTGTATCATTGTCCAATTTAGATTCCTGTGTCATAATTTCTACAATATAAAAATATCCAGCACCCCCACCTCTCAACTGTTTTTAGCACCTGCAGTGTCCCGGAACTAGCACATCTCTGTGTCATGGCCAGGAAAAGTATGCTAAACTTTCTATCATTTAATGGTTTACTCTACCCTTATTGTTCCTCTCTGGATCTCCCAGTGCATAGAGTACTGTTTAAAATATCATATCTGTTGAATCTAAAAGACCAGTAGTACAGGGATATAGCAGGAGAGTCCATACAATGATTTGTCCATGTCAAAGCAATGGTTAACTCTACAGCTAATAAACTCCCCTGACAAACATTGACTGTATACTACTATGAGTTCTGTGTGCAGAATCTCCAGTGTATATCTATGAGATGCAGCTCCTCACGCTTTTAAGAACTGACAATAAGAAACCTATCAGAAGCAATAGACAGGTTGAAGCTCCTTCAGATACAATGGTCTCATATGCCTCATGCTTGTAATGTATATACTTCTCCCTGTCAGCTCTAATAGGCAGCTGAAATGGCATGTTATCAAAAAATCCAAGATACTCAGCAGTATTAGTTAGGGAGTCACTAAGCTCTACTACTTGCTGGACTTAGATATTACAGAGTAATGTAATGTAATGAGACTCCATCCAGTCATAATGGGCAATGTAGTCTGCGTCAGGGGTAAGTGTGTCAGGGGGTATGACTAAAACCTATGCCAACATGCCAAAATGCAGTTTTCAAAATAAACTGCTGCATATCCACATTTGTTATTAAGGGGTGTACACCATAACTAGAGATGAGCGAATCGATTCTGCATCGAATTGAATTTTTTTGGAACTTTGAATCGAACTTTTGAGAAATTCGCTCATCTCTAACCAGAACTTCTGCAAATGCATTGATGATGAAAGTGAATACATGGAGTTCATTTGAAAACCATGCAGATCTCAACATAGACAAGGCTATTTTGCACCCTGGTCGCACTTTGGCTGTGGTACAAGCATTCTACATGCACCCTTTTTTGTGCTTCAAAATGCACCTTAAAATGCCAGACTTTTCAAGACTTTTCTATGGTATTTCCTACATGCTTTTTTTTTCTTTGGGGTGATGATGTGGTTTCCATTTTGTGAAATTATGTACATGTGAAATTGTCTTACTATTGTTTGCATTTCTGTGGGGAAGCCATTGGAGAAAAAACAGCAGAAGAAATGCCATACATACAGCAAGACATTCTATGTTTTAATAAAAACTGCATTGGCACACAAAAAAACCACAAAAACTACAAAACATACTGTGTTTTTAGAGGTTTAATTATTTCACTGCAAACTTTAAACTGTCATCCTTAAAAACCAAGTGCAGATTATGTACAAACATGTAATATCTGGCAATGTCTCAGATACATATAGGAATCAACAAGGACCACACCCAGGGGTGACAATTATTTTTATGTAGAGGGCTCGCTGAACACTGTTTATTGGAGGTATTTTGTCAAAACTGTCATAACTATTTAATATTCTGACTCCCCTGTACAGATGGGCACATGTCCCATTATCTTTTGTTATGCCAAGAGCTTGGATTCAACAATGAAAAACAATATATCAAGTTTTAGGGAATGACCAACTGTTTTATAGGGAGATTTTCCAAAAAAAGAGGATGCCTTATCTAACGAATTGACTTTGGGTTACTGTCATTCTTGCCAAAATAGGAAATTCTCAGAAAGATGGTTTAATATGTTGGTTGTGTGCTTGTGATTTAGATACACGGATATGATTTAATGTGGGCATCATGTTTGTTCACACTACTACAGTTGCCTTGTATTTTCAAGTTAATGCCAAGTAAAAGCTTTGAATCAGAAGGTTTTTGTGTATTTGTCCATATTTTTAACTAACATTTCTGGTAAGCAAATCAGTCTATTAATAGTTCTATAAAATGGGGCAATGCACTTAGTGGCTATAGTTTTTAACTGTAGACATAATGGGTGAATAATATAATCTCATAAATTGTGAATTATGAGATAACTGTAGACAAAGTACTGGTATTGCATATGACAAATCACTGCACTTAAGAGCAGCAGATGTTAAAGTTTTCATAGGGTGGATCATAAGACAAGACACAGGGACAGACTGCAATGTTTGTGCTGGTAAACAGTTAGTGGATGTTGGATCTGTGCGCTGGGTTGTTAGACTTGTACTGACAAGCAAATCTGTAACAATCATCTAACAGATAATCTGAATTAGGATCAGGATCAGTCGATATACAATACAATGTCAGATGTTAAACTGTATAGGAAAGGCAAAAAGATGAAAGGTGGCCCTTCAAAGTATTAACTGCTCCTAAAAGTTGTTCAGTAAGTCAACCAGGTTGAAAAATAAAGATTTGCTTTATTATTAATACATATATTAAAAGGGCATTGGGTCAAATTCTGCTGAAATTGGAATTGAGGGTAACTCAACATCTGTAGGGTATGGATATTTATAGGTTTTAATATTTTTTTTTACTAAAATTTTCAGAACCAGAAACAGATATGACTTTTGAACATCTGGAACAACAAAGTAAGCAAAGCAAAGCTAAGATTCTGCCAACAAAATTCCTGCATGGAGGACTTTTCTTTCCGCCGGTTTCAATATAAAAACCGCGCAAACCTGACAGACACCAGGTGAACCCCATTATAGTCTATGGGGTCTGCGGGTAACCACTATTTTAGCAGAATGGTTCTCCATTGTTCAGGTCCCCCAATGGACCCAAATGACAGAGAGCCCAGCAATAGTGAGAACCTAGCCTAAATACATCCAAACACAAGGAGAGGACAGGCAAAAGATGCCAAAAATGAAGTAAAAACAGAACAACACTAAAAATGAAAGAGTCAAGGATAGGGAGGTCCTTCTCCAGCTAAGATCAGGTAGTAGTGCACCTTTGCCACCGCTTCCATATTTTATCAAACTTTTCCAGAGTGTTGGACAGAATGAGGGACAGATGAATTGATATCATACTCCATGACACTTTGGTATACAATATATCGAATGACAGGGAGGGACTGCATCATTCCCTGGTGATGGTAAAATCTATTTGATCAACTTACAAGTATGTTTCCATATAGACAGCATAAGACTGTTCAATAGGGTAGTGGTGCTATCAACCCCTAATGAAAAATGTATGACAGATTGTATAAGTTGTTATGCTTCCTTTCAAAAGTCAGAGGCAATGGGGTATGCCCACAGGACATGGAACAAGGTACCATAAACTCCATAGTGCTACAGGTCAGCAGAGTTGTATATACTGTATGAGAGATGAGGGATGGTATCATATAATACTTTAGTAATAACTTGTAACCCACCTCCACTAAAGATGTATTGGTCAATTTAGAGGTCATATATACCATCTCCTGTCAGTGTTTCAGGTTGCTCTCTTGCCTAAGGTCACCCTCCTATGAGGTTATATAGGGGTGTTGAACTGCAGGGGTGACTTTTTTGAATAAAAATCTGTGTGTTTTTATGTGACTACTTTAGACATTTTTGTAAAATGGTTGATGTCCAGCTCCATGTTGCATGGATACAATTACAGAAATCATGAACAAACTATCCAGGAGCCTGGAGACCAAAACTGATGGCATTGAATATCATGGAGAACTTCTATTCATAATATTCCCATTCAATAATATTCACCATATTTTTTTTTATTTCCCAGAAATAAGCCATCTACAGGGTTACGGTATCTGGTAGAGTCTTACACCCTCTTCCTATTCATGCCAAGTGTGCAGGTTGCAGAATCATCAAGCCAATTTTAAGATTCAAACTTCTGAGCATTTTTTTGCGCTATTTTCATGCTTGAGGACTGATAACAACCCAAACCTAACCTAAATAATATATTTTGTAGACTATTACATTATCCTTTAGTAACTTCAAGTTTCATTTAATTTTTTATGAAGCAGAAATTTCCTGAATTAAATTAGGATAAATTATTACTACAAACATTAGGTCCGCACTTTTTGAAAAACACCCGTGAAAGTGTAATATGCATAATAAGTCTGTCATTATTATGCCTGGCAGACCAAAGGCAAATATGTGCTAAGCTAAAAAGGATAGAATTTTTCCAAGCACATGCTAAACAGTCTTTTTTGGCAGGTAGCAGAATGGATTAGAACCTTGGGGTGATAATAGAAAGAGCTACAAAACAAATGGCTTAATGCACAGCATCCATGACTTAAAGCCAACATTATGTTTGGAAAGAGCAAGAGAGGAAGTAGCACATAGATTGTGAAGAGCTGGGATGCCATCATGTGAGAGACTGACAGATCATCCACACACTAAATAATATACACGTAACATACAATAAGCAGATGAGGAGCAGGGTATCGCATCTGCTGCAACAAGGAACATTCCAGCATTGTCCTGAAGGCTGCTTATCAGCCTTATATCACTACTGCCCCCTTATATTACGTCCATGTTATCATCTCCATGTTCTCAAAGGTGTTTGTGGATCATATACTGCTAAATTATCAGGTTTTATTTTTTATTATACAATGTAAACATCTGAAGTTATTTTGTTATTATTATTAATATTAAGATGAACCATCTGTCCACCATCTGTTGGCGACAAACTCGAAATAAAAGTCTCTCTAATATGGATCAAGTAATTAAAGAAAACAGATTTAAGATAAAGTATTGGGGTCTGTTTAGCAGCTCATATGTTCTATTTTACTTTAACTAGGGGTTAAAATGAAGTAGATGTCAATAGGAATTTTATAAAATACATCTAATGAGATATATATAAAAATAATTGAATTTGGCAAGTGAATATCCAGCAGTGTGCATCCAAATGTTCTGTTTTGTTTAAAAGGAATTAAAGAAGTAAGATTTTATCTTCAGGCATCTTTTGATAATGCGTGACTACTCAAAAGCCCCATTGTTCATATACTATTAAGGTGTCAATACACATAGAAGTAAAGTTAGAAGAACCCATTGGTTACAAACCTTATGTATATTGGAGTGTCCCAATAGCTGATGGGGGGAAAAGGGGTTAAGCAAGTTGAATTTCAACAAGTTCCATCTTCTTCTCTATGGGGAGACTAGATACCATCAAGAGGTGCCTAACAGCAGGCTACTTCTTCCATTCCCCATTGACAACACATGTACACTCAGTTGATAGAGTATTCATGTGTGATGGGGGTACAGAGGAAAAAAGTTTCTACACCAAACTACTAAAGGAGTCTGACTATGTTTAGTCAAAAATTGGTGAACATGGTGCAGTCTGATAGGGTAAAGTTTTATCTTTAGACATATACAATTTAGTCAACCTTTGGTGTGGCCTGATTGGCTGAGGCACAAGGGCACTATGGGTATGAAATGGAATACAATGGAGCTGTCATTTAAAGACCATGTTTAATATAAACTTGTAATGTAAGCAAACAATGAGTCATTTCCTGGTGACACATTCCCTTTAAACAGTTGCAAATCACAGATTTGCCTCCACAGTATTTAGCCACATTTATCCTGAGGATTTTTAGGACTAAAGCATAGTGGGCAGATGATGCTTTTCAGATTGTCCAGTGCTATCAGAGTTGAGTTATCAATTAGCATAGTTATATTGAGTTAGCATAGTGTTTGTTTAGGTATTTTGGTACCCATCAGGTTCTCCACAAAACTGTTAAAAATTTCCCAGAATGTGTCACAATATAAAACCCCTGGAACCACATGTAAAAGTAACTAAAGCAAACTAAAATTTACTGTAATTTTATATGCATTTTTAAATGCAACAAAATAAAGCCTGTATGAGGGAGGCCTACCAGTAGTGTGAATAGCGCATTAGTCAAATGGAATATGGCCACAACTATTATATCCATACTATATATACTGTATATCATAGGCCACAAAGCACAGCACATAATAAAATAAATCATACTTAGAATTGTAATTTACCTTTAAGAAACTATAAGCAGTGTTAATTTAAAGAGGAGCTGTCATCTCTCCTGTCATGTCTGTTTTAGTAAATACTTCCATTCCACATAAAATAATAATTATGAATCATCATTTCTTATAACTCTAACTATCCAATCAGTGCTGACAGTACCAGACTGAGGACACACCCCTTTGACAAGGGAAGTAGTAACATCCAGTTGTTTATTTACTCATAAATATTCAGGAGGAATAAAGGAGGAACAGCGTTACTTTATGGGAAATACAAATGGAGGGGCTAACAGTATTTTATGGCATGTAAGGTTGCAGGCAGGCCCTCTCTTTATGTGTAATGTATAGTGTAATGTCACACTTGGTTGTAATATTATGCCACTTTACCTTGTTACTTATAGCATAGCTCTCAAGAAAATGTTGTGGCTTAACCCTTTCAGGACCAAGTGTTATTGATGCCCCAATGCTCAGGCCAAATTTAGCACTTTGGTATGCACTGTTTTTACACCGCAATATCTTTTTAATGGCTTTGCATATCTCAACTATTTTTACCATGTTTTTTTTCAGGACACATAAGGTTTAAAATAAGTAGTATTATTTGTTAACCAAGGTAAAAAAATTTTTCGCTAGAAGTGGAAGAATGTTATAAAATGTGAAAAAAAATTTTTTTTTGCTTCTTTTACCTTTCATTAAACAAGGGGTACCAACAAATTTTGTCCACTTGTGTATACTATTGCATATAAACATATTAAAATTAGACTTTCTAGTTCTTCTGATCACAGGAGCTACACATTTATATAGTTTTTCAACAAAAAAATTTGGTTTTATATGGTTTTATATCCGCATGGCTTATTTTCGGGGCCCCTGGTCCATGTGTAAATTAACCAGTAGTTTACATCCAGGAAGTAGGTGATGGTGGGGGCTGACAGGGAAGCAAGTTCTGCTAGCACAATGTGAATCACTATGATCACTATAAAGGATTAAAGTTTGTTGATAAAAGTGATGATAAAAGTCCTAAAAGCTTCTCTTATCACAGTGTAACTCCCGGACAATAACTTCAGCATGGAGATTCCAGCACTTATCACTCCTACAGGAGCAGTTGTAAATCACAGGTGTTTGACGTTAATTAACGTGACTGCAGCACCAGGTATCAGATAAAGCAAGGTAACTAGGCAGATTAGCGACATCTAGGAGTTAAAGGGGTTGTCCAGGCAAAAATGGACGACCCTTTTAACTTTTAAATCAGCTGGGAGCATTGAAAAAAAAAAAAAAAAAAAAAAAAAGAAAAGCATGCTCACCTGTCCCCAATGCTCCGGTGTCCTCCCGCGCGTCCTTCTGCTCCAGCGGCATCTTCACGTGACAGCTGAGGCCAATCAGCAAAGGGCTTGCAATGTCACTACTTGTGGCATCACAGGTCCTCTTCCTGAAGCCAATCAGCGGAACTCCGGAAGAGACCCGGGAGAAGCCGCCAGAGCAGAACAATCGGAACGCGCGGGAGGACACCGGAGCTTCGGGGACAGATGAGTATGCTTTTTTTTTTTTTCAATGCCCCCAGCTGATTTAAAAGTTAAAAGGGTTGTCCATTTTTGCCTGGACAACCCCTTTAATAAAAAAATATTTTCTCATGATTTTAACAATTTTTTTCTTTTTGCTTTTCATGCATTTTAAATGTCATTCATATATATTTTTTTTTCACTGCTCTATAACCAGTGTTTTCCAGATGATTCAGAATACATACAGAATACCTGATTTATAAAGTATTTATGGCACATGTTTTTTTTACAATTTTTAGAAAGCAAAGACAAAATTAGTAAGTATTTTATCATTGAAAATCAGCACATAAACAACAAAAAACAATACTTTGCAATGCAAAAAAATAATTTTCTGACATAAGTGCATTGAAAAGAATAGTGTTTAGCAGAACAGAGGGGTTAATGCTTCCAAGTTGCATGCTATGAGACTGATTTACAAATGTTTTCTACAAGTTTTCTTTCCAAAACTATTAGGTAATGCCAGATTAGTAGCTGTGTCTTATTCTCAGTGCAGTGTGTTGGCATATAATATGGGTTATTATTACATATTGGTATACCACTCAGTGGTCCTCATTCTATGGCAGGAGATATCTGTATGCATGTGACAGCAGGATGCATTGCAATATAGATTGTTACTCTTTTAAGGGAGTCTGTCACCAGAACCTGGTATATCAACCCAGCCCAACAGATAGGTTTCGGTGACCTGAATAAAGCAGTGTTTTCACCTTGTGAAATGCTGCCTCTGTTGCCAAAATGTTAGGTTGTCAATATGTAAATGAATTCTTTGGAGTAATGAGGACATTGCAATTGCTCCAAGGAGGTAAGCGACAACACCCTCATTGCACCAAAGAGCTCATTTGCATAATTGACAAAAATGACAATATCTCAGCGACGGAGGCACCGATTCACAAGTGGGAAAACTGTCAGGGCTGATATCCCAGATTCTGGTGACAAATTCCCTTTAATGAGCTTTTCAATAGCCATCAATGAGACTTTTCAGTATGTACTGTTATAGGGTCTACGTGAGATTAGCAAAAAATGGCTGCTTTCTTCCAAAAACAACAACACTCTTCTATGCCACTTGCACTTAAATAAGGTCAAGTTGCAATACCAAACACACTCCATGGACATGAGAGGCGCTGTTTCTGGAAGAGAGCAGTCATTTTTTTTTAACCTCTCACAGTTCCTTTAATAACAATGTGACAACAACCGCAATAGAAGAATACTACTACTGCTCTTACCTGCTTTGACCTCTGATTTACTACAATATAGGCATTTTTAACTTCCCTTTACATTTTACTACTCTACATACTAATATATTCATCCTATGTCGCATGAATCTTTCGCAGGGCGTCATTTTAGATTTATGACTTTTTTTTTTTTTTTTTTAAAAGGTTCCCGAATGAAGATTTATTAATGTCTTAATCGACCATATTGCATTTTGATTTACATGCAAATCTTTTTGTTTTACTCTTATCCATCTTCCTTGTAACTATTACATTATTGTCTCATATTCTATGAAAAATATGTTTTGTCTGATAAAGTCACATTTGCAAATAAGGGGTAAAGTCTAATGTTCAGTTCTTGATCTGTCTGAAACAAAGGCTTTATGTCATTAAAGGGTCACTAAAAGGGATGTTTTCAGCGACTCAGTGGCTAGCACTCTTTTGTCTCGTTATATAAGGTCTTGGGTTCGCATCTGATGAAGGGCAGCATCCTCCTGGAGAGTGTATAATCTCCCTAGGCTTGAGTGGGATTCCTCCCATACTGCAATAGCACGCTCATAGGTTAGTATGGAATTTGGATTTTGAGCCCAAATTGTAAAATGGACCAACACAAGTCACAACAAGTTCTGTTACATGCAGTGGAAAATGTTGCTTCTATATAAATGAGTATATTACATAAATCTCCATTTGCTATGAAAAGTAATCTATTGTTTTGTGTAACAGCAGACATCTCAGTGAAGAAGCTGCTGGTTACAGTGCTCTATGGGATTGCCAACTCTATGATCGCTACATTATTTGACTTCTTACGTGGAATATTTTTTTTAGATTGCAATGAATGATCAGTCATATCCTGAGCATCTAATGATCCTCGTTGCTAGGGCGAGGAATTCCCTTCCGGCCAAGTGAAAAGCATGTTTTCCTAGCACTTCTGAAAACCATACACTTGGCATTAATTCCTACTGTAAATGTCACTAAGAGCTGACTCAGATGAACATATTGTCCCCGCATTTCAGTTCTTGTATTACAGCGCTGAATGCCAGCCCGACTGCAGGTCTACTGACCCGAACGTAGAACAACATAGATCAGTGTGATTCTCTTAAAGGGAGAACCCGGGATATCTAACCAGTTGTGCAGATAGATAGGTTAGGATCACCAGAATCAAATAGTTTTTTCCCCTTGTGATTTGGTGCCTCTGTTGCGTAGATAAGGCAGTTTTTGTCACTATGCAAATGGAGGTTTTACCTTACCAAAGAGCTCATTTACATATTGACAAAAATGTTGCATTTCAGCAGCACAGGCTCAACAGGCACGTCAGTCCAGCCACACAGATAGATAGGCTAGGGTCGCCTAAATCGAACAGTGATTTCCCCTTGTGAATCTCAGCCTCCTTGCCGGGATATTGCTGTTTTTGTCAATATACAAGTGGGCTCTTTGGGTTGATATGATGGGTTCTGATGACAGACTCCCTTTAAGTTTGGGTCAGAAGATGCTGCAGTCAGGTCAGGATCCAGAGCTGTAATACATTGAAATACACAGACAATACATTCATCTGAGTCAGCCTAAGAGAGACATTTACAATTACTAGTTGTGTTGACTACGGCAATGATTTTTACAGCAGACAATCAATCAAGATCAATAATAGTTATTGTAATATTTTATTCCATCATTGATCTTCTTCTGCAGTCATAGATCATAGAATACTTACAGTATTATAGTAGAGTGGCTTTTGCTGTAATTGTTATCAATGTTACTTTTCTGTTCATTTCTCAAGATCATTTATTGACAAGACAATAAAATACTCTGGGTATACAGGAAAAAGTACAGGCTGTAGGAAGATGAGGAAGTGCCCCTTATGATATAATCTACAATACTGCATATACTCATATGTACTACTGATGTGTGGTATAAAGTATAATGACAGGTGTACTTTATCTATAAAATGCTCCAGATTATGGGCTTGCAACCATCATTACATATTGTTCTAATTATTCATTATTTGAGGATTATTTTCTTCCTGTACTTTACATTGTCATACTTCTATATCTCCAAACTAGTTATATACTTAATATGGTTGTAAAAATACTTTGGCCCATCGAGTTCAACAAGAATGGAAAGGCACATGGATGAAGGGAAAGGGTAAAGTTTAGAATATTGCTTTGTACTATTGATCCAGTCAGGCTCAGACTGGTCCACAGGGGAGCAGGAGAATCCCTTAGTGGGTTCCTCACCCAGGAGGGCAAGTGGGCCCAAAGACTAGCAAAAGTGGTGCATGGTAGAGTAAACTCACTGCATTACATACAGATAGGCAGTGTACTGTATCTCATGCAGCCTATGTGTACATATAATAAACTGGGTAGAATATTTAACAAAGTACCCAGTTTATTATGTATAGATGAATTGGGTGGCTGAGAGGAAAACTTAGCACAGAGGCAGCACTATTGTCGCTCTTAGGCCCGATCTTCTTATTGTCACTGTGGGGCTCCCATCACCTATCATCTTACTTACAGAACTAAGTCTAAGGCAAGGGTGAGCCCGCAGGCTACTGAGAGAGCCACAGGACAGAAGTGGTCCAAGGTAAGGGGAAGGTAATAGTATAATACTGAATAAAAATGTGTTAGTGCAGTTTTAGGACCTTGTGAATGTCATTTGCATTTTGCTGTATAGGGGGCCCCTGAAAATAATTCTGTTGATGGGTCCTAGGCACCCCATTGCGACACTGGATCTGGTGAATGAGTGAAAGGCTACTGTATGGCATAGGCCAAGAAGACACAATAAAGAAAAAAATTCCCCTACTAAACCACAGTGTAAATGAAGTACCAGTTTACTTGCTTGACTGCTATGGGGCTGCCAGAGGTTACAGTTCTTTCAGCACCATAACAGTGAATAGAGTGCTGGTGACAAGCACCGGAGCTTCATTCACCAGGAGAAAGCATGGCAGACTTGTATCCCCTGTTCTCTACAACCCCCAGTGGTGTGACACTTCTCCACATCCTGTGGATAGGGAATAAGTGTCTTTTATGGTACAAACCCTTTCATTCTATGAAAACATGTAGTAAGATTATATTGATTATACCCCAAATAATATTACGGACAATCTTTAAAGAATGTATACTACTTGTGTAGAACCATGTGCTAGCATGTGTGAATCACAAAGCACTCCCACAAAAATTTTAATCCCTTTGACCCATTTGGAACTTACATGATGTAAATAGTAGTGCAGATTCTCGGGAAGGCTTTGCTTGTGACTTCTAAGCTTTGCTCTGGTTCTCTGCATTACCATGTGATTGACACACAGGTCAAGTCAGTTTCTCTCTGTACTCCTACATAGAGAATTTGACTCCTGGTGCTCACATAAGTACATGTAAGATTCCCAGACTCTGAATACGGTCACTACTATTTACATCACATTTCACATAAAACCTTTTGATAATAAGTCCTTATAAACCAAAGATACATCAGAACCAGTGACAGAAGGAAAAGAGTAATAGTTATGTATTTTAAGGGGGTTATGCCATAAAGCATATTTATACTCTAAGATAGAGGATAAATAGCTGATTGATGGGGTCTAACTGCGGAGAACGATGAGTGTATTACCCTAACTGTGAATTCAGTCAGGCTGAATGTAAGCATGCCCCTGCTACACAGGACATATCCACGCTTCTATTCACATTAATGGGAGTGCTGGAGATAGTTGAGTGCTGTACTTTAGCTATCTCCACTGCTACCAATGAAGTAAATGGGAGACATGAATGCGTCCCGTCTAGCAGGGGCATGCCTACATTCAGTCCAGCTACATTCAGGCTGAATTCACAGTGGGGATAATACACCCCTGTTTTCAGGATCGGTGGGGTTCTCAGCGATCAGACCCCCACCGATCAGTTATTAATCCTCTTTCCAATGGATAGAGGATAGATATGCTTCATGGTATTATGCCTTTAATGCAAATCACTGATACAAGCCCTAATCTTAAAAAACTGTATCTTTCAGTATTGAGGTATAAAAATATTTTTTTTTCTGCTACCTATAATTATTATTGTTATTTATTAAGTAATGGAAAATGTCAGTTTTATATATCTACCAATAAATGTGTGTATTGTGAATCATTGTTACTTTGTGACATATATGTGTTAAGAGCTTAGACCAGTCACAAAAGGATTGTGCTTAACAGTGGTTCTTGTTCTTCCCCCTGCTGTGCGGGGATGCAACCAAAAGGAAAGCAATACAATAACTTTCTGCTTCATTTGTTACAAAAACACCAATTAAGGTTAAAAATGCTTCCAGACTGGTAGGATTAAACGCTTCCCAGGTACCATGCTGGCCTTCCACAGTAGTCAATCTATGGAAGACCATTACTAGGAAAGAGTCATCCAAGCTAATCTAAGCTGAAATACTTCATTCCAAAAAACCCATATGCGCTGTGTCATTTCTACAAAGGACAAGATGCAAGACTCTGTAAGATCCCTGAAGATATTTAGAGAGCTGTCTACTTTCTCTTGATCCTTATACAAAATAATGTCTCTGGAGATACTATCATAGACTATACCTCGCTCGGTTTTGTAGGCCTATCAAATTTACGTAATCGGTCTCTTATTAGGAAGATTTCAGTGAACGGTTGACAATGATGTACAGTAGTGCTTCTTGGGGATGACGTCTGGGGAAAATGATTCTGCTGCACCACCACACAAAACCAATTAGAGAACTATTTTCTACGACAGGTCAGGAATTTACATTGTTTCTCATGGAAAGATGTGCTTTTTAATTTCTTTATTAAGATGACATCCATGTCCCTTGAGACTTCTCACAATGACAATCATTTGCTCATCCCATTGGAAAGTACAATCAGCAAAATCGTATCACCGGTGTGGGGTGATGCCAGGACCTCTATGCATCGTTCTATATTTTCCAAATGAACTACTTTGGAGATTGGTAATTAAAACGATATCTATTGATCAAATTTGTTGACAGGACCTGCATCAAAATAAGTAAACCACTCAAAAAATACAAAACTAAACTACATCGTATGGCATTTATGGTCATCGTTTCATTTTAGACTTATCTCTTGAGTTTTCAAGCTACTCATTGTTAGTCAATGAGGAAAACCATGGATGTTTCATTTTAAAAGTATTTGAAATTTTTCAAAAATGGATGAAAAATAAAAAAATCAAATAAAAAAAAAAGTTAATGACATTAATATCTGGTCAAAAATTCTTTAAGGCAAAATTAAAAGTTCTATATTTTATCAGTGACTTGAATAGATCTATTTAGACATTAAAGGTGTATTCTAATTTTAAATTGTATTGTAGGTGTAACCTAAGTTATAAAAGTAAATATGTATCAATATAACCAGCAATAACAAATTTAGAACTTGTTATTAACTAAGTGAAAGTTAAAAAAAACAATGTAGTAATTTTACAATTTGTAAATTGTATAATATGTGTAAATACTCTAGTAACATCAGAAATATTTATTTCAAGCGGACCTGTTATATACAGTATAGTCTTGGTAAGATATATCTATGCCTACATAAATTTAAATTTACATCTGATGTCATTCAAATCATAATTCTTACCTGCGATGTAGACTGTAAAGATGTCCCCATGTTTCTCTTGCTGAGAGATCAAGAATTTTAAAGGATCTTTACTGAACTGGTAAGCTAAACCTAAGAACGGGATCCATCCATTTTCCAAAGGGGGTTCTCCTTCTTTTCTATAAGATATAAATACATAATTTTATTGAGTATTATTATTATATATTATTGCATCTCTTATTATATATCATTGTATCTATCTATATAGATTCCCCTTATGAATGCTTAAACATCCAGGGACTTAAAAGATTAAATGTTTAGTATACAAATGAACATGTTCAGATTTTTATTATATGGAAGTGTATAGATCTTGAAGTCTAATCCAATTTATATAATTTTTTAAAATTTTTTGAATCACAAAGTTATTTCAGAATTGAGACAAAACACCATGTAACCTTTTTTTGTGATATTTGCATTTCCATGCTTCACCACAGCCTGTTCTCGTGGCAGCCAGGCTTTAAGCATGTCAAGTAAACTGCATGTCATGATAAGGCAATTATAATGGATTTAGATAATTAGGATTCATAGAAGTGTATCTCCTTAATAGGAAATATTCCAATGATCTCTTACAGCACCGTACAAAGGTTCATCTTAGTATATACACTATTCTGATCTCTGGGAAGAACAATACAAATAACATGTTTCTGTATGTAGGTCTTCTGTCATATTTGGAAGTTGAAATTCTCATTACAGCTGTTTAGCTGGTGCAATCCGATTTACAGTCAGTAACACAGAGGATGTCTATTTTAGACAGGATTAATACAAATATTCAAACAGAATACATCCCATCTGTGAAGGTGACTTACACTACATGCAGAACAAGCCATTTTGATTAATCACAAGATATTTACTAGCTAGGATGTAATCAAAGATCAGGAGATCACCAGCTTACCACTATCATGCTCTGCACAGAAATTGATGGCATTAAGTTAACTCTTTACTCTCTACTGGAAATCATAACTTGGAAAAACCAACAAGGTCCTCCTAATGCAAGACATGTATTGTTATTGAATGTTATGTTCCACATCCATATGACAAAGCTTTGAAAATTCCCCAAAATAAAATACACTTTTTGCAATCAGAATCTGAGAATTTAAGGACAATACAGAATAATCCGATACATGCAAAATGTACAAAAATATTAGTAATAGATAAATAATCCAACAGAAGAATAAAGACAACACAAGTCACAGCTCATCAAAGTTATTTCCCCTCCACTTTCCATTTGGCTACCAAGCAATAGTAATGGGCTCATTACTGGTTCCTGGTTTGGACAAAAGGTAAAATTGTGACAGATATTTAGATAGGCTTTTTTGTCATATTCTAATTTAATGCATCTAATTTCACCCTGTATGCTCTGTCATTCGGTCAAAACCTGTATACTTCACAGCGTTTCCGCGGGGTAAGGAGGACGCAGCTCAGAAATCCAGGGGAAAATTAACTTAATGCTCAGAGTCTGCGGACTCAAATCATGGAGACGGAAGGGTCATCGTTTGCATCAGATATGGTTAACTCAAAACTGATAAGCTCAACACCGTAAAACACCATGTCACAGCATCAATCTAAGCCTCCCAAAGGAGAGCACCATTTCATGCATTTTCCATAAAAAGAGATATTCTCATAAATCAGTAAAGCTATATTACAAAAGATTTATCAACAAATGCCTGAGCATGCAATTCTTCCAACTGAGGCTCACGTAGTACGCTGTGTGAGATGACACATCAAGAACATAAATGAGCCATCAATACAACTAAGAGGAGCTAATTATAAATTAGGTCACATCAATGAAGAAACTGAGCTAATAGATGGAGCCATCTGAGGAATCCCTGGTACCTCTTACACAATGTATAGAAATTAAAGGGGTTGTGCAGGAACCCTTGTACAAATGTAGAAGTAGTTTAGATTTTATTGTAAAATCTATTTCTTTTCAGTTGCTTATATAGTACCAATGTATTCTGGAAAAGTATACAGAGATGATCACTATTCACATCTCTTCTCAGTTCTCTCAATCAAATTTCCCTATCTTAAAACACAACACGACCAATTTCATTGGAAGCCAATTAATACGTTTTTGGAGTACACAATAAAGCCACGACATGGGTAGGAAAGCCCTGCAAATACAGGGGGAACATACTAATGTAAAAATAAATACATAAGAATATTACACTATATATACAGTATATATATATATATATATATATATATATATATATATACACACACGGGGGGCAGCACTCCAGGATTTAAATATCAAAAAGGTGAAGATTTATTACATAGCAGTAACGTTTCGGGCCCAAATATGTCGGACCTTTCTCAAGCAGTAACACAGTGAAGAATGTGCAAACATTTGTAGTGTGAAACAAGTCACTCCTTTCATTAACAATAATCAATAGATCATTAATAAAAATATATCAAAAAAGTGGTAATAAAACAAAGTGTAAGATGCATAAAATGCAAAAACAGCATGCGTGCATATATGAAAAAACAGTAATCCATAATGCATATAATAAATACAATCCAAAGTGTATAAAACAATGCATATATATCATCAATTAATTATAGGAACACAAGTGTAAAGCATAAATAGTGATTATAATACCGCCTGTCTATATTTAAAATGCATCTGTTACAGATAAAGAAGGTGCTATGAGATTAAACACTCACCCCCATTACAAAGAACACCATTACCACTCTAATCAGCGTGTATAGAATGTAAGAGGAAGTGAATGCGACCGGAACTATCCAGATTCGCGCATGCGCAGTATAAAAATGAAACCAAAGGGTACTGGCAAAGTCATGCCAGAATAGTAATAGCGCAAAGCGAAACTTCGCACATGGGCAATACGAATCACATAGCTCTAGATAATGGCAAAGCTTGCCAAGATCATATATTATATATAAAGAACATAAAACCATAACATGCTCACTTGTAATTGTAAGGAGTGGACATAAATTGGCCCAAAGATAAAATCACTATATAACAAAAAAAGAAAAAAAAAAGATCCAGAAAAATTTTTTAAAAAGGGAAAATAAAAAATAATAAATAAAGACATAAATGCCACATTGTAGGGTCAATCCCAATGTGAACGACCCTCAATCAGCAAATTTTTAACAAATAAATGCCAAGTAGTTGTGCACAATACAATGTAATATGCACTCCCACTGGCTTTAGATATAATAATTACTTTAACCAGACCTAACACCCTATCTGTAACCCCAGTAAGGGAACAAGAAAAGGTGTGAAAAGGTACGTCTCAAGTGACATATGGACTACACCACACATCATCCAATAACGGACCACAAAATGGCCTATGGGAAGAACCAAGAGTAATAATACCTATGTAAATAATAACAAAAATAAAAAAATACAAAATAAATAAATAAAAAATAGAAAGTAAAAAAGTAATAAAATAATAAGGAGACCAAAAAATGACCAAACCTATAAAAGGAGAGCAAAACCAAACAGAAGGGGTAGAAAAAGTCCAATCACATTCAAATAACCCCTAAAAAATCTTTTTACATAATGGCATAATCAAAAATACAAAAAAAAATGTTTTAATAAAAAATGTCAACATATCATAGCTAATATAATAAAAAATAATAAATAATAAAAAAGGGGGGAGTATTCAATCCAATGTGCCGTGTATATCCAAACAAAGTCCCAATTGATTCTGTAAAGAAGAAAAATAGTGTAAATTTAAAAAAAT
Organism: Leptodactylus fallax; assembly: GCA_947044405.1. Classification (NCBI taxonomy): domain Eukaryota; kingdom Metazoa; phylum Chordata; class Amphibia; order Anura; family Leptodactylidae; genus Leptodactylus; species Leptodactylus fallax. The sequence continues at coordinate 8,458,659 of CAMRHE010000038.1, read as the reverse complement.
AAGAAATGTGAAAACAATACATCGAAAAAATTAAAAAAAAAAAAAAAAAAGTCTAACTATAGATCACTATGTCTAAGCTTCTAATCTTGCCTAGTACCAGGAGGAAAAGATATCGGACTAAATGTGACCTCATACATTGGATAAACATTAAACAACTGCGCCAAACTTAAAATCGACATTCAGACCATTAGGCTGTAAAGTTTTTAACCGAAAAATCCACTCTAACTTTTTCTATTTAAGAATCTTGACTCTATCACCTCCCCTACATAAGGGGGGTACATGGTCTATTATGCAAAAATTTTTTATTTTTGTTATTATTTACATAGGTATTATTACTCTTGTTTCTTCCCATAGGCCATTTTGTAGTCAGTTATTGGATGATGTATGGTGTAGTCCATATGTCACTTGAGACGTACCTTTTGACGCCTTTTCTGTTTCCTTAGTAGGGTTACAGATAGGGTGTTAGGTCTGGTTGAAATAATTATTATATCTAAAGCCAGTGGGAGTGCATATTACATTGTATTGTGCACAACTACTTGGCATTTATTTGTTAAAAATTTGCTGATTGAGGGTCGTTCACATTGGGATTGACCCTACAATGTGGCATTTATGTCTTTATTTATTATTTTTTTATTTTCTCTTTTTAAAATTTTTTCCGGATCTCTTTTTTTCTTTTTTTTTTTATATAGTGATTTTATCTTTGGGTCCAATTTATGTCCACTCCTTACAATTACAAGTGAGCATGTTATGATTTTATGTTCTTTATATATAATATATGATCTTGGCAAGCTTTGCCATTATCTAGCTCTATGTGATTCGTATTGCGCATGTGCGAAGTTTTGCTTTGCGCTATTACTATTCTGGCATGACTTTGCCAGTACCCTTTGGTTTCATTTTTATACTGCGCATGCGCGAATCTGGATAGTTCCGGTCACATTCACTTCCTCTTACATTCTATACACGCTGTTTAGCGTGGTAATGGTGTTCTTTCTAGTGCAGGGACTGGCTGCCATGGTCAGTGCCACAGACATCAGTCAGGACAGCAGGTCATTGCTGCAGTGGAGTAAACAAATACCAGCTTTAGACCAGAGAACTATCTGAACTATTTTTGGTATTTTGTGACACCAACTCATATACAGCACTGGCAGTAGTAGTAGTGCACAGTACCATACTTTTACGGTGCACTGATCTCCCAGTCATGGCTGGGGAATAGCTATCATTGATATCAGCCTCCTCTACAGCAAAGTCAAGATCAGAGAAAACTTTGATCCTATTGAATGCAGCATCATGAACAGGAGGGGGGGGGGGGGGTTATTTGCCCCAGTATTGTGGACTCACTGTGTATATTGACAGATCTGGGCCGAACTAGAGCACTCTGGTATTTCTTGGTATCTATTAAAACATAAAAATCATACTTTTCTATTACATATCATTAATAAAAGTTGCATACCATATAAAATATATGCATACCAGGCATCCTTAATATCGTAATAAGCCATATAATTAATTTATTATTTAATATATACTGGGAATGGTGGGAAAAACAATGCTTCATGCCTAAGGCAAAAATTGTCTGCAGCCTTAAGAGGCTAATCCATATTAATTTTATTTTAATATTTTATGGGGCTGAAAAGGCCCTTTAAAGAAATTTTACAGATTATGATGTTTTAGTAGACTTTAGAATATCCACCCATGAGAGACCGCTGTGTAATAATCACTATTAGAATAGGAGTAATACCTGGGGATATTTCTCTTTATCAAAGTTATTGTTATCTCTTCCTCTACTACTGTATAGTGAATGGGTATACAAGAAATAAGATTCAGGACCTGAGCAGAGAAGAATAATGGAATTGTTTTCATAAGATCCAGATAAATACGGTATAATTGATGTATCAATAAAAACTTTTGTCAATATGCAAATGAGATCTTTGGAGCAACAAGGGAAGTGCCATTGCTCCAAAAAGATAAGCTATTACATCACCATTAGATTCAGATGACCCTAACCTGTCTATGTGTGGGACTGGTTTGATATGCTGGGTTTTGATAAAAGACTCCCTTTAACCTTCAGGAGGAGATATGGACTTTCCTAGTCATATTTCCAGGTTTCCATCTCCATAATAGTCACCATTTGTTGGCAGTAGCGCTAATGCACTAATAGTGTAGTGAGGAAGAAAGCCAAAAGTCGTCACCAAGAGAACATTCAGGATGTGACGGGCTACACAATGATACAAGAGTGTAATCAGGAATAGAGCCAAGGGTCAAAATCAGGAGTTGAACTACAAGTACCAGACGAACAATCCCAAGGGTGAGGCAATAGCAATATCCAGGACCAAGGCAGAGGTCTGGGTCAATCCTGAGTCAGGATCAAGATAAATGCACAAAAAAAAAAAGTAATGATAGACAAGCAGCAGACAAGGCATGGCAGACTGATTCACGTGTAAATAGGCCAGCAGGGCTAGTGTCATCAGCAAGTATTGATTGCCCTGGTAACCTGACGCTGCAAGTCAAGGAGAGATGACCCACGGTTGGATCCAGTAGGACCATGGTAGAAGACAGAAGCACAGGGCAATTGCCATAGGAGCCAAGGCTAGAGTCACTGCCACTTGCCACGAATCTGTTGCAAGACTTGGACTAAATGAATGAGCGGATTAATTTCTGAAGGAAACAACCACAGACGTTTTTCAGTTGTAGAAACAAAACTCTAGAATATCTTTGAAATAAAGCCATTTTCAAAGTTCTTTAAATTAAATTTTGTATTTTAGAGGCATTGGGACAATTTAAAAAGTGATTGAAAGGACATAACCTTGTCCAGCACAAAACCTGGTCTAAAATAAGCCACAATGCAGTGAAGGGGAAATTATGATGATCAGCGTCATACCTATAGATAGTGAAAGGTACGCTGTATTTTGTAAAAAAAAAAAAAAAAAAAAATACATTTTTTGGAATATGTAAATAAGGCTCAAGTGCAAATGGCTAAAGCAGTGAAAAGCCTCCAGCTCCAGGACTGAATCACTGGCCGGAGCAGCCCCTGAGCATTTAAGTGACATCTTTTACTTCTACAGCTATGATATTGTTTCTTGAAATCTGAGTCGTCACATAAAGAATTAGCATGATAACTATACAACTAAAAGATGTCACTCAAGTGTACAGGAAGCAGAGCTGGCCCATGATTCAATCCTGAAGCTGAATTGCAGAGAAACTAAATGTATTAATGTATAAAACTGTTATGATCCAAGTTATTCTTAGAGACAATCACCATATTTTCAGGAGAGGTGTGCGATCGATGCTGCTGCAAAGGGTACAATATCTGTAGTAATAGTGAAGTGAGTATCACTGGGCCTGAGAGCCCTGGCACCCACACTTTGCACCCTAATTCCCATAAATTGGCCCAGATTCATTAACTGGGCTGTGCCTAGAAAGTGGCCAAAATGAAACTTATTGTTATGCATTTTTAGCAGTGGGGTGAGAATCCAGATGGGCAGGAGTGGGACACTGGCATTGGTGGTACTGGTATTTACTGTAAGGAATACAAATGGTCTGAAATAGGCAAAGCCATATGTTACTGCATATTATATATTGTATACAACCCCCCATTTTTAATAACTACTGCATACCAGGAATACCTCACAAGATCTCATTTGGAGATGCCCTGGGTCAGACATTTAGCCATCATGATTTGGCTATTGAAGTTGTTTGGATCCTTATACTTGTCTATTTTTCCAACACATCAACTTCAAAAACTATTGATAGATGACCCCTATATAAAGTCTGGATTTTATGCCCCTTCTAGTATTCATTGTCACAGTATGTGGTAGCTTGTGGCTGCTACCATTTTACTCCATTTATTTATATTGTCTCTAGACTTTTGAAGGAGCAGAACTGGCCAGACATGGGGTAACCCAGTTAATAGTATGTATTATTACGCAAATTATCGGTAAATTAGGTACTCACAGAGTAAGAGGAGCACACCCATGGAGGAACAAGGGGGATGCTGTTATGAGAAATACAACACAGTGTTAATTTTTAAAGTAGACCATGACTTAAAGGGGGTTTCTGAGTTCAGAATATTGAAGGCCTATGCTCAGGATAGACCAGCCATATCAGATCACTAAAGCACTGGGGTCATGTGAGTACTTCATCCTCTTTATTGCTTACTCTGCTGGCCGTCTTCTTAGTAGCGACTGCGTAGGGTATTGCAGCTTTGTCCCATTTCCATTCCCATTAAAAGAGAGGCCATTAATATTCAGAGTCTAGAAATCCCCTTTAAGATGTGACCCTATTAGTGGGCAGAGGCTAAGATCCAAGCAATATGTGCCGATAGGTTCATGATATATTAATAGCATTGTCCAGGAAGGCCAGTTTCGTCAATTTAAGCCCTGGGGTCATGAACATAACTCCAGAGATCAAGGCGCCATTTTCAGGTTGCAAAGCAGTATGGTATATAGGCATGAGCTAACCTAGTAAATAGAGTTAATATTTTATATGGTTGTTCTAATTTGAAAATTCTTTTCAAAGGAAATCAAAATAAAAATATAATAAATATATATCTGAGGAATACTATATAAAGTATATCTAGATCAATCCGACCACCAGAGAAAAGTCCCTGTCAAGTTACATTGGAATTATCTTACATTAACAATGAACTGGTTGGTGCATTTGGGGTCAATGTCTCAAACACTGAAACATTTGACAAGCATGTTCTATAAAGAAGATTCACAAGGAGCAAAAATAATTTTGACACTTGTGTCTTCTAGCAAAAAAATAACTTTTTTATCCAACCATCTGCCACATAATGCAATAAATATGTCTAACACACTGAAAATCTATTTTAACCCCCATCCCCACTTCATCCTTATTTGCCATATGCAAATGAACCATTTTTAAAAAAGAAATATTCAAAAATAGCACAAAAATGTAAAATGTTTAATATAGCTGACATCCAACAGTAGTTCTATACCATAACATTACATGATGGATGATTTACATAAAAAAATATTACTAAACATGAGTACAAGTGTTCTGCTGAGCCAATGTCTGCAACGGGATTTAGAATAGTAATCTCCTTCATGGGATTAGCATTAATCCAAGTCGGTCTAGAAAATTATACAATTCATCGTCATAACTAATCTGAATGGTACTTTGTATTTTCAAGTTATTTTTTTCCCCTTCTAGCTCATCATTATTTCCAATACAGAGAATAGATTTGCCATTTTCTAAATATTCTCTGCACCCGGGAAAGTTTTAATTGGGTACCCAAGAGAGTTCCTGTGCAGTCTCATGCCAGCGCTACCAATACACAAAAGTTCAACGTTCACCGGTAAATGTGACTGACTGGCAAAGCAAAAGTGTCTGCTCTAGGCCTTGAAAAAATGTAACTTGTCAGACAGAAATGTGTTTGTTTCGGAATCCTGGCATGGACATTCAGTAAATGTAGTTGATTTAAAGCTCAATTTGATTTCCCAGAAGAAAGAAAAAAAAAATATTTACTGGCAGAATACTTCAAATGAAAAGATTACAAGCAGTGACAATGTAGAAGGAGGCAATGCCGAGGTTTATAAATGTCAATTGATTGAGACAAATGCAAAACCAAAAAATTATTATGAACACGTCAAAACTGCTCACCAGGATTGGAAAAGTCGATTGTAAGATTTAAACATTTGTGAGTTCCAGTCAGGATGCAGAGAACCCCTAAAGGTTTGTCTCCTTCAAGACCTAAATAAGCAGAAGCAATACCTGTCAATGTTCACAACTGTTAGCATGGGTGAAGTTTATTTTATGTGAGCAATGTTTTTTTGGACCATTCAACAATTAAAGGAATCAAAAATGTATTCTCATAGTAACTCGCAGGAGAGCAAGAAAACTTCAAGTCAAAAACTTCAAAAAGTTCAAAAATTATAACTGACAGCTGGAAAGTTAAAAGCACATGAGTGTTTCTTAGGCCTATGCACGTGAATATTCGGTTCTTAGGAATACGTTTAAATATGGAAATTTTATAAAAATATGGCAGTATGTGTGAAAGGCCGATACATCTCAGTGATGCAGAAACATGCACAAAGGGGAAAATTTACTATTCCCTCTACACTAGAAAAATGGCTTAGATGAGAATAATTGTGGGACATCTTTGGTATTTTTTTCTCCACATATGTGCCACTTCCCTCTTTCTGCAGCCCACTTGCCATTTTTAATGAAAGTAGGTGGAGGGGGCAGAGACCCAGGTGGACCATAGCGGGGAAGGCTTAGCCATAAAAGAATTTACTATAATATATTACATAAATATATTGGAAATCTATACTAGTTCCTGACTGGCATAGATTACCATTCTGTCAAATGGGAGTGAGCCTGAAATCCAGGTGCGGTTAGCACCAGTCCTTATATGTGCAATAGTCTACTTATATGTGCCAAACTTGTTCCCTGACTAGGGTAAACAGGCCCAACAGAGGAAGCCCTAGGGCCATGGTGGCGAACCTATGACACACATGCCAGTGGGGGCACTCAGACCATCCCTGTGGGCACGCTCACCATTGCCCTACGACCGGGCATGGAGGGGTACAGGGCCCACAGCCAATTGGAGATGGCCGAGGCACAGCAACACTAGGATAGTGACCGGGTAAAGTCTGGTTCCCCGACCGCTATACATATTGTTTATGGAAAGGGGCCTGGCGTTATGTCATGTATGTACATGCCGCCAAGCCCCTTACCAGTAGTAGCCTTCCCAGGGGAGATGATTTAAAAATAAAAAAATAACACTTATACTCAGCTCTCCTGGGCTTCCTATGGTTCCCAGCATCCTCTTTGGGACTTTGCGGTCATGTGCCCCAGAGGTCACACTGGGGTCTGTGATGGAGCCTCAGCAGTCATGTGGAGCATGCCAGCATAATGATGTCAGTGCACCCCACTTAACCGCTGAGGCCCAATCACAGGCCCCAGCAGTGACCTCTGGCGCGTTACCTCAGTTGCAGTGAGAAGAGAACCAAAGAGGATGCTGAAGAGAGCCAGAGTGAGGATGCTCTAGAGAGGTGAGACATGGTGAGTATAAGTGTTTGTTATTTTTACTCACCTCCTCTGGGCCTCCACTTATTATACTCCGGAATCTAAGGAGACCATAGAGTATAATAATAGCACTTAAACGAACCAGATGGTGAAATGAATTTCGTGGAGTTCACATGAGTCGGCTCGAGGGGGGCTCTTGGGAGTATATTATACTGTATGGGGGTCACTGTGGGACACATTGTACTCTGTGGGGGCCACTGTAGAGCACATTGTACTGCAAGGGGGCCACTGTGGAGCATATTATAATGTGTGAAGGGCCACTGTGGAGCATATTATAATGTGTGTAGGCCATGATATGCTAGCTGTGCTCTCCAGGTCCTTGGCCTTCTCATTCTGTCCTCCACACTGCTCCTGCCTTGCACTGCTTTGGCCATAGGTTGCATACAAGCACTAGTTCCCTGCCTCTTAAAGAGCCAATAATCAGTCTTGATTCCAGCCAATGTCCAAGTGTCCCAGGATTCTTAAGGACTGTTCTTTTATTTCTCTGTGCCTGACCAAACAGGTCCCTTGGTTCTTGAGTCTGAAAAGGCATTTTTGTTCCTGCGTTGTTTGACATCAACACAGCTTGTTTTACTGACCTAATCTGCCTAACCTTCCTTTACAATCAAAGTCTGCCAACCTCAAGTCTTGTGCTATCTGACTACAGTTCCTTTCATCCCTGGCTTAGCCCTAAGTCCATTCCTTTAGCGATGTAGTGTGTCCACATCTCCATAGTTATACAGTGGGGAAAAAAGTATTTAGTCAGCCACCAATTGTGCAAGTTCTCCCACTTAAAAACACGAGAGAGGCCTGTAATTGACATCATAGGTAGACCTCAACTATGAGAGACAAAATGAGAAAACAAATCCAGAAAATCATATTGTCTGATTTTTAAAGAATTTATTTGCAAATTATGGTGGAAAATAAGTATTTGGTCAATAACAAAAGTTCATCTCAATACTTTGTTATATATCCTTTGTTGGCAATGACAGAGGTCAAACGTTTTCTGTAAGTCTTCACAAGGTTGGCACACACTGTTGCTGGTATGTTGGCCCATTCCTCCATGCAGATCTCCTTTAGAGCAGTGATGTTTTGGGGCTGTCGTTAGGCAACATGGACTTTCAACTCCCTCCAAAGGTTTTCTATGGGGTTGAGAGCTGGAGACTGGCTAGGCCACTCCAGGACCTTGAAATGCTTCTTACAAAGCCACTCCTTCGTTGCCCTGGCTGTCAGCTTGGGATCATTGTCATGCTGAAAGACCCAACCACGTTTCATCTTCAATGCCCTTGCTGATGGAAGGAGGTTTGCACTCAAAATCTCATGATACATGGCCCCATTCATTCTTTCATGTACATGGATCAGTTGTCCTGATCCCTTTGCAGAGAAACAGCCCCAAAGTATGATGTTGCCACCCCCATGCTTCACAGTAGGCATGGTGTTCTTTGGATGCAACTCAGCATTCACTCTCCTCCAAACACGACGAGTTGTGTTTCTACCAAACAGTTCTACTTTGGTTTCATCTGACCATATGACATTCTCCCAATACTCTTCTGGAACATCTAAATGCTCTCTAGCAAACTTCAGACGTGCCCGGATATGTACTGGCTTAAAGTAGGGTGACCGTCTGGCAAACTCCACTATGGTGAAGACCAAAGAGCTGTGGAAGGACACCAAAAACAAAATTGTAGACCTGCACCAGCCTGGGAAGACTGAATCTGCCATAGGCAACCAGATTGGTGTGAAGAAATCAACTGTGGGAGCAATAAATATCAGTGGTTTTGTATGTCTTCCATTTTCTAATCTCCCTCGATCAGGGGCTCCATGGAGTCAAAATGATCACAAGAACGGTGAGCAAAAATCTCAGAACCACACGTGGTGACCTAGTGAATGACCTGCAGAAAGCTGGGACTAACGTAACAAAGGCTACCGTCAGTATCACACTAAGCCGCCAGGGACTCAGATACCGCAGTGCCAGACGTGTCCCCCTACTTAAGCCAGTACATATCCGGGCCCATATGAAGTTTGCTAGAGAGCATTTGGATGTTCCAGAAGAGTATTGGGAGAATGTCATATGGTCAGATGAAACCAAAGTAGAACTGTTTGGTAGAAACACAACTCGTCATGTTTGGATGAGAGTGAATGCTGAGTTGCATCCAAAGAACACCATACCTACTGTGAAGCATGGGGGTGGCAACATCATGCTTTGGGGTTGTTTCTCTGCAAAGGGACCAGGATGACTGATCCGTGTACATGAAAGAATGAATGGGGCCATGTATCTTGAGATTTTGAGTGAAAACCTCCTTCCATAAGCAAGGGCATTGAAGATGAAACGTGGCTGGGTCTTTCAGCATGACAAGGATCCCAAGCACACAAGTGGCCTAGCCAGTCTCCAGATCTCAACCCCATAGAAAACCTTTGGGGGGAGTTGAAAGTCCATGTTGCCCAGCGACAGCCCCAAAACATCACTGCTCTAAAGGAGATCTGCATGGAGGAATGGGCCAACATACCAGCAACAGTTTGTGCCAACCTTGTGAAGACTTACAGAAAACGTTTGACCTCTGTCATTGCCAACAAAGGATATATAACAAAGTATTGAGATGAACTTTTGTTATTGACCAAATACTTATTTTCCACCATAATTTGCAAATAAATTCTTTAAAAAAATCAGACAAGGTGATTTTCTGGATTTGTTTTCTCATTTTGTCTCCCATAGTTGAGGTCTACCTATGATGTCAATTACAGGCCGGCCTCATCTTTTTAAGAGGGAGAACTTGCACAATTGGTGGCTGACTAAATACTTTTTTTCCCCACTGTATGTACAATTGTTGTCCAAGTTTCTTTATTTCTTTAAGGTTGGTTTTGCATTTAAATATACAAGTGACTATTCTTCTATCCTGTCTTATTCATTTCAGTACCTTCATCAGTCCGAGAAGATTACTTTCCCCCAATAGCTTTCAATTCTCATCTGGTCAATTCAATGAGCTTTTTACATTTTCTATTAGAATAACTTTCTCTAACCCAAGAACCAAGAATCCATTTATGGCATTGATCCCATACATTTCTAGTTATGCTTTGACAGCTTGGTTCACATGGTATCACCTACTGTTTCCAGACCCTTGGCTGGCATCAGTACAATGCATGAAGCCAGGTATTTCCACCCATTTGACAGGCCATGTCCAAATATACTAATAAATAGCATGTGTTCTACATAAGTCCAATCCTATTAGCATGAATTACCTCCAGTTTTGTCTTAAATTACTAAAGCAGAATCTTTTTTCCTCCTGCGAGTGTCCTGTCCATAATATTATTCAAAGAGTCAACATCTAACACCAGTTTTACGATGATTCATGGTCTTGATATTTTTATCCTAACACATCAAGGGTGATAGAAGCTTCTTTTTGCTGTCAAAGTGATCAAAGAGGGGTTGAGAAAGAATCCATAAACAGATGCTGCCCAGTGACAAACCTTAAAGAACAAGACTGTGGGGCCAGATGTTTGAATGACCTTCGGACTATGGAACATGTTGACATGGTGTTGATTTAGATCATTGTTGGCAGGGGCCTTCGATCCCGTAGCTGAAGAAAAATCTGAATTATGGAAATATTTTTCTTTCTCATCTTTCTCTTCTGAACAGAATATAAAACCAGTGGTCAGTGGGGCTGATGGCTGTCAAAGAAGTTGAATTCAAAACACAACCCTGCCAGTAGGTATCACATCAAAAGGAACTTAGCAGAATGAACAAGAACATCTTCAGGCTGTGCCATTTTGCAATCTCTATACTTTCAACAGCTGTTTCTTGAGTGAATACAGATGCAAAATAATTATATGAAATGTTTAACATTCGGTGCATATAAAACAATGAGCAAACAAGTAACACATTATACAAGGAGATGGTAGATAGTAGACAATGTATCCAAATGTATAATACAACGAGGCCAAGCCCTGGTTTTTAATGTAATCCAGCTTCATTCCAGTGAACATCCAAATATCAATCGTGCTATTTTCATCACTTAACATTCTTAACCCAACCATTTTTTCTGCTTTTGTAGTCCAAACTACTGCAGAAAAATATTTATCGAATCTAAAATAGTCTCTCTATAATATTAGACGTGATTGAAGGCTGCACACTAGTTCTTACGCTTTTAGACATTTTGTCACTTTACCTGGAGAAATATACACTGCTTATTCTGAATTGCTGCTGATGTCCAGTACTTGTCAAAACCGTTATCTGTCAAGCATTTCACAAAGTGTTGCAAAATGACAGATCAGGATGTCTGAATAGATGGAGCCCCGGGAAAAACAGAACAGATAGAAAATTCATGACTTTAAACTACATCAAAGCGACTTCTGTCAACATCTTGTCAAAAGAAGGAGAAGGGAGCTGTTCATTTCAGGACTTTTTTATTACTATTATATAAACACCTTCCTACACATAGTGTATAAGTGATATCAACACGATTTACTTACAAGATACACTGTTACGTACGTAAATGTTCCTTATCTGGGTTTTAAAGAAAACCGTGGGCTCATGAGTATAAATGATAGAAATAACATTAATGTGTAAAGATTATTACACGGTAAATGTGAGAGTCTAAGCCACCAGTAATACAAATTTATATCCATTTATAGTCAGTCAGCCATATACTAGTTCTCTGAAGTTCAAGGAAGTTCATGCAAAACCACAATTACAAAAAAGGAAACATGCGCCCTACACGTGCCGCTCATAACTGAAACCAGAATATAAAACACACTAGACATGAACTCAGGAACATTTATAGATAAAGTATCATGGCTGCATTTCACATAGTTATAGTTTCTATTTTTCTTTCTTCATAACCACTTTTATATAGTTAAAATGAACACAATACTTACTTTCCATGGAGGTGGTCATTATCTGAATAGGACTGAGCTGCTATACAAGAACAATAGTGGCACGTTTTTTGGAAAAGTCGACTCCTTTTTAATGGGGTTGGCTAATTTTGAAAACCCAGTTTTATATAGCCTGAGTTAATATAAGGGGAACCCCTTTTCAGGATCGAAATCCCTTGTCTAGAGTCCTGTCCTGGATTAAACGATCAATTGATTTCAATACTTCATTTTACCCCCAAAGGGTACTGTTAAAAAATAAAGTCTGTCTTGCAAAATAATATACCCTTAACCAACTTGATCAATTGAAAAATGAAAAAAACTATGGCTTTCAGAATATGGCAATGCAAAAATATTTTTAAGGGTTTTTTTCATTAAGCAAAAGTATTAAAACATATAAAAAAAAAAATCACAAATTAATTCTACTGACCTGCAGAAAAAAAAGTTAAAGGGGCTATCCAGGATAACTGCTCCAGCCCAATCCTGCTGCTCTGGTGTCTTGTTTTGGCGGAAGTCCCAGCCACATGTGACCGATGAGGCCAATTAGCGTCCTCAGTGACATAAATAAAGGAACCAGAACATCACTCGCAAATGTCACCTGTGAAGTCCCGTGTATTTTTCCTTAGGCTGCTGATTGGTCTCAGCGATCACATGCGGTGGGGACTTCCACCAAAACAAGACTCTAGAGCAGCAGAACTAGACCACGGTGGGAGACACCGGAGCACCAGGGACAGGTGAGTATGGGTTTTTGTTTTATTTTTCACCTTTCTCGGCCTCATAAAAAATTGGTTATCCTGGACAACCCCTTTAACATGGCAGCCTTAATTGGAAAAATGGATTAAAATGTATCTGGGAAAAATAATTCTCCAGGCAATCATACTGAACATTTAACAATTCTTCAAATATCAAACTATTATCTAAGGTATGTGGTCAAATTTAGGGTCAAGGGCACACAAACCAAAAGCAGACCATACAGACCATACAGAGAAGAGGGTCCCAGTTCAGCTTAGTCCTATCCCCTAATTCTGGGCTAACTGTAGAAAAGGAGGGTAATTGTTATAGGGTCATTTTTCCAATCTGTCCTACAAGGAATGGGATGGGGTTGGATTACAGCAATAGTTGCTAGGCAGTATTGACATGGTATGGTGAGATGGTGGCGTATGAACCATTTTAATTTATGCTACGGGGCATGTCCTATATACGATTTGTGCTCCACCTTTCAAAAATAGGAAAGGATTCAAATAAAAGAGACACTGGAAACCAGATAAAGACATGTGAACATGGGCTTAGTCAGACATGTTACTAATATGATGCATTATCAACACCTTTGAAGTGCACATTTAGATTTTACACGTTAATGTAAGAATTAATGAGCAGACTTTATCGCCGCTGGCTCCGCATACACATTTCCTCAGCTTCTTGCCAAAACATCTTTACTTTTTATTCACCACAGTTTGGCTTTTTGTCTTTAGCCAAATATAACACCCACTACTTTGCAGACACTATAAAGCTGCTGTAGGCAAACAAACCTGATGATAGGGGCCAGTGATCCGGAAAGAAGCATTTGCTTAATGTTGCAAGTATACGTTCTTATTTTTCTCAAAGAAATAAGCTGATTTTTGCAGGCTTAAACTTCAAGTAAAGTAGAGAAAAACATTGCAGCTGCTTAATTTTTTTAAAGAAAGGAAATAAATGCAATACAAATGTCACACATACATGGACCATGTCTCATTTTAATAGAAACACTGGTAACCCCCCAAAAAATTCTATTTACAACTTTTTATTTTATTTTTTTTTTCGATCCAAAATTGGGGTTTGGGACAGAAATAGAAAATCAATGCCTGTGAGCATAGCTTATTCATGTGAACCCAGCCTTAGGTTAAGGTTACATTTTGACATCAGTGCAAGGCTAATTAAGACTTGTGGGGACCAGCTGTGTGGTATAATTACATATATGTATAATATGAGCCTGAGGCAGGAAATAGTCCCTGAATTATGGAAATCTTCTTGTGTGGTACCAGTTCCAAAGAAACCTCACCCTATGGACCTCAACGACTACAGACCTGTAGCACTGACATCCCACTTGATGAAGATCTTAGAGAGATTGGTTCTCACACATCTTCGCCCTCTAGTGAGCCCCGCTATGGACCCTCTCCAGTTTGCTTATCGACCGGGCATTGGCGTAGATGATGCCATCATCCACCTTCTGCACAGGGCTCTGTCTCACCTGGAAAAACCAGGGAACACGGTGAGAATAATGTTCTTTGATTTCTCCAGTGCTTTTAACACCATACAGCCCAGGTTACTGAGAGACAAGCTGGGCCTTGCTGGAGTGGACCACCACCTCTCCAACTGGATCCTAGACTACCTCACAAATCGACCTCAATACGTGAGAGCCCAAGACTGTGTGTCAGGTACCGTGATCTGTAATACGGGGGCACCTCAGGGTACGGTTCTCGCCCCTTTCCTCTTCACACTGTACACTGCTGATTTTAGGTGCAACTCATCCAGCTGCTACCTACAGAAGTATTCTGACGACTCTGCAATAGTAGGCCTCATCACAGACGATGATGACAAGGAGTACAGAGAACTGAACCGGTTTTTTGTGGACTGGTGCCACCAGAACCACCTGAAGATTAACGTGGGGAAGACCAAGGAGATGGTGGTGGACTTCCGTAAAGGCAGATGCCCTCCAAAACCAGTGGACATCCTGGGGACGGGCATCGAGATTGTGAACACCTATAAGTACCTGGGTTTGCTCCTTAATAATAAGCTGGACTGGGCAGATCATATGGAGGCCCTGTACAGGAAGGGCCACAGCAGGCTCTACCTGCTTAGGAAGCTGAGAGCCTTTGGAATCTGGGGGGCACTTCTTAGGACTTTCTTCAACTCAGTAGTGGCATCAGCCATCTTCTTTGGAGTGGCCTGCTGGGGGAGCAGTATATCAATCAGGGACAGAAATAAACTTGAAAAGCTGATTAGAAGGGCCAGCTCTGTCCTGGAGAGCCCACTGGACCCAGTGCAGGTGGTGGGTAACAGAAGGATACTGTCCGTGGTGAGCTCCATGCAGAAGAAGAAGTCCCATCCCATGCATGAGACTGTGATAGCGCTGGGTAGTACTGTCAGTGACCGACTGCTCCACCCTTGGTGTGAGAAGGAGCGCTATCGGAAGTCTTTCCTCCCCACCGCGGTTAGGCTGTACAACCAACACCGACCTAAGCGGAGATCATTACATACAGAGAACTGAAATATCTCTCTGCCTGTTATATCCTCCCCCCCCCCCCTCCGCTACTTCCTATCTGTCTGTCTGCTATTAATGTAATGTCTCTCACCTTGGAACATTCCTGTACATGTTGTATTTGTATTTGTATCTGCTTATCTTATCTTTGCTGCTGTAACACACTGAATTTTCCCACTGTGGGACTATTAAAGGACTATTATTATTATTATTATTATATTCTATGTGCATCACAGATCTTATCTCCAAGACCATGATAAGATCCAGCAGAGAGGACAGGTCATTGCTTTTGTATCTATTTTCTATTTTTTAATTGGCTAAAGTCCAAGGATGTACAAAAGGAATGGGTTATGGGGTTAATCCCCTTTTAAGACTACTGGTAGTAACAGCAGGCTGCCATTGTTCTACTCCCAGGTAAGGTTCAGCTCACATCATGTTTTTGCATAATGTGAATAGTACTATATTTTCAAAAAAAGAAAAAAAAAAGTACATATAAAACCGCATGTAAAAACAAGGTGGAAAAAGCGTTCAAGACTTATAACGTTCATAATGTTCACAGGGCCCAGCTTAGATTTCAATGACTAGTTATTTCTGCTTAAAGAAAGGTGCACCAAAATATTAAATATTAAAAGGATCCCCAGTATGTACTTAGGATGTTACTGCCATCACTAGCTCTCAGGTATCAGAACAGCTTCTATCCTGCATTGATTTCTTATAGACAGACACTGAAGCTGAATAATGTGAGATTCCCCCCTTGTGTAGTCTGATGTGACTTCACTCACCTAATTGTACATTGATATACAATCTAATGAATTCACCTCCCTAACTTTCACCCCTAACCACATCCTGTGTGATTTGACCTCACATAAACCTAGATGTTTTACTCGCTCTTCACGCTATCATCTGCCATGTATACCCTACTCCCTCTTCATGCTGCTATGTCTGATGGCCAAATGATTGGACCAATCTGCACCAAATCTAGCACATAGAAAAATCAGGGGTTTACAAAGGTTTTAAACCAGGTTTCAGCTCTCTAGGTCCTACATATTTGAGACATATTCACAAAACCAAATATAGCACCACTGGCTTCTACATCAAGGATCTTCCTCTCCATATCAGATGACATGTATTTGCCAAAAGAATCTTGCAGGTCCTTCACTCTTAGCTTCACTGACATACACACAGTTCAGACCAGGTTTCCTTCACAAACCAGACTGTAGGTCCTTCATTCTTAGCCTCACTGACATACACACAGTTCAGACCAGACTGTAGGTCCTTCATTCTTAGCCTCACTGACATACACACAGTTCAGACCAGACTGTAGGTCCTTCATTATTAGCCTCACTGACATACACACAGTTTTTGTTCAGATTTCCATAACAACTCAGCCATTTTTGTTTTAGACTGGGTTTCCATAACAACCCAGTCATTTTTGTTTACTCGTAGTGTTACCTCCCATGAATGGATTGTGCCTATCCTGGATTTTAGCATTCACAAAAATTGAAAGCCTTTCATGCCAGTCATGCCTCAAAAAGGAGCACTACACTTGGACAAAAGACTCCTGTAGCAAGATATGTTAGCTTCACATCATTAGGAAATTCTACTATGAACAATAATGTTCAATACTACGGTGTTCTGAGCCTTTAAACAAACATCTTCCCCCATTTTTGTTTAAGCAAAAAGACCCAAAAAAACTGTCCAAATGACGTTTGTCAGAAAACCCTTAAAGATGGCAGAATTTAATAAAATCCTGTTCAAATGCATTTTTTATTTGCACAATATTTCAGGCACACTCTATGGTATTAATGACAGCATGCTCTGGGGATCAAGATAGTGTTTTGGTCAGTTTGTATTGTTTTTCAGTTGCCATCACATGGCATTAATATTTTGCACATTACTTTACCCAGAGACTTAACTTGAAGTTCGTAGGCTCCAATGCAAAATATGTAATGGGGTCCTCACTTACTATGTGCCATATATAGTACTAGTGTCTTCTTATGTTGTACAGAGGCCTTAGGGCCCCCTCTGGATCCAGGGCCTAGTAGTGATTGCCACCTCTGCACCCCCTATAGCTACAACCCTGCTTTAACCATTTTTTTCAATTTAAACCTATTTAAAAGGATTCTGATCTACAAAGCTATTCAATTTTTATCCTAATGATGGCGCTTCAATGCATTCCGAGATCCCAGGGAAGTGAATTCATAGATTCAGATTGAATGGTCAAGTCAAGCATGTACAGTCAATCCTCAGTCTTTCTACTGTCTGCTGTGGGACCGCTGTGGTGCTCATACTGTGCATGTGCTGTCGGAAAATATGATAGGTTTGCCTTGGCCATATAAAACACACTACATAGAAAACATTTTGGTCTGTGGTGTTTTGGTGGCAGTTTTAGGTTGGTTCAATCTTTTATTTATGTCGATATTTTTTTTTTTTTTAGAAAAGCAGAATGCTCTGGCTATGGAACGTCATCTAGTATTTCCCCATAGGCTCCATGCCAGAAAAAAAATTCCACCAAAAATACACTTTGAAAACTATGCATTATCTACAATTATCTTCAAATAAGGAGCCTTAATATGTCTAGCAAGATTCATCAAATCTACCATACACCATCATGCTACAAGCACAGGTTTTGCTTCAATCATCTATTTTTATATTATCTAATTTTAGGACAGTAAGGCTGGTTTGCACATGACCGTGTGCTATCTGCCGGATGTGAATCGGCATTCATTCAATGAATAGGAGCTGTGGAAGCACGGCCACAAAACTGGATAGGAGTAGGACCTGTCCTGAGATTTGTGGCCCGGGCGGCCAGCCCGCACACTGTTGCATGCATGGGCCGACAGAGATGAATAGCAGTGTGCTATCCAGGAAAAACCCGGATAAAACACTGACCCACACCACGGTCGTCTACAAGGGGCCTAATAATGAATCCGTCCACTATTTTTGTAGGTATATTCAACTACAGACTAGCTGCAAACATCTGGCACGGCATGAAATAACTACCCCCAAAAATACCCTCATTGAAATACGCACATAAATGCTGTGTGTGAATCCGGCCTAAGTTTCAGCAGTCAGAATGTTGATGAGTTTTTTTCTTTTCTTACAATTGAAAGGAACGGCAATATGCTGCGATTCCCACTTTTTATTATATAGAGGGGACTGCTTAGAGCAGCAGTGATTGGTAATAATCCTCCTCTACTCATTTACATTGATAGTAAGCATTAGTGAAGATATATGCATTTCATTTCATGGTTCACAAAGAACAAAGTATATGTATATGTGATAGCAGTAGGTGGCTAATGAAATGGTCTGACAAGCATAAGCTTATACATAATCATACCAGAATGTGGACGGGAACACCTGTTCCTGCTTCACAGGCTTACGATTCTTAAAGAAAACTCGCAATTCACATAAATTGTAAGAATTGCTATTCTGACATCAATGTGCAGCAAAAGGAACAAAATTCACTTTTTTTCTCGCAAATATTAAAAAGGGCCTATAATTATATGAAATCCCTTTTCTTGGGTCCTAAGAGTAATGAAAACTTCACACATGCATGAGGCTCCAGTAATTATTTTAAACTGCCTTCTGTTGTCCCCCTGTGGAACACAGTGGTATTTGTTTGATGCAGTTTAATTAGTGTCAGGGTAATTAATGCTATGCTATCTACATGAGATCAAAACCCTTTCTATGCAGTGCTCTAGCAAGTAGAAAACTCAGGCAAGTCAATTGATAGGAATCTATCCTAATTTAGACATTAACAGCAGTTACAATTACACCCAAAGATACAAAAAAAGAAAAACACTTTGAGGCAATAAGGATGTAAAGAAATAAAAAATAACTAACGTACTATATGAACACAATGTAAAACACGTATATTCACGTAAATGGGTATGACCTCCAGTAGCAGGCACAGCCATATATATGTGGATGGGTCAAACTTTTACCAATCTAAGGCCCCATTCACACGTCCACATCCGTGCTTTTCACAGACAGCACTCCACCTTGCTCATCTGTGGTTGATCCGATTTTCACGTATTTTTTTGGGTTTGTTTTATATTCTATATTATTTTATTATTTGTTTTATTTTTATTTTATTTTCTATATTTATTTTCTATTTATTATGCTATGTGTCTCTGGGTCCGTGAAAAAGAGATGACAGACCGATAGACTTTCATGATATGAAGCATTCATGATGCATCAGCATTCATAAAAGAAAAAAAAACACATTGAGATGAATGGGTACGTACGTCCACCAAAAATGCAGATGTTATATTACATGGTATGCGGACGTGTGAAAAAGACCAAACACTGATAGACTACAATAGTGACTGCTTTAAAGGGAGTCTGTCACCAGGATGAAGCATATTAAACCAGTAACTCTGTTAGATAGGTCAGGCACACCTGAATGTAACGCTTTTTTCCCCATGAAAATTTGTGCCTCTGTTGCAGAGATAGGGTTTGTTCACACTAGCTTTCGGGGGACTGCAAGCAGGACTTTGCTCTCTGCCGATTTAATAATGAAATCGGGCAGAAATGCGGCGGCCCCATTATAGCCTATGGGGTTCGCAAGTTTCCATGGGTAACTACTTTTTAAGCAGATAAGGGTTTCCGTTTTTCGGGTCCCCAAGCAGACCTGAAGAACAGAAACCCTAACGCTAGTGTGAACCTAGCGTAAGTCATTTATTTCACAATATGCAAATGAGAAGTCTGGAGCACCAAGGGTTACACCCCACCCTGCTGAAAGGCTCCATTTAAATGGTCACTAACTTTTCAATACAGAGAGAAATTCTGCTGCAGCTAACAGCAAGTATATCTCAGGCCATGGCCATGCATAGCGTAACACATCTAAAAAAGAAGCAGGAAACAAAACGCAGCAGTAAAAAGTAGCAAAATTGCTATCGGTCACTGCGTTTCTACAACGGCCCAAAAAAAAAAGCGTTACTGCATTGTGAGGCATCGACACTATAGAGACGTATCCTTGGTTATCCTTCCTCTTGTCTTGATATGTCTAGAACAAACGTGTATCACAAATGAATTAGAATTTCTAAAAGCAACATCATTTTGCTATGGTCTCATGCACATGAACATATTTTGCCAGTATGCTATTTTTTTTTTTTTTTAAATTGACACTGCTCTGACACATTCATTCCTATGGCCCCATGCACATGGTCAGGGTCTTGGGTCCATGTGAAGTCTTGCAGGCCCAAGCCATTCAAAATTATATGGACACAAGGGCACCATCTGTGTGCCCCCATTCCATTTATGGTTGGCCCATACACAACATCGGCCATATGCATGTAGTCTCACAGAAAGGAGTATGCTAACTCTCCCTATTCGTGTCTGTGTGGCTACCCTGTGGGTGTGGGGGAATGGTATAAACTAAAGCCTGTCAAGGCTGTTAGCCTATCGTGATATTGAAATGTTTTTTAATGAAAAAATGCATTCTTTAACCAAACTGGAGACCAGGTAGTTCTAGACACATCTGTATTTGTGTGATTTATTCACATCAATACTGGTCAGTCCTTCTCAGTATACGTCCTCCATGTGTGTATTAGAGAGTAAACTATTTATTTATTAGGCTTACTTATATAGTGCCATCATATTCTGCAGCGCTTTACAGACATTGTCAGTCACTGTCCCATATAGGGCTCACAATCTACATTCCCTATTAGTATGTCTTTGGAGTGTGGGAGGAAACCGGAGTGCTCGGAGGAAACCCACGCAAACATGGGGAGAACATACAAACTCCTTGCAGATGTTGTCCTTGGCAGGATTCAAACCCAGGACTCCAGCACTGCGAGGCTGCAGTGCTAACCACTGAGCCACCCTGCTGCCCTATATTCACACAAACTTTTTGCACTCAAGGGGGTGCCCATTTTCACGGATCTCTTGTACGTTTCAGTGAATGGAGGCATCCATGAAAACAGGTAAAAGAAGAACATGATCCATATATTGACGATTCCTTTCAATGGACCATCAAAATCTTAGTCATGTGAAAAGTCCCCATTCACATGAATGAATTTTACTGCAGCCGTATGACGGCTGTGTGAAAAAATTCTAATAAATGCAGGATACAAGTCATATAATGGCCAGAAATAGTGTTGTTCTTCATGTACAAACACATAGCAGGTTATCCTGAAAGAAATCTGAAGGTTTAGCTATGCTTTACGGCTAGCTCCAATAGAAGGCTGTATTAAATATATTTTGATAGTGGAGTGCTAAACAAAAGCACACAGAGTTTCTAGGGCTATGTAAAAGTTTTGTAGGATCCATACACATAACATGAGGTTTCTTGGCATTCTTAGAACGTGTCTTCCAACCACAGTATGCAAACTGTAACTTTTATGCACTGCAGTGCATTATACTTGGTGAATGAGTTATTGCTAGTGACGGGTAAACTTCATGAGATTTGTTTTGCAAATATATGCAAGGTTAGGCGGCAAGTTTCTGGGATGCTGACGTCACAGTGGAGGTTGAAAAATGAGGAAGTGCCCAGGAATGAAGACCTGATGCTTCAACAGAGCCCTGGATAGGTGAGGAAAGGTGAGAATTAGAGATCAGCCAATTTTTCAAAAGTTCGATTCGGCAGTTCGATTTGAAGTTCCAAAAAAATTTGCTTCGATCCAAATTACTTCGTGGCGAATAAACAGCTATTTCTGGGCTGCAGAGAGCCGGGGTGGGCGGCAAAATGACGGAAGCCCTTGGATGCCACGGTCATGTTTCTCTCTCTCACTTCAGTATGAACAACTTTTATTCATGTGGAAGGATCTGGTAACAAGCAAAGACACGCCTACCCAATCACATCACTAGAGAATATCTTGTGACCGTCTGATGTCACAAAGGTCCTTACTAAATATTCGTTACCACGAAGCATCAGGAAATCCGGAATCATGGAGAATCGAAGATTTCCTGAAATTGGGATCGAATTCCACTTCTGCAGAATCGATTCAATCATCTCTAGTGAAAATGAGTCATTTTATTTTTCCACACCTCCCCTGGGCCTTCAATTATTATACTCGGGGGTCTGAAGAGATGCCAGAGTATAATAATGATTCATGGGTGGTGAACCACAAAACTATCTGGTTTGGCCGGAACCAAAATTTTGTAAAGAATTTGTTCGCTCATCCCTAGTTATTGTATATATTGGCTAAAGAAAAAAAAATTTTGGGCTGTCAGAAAAATCACTTTAAGACCACTTATATGATGTTGAACATATTGCTTATATGTCACAGGGCAATCTTGCTGCCCAGGAAAATCAACTTTAAAAGGGGTTGCCCAGGATAATTTTTATTTATTTTTCTTAAATTAGGTCGGGGAGGTGAAAAATCCCCCCCAAAAAACTCATACTTACCTATCCCTGGTGAGTCGGTGACTCCCAGCATGGTTTGGTCCTGCTGCTCCGGTGTTTTTTTCCGGCGGAAGTCCCACCGCATGTGACCGCTGAGACCAATCTAAGGTCTAAAGAAAGGGACCAAGGACATCATGGTGCGGTGGGGAGTTCCGGCAAAACAAGACAGTGGAGCAGCAGGACCAGACGACACTGGGAGACACCGGAGCAATGGGGTGAGGTGAGTGTATTTTTTAAAAAAAAATTTCACCTCCCCTGGACTAATAGGAAATTTTTTTTTTTATCCTGGAAACCTCTTTAAGGCTGGGGCCCCACGTTGCATAAATGCTGCGGAAAACAAAACAAACATGGTGTTTTACAGGCACTGAAGATTCTAGTGAATCCCATCCACACGTTGTGGAAAAAAGACCTTCCGAAAAGCTGTGTTTTCAAAAATGAGTGTGTTTGATATTCAAAAATGCAGAATGTTAATTTTAGCTGCAGAGCCGCGGGTTTCTCCCCTATAGATTAAATAGAGAAATTAGAAACGCAACAAAATCTCGTGTTTTTTTCTCCAGCATTTTTTATCTGCTTATTGCTACGTGGGGCCTTAGTCTTAATCTATACTTCCATATGAGTTCTTTGGGGCACCTGAGGCGTAGCAGTACCTACCAGACCACGCATTTTCACCTGTGGTCCCCAGCATTCCCAGCATACAATGGGTGTTCATTTGCATATGGATAAAAAGGTGATTTGCACTTTGGCACAAGCAAGGTATAAGGATCAGATGTCCAGTTGTTGTCATACATACAGTAATAGCTATGTATGTCTTACCCCTGGTTATGAAAGATTACAACTAATACACAAATACCATGTAATACTCAAGTTACAACTTGATTACAACTAATACACAAGTAGATTCAAGTGACAAAAAGATATAATTAGCTCATGATAGTTTTAATTAGGCATCACTTAATAATACATTAAATGGTATCAGTGCTGAACATACTAAATTAATTACCAGTCATGTCTATTCAGTGCGTGTCCTGCCATATGTATTATTCATCCCACTGTAAGGGTGTAGGACAATTGTAGTCATAATTGGCATCATCTAGGGATAAGAGGCAGAGTCTCATGTTACTTCCTGACACAGCATCTATAACCAGATCATGGTTACAAGGAATTCCAAAGCTAAACGGTCTGCATAGAACTGAAAGGGCATCTGCAGGGCAGAAATTGAGAAGCAGAAATTCCCACAGGACAAGCAATACAAATAAAATGATAAAAAGGAATTACTAAAAAACTAGGAAGGCTTTACGACTAGGTTCACATCTTGTTTGGTTTTAATTGTTGCAGGGCCATGTATGTTTGACATTAATTTCCATAAAAAAAAAATATATATATTGAATAGTGCGGTATTTCTTTTTTTAATGTCCCCTTTTAACACCATTTTCATAAAAGATAAGTATAAAGTATATAGAAAGCTTAACAATGTTGCACTATGTATTATGTACAGATCCCGAGTACGGCCTCATTCAGACAGTCATACTCCACCTGCCCTTTAGCATCCATATTGCGGTTTTAGATCCCATCCATAAAAACACTTCACCCAGACCTGAAAATGCTGCATTAGGCTAAGGCCCCACGTAGCGTCGCTTAACAAAAAAGCGCTGCGGGAGAAAATGCTGCGGACCTTCCACTTCAATTATACCTATAGGGAAAATGCCGGCGTTTCCGTAGGTATAATTGACATGCTGCAATTGTAAAACGCTGCATTTTTTTCCAGCCTTATAGCCTAATAATGTAAATGCCCAGGGCTACAAAAAAAAGCCCAAAAGTCACTAAACCAAAACCTGATTTATCGATGTAATTAACTGAGGGTTTGCAACTTTTTCAACACAAATTGAAATAAAAATTGGTGTTTTACATTGCCCTCAGAAAATGTGGTGTGCTGGGACTGGGCCATCAGCCCTGACACATTCATTATAATTTATCAGTTTTCAGTGTAGGCGCATGAGCACCCAGAGGCTGCGCCTTTTAATAAATCAGCCAAATCCTCCGCCAGAGCAGGATATATGAAGACGCCGAACTTCATAAATCTTCCGCTTTGTGAGAAATTATATTTCTATCTTTCTACATTCCAATAGCATAAATTGTCACAACTGTCATTTTTATATCGCCCTCAGCATTGTTCAAAAAAGCAGGCATGACGTGATGTGCTGGGGTTAAGAGTGTCAGCTGTGCCAGATTCTTCATTATTTATACCAAATTTCAGTGCAGGTGCAAAGACACCCGGAGCATGCGCCTCATCATAAATCAGCCGAATCCTTCACTGGCGCAGGAGATAACAAGACTGGTGCTGAATACACCAGTCTTCATAAATATCCTCCTATGTGAGAAATGATACCCCTACATTTCTATATTTCAATAACAAATAACATCTGGCTGCAAAATGTGCAAGAAAAACAGTGAAAAATGCACCTAAACATCTGTCTGTGAATCCAGTCTAAGAAATCAAACAATGTCTAAAAATATTCTATTATATTCAGAGAAATTCTTTTATTCACAGAAATTCTAATAGCTATAGAAACCTTCCCAAATCAGGTAATTCCATAACATGATTTTTAAGCATTTTAGCAAACACTGTATGCAAAGTTCAACAACTGAGAACAAACTATTTAAGAGGACGCACAAACAAGTGACCTTGACTGACAAGCGCGCTCCATGCCAGCAATAAACAGCGGAGCTGCAGATAAGTGTTCATTGGCGCAGAGAGTAATTACCTATCTGTCAACGTTGCTGGTGTGTGCGAAATAGTATAAATGAAACATACATAATGTACAGCAATAATACCAGGCATGCAGAACCTAATGTATTATCATCATTCTCAGGGCCCAGGTTTATGTGGCTGCCACCACTGAGTAAATGCCTTCCAGCCATGATAATTTCATTCTAATCTCTGTTCCATATTATAATTTTCATAGCTAAAAGATACTGAGAGGCAATACGTTTCAATCAAGAGCTAAATAGAACACAACCTGTAACTGGGTGGCTCAAACGCATTCCTATTTTTATTTCACAGGAATTCAGTCAATTTAAAAAGAGCCACAACCGGATGAATGACAAATGCGGTATAAAGCAATGTCAATATGTGCAAAATAGAGGTGTTAAGACATAAAAAATAAACATTTTCCGAATAAAGGGTGCAATCTTCCTCTGAAAACATAAAGGCCTGGTAATAATATGTTAGTGTCATTTTGTCCCGTTCTGCTCTTTAATGTTGTATTGATGGCAATAAATTATTAAAATATGTGGTGGACGTTTGAAAAAAAAATCACTAAGCGAGATGAATGAAAGCGGCGTCTCGGATAGTCATTGAATGTCTTAACAAGTGAGGTTTCTTAGTGGTTTCAGATAAAACAGAGTGTAAGTGCATAACCACTTAGTTCTCCTACCGGGATTCCCTCTGAAGTGGAAAGGGACTCAGTGGGGAATCCTGCTGCGGTACATTACAGACTTCCTCCTAGATTATAAAAATATAAGTTAGCTAGGATTTAAAGGGAAGGGATCACCTTTATTTTATTTAATTTAATAATTACAACCAGATACTGAAATGTCGTCTTTTCCTGTTTTTATTTTAAAATGATACATTTTTTTAAATGTATTTCCTGTACATGATAATGGGGGAAGAAGTTCAGAGATATGCTTTGTAGTAGTCACATAGGCAAAAGAAACCTTAGCCAGGGAACGGCTTACTGATTTTTATGCAAGCACGTTTTGTGCATGCTTAGTGACATATACTAGAGGTCACACAGGCATAGATCGGGGAGCAGGGAGCGATTCAAAATGGATGGTGCAAAAGTAGTTAACATAATATCAATGGTACATGGCCAGTGACTGATACCCAAAGCAAAACTGGCTTAGTTTTTTATATCAACTAATCACAACACAATTTTCAATTTATAAGAGCCAAATGTGAAATGTGCTTAAGTAGTGTGACATACACACGTGGACAAAATTGTTGCTACCCCTTGTTTAATGAAAGAAAAACCCACAATGGTCACAGAAATAACTTGAATCTGACAAAAGTAATAATATATAAAAATTCTATGAAAATGAACAAATGAAAGTCAGACATTGCTTTTCAACCATGCTTCAACAGAATTTTTCAAAAAAGAAAACTCATGAAACAGGCCTGGACAGAAATGATGGTTTCCTTAACTTAATATTTTGTTGCACAACCTTTTGAGGCAATCACTGCAATCAAACGATTCCTGTAACTGTCAATGAGACTTCTGCACCTCTCAACAGGTATTTTGGCCAACTACAGTTGTCTCGGGTTTGAAGGGTGCCTTTTCCAGACGGCATGTTTCAGCTCCTTCCAAAGATGCTCAATAGGATTTAGGTCAGGGCTCATAGAAGGCCACTTAGCTGTGTGTTTTGGGTCATTATCCTGTTGCAAGACCCATGACCTGCGACTGAGACCAAGCTTTCTGACACTGGGCAGCACATTTCTCTCTAGAATCCCTTGATAGTCTTGAGATTTCATTGTACCCTGCACAGATTCAAGACAGCCTGTGCCAGATGCAGCAAAGCAGCCCCAGAACATAACAGAGCCTCCTCCATGTTTTACAGTAGGGACAGTGTTCTTTTCAAGATATGCTTCATTTTTCCGTCTGTGAACATAGAGCTGATGTGCCTTGCCAAAAATTTTGATTTTTGTCTCATCTGTCCATAGGACATTCTCCCAGAAGCTTTGTGGCTTGTCAACATGTAGATGACAAATTCCAGTCTGTCAGATTCAAGTTATTTCTGTGACCATTGTGGGTTTTTCTTTAATTAAATGAGGGGTACCAACAATTTTGTCCACGTCTGTAATCATTGTGACATCATTGGTATTTGCAAGAATGGGGTAAGTTGTGAAAGTACAGACAAACTTTCAGAATAAATTTGGCAAATGTGCTCCACATAGAAACTGCATTTCGTGTTGACTGTTCACAAAAAATGTGGTCTGGCTAAGGGTGGGGGGGGGGGGTCAGTCTTCTCAAGGAGGTGTTCTTTTGGAGAGGTTTCATTGTATCTTAAAGAGGACCTTTCACATCCTCGATGTGCAGTATTATATACCGCTAGAAAGACGACAGTGACCTGAATTCAGTGCACTGTTGGCTTTCCTGGTATGATCCCTGGTGCTGGAAATATTGGTGCCATTAATTTCGGCACTGATACCTCCCCACTGTCAGAAGGATGACCTTACAGCTCAGTGTGATTACACCAATACCTGCAGCATTGGGGCTCATACTGGGAAAGCCAACAGTGCGCTAAATTCAATATATAATATAGTATATAATACTGCACACCTATGAGGACATGATAGGTCCTCTTTAAGTAGCTAAATATTAAAAGAATAAATGAAAGACATTAAAGTGGCTTTCTAAGAGTTAAAGGAGTTGTCCAGTTCATATTTTTGCAATTTAATAGGGCTGTTATTAGGGATAAAACATAATGAACCAATACTCACCTCTACCTATGCCACAATTTCCAGAGGTGGTTGCTCATTTGGTCTGTATGCAAGTCACCAGTGACATCCCAATTGTGCTAGGGAATTGCTGTAGCCAATCACGGCCTCAGCAGTGACCTCTTCACAAATGGCACTTTACTACTGTTTGGTGAAGTCTGTGAAGAGGTGACCACTGAGGCCTGTGATTAGTTGCACCGATCACCTGACAAAAACAGTTGGGGGACCTGTACACAAACTAACAGAGCTACAGACACTGGAAACTGAGGCACAGGGACAAGTGAGTTATATTTATATCCCCAATAGCAGCTCTATTAAACATTAAAATTATGAACTAGACAACCCATTTAATTATTGATGACTTATCTTTGGGATAGGTCATTAATATCTGATTGGTAAGGGTACATCACCTTGGACTCTCACAGATCATTTGATTGAATAGACTGCAGCGATCTCCAAATGCATCTTCACTGAATACCAATCATAGCACAGTACATTGCATAGGCCCTGTGCTTCATAGCTTAGTCCTATAAACATAGTGGGACTGGGCTGCAAATGGACTGAATGCAACATTACTGGCCTGTGAAGTGGAAATGGAGCTCAACTAAATGCCACTGCTGCTTAGTGCACCTGATCTCTGGTGGTCCCGGGTGTTGGTCCCCTTTGATCAGATATTGCTACTTAACTCTCAGAAAACTCCTTGAACCCCTTAATGACAAATGATGTACATTTTCCCAGCTTCCCAGTATATTGCCCACAATATTGAATGGTGCCATTACAAAGTACAATTTGTTCCACAAAATAAGCCATCATATGGCTCTGTGAACCAAAAAAATTATGACTCTTGGAATGTGGGGAGGAAAAAATGGATACACAAAAATGAAAATTGGCTCAGTCCTTAAGTGGTTAAAAATGATCTTTCATATCCTGTAAGACAGGGCATGTTATATACCATTGCAAAATTCTCTGTAAACTGAATTTAGTGCCCTTTCAGGTATTTTGATAGCTACTCCTGTTGCAATGCAAATGGTACCATTAGTTTTGGCTACTGATATCACTGTCCTGTTGTGGGGTGAGCTTTATGGGCCATGGTCATCATTCTAGAATGCCCATTGACAAGTACACTTGTATTGTTTTGTACTGTGAAGGGGGCAGTACAGTAACAGACTGATAGCCAAAACTAAAAGTACTGATATCTCAAACCAAACAAACAAAACTGAAAATGCAGACAGCTTTCTAATGGTATATAACATGCCCTGTGTTTGAGAAGAGAAAAGTTCTAGAGACTTCAAAGTTATGAAAATTTCTAGAAGGTCTCTTGAAAAAAGGGCACTAATGCTATTTCTGGAAAGAGAAGTTTTACATCCATAGTAATGTGTCAATTGATACAATGGGGCATATTTATTAAGACTTGCATTTTATATACCGATCATAATAAAGGACTTGACAATTACAAGAACCCCAGATTTATCAAGAGACTTCGATGCACGCCCGTGCACCAGCAAGGAGATCTAGGCATAGATTTCCTGTATAACTCGCACCAGAAAACTTGTGTAAGTTATAATAAATATGTCAGGCTGAGGCATCCCCGCTAATCTTGCCCCGCTCTCTGCCCCTCTCCACGCACATTTGTGAATGGGGCATGCAAGGCGTACAACGAGAAATGCGCCACACATTTAGTAGAAGAAAAGATCTTGCAGCAAATGTGCGCCACATTATCACAGATGTGTTGATAAATTGATCCACTGATGCATGAAATTATTTGGAAAATGGACTTACGGATTTCATCGGGTTCAGTACAATGCTAATAAAAGGGCAAGGTATTGGCCCTAAAACATTTCAAGACTGTAAACTTTGTCGAAAAAATTCAAAGGTGACTCTACAATCTTTAAGATATTACTGCTACACGTCCTCGTGTAAATGATAGCAGTCTTTCATATTTAATACCTTGTGAACTTGGAAATGTAGATGAAGCAGGTATTAAGCATCTGATTTACTAGACTGACACAATAAGCATTTTTCCAAAGTGAAGAAAAATAGAGTTTATGAATTAGCATAAATATCAGCAGAGATGGTCATCCATCAAGGGAGAATGCCAGCATATTCACTCCAGCAGTCAGCGAGCGAGGCTCCAGCTGACATATGCAGACATAGTTTGCCCTTTGTCATGTATGTGTTTCACCTCAAAAACTGTCAGGGACTTGTCAGAATCAATCAGAAAGTCTAATGCAGTTTCCTAATGATGTACAAGTTTGGACAGGATGACATAAAATTTCTGGTACTGTGTGTCAAGTACCATATGAAAACAGATGTCCTCATTACATTACAGCTTGGTATTAAAGGCTGCATCTTACCTTTCAGTGACCTATATCTTGTAGTGTTGCAGTCGTAACAGCTGCGAGGCTACAAGGCACTCCACATAAATACATGGACGAGGAACAGTTATTAGTCAGAAGCGATTAGCTGAAAGTAATATTTCTGATTGGATATCATTTAAAGGACGCCATCAACAGCATTTTACATAATCATATTCACATTGAGACGCAGCCTTAGGTTGTACACATAAGATCCCTGTTTCATATGGAAGAAATTTGCAAAAAACACTGAATATTTTAATGTTTGCATCTAAAATCAGATCTTGTGTGTGTCATTATTCAATGATATTCAGGCAGGATTCAATGTTATCCTTCAGTTCCCCTTGCCTATGGACGTTGGCAAGATAACGCTTATAATGTTATCCACTTTTCTTAATACCATTGGTCACTCATGGTTAAAGAGCCTGAAGTCAACCCAATTCAACCCTTAGTTTAACTGTAGAAGAGTGGAGGGTATAGGAATCTGTTACTGTATACAATGTATCTTCTCTATATACTTTAGGAAGTATGAATTGAAGTTTATTTATATGGTGGCAAACCTAGACAAATGAGCAGAAGTTTTAATTTTAGGCTGTCCCTACTGATAGTACCAGGTCTAGAATTCTCTATACAATGCTGGGGAACATATTGGGGATATATAAGGAAGGGACAATTCAGATATGTTTTACCATAGTCCGTATATTTGTAATGAAGGGAGTTGAAGTGTTGAATGATACTGTATGGAGCTAGGATCACACTGTGTTTGGGCACCAGGCTCAACATGTGCTCTTCCAACTTATATGTATAACATGCAGGGGTGTAACTTAAGGGGGTGCAGAGGGTGCAGTCGCACCGGGGCCCAGGAGCCTTAGGGGGCTCATAAGCATTGGCATCAGTATTGTGATTGCAGCTTCCATCTGGCCCATAAGCCAAGGAGACCCACAGATTACCCTAACCACACTAAGGTTCATTAAACTCCTTAGCACCCGTAACCATCAAGAATTCGCTGTAGGGATGAGGTAGGGGGCCCCGGAAAAATGATTGCACCAGGCTCATTAGACTTTAGTTACGCCACTGATAACATGCCTATAGACATCTATATATCAGACATACTGTATGTCAAAAGAGTGTCCTTTTTGGCATATGTTTGACTAGTAAAAGTCGATAAACATTTTTCTCAACTGTATTGAAAAGCACATTGGATTGAACGTTTCTAAGTAACTATATAATTATATAAGGAGTGATTTGCTTCCTCCTATCAGGCGGCATCCAGAACTCATGGCCCACCATCCTTACCCCCCGTTAATCCCCTGCATTTGGCTACAATTTTACAAATGTTTGACAAACATAATTCCCAAAAGTGGCTTGAACCTAGTCTAGGCTATACTTTATACAGCCGCACCTAGAAACCTAAACTTCTCAATAAAGAATAGATAAACGTAAAAGAAAAAAACAGCCATATTGAAAAAAAAAATTTACAATACCAAAATTGTAATATAAAACTGTTAAACAGATTGGCCTTTATACTTGTCATTCAACATACAGTAGAATTAATAAACCTCAATTAGAAAATCTACTTTCCTACATTAGTTGTTATGGCAGTTGAATATTTCATATCTCATCTGCGAAATCTGAAATACTGATGCATTTTGCATTTCTTAAAACCATGCCAATGTAAGGACATTGTAGCAATGTAAAGTTAACAGTCTGTCAAGACGTTAATGTTGCTGATTTCTAAAGAGGAGTCGAGTTCTTGCAACAAATCTGGGTTTATCAGATGGGACAGATTGCTGCTTGTCTGACTGACTTAGTTTGTGTGACAGCACAGTGAGCTGCCTTTGGGTTCACAAGTCCTTCAAAACCAAAGATTCACGCTAATAGAAAGCTTTTCACATAAGCCACGCAACAATCAGACTTAAAGTTTTATTTATTGGCTCTGACCATCTACTTCTGTTATCAACCATAAGGCCCAACACACTTCATCAACTCCTAACAATGGCCGCAAGCTTGGACAATCTGTCTTGTGTCTTCATTGGGTGAAGCTTCAATGAAGCAGCATCGATTAAAGGGCAATGCACACAGAAAAAAAGGCATCTCATTAAAACAAACTTTTTGTGCAAAAGGGCAATATCTGTTCCAAAAGAATTGAACAGGAAAGAATGATTCCTTGCCTGATCTGTAGAGGTGACCATTTGTATTGTTGTCTTAATCACATTATCTTTCATTGCCTTGAAATACAGCTTTATGTGAATGGTCGCATTAGAATGTACAGTATTTTGTGCCTATTTTTATTTCAATAAAGTATATAAAATTTTTACATTCTAAACTCTAGACGTTTACCAGACAATCTATGTTATGTAACAAAAACGCTTGTCAAAGTAGCAGTTTTTATTCTCGGTGACTCACAACGTTCTGCCTCAAACCCTCACCTTCAACTACAGGAAGGGCAACAGCTCAGGTAGGTTTCTATAGTGGATTTTTTTTTTTAGAATTGCTCATAAGTATTATATTGCTTACAATTAGTAGCATGTATTATATTGCTTAGAATTGGTTGTATGTATTATTTTGCTTAGAATTCAGTTTGCTTACCTTCTATTGCATGCTAATATGAGTCACATGACCTAAGATATTATATATAGCTTATATATGACAATGCTGTATGATGTACCATTTCTTATATCTTCCCATTACATGCCTGGTAGTTCTGCTGGAAGCATTGCTGCTACACCAAGAGTAGCATGCAACATATACAGTATACATCAATTTGTCCTGTCCATAACATATCTCAGTGCAACGTGCACAAGACAATGCTCAATGATATAAAAGTAGGAAACAAGACCACTGTACACCCTATCGATCCTCTCATCTTCTGTCATCTTTTTGTTTTAGAAGCTTGCAGAGATGAAAGAAGGATAGAAGAGAATATGGTCATTTGTTAATATGCCCTAAGGACGATTGAAAGAAAAGTAATACAATGTGAAAATTCCCGTTAAAATTGCATCACTTAATTTTTTTAGCACAATGACTAAAAGTGGTGACAATCCAGGGCAAACGTACCATGGAGGCAGACCATGGGGCTACTATGAAGACATCAGAAAGTGGGTGCCCTAGCCTTATTTGCTTCCATCCCTTTGCTACTGTACTAAGCAGGACTCCCCTAGAGTAACTGGAACTTAGAAACTAAGTAAAGTTAGTATCTAAGAAAGCAAGGGGTGGAAGATAGGTCCAAGGATCATGAAAGCAGTGAGGACAGGGGAAGCAAACACCAGATCCTCCTGTCCTGGAAGGCAAAGCACAACACCATAATGGGGGACCCATTTACATCTATGCTATAAGACTCCCTCTCTTTTTTGTAGACACCTGCAAAATAAATCTTAAAATCCTTATTTAAAAAGTGTTTTTGAGGGCAAAAGTAAATGATAACCTATCCTTAGGATAAGCCATCAGTATCTTATTGGTGGAGGTCTGACGTCAAGCACCTTGACAGCTGATATCGGTAGATGCAGTGCTGTTACTACACAGTACACATTGCTGAATGCAGACATCTCTGTGCACTGTGTAATGGTAGTTAGTGATTGCTTCAGCTCAGCTCTCATCCATTAAGTTACTTTTGTCTAGAAAATCCCTTTAACAACTCATTTGTTTTTCCTACAAAAGCCTCGGTTCTTCTTGTCTGTTTTTCATTAAATGTTTGGAGTAGGACTAGAATGACTCTCGTGTATAAAACAAGGCATTAATGATTTCTCATATTTACGTTCTAATTCTGCTAAAAGGAACACTGAAATGAAAGACGTTTTCCGGGAATTGGACAAAAAAAAAATTAAAAAAACATGTTATTGTACTTGCTCTGATAGATGCCTGCTAACCCTTACTAAGATGCAGAAGCTTGTTTTCCCTATAGACGTATGATTGTAAAAAAAATGGCTGTGAGTTCTGTCTTACCTGTTGCTGGAGGATGTAAAGTATGGGCAGGCCTGGGCTGGAGTGGGTTGGGGCATAATATATTCAATCAGGATTTCCAATGCACTGACTGTGGCTGAAAATAGTGATGGGTGAACAAGCTGGGTATGTTATGAATTTACCAAAAATTTCGGGAGCGCACAAACCCAAAATTTTTGGGGTTCAACATCAATGATTACTATATTGTGGGGTTTCTTACTTACCTTACCTGAGCTCTGACACAGCATCCTTGTGCATCCTGGTCTTCCATTCCCCAAGTCACCAGTGAGGTCAGTGATTGGGCCTCAGCAGTCACATGGGGGCCCTCAAGGTCATCATCCTCTACAATCATCTGCAGATGACGTAGCTATAATCAGTGCTCCAAAAATCTTGCCAGACCAGTTAACTCCTTTAAGGTCAAGGCTCTTTGCAAGCCAGGTAAGTGCTTACATGCAAAAATAATTTTCTTAAGGAATCATGCTTTGTACACAGGTGGATTTTCATGGTAAAACAAGAAAGTGTTCTCCCTACAAGGATAGCAATTCTCTAGAAGTTAACTAAATAGTTCCATTGAATAGAAAAGAGAATCTAAGAGGACAGACAGTGCAGTCAACAGAAAATAAAACCATCCCTCCTCTACTACACATTCATTCAGGAAGTGATATACTGGCAGCCATCAAGCGTACAATTGGCCTTTAGATGTTGGATTGTGCATGGTCATCTTAGGCTTATGTGGAGCTGAATGATAATGGAAGCCCATGGAGGTTTATAAAACCAGTTCATCTGCTGACATTATGTCCAAAGGCAGTTTGGAGTTCACTTCGGTGTACTTGGGACAGATGATAGTGTGAACCGAGAGCAAGGCAGGTGGTTTGGACTCCGCAACCAGAAATGAACGCACACGCGGTAGTTCAAGAAAAAAAAATATATATTTACTATAAGTTAATAAAGGCTAGTTAAAGGTAAAATGACAGGGCTAAAGACAAGCAAAATATACAATATAGCATGAACAATTTCAAGGCAAATTCTGCAATGGTTTCTACTTTTACTCTGTCCACTTCTGCAGTATGGACACTGAATGAACAATATACTCAAAACTATCCCTAACTGACCCTGACTTCACATTTGGGTGCACCCCCTTTTCCCCAGTGGTCCAGGTGGACCGCTTACAGTCCGTAGAAGCGCGCGGTGGGGCCCAAAGTCGGTCCTTTCTTTTATAGTGAAGCGTCCTCTCCTCACGGTTATCAGGATCTTGGGAGAAATGAAGTCCTCTTTAACAGACAGGGAAACCAACTGAATACAATGTAATCCAACAGCAGATTCCACTCAGCACACTGACAGTCCTGCCGAATCCATACACTGAGCTGGGATGTAAGCCGGGATTTAGCAGGTGCCGTCCAGTACATCAACAGCACTGCGAGTCTCTATCTGTGGTATCCATATACACAGTCACAATGTCAGTCTCACTGATCAGCCACTGAGCACAGTTCCTTTCACGTGGACTCACTAGTCCTGGTGTCTCTTTACACTCTGTTTGTCTCTGGACCAAGATACAGCTTAGCTGTACAGAAAAATCTCCACACCAGTTCAATGCAACACTTGCCAAGATGGCTGCTGCTCTCTGTCTCGTCACTTCCTGCTTCTCTGCTCACACTCTGTCTGCAGAACAGGCAGGCTGACATAAAAGGGGGGGTCTCACTCCAGCATCATGTCACAATTACAATGGCTGCTGTCTTAAAGGAACAGAATCACAGAAATACATTCAACATTAACAGTTTATACAGACAAATGAAGCTTAAGACAACATTGGCTGTCTCTTACAATAGCTATGCAATTCACCATTTGGTGGTATGATTCTGTGGGTACTAGGTGACTGCTGAATCCTTAGAGGCGCAACCATTTAAAGTGTACCTAAATTTTTTTTCCATAAAATCAATAGTGAAGGTGATAACAGTAAACATAGTAATATATTGTATTATTGAAAATTGCCTATTTCTCCTGTCTATGGATTTGCCCTGGGGCAAAAGTCTGTTCAGCTGAAACTAGCACACTATAGAATGCCCTCACAACAAGGCCAGTTCCTCGCACTACCAAATTTACAGCAAACTCCCTGTGGTAACACACGATAAGTATCCAAACATAAATCAGCATCCAATATCTGCCCTGTGACAACTGCATGTGTTCCACCACTTTCTGTATTAAACAGTATCTTATTACTTGTGCTGGCGTCTTATTAGATATAATATTCCACTGGATTGGTCTATCTGTACCTAGTGGTGATGTCACCCACTTATAACATTGCTATAGTGCTTTCATTGAGCAGGCAGGGCCTCTCCCTTGCTTTACAGTGGGACCTATCCTTTGGTTTATTCTAGATCCAGTGGAATAGAATATATAAGTCTCCAGCGCAAGCAACAAGATGCTGTAGGATACAGACAGCAGTGGAACAAATGTAGTTATCACAGGGCAGATATTAGATGTGGATTTATGTTTAGGTGCCAGTTGTGTGTTTCCATGGTGAGTTTATATTTGGAAGCATGAGGAACTAACTTTTTTGTAGATACATACATTTATTTAGGTGTCTTGGCAAGTGGCACCTGCTGACTGTACCACCGGCTACATTTCTATACATAGCTATTATAAGTGAATAAGTTATCGCTAGTACATTCTAATATTTTAGCTTGCAATAGAAGTCTATGAAGAGGAGAGGGTGGAGTAGGACAGCTTCTGAAGCAGAGAGACAAAAAGATAAGAGCATAAATAATGGCAGTTTTATTTTACAACAGTGCTGGATTATTAGGTAAATTATCAGCCAGCTCTGATGTGCGAGAAATTACCCATTAAAATACTATAGATGGTCTCATGTATCTCTCTGCTTTCAGTTTATATTACCTTCATCCACCCTTCTCTATAGACTTCATTGTAAAGTGATCTGTCTGTGTGCAGGATTTCAGTGTACACGCAGAATCAAGAGTAATTAAAGCAGAGACAAGTGGGAGAAAATAATTATAGAAACAAGCACTTTTTTTTAATAAATTATATTAGTTTGTTACATTTACCTTCACTATTGGTTTATAAATTTTATATTTCAACTTGATACATTTTAATAGTTTAGGTATAGTTTAAGAGGATGTGTTGAATGTTGTAGGGTGATGATGATAGATTGACATAAGATAAATAAACCTACACCTACCTACATTCCCCGCTACCTCTCCCAGTGATGGTCTAGGGATTACTGCTGCAGCCTCAGCGGTATGTAGCAGAAGTCATAAACATAAAGCCAAGCAATTGTTCGGTCTACTCCAATATTCCCTGACTTCCTCATAAATATGCATGCTTGGCTTGGCCAGGCTTGCATGTCATTTCAATAAAGTCAGATAAGCATTTAACTCCTTTTTCTCTGGGCCCTGTACAGCAATCTGCTTATAGCACAGAAGAGAATGTAAGTTTACATTATTAAAGCACATATAAACTTGATAGTATTGCTGGTTTTATACAAAGGCAGCGTGTAATTCGCAATAGCCTTCCTCCATTATAATTGTCCTCAACACTGGACACTGAAATGTATTATGGGTATTTTAATTTCTCTAGCTTGGAGAAAACCATGGTAAATGAAAAGAACTATTTTCTCAGTTACTTGCATATACAAAATGTCAAGAGAAATTTATTTTACACAAAGAAGCTGCACAGATATAGCCAGTGACTGCTAGCTGCAGCAAGGAGTGTCACTTCCCAACAACAAGCCTACAAATGACATAAAAAATGCCATTACATTATGTGAATCATTGAGCAAGTCCAAACTCTTCCATATGACTATAGTGTCACAGGAAAATGTTCCTCTGGGAGATTTTACAGAACACCAGGAAATACTCGTAGGCTCGACACATCTGAAACAGTATAAATTATCCAATTGCAAAATCTGTCTTTCATAAAGTGCATGCAGAAAATACAGTTACACGGCCGTGAGAAGATTGTGCCGAAGACACTGCTTGTGCATTGCTTGTAACCTTCATGCAGAACTGGACAATGTATTTATAGAAAGAATTTATTAGAATTTTCACCATCTCTGGTTTCTGAATCACCCTTTACTTTTATCAGTTACCCAGGATATGTTCTCGTTGTGCAGATTTGTTTAATAGATTCTAAAAGCAAGAGAGGAGACGAAGGGTAAATCTACACAATAAGGGTATTTCACACTGATTTTTGCCATTGATTTTGACGCTTTTTCCACTTTAGGATTAGGGCCAAAATGTGTGAAATCAGTCTGCCATTGATTTCAAATTAAATCAATTCCAGGAATTAGACTGGATTTTTTTCAGCACTGTTTTTCAAAAGAATATTGCCCTATCTTGAGGCAGAAGCAGCATTTAATCCCATGGAAATTTAGCTAAAAAAAAAGCATCAAAAATAGCACTGAAAACATACATTTTTTTTTACAAAAAAGTGTGAACATACACGAAAGAGTGGCTTCATGTATACATATGACATTATCTAAACCACATGTAATGACAATGTGTGACTTTGCTTAAGGCTACAGGCACATGACAGTGAAAAAAAGGACACTAAAAATGGATGATAACATTCGTTTTACATTAGTGTGTCACTTATACACATGGACAAAATTGTTGGTACCCCTCGTTTAATGAAAGAAAAACCCACAATGGTCACAGAAATAACTTGAATCTGACAAAAGTAATAATATATAAAAATTCTATTTCTTAAAAAGAAAACTCATGAAACAGCCTGGACAGAAATGATGGTACCCCTGAAAATAATGTGACCAAAGGGACATGTTAAATCAAGGTGTGTCCACTAATTAGCATCACAGGTGTCTACAATCTTGTAATCAGTCAGTGGGCCTGTATACAGTCATATGAAAAAGTTTGGGCACCCCTATTAATCTTAATCATTTTTAGTTCTAAATATTTGGGTGTTTGCAACAGCCATTTCAATTTGATATATCTAATAACTGATGGACACAGTAATATTTCAGGATTGAAATGAGGTTTATTGTACTAACAGAAAATGTGCAATATGCATTAAACCAAAATTTGACCGGTGCAAAAATTTGGGTACCCTTATCATTTTATTGATTTGAATACTCCTAACTACTTTTTACTGACTTACTGAAGCACAAAATTGGTTTTGTAACCTCACTGAGCTTTGAACTTCATAGCCAGGTGTATCCAATCATGAGAAAAGGTATTTAAGGTGGCCAATTGCAAGTTGTTCTCCTATTTGAATCTCCTCTGAAGAGTGGCATCATGGGCTCCTCAAAACAACTCTCAAATGATCTGAAAACAAAGATTGTTCAACATAGTTGTTCAGGGGAAGGATACAAAAAGTTGTCTCAGAGATTTAACCTGTCAGTTTCCACTGTGAGGAACATAGTGAGGAAATGGAAGACCACAGGGACAGTTCTTGTTAAGCCCAGAAGTGGCAGGCCAAGAAAAATATCAGAAAGGCAGAGAAGAAGAATGGTGAGAACAGTCAAGGACAATCCACAGACCACCTCCAAAGAGCTGCAGCATCATCTTGCTGCAGATGGTGTCACTGTGCATCGGTCAACAATACAGCACACTTTGCACAAGGAGAAGCTGTATGGGAGAGTGATGCGAAAGAAGCCGTTTCTGAAAGCACGCCACAAACAGAGTCGCCTGAGGTATGCAAAAGCACATTTGGACAAGCCAGCTTCATTTTGGAAGAAGGTCCTGTGGACTGATGAAACAAAGATTGAGTTGTTAGGTCATACAAAAAGGCGTTATGCATGGCGTCAAAAAAACACAGCATTCCAAGAAAAACACTTGCTACCCACTGTAAAATTTGGTGGAGGTTCCATCATGCTTTGGGGCTGTGTGGCCAATGCCGGCTCCGGGAATCTTGTTAAAGTTGAGGGTCGCATGGATTCAACTCAGTATCAGCAGATTCTTGAGAATAATGTACAAGAATCAGTGACGAATTTGAAGTTACGCCGGGGATGGATATTTCAGCAAGACAATGATCCAAAACACAGCTCCAAATCTACTCAGGCATTCATGCAGAGGAACAATTACAATGTTCTGGAATGGCCATCCCAGTCCCCAGACCTGAATATCATTGAACATCTGTGGGATAATTTGAAGCGGGCTGTCCATGCTCGGCGACCATCAAACTTAACTGAACTGGAATTGTTTTGTAAAGAGGAATGGTCATAAATACCTTCATCCAGGATCCAGGAACTGATTAAAAGCTACAGGAAGCGACTAGAGGCTGTTATTTTTGCAAAGGAGGATATACTAAATATTAATATCACTTTTCTGTTGAGGTGCCCATACTTTTGCACCGGTCAAATTTTGGTTTAATGCATATTGCACATTTTCTGTTAGTACAATAAACCTCATTTCAATCCTGAAATATTACTGTGTCCATCAGTTATTAGATATATCAAATTGAAATGGCTGTTGCAAACACCCAAATATTTAGAACTAAAAATGATTAAGATTAATAGGGGTGCCCAAACTTTTTCATATGACTGTATAGGGCTACAGATACTCACTGTGCTGTTTGGTCCCATGGTGAGTACCACACTCAACATGGACCAGAGGAAGCGAAGGAAAGGGTTGTCTCAGGAGCTTAGAAAGAAAATTATAGACAAGCATGTTAAAGGTAAAGGTTATAAGACCATCTCCAAGCAGCTTGATGTTCCTGTGACTACAGTTGCACATAATATTCAGAAATTTAAGATCCATTGGACTGCAGCCAACCTCCCTGGACGTGGCCGCAGGAGGAAAATTGATGACACGTCAAAGAGAAGGATAATACGAATGGTAACAAAAGAGAACAGAAAAACTTCTAAAGAGATTAAAGGTGAACTTCAAGCTCAAGGAACATCAGTGTCAGATTGCACCATCCGTCGTTGTTTGAGCCAAAGTGGACTTCATGGGAGACGACCAAGGAGGACACCATTGTTGAAAACAAATCATAAAAAAGCCAGACTGGAATTTGCCAAACTACATGCTGACAAGCCACAAAGCTTCTGGGAGAATGTCCTATGGACAGATGAGACAAAAATTGAAATTTTTGGCAAGGCACATCCGCTCTATGTTCACAGATGGAAAAATGAAGCATATCTTGAAAAGAACACTGTCCCTACTGTGAAACATGGTGGAGGCTCTGTTATGTTCTGGGGCTGCTTTACTGCATCTGGCACAGGGTGTCTTGAATCTGTGCAGGGTACAATGAAATCTCAAGACTATCAAGGGATTCTAAAGAGAAATGTGCTGCCCAGTGTCAGAAAGCTTGGTCTTAGTCACAGGTCATGGGTCTTGCAACAGTATAATGACCCAAAACACACAGCTGAAAACACCCAAGAATGGCTCAAAGGAAAACATTGGACTATTCTGAAGTGGCCTTCTATGAGCCCTGACCTAAATCCTATTGAGCATCTTTGGAAGGAGATGAAACATGCCGTCTAGAAAAGGCACCCTTCAAACCCGAGACAACTGGAGCAGTCTGCTCATGAGGAGTGGCCAAAATACCTGTTGAGAGGTGCAGAAGTCTCATTGACAGTTACAGGAATCATTTGATTGCAGTGATTGCCTCAAAAGGATGTGCAACAAAATATTAAGTTAAGGGAACCATCATTTCTGTCCAGGCCTGTTTCATGAGTTTTCTTTTAAAAAAAAATTCTGTTGAAGCATGGTTGAAAAGCAATGTCTGACTTTCATTTGTTCATTTTCATAGAATTTTTAGATATTATTACTTTTGTCAGATTCAAGTTATTTCTGTGACCATTGTGGGTTTTTCTTTCATTAAACAAGGGGTACCAACAATTTTGTCCACATGTATATTTTTCATCAGTCAACGTGATAAATGTTCAACGGTACATTAAAAAAATCGAACATGTACTGTATATATCCGCATTGACACCCAATGTTCTAAAAACAGAAGTGTCACAGACGTTAAGAAAATGTCTGTTACACATCCGTTTTTCACGTATGTGGGGCCTAACTTGTAAAGGTCATAATACATCAATTTGACCACGACAATATACAAATGTAGAAATGTTTAATTCAATGCTAACATTTAAGAGATCATGAGATCATTTAATCACAGAATACAAAAGCTGTTAAAAAGACACTGAAAAAGTTGAGTTAAGTTCTGTGACACAGTATAGTCGATACATTAGAGAAGCACTCCTAAAAAATTGTTTATTCTCTAGCCCAGGGGTCGGCAACCCCTGGCACGCGTGCCAACTTTGGCACGCGGGAGACATCGGGATGGCACGCAAATAGCCTCCGCTATCCCCCCTCGTCAAGAACCACTCATTCCCCTGGTAAATCCCGCCCTGTCAAGACCCACTCATTCCCCCGGCCACCAGCCCTCCAGACGCTACCACCTGTACCACCGCCGCCCAAATCGCACCCCCCCTCCCCCCACTCCCAGAGAGTGTAACGCTACTTGCAGCGATCTTCTTGTGTAGGACCTGGCAGCCACGCGAAGCCTTGTCCAATGAGGATCGCGCGGCTGCTAACTAATGACGTCACCTTCATAGCCGGCCAGCCACAATCCACAAACGCTGAGAGGATTCCTCACAGGCTGAACGGCTGAGTTTTCCTCCAGAAAAACTACTCCAGCTTCAGTGTCCATTAGAAATACATCACAGTGAGTTTTAGAACCCATAATAAAATATATTTCAGTGTACATATGAATTTTATATTGTAATATTAACCTTTTCTGTACTGCTATTAATAAGTTGATGGGGTCTTCTTTAATATGTATATTCAATACATATTAAAGAGGACCTTACAAGTCCTCATGTATATGCTGTTTTACATACCACTAGAAAGCCGACAGTGCGCTGAATTCAGTGCACTGCCGGCTTTCCCGTTATGTGCCCCGGGGCTGGAGATATCGGGGGTCGTAGTTTCACAGTTCACCGTCAGAAGGGCGTTCCTGACAGTCTAGCTGCACTGTGAGGAACGCCCTCCCTGACAGTACTAGTCCATAGACTTGTGCTGGGGGGGGGCGTTCCTCACAGCTTAGCGTCATCGCCGGGCGGTAAGGAACGTCCCCTCTGACAGTACAGCCAGGGGTCGGCAACCTATGGCTTATTTCTCTGGCACGGCAGCGGACTCCTCACCCAGTAGTTTCGATCGGACCAAACACAGCCGAAACGAAACTGCTATTATTATACTGTGGGGTCTCTTCAGACCCCCCGAGTATAATAAGCGGAGCCCCGGGGAGATGATCAAACATAAAAAATAATGTTACTCACTATTCCATGCTCCGCAGCCGCTCTGTACTCTTCAGGCGCTTCTGCCTGAAGTCAGCTGACAGGGCCTCAGGGGTCGTGTCTGCGTCTGACGTCATTACGCATAATGACGCGACGTGACCCCTGAGACTCAATGAGCGGTCGCTGACTACAGGCAGAAGCGCCCGAAGATACAGAGCGGCTGCGGAGCATGGAATGGTGAGTAACATTGTTTTTTATGTTTCATCACCTCT
This sequence comes from Leptodactylus fallax, assembly GCA_947044405.1. NCBI lineage: Eukaryota > Metazoa > Chordata > Amphibia > Anura > Leptodactylidae > Leptodactylus > Leptodactylus fallax. The sequence goes on along the minus strand of CAMRHE010000038.1, from coordinate 8,414,902 downwards.
CTTTGCCCTCCACTTATTATACTCTGTGGTCTGAAGAGACCCCACAGTATAATAATAGCTAGTGAGTGTGCAGGGGCCACTATAGAGCATAATACCGTGTGCAGGGGCCACTATAGAGCATAATACCGTGTGCAGGGACCACTATGGGACATATACCGTGTGCAGGGGCCACTATGGAGCATAATACCATGTGCAGGGGCCGCTATGGGACATATACCATGTGCAGGGGCTGCTATGGGACATATACCGTGTGTAGGGGCCTTTATGGGACATATTGCTGTGTGCAGGGGCCGCTATGGGACAAATACTGTGTGCAGAGGCCGCTATGGGACAAATACTGTGTGCAGGGACTGCTATGGGACAAATACCGTGTGCAGAGGCCGCTATGGGACAAATACTGTGTGCAGAGGCAGCTATGGGACAAATACTGTGTGCAGATGCCACTATGGGACATAATACCGTGTGCAGGGACCGCTATGGGACATAATACCGTGTGCAGGGGCCGTTATAGGACATAATACCGTGTGCAGGGGCCGTTATAGGACATAATACCGTGTGCAGGGACCGCTATGGGACAAATACTGTGTGCAGAGGCAGCTATGGGACAAATACTTTGTGCAGAGGCCGCTATGGGACAAATACCGTGTGCAGAGGACGCTATGGGACATAATACCGTTTGCAGAGACCGCTATGGGACATAATACCGTCTGCAGGGACCACTATGGGACATTATTCTGTATAACGGTGTGTTTTCTATATTAAGGATGTGTTTTTGCACAGAAAACTCAGGCTTTGTTTTTTTTTGTGCAAAAATGCACCAGTTTTACATCGAATGAAAAAGTTCCAAATATAGCTGCATCCAGATACATAGTGTGTATTCACCATAAGGATGCCGCCATACGGTGCTCCTGGACACATTTACCACTAATTGGGGGCTGCACATGGACTTTCATTGCTTCTAATCGGAAAGTACAGGAGCGTCCCAGGAAATAGCAGTAAGCGCATGTGTCCTAAAGCATCTGGTGGCAGCACTTCTGTGTTATGGTTTGTGGTATATGACTTTAGTTTAGGGGTCGTCAGACTTACAATTATTGACCGGCACTCCAAGTACCTCATCTTCGATTTTTTAATTAAAATCGGCACGCCGAACAAAAAAGGTTGCCTACCCCTGCTCTAGCCCATTAGAAAGGTACATAATGGAAATTGTACTAAAGGTCTTTTTACTGTTGGCTGAGTTATCCAATGGTTTCTGATCCTCAGCTGTGTCATGTGACCAGAATTAAAACTCTCCAGTTGGCACAGTATCTCATATATGGACAGGAAGTTATTTCCATTATTCATTCCTCTGATAACCCAAATTTCAGTCTCATAGAAGTGAATTGAGAAACTGACTTCCTGGCCACACAGAAGATACTGTGTCAGTTAGACAGTCAAAGTGTCGTTCACATGAAACAGGTAAATAGGTTTCTACTAGCTTATGGCCAGGTGTTTATGAAAGGTAGGGATTTAGGATTTTTTTACCTTGCATTCCCTATTTACATTACATGGATTAATAGGACCTGATTATACTGTCAATGTACAGAAGAGTGTATTCTTTTGGCCTCTGTCTCACAGTATCTGCCTGGGTATCATTCTTTTTAACTGTATGAAATGATGCTACTCCATGCAGAGGCATCAGTAAAATAAATGCGGTATACTTTTTTTTTTTTTTGATGGATGCCATTAATTGATACATCTCTTACAATCATCCATTTAAAGGGGTTTTCTAGAATGTACCAATGGGACCACTGGACGTTATGTCGATTAGCCTGTGGAGAGGAGGCGGCACTCAGAGTACTCCTGACCCTTTAACTAGCTGATCCACAGAGATCCCGGGTGCCAGATCCCCATCGATCTTTAGTTGATGACCTATCCTAAGGATACGTCATCATTTACAAAAGGTAAACCCCTTTAAATGATGCAATAGTAGCTTTCCCAATACATATGTTATACAATGAGAAGAGCCTCATAAGGCAAATTCAGACTGCAGTGTGCAACAAGCTCAGGTGTTCCATATTGAAAATGATGCTGCAAGTACAGAATAGTAGACCTACAGTAAGGCTGTAACTCTATGATGTAGTGAGTTTGGTTCAGCTGAACCGCAGTCAGTCCACGAAATGCAGACATCATAGTGAATTGCACATTGGCATTAAAGACAGGAAAACACCCCCGTTTTGTAAGCAAATGGTGAATAATAAATATATATATATATATATATATATATATATTATATATGCAAAATGATTTAATCTTATTACATATATTATATGCAGAATTATTACATTCAGCGGTGCAGATAGATAGATAGAGATCATATCTATCTATCTATGTATTAAATGTCAGTATTGTATCTTTCTTACAGAGTGCATAACCTATAGAATAAGAATATTTACGGATATAGGGTAGTACTAGTGACAAAGACCTTGGTGCATGTGTTAACACAACAAAGGCTTAGGGGCAATAAAGCAGCTATACAACCATTATGGCTGCCACTACCCTCCACTAATCTGTTCACTTCTGCTTGGAAGGGACATATCATATAAAGGGCAGGATTTCAAAGAACTGGAGGCAAATGTTAATATGGAAAGACTTTAATGAAATCAGGAGAGCAGACTGAAAACACTGAATGTTAAAGTTCCTTTTTGTGTGTGAGCCTTTTCTTTAGTTTGGAAACATAAGGCACTGTTCACTTCATTTAAGTCCAACAATGCCGGTAAGTCTGGTGAATCTGTCTTGTGTCTATCTCGGGTGAGACTGCAATTGAGCGGAATCAACAGATGAACAAAGCTTACGTCCTGATCTTCAGCTCATTAAAATAACGTTAAAAAAGGGTAAAATCTCAATTGTAAGTGAATTGTGCTTGACTTCTTTTAGTGGGACAAATGTGATTAATAAACCATACATTCATTAGCCTCAGAGCAGAGGTCTACAAAGTGAATCTCAGGAACCCGTCCCTCCCACTGATCTTTGTGAGTTAGGTGAAAAAAAGAAAGTACAAAAGACTCACTTACAGATTTACTATAGCAAAAAGAGAAAAAAAAAACCCTGAAACGCCTTTTGAAACCCAACTGAGAATCCCAGCTTATTCATCACCACTGATACACATTGATAGAAATATATGCTATAGCTATCCATAGACCAAATGCTTTGCAATATATTCTTATATTAAAAGTTCTGCTACAAGGCAGTGAACTTTTAAGAAGTCTACAAAGAATCATAACTCTTATCAATTAGACACCAGCAAAGGCTGAGGGACCCCTGTTGAGTTTAATCGGGTCGGCCAGGGTTCAATCTCGGTTCTGATATTTTTGATGGCAAGCAAAGACTAAGACTGTGCTATTCCTGCCAAAAAATATACCAAAAATGGCAATGGAAAACCTGACTGAATGCCCTCATATGCATTATATTATATATCAAACCCACAGATGGTATTGAAACAGATAACTATCTAATGTGTATGGAGCCTCCTTATAAATGTTGGGGAGAAAAGCAATGTAGATATTGAATTTCAACAACCGATCCTTTTCTTCTGCAGAGTCTTTCTTCTCGCTCCCTATTCTCAACATATGCATGCTCTGCCAAACCGTGAAAGTATGAGTTATAGCTATATATCAGGTCCTTCACCAATATATCGATCGACTAGGATCAGCTTCTATTGCTAAAGAAATTTTTTGGCAATGCCAATTTATCTTGAAAAAAATGGCTGAAATTAGGTCTTTAAAAAAGAGGTACTCACACAAAATTTTTTATTCTGTGGTCAGTTATAAAGGTACGTGAGGGCAAGTTATCACTCTGGTCCTCAGCTGCGTCATGTGACTAGCAATATACCTCTCCAACTGACACAGTGTCTAATGTATGCACAGGAAATGGGTTCCGCTATTCTTTTCTGAGAGCCTCAATGTAAGTCTCATAGAAAGGAACAGAGAAACTGACTTGTCCACATATAAAACAATCTCCAAGATCTCCGTCATATAGAGCAAAGATGATGCACAGTAGCAGGTCTCAGGCTGCAGAATGGCAACATGTGACCAGGGAGGGAAGATACTAGTCTGCGTGCCTAGGTTTATAAAATAATAATAATAATAATAATAATAATAATAATAATAACAACAACAACAACGATAATGTCTGTATAATAGGTCTATAATAATTTAATAGGTCTATATAATAATAAAATTGGTAGTTTATTAAATCATTCATTATTTATTATGCTTACTTATGTAGCTCCAATATATTCTACAGCGCTTTACAGACAGTGTCAGTCACTGTCCCATATAGGGGTCATAATCTACATTCCCTATCAGTATGTCTTTGGAGTGTGGGAGAAAACCAGAGTGCCCAGAGGAAACCCACAGAGAACATACAAACTCCTTGCAGATATCGTCCTCGGCAGGATTCGAACCCAGGACTCCAGCACTGCAAGGCTGCAGTGCTAACCACTGAGCCACCATGCTGCCCACATTTACCCATATTTAATCATTTACCCAGTTCATGATATGCTACCAAACTGCCTGTAGGGTGTTATACACTGCTCATGCAAAGAGTAAGGTGGCTGGGGCCTACCCCGCTCGGGCTCAGGTGCCCACTAGGGGATTCACCTACTTCCCTTTTTTTCCTTCTGAGCCTGCATTGTTTTTTTTCTCAGACCATGGGTCTGTAAAAAAAAAAAAAAAAATCCTATCTGTTTTTTTTTCCCCAGATGCAGATACATTACAGATGTATCACACCAATACAAATGTATGGGACAGTGAAAAAATGGCATTGGCATATCACCTGTTTTTACAGAGCCAGAGACATAGAAAAGTATAAAAATGCATATATGTGAATAAGCCTTCAAACAGACATGATCTGTTCAGTGATAGTGATCTGACAAATAAACTGTTAATAAGATAGGGAGCTCAAGATGAGACGTCAGATGAGAAGTCTTCCCACAATGCTCTACTCTGGGGAAGAAATAGGCTTTGCCCAGGATTGTAGCTATAAGGGGTGCAGAGGTAGCAATTGCTACTGGGCTCTGGAACATGAGAAGATCCATAGGCTTCTCTACAACATAAAAAGACACAGTTATCATAGATAGCACATGGTAACTTGGGGCCACATAACAAATTTTGCATTGGGGTCCAGGAACTTCAAATGACATCTACAGTTTTATGCCGATATCATATATCTTCTTAATCTTATAATAAAATAAGAAGAAGGTTTCAGCTGTGCTAAGGTCAATTTCAATTGTCAATGTGGTATGATCCGATAATGCTATTTATTAACTACTGAGTAAATATGAACAGTCAGCGGTTCCAGGCCTAGATCACCTTGAGCTTAAATTGTTCTAAAAATCCCTTTCAAGATGAATAGAAAATGGACTAGCTAACCATGGGGCTAGCTTCTAATTGTTTTCATTTGCGTGAGAAGATGAATGCCTTAAAGGGGACCTGTTACATGGAAAATGTCAAATCTGCAGGCAGCATGTTATAGAGCAGGAGGAGCTGATGTATAGGTTTATGAGAAAAGATTCAGTATAACCTGTCATTTATCTACTGAAATCTCTACTCTTTCTATGTTGAGTTGGTCCCATCAGTGATTGACAGCCTGCTGTCTATGACAGTGCATACACAGATAGCTGTCAATCACTGATTGGACCGCCTCCTTGACTGCCTGGAATGGACAATGCAGAGTTTTCATTGGATAAATGACAGGTTATACTGAATCATTTCCCATAAGACTATATATCAATCTACTCAGCTCCCCCTGCTCTATAATATGCTCCCTGCAGGTTGAACAGCATGTCCATGTGACAGGTCCCCTTTATTGTATGCCTTCTGTATGATTGGTCCTATAAGAAGCTGTAATGTCATGGTGAAGTTAGTTCCATTCCATCAGATCAGGGTTCTTATGACCAGAATTCATTTCTTTCTTTAATCCAGAGAAACGTGTGGTCACCCTTGGGAAACTGAGAAGTAAGTATTCCGTAAGGTGGTCCAGGACCTGGTACTTGTGGAAGATATTTGTTAGTTAGTGTCAGGCAGGCCCAGTTCTTGTTTCCGATTCTGTTCTAACAACTGTACATTACATAAGGTCACTGTTTACTGTGAAGAAAAATAACTGTTGAACAGAATCCTTTACGTTGAAGTAAGAATTATTGATGTGCCAACTATCTTACACCAGAGATGGCAATCCCATGAGGTGACTAACTCCCAAGTTGCTTGGAGGACCAATGGAAAGAGATTTAGATATCTATTTGACCTACCTCACTACTCTACATTTTGGGGGTGGGTTGTTGTTACGTCTTAATGCAGGTACTTACATATGGTTATTTTTCATTGTCCAGTACTTTTATACACTTGATAAAGGGGATTGTTTGCCCCAAACACGTCGTATGCCATTTGTTTATTTTGGAATAAAGATTTACATCAAAACTGTGGATTTGCGCGGCTCTTTCCATTGGTCCTCCAAGCACTATCCTACTTACACCTTTCAAGGTGTTTGATTGGTTCTGCTGCAATCCTGATGCTTGATTACGGCTATTCCTGTTGCTGATAGTGGGTTGTGACTTACACAACCTTACAAGGTGAGGAGCTATAACTTTATACCTTACGCTGTATTTAAAGTGATAACGCACTATGTTTTGCTCGGTGCATTTGTTTTTTTGTTTTACATAACTCCCAAGTTGTCACAAAGCTACATCAAATGATATGTATGGATAATATGAATAGCATCCAAATGTATACTGTGGAGTACGTATAGCTTTGAGCATACATTAGACAGTAAAACCTTTGGAAATGCTTGTATGGACATAAATGTGACAAGAAAGGGACCTTAACCATATAAAAATGTTAGCAAAAATGTCATCTGTCCAAGCTATTCACAGTTAGCTATTACAATGGTGTATGGAGAATTTTAGAACTAGAACAGAATACAGAGTTGACTTATGGGCATAAACCTACAAGTATAATTAATACACTATAAACAAAAAGACCATTGAGGGCTGAAAAAGTTTCTAGTCTTTACAATCCCATTATTGGAGGCGTCTATGAACCCACTTGATGGTGGTAATTTAGTATTATCTAGATATTTTTGAGAGCTCTTAAGGCCATACACATGGGATAGAAGTAGCTTGATGGTTGAACACATGTTGAATAAACAATCATCTGAACGATCATTTCAGTGAAGCAGTCATACACATTTTAGTCCATATCGGTCAGTTTACCCTTCAGATTGGCAACCTATGTTAGAGCACACTGGGCAAAGGACAAACAGTATTTCTGGGAACATTCCTTCAAAGAAAGATCAGTTTTGTCCAACTATTGGACCAAAAATTAAAAAAAATGGCCATTTCCTTTCCATATGAAGTCAGTCGGTCAACAGTCAGCAAGAAGGATTTTTTTTTTTTTTACATTTCACCTGATTAACAATTACTTTGGATGAAATCAGAAATTTTCATCAACTTTAGTCTAATGTTTATTGCCAGTTTTAGGTCCCCTGATTCCAAGGAGTAGCACAGGTAAACATTTTCATTGACTTACTATATGTTGTAATGGTTTATGTTCTGGTAATTCCATCAGGACAATGGCCCACACTAACTAATAGTTAGATAGTACAAACTTAGATCTGGCACATTTATAGACTATTTAGTTTATCACAGTGGCTGGATGTACATGTGGTGCATCATGTGGTTTATTCTACCTACAAGTTGGAATATTTTTTGGGCAAGTCATAAAAACATGCCCCAAAACTAGATGCACAAAAATCCACCAATTTTGGAGCATTTTACATCAAAGTCGAAATGCAACCACAACAGTAAACTTGCCCTTAATGTACCATGGTGAACATTAGACTGAGGTTTATCTACAAAACTTGATCCATGGATGACATATTATATGTACATCAGCCAAATCTACCAGTTTTGATGGGACCAATGGGACCATGGGACACTTATGTGTATAGGTTGCTCCCAAATCTTCTCTGTCAGCCAAGGTCTGTTGGAGGGAGGGAGTAGTTGGGTGGAGGAAGAGGTATTGAGGAGGTCGTGCAAGATTCTCTATATTTTTTTTTATTGTATTCTCTCTATTTTTCTAATTATTGTTACAACTAATGATATCAAGTTTCCTGATGAACTTTATCATCTTTGCCTTCTATATATGAATTGAATTACACGTTCCTGTGTATGTATAGCCAGATGTAAATGGCCCTTAATGAGAGTGTAACCAGCCTGCATCACATAATATAATTACTTGATGATACAAATACTTATTAAATATAAACACATATGCTTATGTCGATTTGTTAGAGAGATTCGTTAATTGCCTAATGAAAGGCGTCTACCAGAAACTAATTCCTTCATTTAGGCCGGCAGATTACATTTTCTATGTGAAGATATTAGTATGCATGTAATGAAGTGACAAGGACACCAGAAAAGCTTTAAAGTTAATAGAGGAAGTAGAACAATCTCACTCACTCACTTGCACATGTCATTATAATGTCTACTAACTGGTCTAAAAATATCAATTCCTGTGTGCCTTATTATTCATATCATTTCACGTTACTGAATGCCAGGAAAAACAATACATATTTATAAATGGAGTTTTCTCTGTCTTACAGTTCCTCTAAGGTCATAAATGTTGCCAGGTGCATAACTAGGAAAGACTGGGCCCCATAGCAAACTTTTGACTTAGGCCTTCCCAGGCTTTACTTTCCTTCACACGGTATAGTGTCCCTGTACTGGCCCCCACATGGTATAATGCCCATTTTTCTTGCTCCCACATGGAGCTTCTCTGTCAAAGGTCCTCTAAGGTCATAAATGTTTCCAGGTGGCTAACTATGAAAGACTGGGCCCCATAGCAAATTTTGACTTAGGCCTTCCCATGATTTACTTTCCCTCCCATGGTGTAATGCCCCCTTACTAGCCCACACATGGTATATTGATCATTTTTCAGACCCCCACATGGTACAATACTCCCTTTACTGACCTCCATACAGTATATTGGCCCCCACAGTACACTGCCCTTTATGGCCCTCATACAATAAGTTCCCCCTTTATTGGCCCCTATACAGTAAGTGCCCTCTTTACTAGTCCCCATAGAGTGACATTAGGCCTTTGGTTAGTGTTTGTATCTTTTTTTTTTCAGGTTATTCCAAAAAATAAAGGAACACAGTGTCTCTCCTTTGTTTAGGCCTACCTTCCTGTAGGGATCATACACAAGGCCATGAGACAACCACCTGGTTAATTGTGCATAAATAAAACAGTTGTGCAACTTGTCTGCAGGTTACTGTCACACAACTTTTTTTAGAACAGATATTCAGCTGTAACGCTAGGACTATGCCGCAACTCTGGACGCAACTCCCTTTGTGCAACTAAAGATCCCTGTGTCACCCTGTGACTCTTTCACCTATGTAAGTAAATGGAGTTGGATTGAGACTCCGGGAGTGCTGCAATTTCTTGTAAACAATTTCATCTGTGCTCAATCATTTTGCGACAGGTAGTGGTTACAGTACTCTCAAGGGCCACAGCACAACTGCATTCAATTACAATAGTGAAGGAGTCACAGGGCTGCACGGCCAAAGTCGCCATGTAGCCCTATCCTTAAAACACTTTCAAGTTGCAGTCATGTCATATGTTAGTCACAGCCGCATGTTTTTTCCATTTAAGTCTATGGCAAAAAAGTGGCAACTTTTGATCTGCAACCAAAATCACGTTTGTATTTTTTGCATCTGTTGCGTCCATCACATGATTTTGCATGTCACAAGGCAACACCATAGGGATGCATTGAAATATTTGGTGTGCAACATATGTCATGTGTGGACTTTGCCTAGGGGTGGCTTTAGATGATGCCTCTCAGTCTCACCAACCTCATGCTATTTACTGAATGTGTCTTATGTGGTGGTCATATGTGACTGCATATTCTCCATCCCAGTGGTGGAACTACTGCTATAGCAGCCATGGCAACTGATACAGGGCCTGTGACCATAGGGGGCCTGCTACTTTTATTTTTATAAGGATGTCGCTGACACTATTCAGCGTGGTGCATGGGACCTTGAGGCTGAAGGGAGAAATAGAGGTGGCCATGGGCAAGATCAGGGATGAGTAAGCAGCTTGTAAGGGATTGTCATTGGGCCTCAGTAGTCACGTGGGTCGCCAGTGTGATGACGTATAATGGGGCATTATACCGTGTGGGGGCCAGGAAAGGGGGCGCCATGCTGTGATGGGCCCCAAGTAAAAAGTTTGCTATGGGGTCCAGTATTGCTAGTTACGCCCCTATTATATATTTAGACAGAGAGAGAGAGTGTGAGCATCAGTTTCTAAATTGAGCACTTTTCATTAATACAGATGAAAGTGTTCATTGCAGAATCAGGTCCTGTGCACACGGTGGAATCTGGTGCTGATTTTGTGGTGGATTTTGCTCCCAAATCAGCGACAGATTCTTCCCTCATTCTGCCTCCCATTGTTTTCAATGGGAGACAGAGATTGGAGCAGGACGCTAAAAAAAAAAAAAAAAAAAAAAAAGCGTGGAAAGCAGTAGTGGAATACTGATGCTCTGTATGTCTGCATCCAACATTCTGCACCAATAAAGAGTAATCCGAGGTAGATGTCCGCCTCAAATTCCTCTTTGCTTTCCAATGTCTGAATGGGTTCTATCTACTTGTATGGAATGCACTGTATTACAGTCCACTCTACTAGGTCTGACTCAGCAAAAAAAACAAAACAAAAAAACAAACAAAAAAACACCCAATTTCAGTTGTTTTCTTATCTGCAAGTGCGCATGAGTTGCTCCCAAACTGGCCCATCAAGGCTCAGTTGACCAAGGGCCCACACAAACCTGGAGCCGGCCCTGATTATACTGTGTGAAGGGGCCACTATGGGACATTATACTATATGGAGGGCTGCTTTCGAACTGTGTGGAGGACCACTATGGAACATTTTACTGTGCACTATGCAATATTATTATTAAAAGGATTGTCCAGGAACTAACTCTCAAGAGGCCTGGGGCAGGTGCCAGCCTAAACTAACAAGCACTTACTATATGTGGGCCTGTAAAGGGGGCACTTACTGCATGGGGGGGCCAATAAAGGGGCAGTATACTGTAGGCGGGGCCAGTAAAGGAGGCAAACTGTATGGGGGCCAATAAGGAGGCAATATACAGTGTGGGGGTAAGTAGGGCTTTTTAACATGCGAGGTCAGAAAAGGGGACATTATATCATGTGGGGGCCAGTAAAGAGAGCGTTATACCATATGCGGGCCAGTAAACGGGATGTTATACTGCATGGCTCTCGTTAAAGGAGGTGTTATATCGTATTGGGGCCAAAAAAGGGGACACTATACAGTGTGGGGGCATGTCAAAAGTTTGTGATGGGGCTCAGTCTAGTTATGCCCCTGCTCCATCCACTACAGCTACCCTCCATTTTCATATGGATGCATGAAGAGTTTGTCAGGTATGGAGCCACAGACTATGTCCTTTCATATCGCTGCCCTGCCAATTCTTGTACAGTTGGTATCAGCTGTCCACTGATGCAAAGAACTAGAGTTGGTGGAGTTGGCAAAGGTCCTCTTTACTTCCTTGCAGAGTTCTGCAGCTGCACGAGCAGGGACAGTCAGACTAGCCAAATAGAAGGCAGTGGCTGTTTATTATGATCCCTGCATTCCTGATCGCTATCAATAACATGAAGTGGCTTGCTCCTGGCCTGGTGGTCATCTGATCTTTTGCAGGGAACTACAATTGCTGCTCTTCACTGTATGCTAGGCAACTGTATTGCTCCTGTAACTGGGGCTAATATATCAGCAAAAAAAAAAATAACATAGAATAAAAATGTAATGTTTCAATGCCCACAAAGGTCTATTATGACATCATAGGAGGCACAATGGGTAAATAAATTAATTAAGGACACAAAATGAAATAAAAAAAGACCACCACTACCATGTCCACATCACAGGATCTAGTTCTACTGCCGACGACACAAACCTATGTGCCACCTACATAAACATTTTTATATTAGAGAAGAAAAATAATTTTAAAAAGTTAGTAGATTAAAAAAATGTTTTCCTCTCCTTTTTACATTTTCCCAGATATTAAAAAAAAGGGAAAAGGAAAAGATATGAAAATAAAAACCTATGTAGGGAAAAAAAATGCAAAAATTATTTGAATGACCCAAGTGGTCATGAATCAGGGGAAATGGCTCAGTCATTAAGTGGTTAAGCAAACAAAAAGCAGCCAGAAATTGACATCACCACAAAAACCTGAACTAAATGTATGAATGCAGCCACAGGAGTGTTCAGTTTTATTATTTTAGGTTAATATTTTATAGCTACAATATTAAGTGTTGTATGTACTGTCAGGTATACAGAAGAATAGTCAGGCAGCAAGCAAGCACAGTCACAATGTCTGCTGAGTGCTTCCTATACTGAGAGCGCGTGTCTTCCCCAGAAGGGCAGAGAGAGCCCTCTAGCTTTCAACACGATTTTTGACTGAATTTCTAAGCAGGAAAGGTACAGCTGCTCCACATAACTATCTGCTGGTACAATGGGGTCATCCCACCACCTTCTTTTCAGATCAATATGATTGGTATAAACAATAGTTTGATTTTGATTGCTGTATATTACGCCTGGGTAGAGCCTCTGAATACAAGTGAATTGCTTTGAGACAATGGGCTGGTTCATCATCCAAAGCGTCCCTTTTCAGACAGCTGCCTCTGCCACACTCACCCTGACAAACGTCCAGAAAAACAGATGGTTTCAGCATTCAACACCAGTTTAGCAAAAACCTCAAGAGGCAGCTATTCAATACAGCTATTTGTCAACCCGGTGGTAATAACAATTCATTTTTTTTTCGGAATTAAAATTTTAAAATCCGTCAGGCACAAAAAAAAACAGAATGTTGTAAACAAAATAAGAGCTGTTATATTGCTGGAACCTTATATTTTAATAATGTTCTCTCATTTCTAAGCATGCATAGCCAAATAAGATGGATTTCCAAAATGAAGAAGGTGACAATTTAGGCATCAGTGCTAGAAAAGTTTTTTTTTCCTTGTTCAAGAGATCTATTCATCAGAGATAAACAGTCAAGATAGTGGCATCAACCCTCTAAGTCCCAGGTTTGCAGCAAGTGATTTGCATTCGAAGAATCACTCATTTAGCACTAGTCAATATACACACAACCGCATAGCTGATCCATGCCAGTTCTAAGTAGTATGGATCCATAATCAGAAGTGTATCTCAAAAGCCTGTAGGAGTACAGTGGCAAAAACATCTGGACCCTGGAGTCAAAGTCCCTTTGTCACATGGATCTGCAGGAGGATTGGCCCCATTGCCACTAAACTAAACCTAGCATTTTCCAGCCAAAATACATGACAGGCCACTTACAGATGTGTCTTCCATACCTTTTCTCATGGTTGGACATTCCTAGATATGTGTCATGAGATGGGCAGCTCTTCAGAAGATGATATTACAAAGCGGTATACCATCTATCCTTTGGACCCCTGCACACAAGAGAATCCTGCTCAGGAAATCCAGTCTATACATTGGCTGGATTACCCGGCCCAAACCCATTCCGGAGAATCCTTAGTGGTCTATGATCCTAGGAGTCCCTGCCTATCCGTGGCTTCACTGTCCTGTACTGTATATAATATGTGGCTGTGAGGAGGCAGGGGCACCTAGCATCATAGATCACTAGGTTTGGGCTGGGAAATCGGGGCAATGTACAGACCATATTTTATTCACATTCCCCCATGTACATGGGACCATAGGATAGATGGTATACCACTTTGTTTTTTTATTAATTAGTTAATTAATAGGACCCCTTCATTTTTATGTGAATTTACATCCAGAAAGCTAACTGAAATTCTACTAGCTCTGTAATATATCATACAGGCTTGGTTCACACTTGCAGGAGATGTTCTGTTTGGAATATCCATTGGCAAGAGTAGCAAAGCATGCAGCTATCTTCCTAAGATATATTCACATGACAGTAAATAATAGCCATGTGACTTTAACGGATGTCACATGACAGCATTAAAGAGGTTGTCCACGAGATGAAAAAAATGTAAAAAAAAAAAAAAAAAATCATACTTACCTGTCCCCGATGCTCCGGTGTCCTCCCAGCGTGGTCCGGTCCTGCTGCTATGGCGTCTTCTCAAAGTGAAACTGCTCGCCGTCTGTGACGTCCTGGATCCTTTCCGCTGAAGTCGATGATTGGCCAATCAGCGGCTTCAGGAAGTGACCCGGGATGTCACAAGTAGTGACCCTTCGCTGAGGCCGCTGATTGGCCTCAGTGGTCACGTGGGGCTGGGACTACCAACACACGTGAACACTGGACTGAGAAGACTGGACCGGACCGGAGCATTGGGGAAAGGGGAGTATGATTTTTTTTTTCCCTTTTTTCACCTCCCCCGGCCTATTTAAAGAATACATTTATTGTTCATTTTTGCCTGGACAACCACTTTAATTTCAATTCAAGTAAATGGGGGCTATTCACATGACTGGTATTTTGACGGTCCATTGTAACAGATCGTCAAAATATAGGTTATGTCCTATTTTTGTTCTTTTCACGGACCCCTCCTACACTCAAATGTATGGGGGTATGGGGGGTGGGGTCTGTGAAAACAGGTGCCCTTCGGGTGCAAGACAATCGTGAAAGATGAACGTTTTTCAAAGCCAGTTTGCACCTCTGTCATGTGAAGCCTTACTGTCCAAACAAAGAATAGAACAGCAGCACTTCTACAAATGCATGTAAATTTCATACATAAACAACTGTGGCAGGACATAGAGTGTCCTCAGCTCCTGCTATAAACAGATACCACAATGCAGATGTGTACATAGTCATAGATTACAACTTTACATTCAACTCCTATAGAAAAATGACATACAGGACAAACTACAGATACAGGGAAAAGCTTCTTGTAAATAATGACTAAACTTTTCTGAAACTTTGCTGACTATTACAGAACTAAGGCAACAAAGTAGTTACGTAACAAGTGCAGTATGTGTGTTGCTCATCTCTACTGAGAAGAATACAAATAGCCACAGTAATTCGAGGAAATTTACTAACAAAAAGGGGATTTTTCACTTTTAGCCAGAAAGACCATGGAATCTACAAAGGGTGGGCGTACCATATGTGAAACATGTGCAGCTGCCTAGGGTGGCAGAAAGTATGAGGGCAAACCACCTTAAAAGGAAAATTTCTGTGCTTAATACTGTCTATTTCATTAGCCACAATGACTGATAAATCAGGTAAATTGCTTATATTTGAGATATTTGCTCCTGACCTTGGCCTTGTTCCTAAGTGCACTCCTACCTAGTCCTATGAATAGTACACCTGATACTTGTACTGTTACTCCTGGTCCTGACTCCTGGCTGTTTCTTGACTACATTCCTGCCTAGAAGTTTCAAAACTCCTTGCAACGTATTTGTAGTGATAATTCTTGTTCCAACTCTGTGATAGCTATTGACTTCACTCCTGTCTCATCCCTTGTCTTTTTACTTCCTTGCTTTTTTCCTGACCACACCACAACTCTGACAGCACTACTGCCACCAGTCCATTACTTTGGGAACTGGTAAAGCTGAAAACCAAGGGAATCCCTAAATCTGCACCATAGTCTAGCTTGTTTTAAATGTATTCCAGCTTAGAGAGACCATATTTTGGTATGAGACTATAACAGTCTTGGCCTTCTGCCATCTATATCAGTCTCTGATATTTACTTCTGTAATAGTAGTCATTCGACATGTTTTAAACAGGTCTGGATATGGATTTATTATTTGCATCAATATTAGGTCAAGGCATTAATATATTTGAGACAAGCTTTACATATTGATGATGTCTTCAATATTTGATCGGTCGGTGGAGGTCGGATAGCCTCACAGATCAAAGCTCAAAGCAGCAGTGGCACTAGGGTCGTAGCGACTTTAAAGTTACAGATAAACATATAGTGTCCACTATGGTAGCTTCTATCACTTTAGTATACAATAATTGCTAAAAAAAAAACCTGATACGAGGAGAAAAATAATAATTCTGTCCTAATTAATTTGCTAATAGATCTTTGTAACAGTCCAAGATGTATTTGTCTGATTCAGAGCTCCAAATACCCTGCATATTTTAATAGTTACATACCGACTTGCAACCACCACTAGAGGGATCTTACTTCATGCATTTATATACTATGAGCTCAATGATAAAATAAAAGAAGCTCTGGCTGCTGTGCTGAATTGTCACAATCCAGTCCTCAAAACCCTCCCTTCCAGCTTGATTTACATGCCCTGCCTCCTTCCAGTCTTAAATGCACCATTGTCTTGTATTCTCCACTTATGGACAGTGCTGCAGAAAGTATATACCAGGCATGCACGGTGCAGCCATGAACTCAAGGAGAGCCAAGCTGTGCTCTTCTGTCCCTTCAATCAGAACTTGTAACACATCATTATAAGAAAAAAAAAATAAAGCTAGGCACCTTTCAGACTAAAGCAGAGACATTTTCTATATGGGCCAAGCTATTAAACATAGTAGTTATGAAGATTTGTCCATCATCTGCAATAGCTACGTACATGTTATTTAAAAACCTATACCAAGAGCGCTATTCCAATAATGAGATCAGAAAAAATTTGGTCAAAGGGAGGAAACGCCATAAAATAACAAAAGAACCATATTATTTATCACGGTTTATTTATGTTTATTTTAACATGACAGCTTTTACAGGGTTAGATACAGGCAGACATGTATCTGACCTCACCACAGGCTGAGACAAGCAGCTGCAATCCTTAGGATGGATTCTAAAAACCACATAAAAGTGCTGAAAAGGTAAATGATTGAAGAAATAAATACATTATAGGTGATGATATGCATGACCATACTGGGAAATTAAACCTTTTGCCTGCATACTTAGTCAATGCAATAAATTCATGAAATACACTATATTATGTAGAAAAAGAAAAAACAAAAGTTCTGCATCTTCATAGCCTTTTATGTGCAGATTTTACATTTATTTTTTAAAATTCTCATCCTCTGTTTAAATTTACAGTACTGTATGTTTGACGAAAAAAAATTACAGATTCCGTTTACAATCACATGAAGAGAGTGAACTAGAGATTGTATTCCAGCCCTTAAAATGTATTACCTATCAGTAAGTGATCATTGCTAGATCTGTCTTCTGGGACCCCCACAATTTCTAGTAGCAGGAGTTTCAGCAGTCGGACTAATTTACCATTTTTACACCTATCCCCTGCATAAGGGCTAAATTGTCTCTATTCACACTACCGACCGAGGTTCATAGTTGAGTGCTGTCTATGATCCATGGAAAGGTAAAGGATTCTCTACTTTTTGACAAATCAGAAATATGGCTCAGTTTTCATGCAGCCGACTTTTCCATTGAAAGTCAATGGGTCAGTGAAAAAAAATGAATTTCACTTGGATGCTCATGTGAAAAAACACAAGTAAGAATCAGCATGGTCTTGTGACTATATCCTTAGGCTAAGGCCCCACGTAGTGAGCTGCAGTCAAAAAACACTGCAGAAAAGACCATGGTGGAAACGAATGGCATTTTTTTTCAGCAGTGTTTTTCACAGAAAGCCCGCAGAGTTTTCTTCTGCGAACTTTCTGCCTCTCTTGTACCTATATGGAAAACGCCAACGTTTCTACAGGTATAATTGACATGCTGCGATTTATAAAAAACCGAGCGTTTTTGAAAATGGAGCATTTCCGCTGCGGATTGTTTTCTGCAATGTGTGGATGGGATTAGCCAGAATCTTATACACTTTGCAGGTAATGTAAAACGCAGCGTGGGGTCCCGGCCTTAAAGGGATTCGGTCACCAGAACCCAGCATATAAATCCAGCCCCACAAATAGGGTAGGGTCATCTGTATCAAATGGCTGAGATATTGCTGATTTTGTTAATATGCAAATGAGCTTGGAGCAATGTTGGCTTTCCTGCTTACCTCTTTGGAGCAATGACAATGCCCTCATTGGCTGAAAGAGCTCATTTACATATTAAGAAAAACATATCTCAGCAACAAAGGCACCAAGGAGAAACATTTTTTGATTTAGGTGATCCTAACCCTAATCTGCAGGGCTGGGTTGATATGATGGGCTCTACTGACAGACTCTCTGCAATGACTAGAATACCCCTTTATGTCTACACATTGTGCTAATGTTTATGCTACTTAGCACAAAATTTTTAATATTTTATAAATAATTTCCTCAAAAAATTCTTTGCTTTCCTTTTTTAACATGTGAAGTTTATATGACCACAGTATAATGCTTCCATGTGTAATGTAGCATCTTAAGCTAAAAATCTTCTCAAAACATCCATACCTAAAATATTTTACATTACATTTAGCTGTTCAGGCTCTAAGCTATCCACGTCAGGTTCACTAGGTTTCAAGTACAAGAAGTGGATGAACTTCTCCTTAAGATTCAAGAATACATACTGTACAAGAAGGCTGTAAAAGCTATCTATGCGTCATGAGATAAGCCAATACTTCAGCAGTCAAGAAGTACTATATGCAAACACAGCCAAAACCTAGAGGAGCATAAAATTTACCCTAAAGCTAAAAACTTTTATAAGTGGCACATTTTATTATTTAAAGAGTAGAAACGTGTATTCCACAGTAATGGCTATAACACATTGCCATGGTCTGGATGACTCCGGTAGGCCTGTGACATTAATAGTAATAATTGATTTTACTGCCCAGCAAACCAGATGCCTTTAGTTTAAAGGAACAATTTGCAAATCATATCTAGTGCGGTGGAAAGTCTGGACAGGAGCACACCCTCACATAAACAAGGCTCCGGGCATAGAAAATAATAGCAAGATATAAGATTTGGGCACAGGCTAAATTAACCAGCACTGAAATATGGAAGTAAGAAAATGGGGTCAAATCCTATAGAGAGTAAAAATCATTCTGGCTGATTTGTGGTGGCAGAAAAAAAAATGCAAAATGTAAAAGAGGCTTTAAGGACACGAGCTATTAAAATAGCTGCAATACATAAACTTTACAGCTCAATATAACAGTCATTGGGTGCTACGGCATGTCAGTCTTTTAGTAACAGATTATTAGGCTCTGTTCAGACTAATAATTGGGGTTTGTTGGAGTTTCTTTTTGACAACAATAACAGCGTAGTCTGCAGGGTTACTATAAAATATACTGGAACCTCAAAATAAACCTCCATTAGATCAATAGGTCTTAACTAGGAATAACGAGACCCATAGCAAGATTTTGACTTCCCTGTCCTCTGTCCCCACATGGTATAATGCCCCCTTTCCCGGCCTGCACATGGTATAACACCCCCTGTAGTGGTCCCCCACACAGTAGAACGACACTGCATATGGTATAATGCCCACTTTACTGACCCCACATATAGTATAATGCCTCCTTTATTGGCCCTCATACACTATACTTCACTCTAAACTGGGCACCCACACAGGAATTACCTCCTTTACTGCCCCTCCACATATTATACTGGGCCTTTACAGGCCCTCATATAGCAATTACCCCCTTTTCTGCCCCCCACAGCATACTGCCCCTTTACAGGCCCCATACAGTAAGGAGACCATTAACAGAACCCGCTACAGTAAGGCCCACCTTTACAGGCCACCATAAAGTAAATGTCCCCTTTACAGGACTTTGGCCTTTACGTACTGGATTATTCCAACAAGTAATGGCCGATATTCACTCATCCCCGCTACTGTTTACCACCTCATCCACTTTACCTTTCAGTCTCTTGCAGCATGTTACACCCCAATGCCCAGGATTTTATGCAATGTGATTTTTAGTCACAGCAGGTGAATAAGATTTAGAGAAATACTGTACATTGCAAAGGGGTACGCCCAGTGTGACCCCAACCTTCAGCCTCTGCATCTTTGGCTCTGTTTTGGAAAATGCAATGAAGGGGCAAACGGAAAAACGATTAAAATGAATAAGAAAAAAAAAACAAACAAAAAAAACTATAAATTGGCTATTACTAAGAAATACTTTTAAGAGGTGGAATTAACCCTGCATGGTATAGATTTTAGAAAATTTGAAAAAGTATTCAATGATCTGAAGTAGAAAGAGATTTTGCTTCTTTAAGGTGCAGTTGTCACAGTGCAGAAGGAGACCAGTGCAAAGAAGCAGCAGAGTCTGTGACGCTCACGGACGCTCCTTGCCTGGGAAGACGGCCCAGAGATATAATGACAGGAGTGCCAGTAGATCTTATTCGCCAAAGCCAGGGAATGAGAGAAGCTGGATTAAATTGTACAGAGGCAGCAAACAATAAAAAACATAAAAACACATCCAAGGTCAGGACAGGAAGTAGTCCAACAAATAAAAACAATGCCACAACATAGAAACTAGGAAAATGCTGCCAGGACGGGTAAGTGTGCCATGCAGAGGGTTAAGGAACCTGTCATACATCAGTCTTATAGGGACCACCAAAGTCACTTCTAAACCACTCATTTCTCTTGTAGGACTGGCAAGTGACATCATGAACATTGCTTTTATTGTGTCAAAGTACAATATTGTTGCTGAGAAATTTGACTTTTATTCCATATGCAAATGAGCCGTTTGGTGCATTCAGGGCGGGGACACACCTGCCAGATCACACAATTTTCTTTGTGGACACCCCCATGTTACGGCAAATCAGAAAAGCAGACATATCCCATGGACAGCAACCAAAAACGCAGGTGCTCCAGCAGGTTCAGCCCCACCTGAGTGCACCGAACATGGTAGACACCCCATGTCACCTGTCCACTGGTTTTGTCTGGTATTGCAGCTAAGTTCTACTGAATCATGAATCATACTAAAATGTAATACTAGACACATCTTCAAATATTCTAATCGGGAGTTTCCTCTTCTGAAAGGGGTACTGAGACCCCATGATCCCAAGAATGGGGGTGCTTTCCCCCCACTGTGTATTCATCCTGACTTAAGCCAGGCTGAATGTAGGCATGCTGGTGGTTGATGGCGTTCCCATTGAAGTGAATGTGATAGCTGAAGGACAACACTCGACTATCTCCAGTGCTCCCAATGAAGTCAATGAGAGTACCATCCACCATCAGTCATGTCTACATTCAGCTGGGCTGTAGTCAGGCTGAATGTGCAGTGGGGGAATGGACTTTCTTTTCTTGCCTCATGGCAAAACCCCTTTGACAGAAGGGGGAAGGGGTATACCCTGTTCAAGATCTTCATCTACCAAAGTGGATTTCACAGTGTGACTGTGGACAGTCCATTGAGAGAAGTAATGTCATATTACCCCCTTAAAACTCTGGTTATAAAGAAATACAGGCCCAATAGTAACTTTATTTGACATTAGATAGAGGTATAACAGATTTTGGGCACATACAGTATTCGGGTCAGTTATGAGTCCAATATACAGTAGAGAGCGATAAATGCTGCCGCTATTGAGCCCTATGTAGGCTGAAAGAGCTGAAAGAAGCGATATTAACTGGCTGCAATTTCTCTTTAGATTTTCTGGATTTGGGGTCATACTCACATTAGGACATTTTTGGGGAGAAGGCCGTTACACAACAAGTTTTTTATTTGACTTGATACCCTTTGAATTATAGCCACATTGGGGGAATGTATAGTATTTCTGTAATTCTCGCAATCGTCAGATGCCCCATAATCAATAAGAAAAGCACACCTCATAATAATTGTGCCGTCCATGCAACAGAACTGAAATCTATGGGAGCTAGTAGCTGGTGTAGATTTTAGGTATATTTTACTCTAGTTTCTTGGGGATAGGGGGCTTTCAGTTTTTGTACACAACATCGAAAAGAAAACTAGAAGGCCAAAATCAATCTATCCTGGTTTGGGCTAATACAAAGGAATGGAGACATGTGGAAGACTTATAGCAGGGAACAAATAAATGTGAACAAAGATGAGTCCTTATGAGGCAGATCTGTTTTCATTTATATAAACCAATAAACCACATAAGTTTTGTTATATCAGCAACATAGCAACAAGAGCCTTCAGAGCACGAGGACAAGCTCAGTGAAACACGAGACCTTGCTAGTCCCAGTTGGATAACTTACATTTGCTTGGCTTAAGTTTAAAGGGTTAGTCCTTTATGTTTAGTCAATATTTTAGCAAATTGTATTATTTGTAGTTATGAAATCCTACCTTCCATGCTTCATTATTTACCTGGGGCTTGAAATTAAGAGAAGTCATATACTGTCGTCATGACATGTCATGGCCCTGTCATAGTCACTTTATGTAACACCAGTATGTACATCACTCCCCGGTGCTCTAAACAGAGACGCAGAAGTACATAAAGCAGACTTCTTGCAAACTAGAAGTATATCTGAAATGCCAGTGTTTCTGGCAGGCCTTTAGTTAAAGGGGTATTCTGGTCATAACAAGTTAGAACCAATCCACTGTAAGATTGGCAGAAGTACATCAGCTCGGAAGCCCCGCCAATTGCCAGAACATCCCCTCCCACAAGGACTTTCCCAGGAGGAGTTGGAGCGGAAGTCAAACATGCACCCTCCAAATCTATGGGACTGATTGAATGGAGTGGCAGTGTCCATGCAACTCCTCCTGAAAACAGTCTAGTGGCTTGGAGAGCACAGGGATCCCATTCTGGCAATCACTTGGGGTTCCAGCGATTTAACAGTCATCACCTACGCACTGGAAAGGTGATAACTTATTGCAGCTAAAATACTCCTTTAGGCTAAGGCCCCACGTAGTGCGCCGCAGCTGAAAACTGCAGAAAAGACTGCGGCAGAAACACATCACGGTTTTGCCAGCAGCGTTTTTCACAGAAAGTCCCCACAGTTTTCCTCTGCGAACTTTCTGCTTGTCAGCATTTTTGTAGATATACTTGACATGCTGCGATTTTTAAAAACGCTCGAATTTTTTTAAATCACAGCATATCCGCAGCAGATTTCTTTCTGCAATGTGTGGATGGGATTATCCAGAATCCCATCCTCTTTGCAGGTATTGTACAACGCTGCATTTTTTTGCAACAACGTTTCCACTGTGGCCAAAATGCTGCATTTTTGCAACGAGGGGCCCTGGCCGAAAACCTGAACTCAATGTGAAAAGCACTCACTACCTGTCTCCTAAGCTCCATAAAATAAAAATTGTCCAGATTTAGTAAGAATGTGATTTTGTTCAATAGGACCATTCTTGTCTCTGGGTGTGTATGTGGTATTGCATGTCTTCCCCATTCAAGTGATAGGTCTGGGCTGCTGTAATGTTAAAAGAGCACTGTTTTCAGGAAAAACAGTGTGACCTATTTTTCTTATCTTGAATAGCCCCTTTAGAAACAGTACATTTGATCCTTTAACACCATGTAAAAAAAAACATGCCATCAAAACCATGCAGTACAGCATGAAAAGGTTTAACACACAATTCACTTTCATGGAACTTTTTCTCCTGGGGTTTTCCAATGTAAATATACCCAAATATCTACATAATAGAAATAGCTCTGTATACAATAACCAGATCAAATACAATTCCATAGGACCCACAATTTATTATACACTACTAGTTTTGTTGCTCTTGTGCATGCCAGAGACATTGCAGAGATCCTTTGCCATAAAGGACTGGTGGCAATGGCAATCTTTGCAGCCCTTATTGCTATTACCCTCGGATACTATTAAGCCCAAAAAGCATTTTGTGTCAGATCCGGTGTTTGGTCAAATTATATATTAACACATTCTTCACAGTATTCCAGCCACGGACTGAAAGGGCTTTAGCTGGTAATTCCCTATTCTGCCTAGAAAAGTCAGCTCTGTTCTGAACAAAGAGGGATTGTATCCTGCACAATCCGACCGGTTGTTCAGGGTTAGGTTTATGCAGCAAACATCCTGAGCCCTTCCTATCACATATCGGCCTTTATTTTCTACAAAAGACAGGAAAAAGAGACCCAAAATGACATTAAATCACCACACAACACCGTCTTTCAGCCTACTTACTATTAACTCTTTTTATTCTCTTGTGGCTATTAGGCCTCAATGGGGAAAACAGCCGATTAATTACCCAGTTCTTGGGATTTATTATAGTCCGGAGGACTATACAGAACAAACACATAAGGCAGGCAAAAAGATTGAGGTGGGACCAGCTATATCTATGAAGGGATCAGGGAAATTATGACTGGGATAGATAGATAGCTAATTTTATGTTAAGCATTCTTAGGGTGTGTTCACACAGAGGAATTTGCCGTGGATTTGGGGGCGGAATTCGCACCCGAATCCGGAGCAGATTCCTCCCAGAGTCCACCTCCCTCCACCTCCCATTGTTTGCAGAGATTGCAGCAGGGCGCGGAAAAAAAGAAGCGTCCTGCTCGATCTTGCCGCGGATTCCGCCCGCGGCTCAAGACGCCCTCCTGATTAGGCCCATTTATCCAGACCTAATCAGGAGCGGGATGCTGCGACGGAATGCTGATGCACTGCATTGGCATCCCGTCGCAGCTAGACAGCGGCGAAAATGCCGGCAGCAGAAAATGAAGAAAATGCCTCTTCATTTTCGACCATATGAACATACCCTTAGAATCCCAGCAGTTTTGACCTGTATGTTTCCTTAAGCAGACTATTGCCTTTTAAGGCTTCCTTGTGTTGTTCAGGGACTTATTAGGCCATATGTGCCCTGCTAAGAATTCTGCAAAAAGAAACACAACTAACTAAGAAAAGCAAACATTGATTTATAGGGAGTGATCTTCCAAATTGTGGCACTAAAGCAAGTTTCCCATTTTCTACTAAGAAAGTCTTATTTTGTTATTCTTTCCCAGAATTGTTAGTAGGACATGCATGGTCTAATAAGTCCCTGTACATTGCAAAGTTACCTGGAAAGGCCATAGCCTGCCTAAGGAGACATAGTGCCAAAGTATATGGTCTCTCACCCAACCAGCCAGTACCCTGCTTCCCACCGAGGGGCAATAACCTCAAAACAGCTGTCTGCAGATGGGTTTCTCTTCCTTTTGGAGAAGATATTCTGGCTTGGCTTTATCATCATACCGCTAAGTTTCAGGAAAACAAGATCTTTAGTGAGTTAAAGTTCCAAAAGATGACGCTAGAGAAAGTTCCCCCTTTTCCACCTTGGAGGAAATATTTGCATAATCTATTACTAGAATTCTTAGCAGGGAATGCTTGGACTAATAAATCCCTGTAAAAAGCAATAATCTGCCTAAGGACCCCATCTGACCAACTGGAGTGACCTTTCTGACCAGCTGGAGTGATGGTTATGCAGGTTGCATGATGAAGAAATTTAATATTAAATGCTAAAGAGGAAGCCCCTTCGTGTGCGGTGCCCAGAATTGGGTGCACTTAAAGATGCCAGAACCCTCAGCTCTGCTCTGAATTACAGCTCTAGCAGTCTTCTGATTGGATGCTACAGCCATCACTCTGAGCAGAAAGGAGGAGCTAAGGAGCATTCAGTGCAGAGAGCTCGGGGCACTGGACAAGAAGGAGCTGCCCTCTGGGAACTTGGGGCCTGGGATCAAAAGAAAGATTTCTTGGACTTGCAACCTAAAATACCATCACCCTAGGTATGCAAACGCTGTTCTCCCTGTACTGTACCACTGTCAGCAGTTTTGAGGGCACCTAACCACTGACAGTATAACTTTATTTATTTTGTGAGTTAGTAAAATAAATCCACACTGGTGAGGTCAGTTTCCCTGTGCATGCAATTGTGTTGAGGATGATAAGTTTACAGTGAAGGTTTAACAGTATGCTGTAAAAGGTAACACCCCACCCCTTTAAAAAGTGAAAATGCTGTGGGTGTGATTTTATATATAATATAACAAGGCCATAAACACAATAAAAACAGAATAATCCTAACTATACACTACTTATACTATAACTATACACTACCTATACTATAACTATACACTACCTATACTATAACTATACACTACTTATACTATAACTATACACTACCAATGTATAAACAAGCAAACAGGCATGCTAACTAGCCACTTAAATTATGAAGGCCGCGCCGCGGGAGGGGGGGGGCGCCCCCCCGCGCCCCCCGCCGTTTAAAACCAAAACCCCCCACCCGCCCCCCCCCCCCCCCCCCCCCGCCCCCCCCCGGGGGGGAAGGGGCGCGTGTGGGGGGTGGGGTTCCCCCCCCCCGGGGGCCCCCAAAGTCGCCCCCCCCGGGCCCAGGGCAATACGATGATCTGTTCTTTAGATAAATAAAACCATGGCGCTTAGCACAGATTTAGGGGCTCTCCGTGGGGCTTGAAACAAGGACAACATAGACAGTCATATGAAAAGTTTGGGCACCCTATCTTAATCATTTTTTTTTTTAAATTTTTGGGTGTTTGCAACGCCATTTCAATTTGATATATCTAATAACTGATGGACACAGTAATATTTCAGGTTTAAATGAGGTTTATTGTACTAACAGAAAATGTGCAATATGCATTAAACCAAAATTTGACCGGTGCAAAATTTGGGTACCCTTATCATTTTATTGATTTGAATACTCCTAACTACTTTTTACTGACTTACTGAAGCACAAAATTGGTTTTGTAACCTCACTGAGCTTTGAACTTCATAGCCAGGTGTATCCAATCATAAGAAGGTATTTAGGTGGCCAATTGCAAGTTGTTCTCCTATTTGAATCTCCTCTGAAGAGTGGCATCATGGGCTCCTCAAACAACTCTCAAATGATCTGAAAACAAAGATTGTTCAACATAGTTGTTCAGGGGAGGATACAGTTGTCTCAGAGATTTAACCTGTCGTTTCCACTGTGAGGAACATAGTAAGGAAATGGAAGACCACAGGGACAGTTCTTGTTAAGCCCTGAAGTGGCAGGCCAAGAAATATCAGACTGGCAGCGAGAAGTGTTGTAAAACAGTAAGGACAACGCCCCTCCAGGTGCAGCATGCATACTTGCTCGTGGGTCCCGTTCTTGGTAACATCCCCTTGGCAAGTGAATGGAGCATGTTGGGAGTTGTAGTTTCACAGCAGCTGGAGTGCCATAAAGTTGCTGACCCCTGGTCTAGAGCAATACGATGATCTGATCTATAGATAAATACAACCATGACGCTTAGCACAGATTTAGGGGCTCTCAGTGGGGCTTGAAACAAGGACAACATATATATACAGTATCATACCACATATTATGTGCACATGTAGAAGAGTTATACTGACAAATTATATTGTATACCCGGGATGGATTCCAGCAACAATGATCCAAACACGCTCCATCTCTCGTTCATTGCAGAAAAATATTTTAACCCCAAAAAAAATTTAAAAATTTTGGGGAAATTTTTAGGGGGGCCCCATCCCGCACCATCAAACTTAACTACTTTGTTTTGTAAAGAGGATTCTGTCAAAAATACCTTCACCGGATTTAGATAAAGCTAGAGGGTTTTTTTTTTAGGGGTTTATATTTTTTTTGGTGGGCCTTTTGCCCCATTTTGCAGTTTAAGCAAGTGCAAACGAACAAAAAACCCCATAAACCTGAAATATACTGTGTCCACAGGGGTTATTAGCTATATCCAATGTGGGTGCAACCCCAATTTTGACTAAATGTTAGTTTGGGGTGCCCCTTTTTCTTGACTGTATTACAGTATCTACCACATATTATGTGCACATAGAAGAGTTATACTGACAAATTATATTGTATATCCTATTCCATGTTTGCGGTTTGGTTCTGTCGTTTGTGTGATTTTGCAGTTTAAGCAGTCAAAAGGGTATTTTCTATTCCATGGTGTGTTCATTATTTGCATGGGTTTCACACAAGATGCTAATCCACCTGCAGATTCAATGGTGTCTCTATGACAGAAGTCCAAGAAATACAAAATTGCTACTGCAAATTCATTTAAATTCGACACAGAATCAGCGCCGCTCTTGCCCATAGGTTGTGTCTGGTTTTACAGCTCTGCCTTATTCATTTGAAGCTACTGTTTGCTGAGTGGACATATTGACATATTATTCTGTATGTTATGTCAGATTTATCTTGTCTAGTCTCCCAGTGCAGAGAGAGAGAACAGTGTGGGGGAAGGGGGTGGGGTTCTACTGTTTTTGAGAACAAGGAGCATAACCTTGGTCCCTACTTGGAAAATGAGTAAGATGGGCAATTTTCTTCCATTCTGACTACTAGTTGTCAGCAAATTTCCTGAATTTGTGAAGTGCAAAGGGCACGGGGTACAGAGGTTTATGACACGCTATGAATTATACAGAGCAAAGTTTTATGAACTATGTGAAAGGTTTTAACACACAATTTACTTATTGTTGTAGACTTTTATTAGTTATGACTGGAGAATTGAAGCAATCCAAACCCTTTCAACAAAGTTTGCATAAATTGATAGTTAAGGGTGTGTACATAGGAATAACACTTTTGCTGACCATTATATCATTTCTATTACCTCTGAAAGATTTAGCTCTAATTCTTAGCTGTCTCTGAGCTAGTAAGTGACTAGTTGATATGATGTCTCCTATACACTGCACACAGAACATGAAGGAAAGTTTTTTCATCTCTCTCAGAAGCATCAAGATTATTTAGGACCTGTATTAATATGAATAAAGCACTTGGGTTGAGATAGAAACGTCTTATTTAGCTCTACAAGCCTCTGTCTTTTCCAGTGTCTGTTCTATCTCACTGGACATCTGAACACTCCTTCCCCTCCCTTCTCTATAGAGTTCTATTGCGAGCAGTAATCTGATACCTCTGTGAGTCGCTGTCCCATCCACTCAGTAGAGATTTCAGAGTGAAAGTCTGCATAGCACACAGAAGGAGAAGGAAATGAGCATCATAAGTGGAGAAAGAGGTATTTTTATTCTGGTAAGGAATATTACAAGTTATATTTGCTTGCACTATTGATTTATGTAAAGTTTTTTGAACATTTAGTGACCATTTAAAGAAGTTGGCCCAAGTTATAATGTTATCCCATACCACTGGATTCAGGATAACATGGACAGGTGAATTCCCCAGTAGGCCCCTGAGCCAGGGGGGTCCCCAGTTCACCCTAGCATAGCACACGACAC
Organism: Leptodactylus fallax; assembly: GCA_947044405.1. Lineage (NCBI taxonomy): Eukaryota > Metazoa > Chordata > Amphibia > Anura > Leptodactylidae > Leptodactylus > Leptodactylus fallax. The sequence continues at coordinate 8,385,976 of CAMRHE010000038.1, read as the reverse complement.
TCACTGTACTTACATATAGCATCTGGAGGCTATGTGTTGGTATAATATACACTATAGAAACATTGTGCGGCTGAGATGACATCTAGGTGCAGAGTCAGTCCAACCAGTATCTTTCGTCTCTGGGCCCCATCTTCTCAATCACACTGCAGGGGCCTCAATCACCAAACATCTTGCAGAGTCTTGCTGCTGTCTGAGGTCTGCTGCTGTGTGGGCACATATTCCTGGCTCACAGAGCTAAGAGGGTCCTAGTACAAGCCAAGAGCCAAGCAGCAGCTACTGGCAGGACCCCAGGACAAAAATAATCAGAGACAAGGGCTAGGAAGGAAGATACTACTAAAAATGATATTAGCAGCTATTAAAGTTTAAACAAAGTATTTTCTAGTTAGACAACCAGGTTGTGATTCAGAATTGCTTTAGAAAAACTATTTTCCACCCTAGTCAGCTGTTTTTCTTCCTCTTTTCTTCACATTTATCTGAATCTGTTGTTTTTATTGATTTAAATCGAATAGAGGCAAAAATAGCTGCCTTGTGTACAATTTTATATACGGCTATCCCGGAAAGAAAACCATTCATCTAACCACAGAAATAAAGGAAGGAAATAATCTATGATCACTGAGGACTCTAATAACCTCACTAGAACGGGAATCCTGAGCCCTTGCTCCTAAGGACATTGAATGGGGTAGTGATCACGCATGTGCTTTGCCAATACTTTTTAATGTCTATAGGACTCATAAAGGTAGTCAAGACCTAGATTTCGCTATGTCTATCAGTCAACCACCCAAAACAGTATTAAAAGTGGTCTTCTAGGAGGGTGGTCTTCTCAAAGAAGATGGTTAATATGGAAAACTGAATACCCGTCACATAAAAAGTAGTCTGGGTAGGCGTGTGGTCATGGTCTGGGTAAGGACGTGGTCTTTTTGAGAGGATTCACTGTATTATAACAGCATCACAATGCTATCAGTTGTATCCTAGTAATATATGTTGGGTTATTCTAAACCCCTTTGTCTGCGTAACCTCTTAGTTGGTAATCCATGTCCTGGTGGTAGCTGTTCTTACTTCTCACTCTTGCAGATGTCAATTTTGGTTTGGTCTCTCTATGGTTAACTCCTCATGGCCAACCTCACTACAAATTAAACTCCTAGCTGTTTCTGGCGGGTTAATCTTTTTCAAACTCTGTAGATTTTCATCCTTCTGTGAACAGGCGTCACTTTGTGGCAGAAGCAGCACTCTTGTGGCAGAAGAGCAGGTTTTTTTGTAGCCTACTGTGTAGGCTGAAGTTTCTGTAGCTTCTTTTTGGACCTAACTTCCTTGGGTGGAGCACCTAGACAGCTAGTGCCACACACCCCTACTAGCTAGTTAAGTATTGTAGAGTGTCTCCTTCTCTCACCTACTGTGTCTGTCTGCAGTCTGACCCCTATTGGTGCCAAAGCACTCACAGCGTCACATCCCCACGGTGGTGTGGGGATGCTCTCTTAGCTAACTTTGCTTTGCTGTTGAACCTACCATCGTCTCTGTGTGGCCCCTGTGAACTATTAAAGGTGATGCCCCACTATAGACACTTATCCCCTATCCACAGGATAGTGGATATACTGTACATCTAATCAGTGGGGGTCTGACTGCAGATACCCATACCAGTCTCGAAAATGGGGGGGGGGGGGGGTCAACTTTCTATCTTCATGATGCACACTATTCATCTCTATACAGATGAGTGGAATGCAGTGGACATGTGCGTCTGTTGTTAAATTCACGAAGAGAGACTCCGAACCTGTGGGTTAGGGATAAGTCTCTGTAATTGGACAACCCCTTTAAGGACAGAGCACAAAATCGTTGCTCACTATGAGCAGTACCTCAAATACCACTTAAACAAAATGGTGACAGTGTATTTCTTTGACCAGGAGCATACCTTTTACATCCTTCCTATCTTTGGTGTTACACCTCTAATGGTGACCTAGCATCCATCAGCCCTACATTACTATCTAGATCCTTAAATTGACAATAACCCTTAACTCTAACTAGCAACATATTACAATGCTGGTGGTAAGAAGCATGGCATAGCTTAAATAACATGGCAAAATATATCATGGTTTATATGGCATATAAAAACATAACAAAATGTTCACATAGAAATAGTAAACAAGTGGTATTTCCATTGCAACAAGGTCAACAGTAACCTATAGCAATAGTAAAAAAAAACCTTTAGTTTATTGCTAAATCTTGGGGTCCATATGCAATTGATGATTTTTATATGAGGTTGGCAAACTCATTTTTCATCTTCAGAATGAGGGGTTTGGACCCCGTTTTTAGTGATTTATGGGTTAAAGTTTTTTAGTAGGATAATCCCTTTAAATAATAACTCCAAGATCCAACACATTTCCACAGAAAGCAGGTATGAGCTTTGTACTGTGTGTTCACAGACTATAGTCACCTTGATATATTAAAGGGAATGTAGCATTATTTTTTTTATTTATTAAAAGTAGATAGTGAATCACTTTTTTCTAATCTTTTTTTTTCTGATTGTAGATTTTTTTAGTCCATTTTCTGTACATCATTATGGGGGCTGCCAGCTTGCTCGAACTCCTTTACTCTGTTAACAGCATTTAGCGATATGCTTTACAGCACAGTCATGGCCGTAGGCCACAGGACTTCACAGGTGACGTATGCGAGTGACGTCCCAGTTCCTTTTACTTAGGCCGTTGCAACGGGGACTTCTGCCAAAGCAAAACACTGGAGCAGCAGGACTGGACCATGATGGGAGACACTGGAGCACTGAGTACAGAGGAGTATGGGTTGTTATTTTTATTTTTTCCACTTTCCCCATCCTCCTTGCAAAAAAAACAGTTATCATGGACAACCCCTTTAAGGTCTATGGGAGAATTTTTTAGTCATGCTCAGTGCAGGAAGAGGGTGTAGATAAGGTGTGATGTCATCTATTGTCAGTAGTGGCTACAATGATGGGCATGTGATGTTATGATGATGTCATGTTATCTATAGAGCGGTTACCTTCTATTGTAATTCTGTCTTATCTGTGATGTAAATTAGGTGACTGCTTCAAAGAAAAAACATGCAGAATTGTAAAGTCGGAAACAAAGTCAGACATACAGGACTTCGTGTCTGACGATAGAAAACGGCTTTGCAGCGCAGAGGGTGTAAGCGCACACCCGCGCATTGCTTTAAAAACCCATTCAAATGAATGGATTTTTAACCAATGCGTCGCTAACCTGTCAGTATTCGATGCCTATCCTGTTTCTCGAGATTTTCACTCGGATTGGTAGCGGACGGACTCAAACGCAGGTGTGAACCCAACCTGACAGTCTCTTATTCAGCTCAGTGGCCAGAGTGCAAATTCCAGGATTTAGACTTGTTTTTAACTATAGATAGTGACATAGAAACTTCTTAAAAATAACATAATTCTATAGAAATATATTTAACATAAAAACTTGGTTTTCTGGTGACACATTTACTTTAAGATACCGTTGCATGTTGATTCATTGCATATACTATAGATTTTACTTACACATTTGTGGTACAGTGCAATTGTATCATGAAACAGCCTGAAAGTAGGTAAATGTAAGAGATCTAATACAAGTCTGTACAACTTTCATAGCCTGTTTACAAGGTGGGGAGTTCAAAATCAGCCCCACCCCTATTAACTATTCATGGCATGATCCTGCACAGAGCTGCCTTTCTATAGTAAGAAAAAAAAAATTGGGGAATTAGCTAGAGGGTAATATTTTCCCAACCAATCAGACAGGAAAGCAAATATGTGCTGGTATATAGGGTGTGATGTCATAAACTAGTACAAGAGAATACACTGTATGCTATGAAGTGTATTCACGTCTATGTGCACTAATGATTTCATATAATGAATGTGCACGGATAAAATAAATAGGTTTTTTATGTTAACATAAAAAATGATGATATATAATATCATTGATTGTTTTCACAGCTCTCACTTGTCAGACATGTAATATTTCTGCCTTAGCAACTAGATATGTCATGTAGTCACTGTAATTCCCATACACAGCTTTTACAGTGAATCATATTCTGAAATGAAGACGTGCTGTTCCAAGCACAACTAAGGAAATCCTGTGATGTCACAAGAGACACCAGTATTCTTCCTCAGAGCTCCACTGTCTTAGGCAATGTGGCAGTAGATCAGGGGTAGGCAACCTTCGGCACTCCAGCTGTTGCAAAACTACAACTCCCAGCATGCACACTTGTTCTGCTCTTCTAGGAACTCCCATGGAAGTGAATGGAGCTTGTTGGGAGTTGTAGTTTCACAGCAGCTGGAGTGCCGAAGGTTGCTGACCCCTGCAGTAGATGTTGTGTCTGCAGCTGTCAGACTGCCATCATGGATTCATTAATCTACGGATACTTAGCCACAAAAAAAATCAAAAAAACCTGAAAAAGCAACTTTCTGTAAGCTTCTGAAACAAGACCGTGTCGCTTTTGCCACACCATCATTTTCATAACCGCAACACAACTGTAGGAGTTTTGACAAAAACATAATCTTAATAAACTTTTTTCCACATACATAGCTCTTTTACATGTCCCAGCATGCTTCATCATTGAATCTTCTGAAGATATATAATAAGTCTATGTGGAAATCAGTTTTAATTGCTGGATTGAGTCACCTTAACTTGCCAAAAAGCTGCTACGGTAAGGCTAAGGCCCCATGAAGCGTCCCGCTGCAGGAAAAACCATGGCGGCAACGCACTGCAGTTTTTCGCTCAGCGCTTTTCACAGAAAGTCCACAGATGTTTCTTCTGCGTACTTTTTGCTTCATTTATACCTATAGAAAACCGCCGGCGTTTCCGTAGGTTTGTTTGTTTGAGTTGGAAGGGACCTCAAGGGCCATCGAGTCCAACCCCCTGCAAAAGCAGGAATTCCTAAAACATCCCAGCTATATACCTATCCAGTTTCCGCTTGAAGATTTCAATTGGTATAATTGACATGCTGCGATTTCCAAAATTTTGGAAATCGGAGCGCATCCGCTGCGCGTATTCTTCTGCAAAGTGGGGATGGGATTTGCTAGAATGAATGCTGTGACTGTAAAACGCCCCGTTTTTTTCTGCGGTGTTTCCGCCATGGTCAAACAATGGCGTTTGCGCCTTGTGGGTCCCTGACCTAAAGCTATCTTCAACAGGTAATTGTGACAAACAGTGTAGAGTGAATACAAGTTCTTCTACACATACAGATTTCTGGCCATATTTTGATGTTCACATAAAAAGTGCCAAGGTGCCTAAAAAAGTTAGGTGACCAAATCACAGTGAACAGAAAAACTAGCAGCGCCCAAATACATTTCAAACAAAAGCTCTAAGGCTGGGTTCACACTACCATTGTTAATGCCCATTGCTATTTTCCGTCATAGGATGACAGCAAAGGACATTAACTGTTGCAGAGAACGGACACAGACTTAGTCTGTGTCTGTTCCCATTGACACTAATGTAAACAACATGACGGATGTTATCTTCCGTCATGTCATAAAAATGAAGCCCATAAGAAAGTTGCACAAATACACTTTTTCTCCAATACCACCCCATTCTGAATTTTTCTCCAGCTCTGTGAACGGAAAAAAAAAAGTTATGGGGTTTGGAAGGCGGGGAGTCAAAAACGAAAGTCGAAAAATGATTGTAGCAGGAAGGGGTTAATTTCTGTATAACTAAACATACGCCATGAATGGCCTTTTGTACTCTATAATGATAGGCGAAGGATCCTTCTCTTCCTATACTCTTCCTCTAAAAATCTATTCTGAAAGCAGCAGCCAGGCTCATCTTCCAGTCTAGACATAGTACCGATATCTCCACTCTGTGCCAGATACTGCCATCAAATTAATACTCAGCTTTCACAGCTTTAAATGTGCATTAAAAACATATTTTTTAGGCAGATTTATCACATTCCCTATTTCAACTCATATATTTATTCTGCCAATTTACATGGGTCAGTAAATTGGCAAGGAACATTCATTCAGTATTTTCAACTTGCTATATCATTGACCAGCTTTTGTTCTAGGCCACACGTTAGCCTGTGTTAAAGGACCCAAACTCTCCTCTGTTTAGCACCCCTCTACATTATTCCCCAGAACCCGATACCTTCATCTAGAGGTCACACTGCTTCCTTTGTCAAGTTGAATAAAAACAGCCTCAAAATCAGCTTCATTTTTAGTTCAAGTTTTTGGAGCTGTTTTTGAAATTCAGCAAGTTTTTTGGTGCTTCTTTTAGTCTAAAGCCCCACGTGGCGTAAACGCCGCGATTTGCCCGTGGCGGAAGCTAGACAGGCAGAAAAAAATGTTAGCTAGGCAGAAAAAAATGCTCCAAATCCCATTGAAATCAATGGGAGACTGACAAACAGCACCAAAAAACTGCCTAAGGCTAAGGTCCCATGTGGTGCCCCACAGCAGAAAAAAGCGCTGCGGGAGAAACTGCAGCGGGATCACATCGCGATTCTTCTCGCAGCGCTTTAGACAGAAATTTTGCAGTTTTCCTCTGTGGACTTTCTGTTTCAATTATACCTATGGGGAAACCGCCGGCATTTCCGTAGGTATAATTGACATGCTGCGATTTCCAAAACCGTGACGATTTTGGAAATCACCGCATGTCCGCAGCGCGTTTTTTTCTGCACAGTGGGCATGGGATTCACTAGAACCCCATCCACTTTGCTCTGACTGTAAAACGCCGTGATTTTTTTCCGCGACGCTTCCACCATGGGCGAATCGCGGCATTTACGAATTTCCCTTGAGCTCCTTACACACATTTTTTTTATTACTTTCATTTTAATGACTTTATTAAAGTTTTCTCACAAATACAGCTGTCTCACAATTCTCAACATGCTCCATGAGGTATATAGTAGCAGCATTTTGACAAGCCACTTAAGGTACTCAATCTCTTTAGGTAGACAGGTAGCAGAATTTTGGCAAGTCCTCTTTACCAGGCAATTGTGACAAGTAGTAAAGAATAAGTAAGGATCCTTCTACAGAGGCAAATTTCAGGCGCTCTGACCACTGATCGGTGAAAATTTTTTACCCACACAATCTATGATATCAGTGATCATCATGCCGTACCTGTGAATCAGTGTCTTGGTGTAAGGCAAATATTGTATTCTAAGATTTTTTTTCCACAATTTTATTTCATACATTATTTTAGATTATCTTTCAGGAGGTCCTCTAAATGAAAAAATAAAGTTTTTTGTATGATCACCCAATAATCTGGAATATTTGATAATCCAGTATATAACAATGCATGAATATCAACAAAATGCTATTGTATATAAATAAAACCTGTATAAAGCTGAGGCTCCACGTTGCGGAAGCGCAGCTTTTTTTGTTGCGGATTTTGCTGCAGTTTTTGGAGCCAAAGCCAAGAATGGCTACAAAAGGAATAGGAAATGTAAAGGAAGTTCTTATATTTCTACCTTCTACTCAATCCACTCCTGGCTTTGGCTCAAACAACCGCAACAAAATCTGCAACAAAAAAAAGCTGTGTTTCCGCAACGTGGGGCTTCAGCCTAAAGCTGGTTTCACATCTGCAGCTTGTTGCCCGTTCGGGGGATTCCGTCCCCCATTCCGCTTGAAAAATGCAGAGAGTAAAAGCAGGACTTTTCTCTCCGCATTTTTCGGGCGGAAACCCGGCGAACCCCATTACAGTCTATGGGGTTCGTGGGTTTCTGAGGGTAATCGCTTTTTAAGCGGATTGGGTTTCCATTTTTCGAAGCGCAAAAACCCGAATGCATGTGTGAACCTAGAGTAATCTGCACAGTTACATGCTGCACCATGCATACAATAAATGTAAGTAATGTGAGTATAATACACTCATTCTGGTACCATATAAAGCCAAGGCTATGCTATCTGGACTGATAGAGGGGCAGATTATTTCGGTTTTCTTATGCCCCCACTCCCATTTCCCAACAAAATCTCAAAATGACAAGTGGAGTTGCTATGACAAGAAACAGAGCAGCACAAATCTTGCACAAGTTCCAAAAACCAAGACAAAAAAAGAGAAAATGGCATGATAAAAGTGGCCAAACATGCTAGACACTGATATCTTTAACCAAATGGAGGTTTGCAGTAATTTATGACCAATTATCAGCCAAAATTGTCCATTTTGGTCAACAGAAAACGAATGTGTATGTAATTTACAAATGGCACTTATAACCATACCATTGGTCTATCATATGACACCTATATAATTCTAAATGTCTATAGTGAACATCCATGCACCTCCAATTTTAGGTACCATTGCATGCCGTATTAAGTTTCTTGCACATTTCACTGTTTGGGCAATTTTGCAGCATTTTTAGCAGTGTTTGATGCCACTTCCAAATTTACGGGTTAGTTGGTAGTAATTTATACACAGATTTTTTTTTCTGTTTTGGCATTTTAGTTTCCAAATTTCCTGCCTTTTTTTTTTTTTTTTTTTGCTTCCTTGGAGTTTTATTTAAAATGTAGCATACTCTGGGTTGCTGTTTTTTCAAAACTTTTCCTACAGGCTTCTTTATAAGGCTAAGGCTGGATTCACACCTGTGCTTGTTGCCTGTTCAGGGATTCTCTCCCTCATTTTGCTTGAAAAGCAGGACTTTTGTCTCCGGATCTTTTGGGTGGAAACCCGGCGGACCCCATTATAGTCTATGGGGTCCACATGTTTCTGCGGGTAACCGATTTTTAAGTGGATTGGATTTCTGTTTTTTTGGGTCCCCAAGTGAACCTGAAGAATGGAAACCCGAACGTAGGTGTGAACCTAGCATAAGGCCCTTGTAGCGAAACGCAGCAAAAATGTGCTGCGGAAAAAGAAAAAAAAAAAGTTTTTTTTTCCGCAGCATTTTTAATTGCATTTTCCCACAGTTTTCTTCTATGGACTTTTTGCCCTTATTATACCTTTACATAAAACGCCAGCGCTTCTGCAGGTATACGTGACATGCTGCGATTTTAAAAAACGCGGGCATTTTTGAAAACACAGCTTTTCCGCTGTGGATTTTTCTCTGCAATGCGTCCCAGAATCCCATTTACTTTGCAGGTACTGTAAAACACAGCGTTTTTTGCTGCGGTATTTCCACCACAGCCAAAATGCTGCATTTTCACAACGTGGGGCTTCAGTCTAAGGGAAGAAAAAAAAAAAGGCCAAAAACAAAATGTGTGGCCATAAATTCTGAAAAATAGCTAAAAATGCAAGCAATACTGATTTTGAATAGCAAATAAAGCTATGGTAAAAAATTAAGCGGTGCATGAAACAGCAGCAAGTGGAATGTGTAATGGTGTATAATACGCCGTTACAGTATAATATTCTATATACAGGTAATACATACACCTATACACAAAGATGGATAAAAAGGGCATATAACTGATCCACATGAGAATAGTTGCCCCAGTTATACCGCCATTTACAGTAAATTCCAGTGTCTGATACTCTCTCTATGGAGGAAGTGGTGTTTGTATTCTTCTTTGCATACCTTTCATGCCTGTGAACTTCACCCTCGCTATCACTATGTGTACCCAGCAGTACTGACACTATCACATCTGTGAAGCTGTATGGCAGCTCACACCTCTACACTATTTCCTGAATCTGTATATCTGGTCACAGAAAACTACAGCCTGAATTGTTGTGTAGTGAGACGTGAAAAGTGCCGGGTCTTACTTCTCTACAACACAGACACTTACCTTCTTCTTTTTAGCACAAACGCCAGTAAAAACGAAACAAGTAACGAAACCCCAATAACAAACTGAAGGTCGTAACTCATGATGCTGGTAAACTTCACCTCCGCCTGCTCCCCACGCTGTACTTCTCTAAGAGATCCACACTTCTCTCTGATACTATACAGTTTAACTACAAAACTTTCTCCTGTACTCTGTATAGGGGCGTGGAAATAATGTGGGCTCTGTGAGAGTAACCCCTCCCAGGCCATGATCCCTGCTCCATGAAAAGACTGTCAACATCACAAATTCCATTCCATGCGTGCAAGAAACTCCTGATGACAGGAAGAGGTCTGCTTGGGAAAGAAAAGAAATTCCCAAGGCAGCACAAAGCATCCTGGGATTTGTAGTTTTGTAACAAGAAGCTTGAAGCCTTACCTTATTATACTTCTGGTATAATGTGCTTCGCTGCTGCTATCAATGAATTTGCATTTATTTACAAACATTTTTTAATACTACTAATTGATTTTAACTTTCGTTTGACAATTGTAGTGCACAGGATTGCATACAACGCTGTGTATTGATTTGGATGGTGACTGCAGCTCGATAGTTAAATTCTACCAGTAGTGCTACAAAACATGGGCCTTATATATGGGTACTGTGTGCGGTCATGGGATAAACCGTAAAATTACTCTGCCGGTATATACCAGGCAATACTCAAAAAATATTTCAGCGAAAACCCCAGCCCAATGCAGCTGGCAGCCAATAGTGTGCCTGTACCCATACCCTTCTATTATATTTTTGTTACAACTACGTGAAACTATATTCAGCTTAATCTGTTGTATTCTATTAATACCATATTTTGACTTCAGTGGCATTGTAGTCACTTTGCACTGTGAGAAAATGTAAATAAAAAGGAGGGGAAATGTCTTGTTTTTAATTTTTTTTTTTTTAATAGCACAAAATGTTACAAAAAAAAAAAAATTAATAGTTTTCCCTCTCTGTTATGGCCATTTTTACTTAGGTGGCAGTTATTGTTGTGAACCTGTGACGGGGATACGGCAGTAGCGGGGTTTTGGTTTTTTTCACTTTATTTTTTTTGTTTTTACACATTGTGCCCCCCCAATAATCATGGTCATAATAGACCATTATAGCATTTTTTTTTTTTTTAATGATGATTTTTTGATGCACAGCACAGCTTTTGCTCCTAGTCACCATCACGGCTCCCTCTCTTATTCATGATCTCCAGCATGGTATCCCTTTAAGGTTGCTTTTACACGGCAGTGTTTGATCAGTGATTTTGCTCAGTGATTGTGAACCAAAATTAGGAGTGGAGACTACACAGATCAGGTATAATAGAAATATTTGTACCTGTTCTGTTGTGTGCCACTCCTAGTTTTGGCACACAATCACTGAACGAAATCACTGACCAAACACTGAACTGTCAAAGTTATGGTTCTCAGCATGGTTCCCTTCTCATTACTAGAACTGAGCACAATTTACATTTAAATGTTGCTCCTCAGCATGGCCTCTTTCTCATTTGAGGGTCCTAGCATGGCTCCCCTCTCATTCCATGTTCCTAGAAGAGATGAGCAAACCGGTTTAGGATGAACTGAATTCAACCTGAATTTTCCAAAAGTTTCAGGTCAACCCAGAAATTTGGGGATTCGTCATTAGTGAACTGGAAGTGAAACTATTATACTTGGGGTCTTCTTCTGGCTTCTTCCAGCCTCCTGGGAGACATTTTATGCCCCCAGTCACAACTGAGGCCCAGTCACTTGCATTAAAATATCATGACATTGGCGCAACTCATGTGATGGCTGAGTCCCAATCACAGGCCCCAATGGTGACAAAGGGCTCACAACATCCCCCAAGAGGCTGGAAGAAGCCAGAAAATAACCCCAATGCCCATTAGAGGTGAGTAATAAGCGTTTACTGTTTACACGCATCCGTTGGACCTCCGTTTATTGCACTCTGGGGTCTGAAAAGATACAAGGGTTTAATAGTTTCACTTCTGGTCTGTAACAAACTTATATGACCCATAACGAATCTTTGGGCCAAACCATTAAAACAAAATTAATCTTCAGAGGTTTATCCATCTCTAGTTCCTAGCATGGTTTCCCTTTCATTCCAGGTTCCAGGTCCACAGGCCACATGCAGTCCAGGATAGCTATGAAAATCATTAAACATTATCAAGTTTTTGTAATAAAGTATCGCAATGTCATGTAAGACAAACATACGTACGCTCTCACTATTTGTAAGCATGCATATGCATGTGTATAGTAGTATAATGTTGTACCGTGTTAGCCATTGAAAGTAGTGGAAGAGTGAAGAAATCAGGCGATACCTTTTAGAGGCTTACTTATAAATATACTCAGTTAACCTCTAAAAGGTATTGCCTGATTTCTTCACTCTTCCTATGCATGTGTATGCAAGAGTGGCTTCAGATTTACGGCAGTGTGCGGCTTCTGATGTGTTGTCTTACAGGTGCAGACAGTAGAATTCACACCCATCAGACGTTACATGTGCTCATGGTGACAATTGCAACTAGTTCAATCAAACCAGATATTGATGATTTACTTTCTCAAATACTATGTCAAATATCCCTTGAGTTTTATGTTGCTTTCTTTTCTTTTACTTGGGATCTCCTTGGTGATATAAAATGACTCACCAAACAGGTCGCTGCATAATTAGGATTATAATATAAGGACTTTCTTGTTTATCTAGGGCGGTGAGTGGTGATATCACCAAAATTACCTTTTTTTTTTTTTTTTTTTGCACATCAGCTTCCAGTGCAATGCAATTCAAAGGCACTACAACTAAACACTACAACTTGTCCAACAAAAAACAACCACTCATACCGTTACCTTGACAAAAAAAATTAAAAAAAAAGCTTTTTGCTCCTCATATGCAGTGACAGAAAAACGCAAATAAATGACTTGATCATTAAGGGCCAATACAGGCTGGTCAATAGCAATTGATGCATCTGCTGCAACACAGTAAGGCTACAGCCCCACGTTGCTGAAAAGCAGCTTTTTTTGTTGCAGATTTTGCTGCGTTTTTTTGAGCCAAAGCCAGTAGTGGAATGACCAGAAGGTAGCAGTATAACAGCTTCTTATATATTTCCCATTTCTTATGTAGCCATGCTTGGCTTTGGCTCAAAAAACCGCAGCAAAATCTGCAACAACAAAAAAAGCTGTGTTTCCGCAACGTGGGGCCGTAGCCTAATACTAGCTCATGACTTCACTGACACACACAGTGTGACAGACAAAGTGACTGCTATCACTATCTATCAAATAACTCTTCAGTCCTAACACTAATCCCCAGAATCTCCACACTATATTATCTGTTTGTCATACAATTTATCCCAGTCTGAATGGCTGAAATCCTCCCTCTCTAACCCAGGGGTGGGATTCAAATTCAGGTTCCATGGGGGAGTCACTGAAGGGGGGTTTCAAAGCGGGCCATGAAAATTTTCAGACTACTCACCCTTTTGGTGACTGTCTCCTTTAACCCATAGTGTCCTCTGTCCAATGCATTAATGTTCTCTACTAATATAAATTGTGTCCCCTTATATTAAAGGGACTATCCTCCTGTCAAATATCGATGACCTAGGATAATATTGGTGATCTTTACAATAGGCCATCAATATTAGACCAGCAGGGGTCCAACAGCCAATACACCTACAGATCAGCTGTTCTGCGACACTGTGCTGTTCACTCACTGTACGATATGTAGCAGCAGGTTTAGGTATTGCAGTGGTGACACATGGACAGTACCTAAACCTGCTGCTACTTATACAGTGAGTGAGCAGCATGGCCCTGGCATGTAAACAGGACATCTATGTCCCAGCACAGGCGGCGCTATGTAGTGATGTCATTGCGCCGCCTGTGCCAGGACATTGCGTCTTGTCGCTAGGGAACCTGTGCCGCAAGCCACTATAAGCCTGTGGTCCCCAACCTTTTTCACACCAAGGACCGGGGGGGGGAGGGGGATGCTGGTTCGGTAGGATAGGCTATCAATATTAGGAAGGTGTGTAACCCTTTTAATATTCCCCCTAATATCTGACTCAGGATATTAGTTCCCATCAGTGCTCCCCACATAGGACAATGGCCCCCATCAGTGCCCCCACATAGGATAATGGCCCCATCAGTGGCCCACACAGTGGTGAGCATCAGTTCATTTCTCACCGCTTTGCTTTGGCAAACGGCAAAAAGTCCAATTTTGCTTGAATCCCAAATTCTTGGAACGTTCAGCCGAGGTCCAGTTCATTCCAAATTGGTTTGTTCTGTCCTGAAGCCTCCAACTTCAAGAATCCCCACAGATCTTTCTGATTCTTGGGCAGCATAGCAGAAACTTTTGGAAGTCAGGTGTTTGTATAACTTGGAGATATAGTTCCCCAGCAAAGTAACTATCCCAGCAGTACTTCAGTTTAGAGGGTGAAACGTTACAACTAGCAAGTGGTTGCTTCTCTGCAAAGTGTATCAAGGCCAGCAACGCGTCATGAATATACTGCAGAAGCCCACATCCCCCTGGTGTCTGCCACTTTTACAGGACATTAAGCAATGCCTGTGAGAAATCTGAAGGCCTGTTGGTTAACTCTTTAGGTAATCTAGTCCAGCTAAGCTGTCTGCCTTGAAAGATAAAGGCAAAAATGTTGTAAAAAAAAAAGCCTTAGCCACATCGATTACAGCAAAAGCCTTTGCACTTTCAGGGATTCTGGATAGTAAAGGGATTTTGTACTACAGCAAAAGTGGACTGTATGACATGATTCAATGTCCCCAAGTACAATCTGATAAAAATTCTTCTCTGACTTTGTTGCTGGCAGGATAGATATGTTAGCATCTGACTTACAGTAAATGGGTATTTCTGAGGTCAAAAACTTCCTGTATCAGTCGCCTAATACCGTCTTCTTGTTATTTAGACAATTGTACCTTGGGAGGCTCTAACCCAGGCTTGAGGAGTACACTTACAAAAACAGCAGCCTTTTAGGAGACCCATATCTGTGCTGTCAGTTCCCAAAGTCCAGTTGGTAACCCCTTAATGTCCTCTAGGTTCAAGTCTTGGCAGAGGCGTAGCTAGGGGTTCAGCACAGGGGGGGCAAATATATCCAAGTGGGCTCCTACTTGGGTATACCAATGTTATCACTATATGGTGACCACAGATACTGGCTGTACACAAGGCTCTGCATACAGTTTAAGTAAATATAGTACAGGAAAATGTTGTTACTTACAGGTGATGTCTCTGACTGTAATCTATCACATTTCTCGTCTCTTCCATCTGGACCGCCATGACCACTTCTTCCAGCCACAATTTGTCTCTGTAAAGTTTGCAGCACAGACATCTTTGGCTCCTCACTTTTCCAAACACGTGACCAACATTTTCCTTGCCTATACAAAGTCCCCATCCTGCTGCTACCCCCAATTATAAAATACATGATATAAAAATCCCCTGTAAACGAATGATACCCCCATATGTATCTTAAATTAACAATGTTTGTGCCCCTTAATTAATTCCTCCTGTGTGCCCCCTTAAAAGGATTGTTCGGGATCATAAATATTAATGCAGGCAGCAGGCCAGGGTTGTAAATAAAAATGCACTGACACTTACCTGCATCCCCCCCTCTGTCCCTGCCCTGGGCCAGCCATCACCTTCACTGCACTATTTGTGTACGGAGCGGCTGCAGCACTGATTTCAAGTTGGCTAGACCGCTGCAGTGAATCGCCACTCTCTACAGTACAGCAGTGTATAGTGTTGGGCTGCTGCGGTTCCGCCGTTGTGACATCTCACTGTAGCCGCTCTGTATACAAGCAAAGGTGACAGTCAGTCTAGTGCAGGTAAAGAGGAAAAAGTACATTATAACGCTCGCCTGCTGCCAGCTTTAACATTTATGATAGTACAACCCTTTAAATTAATAGTGCCCCTCAATTAATAATGCCCAAGTGCCCCCCAATTAATAATACTCCTGTATGCCCCCTTAAATCAATAATGCCCCGTCCCCCCAATCATACTCCTATATGCCCCCTTAAATCAATAATGCCCCCTGTTTCCCCACAAAAAATACTCCTGTATACCTGCTTAAATCAATAATGCCTCAGCTAATAATGTCCCCTAATTAATAGTTCTCCTGTATATTCCCTTAAAGGAGTTGTCCAGGAAATGCAGAACTGGGGCAGGAGGCCGAGGAAGGTGAAACAAAAAAAAACAAAACAAAACAAAACATACTCTGCTGTCCCAGGCACTTTGGTGTCCTCCGTTGCTGTCAGGTCCAGCGTCGCCCAGGGGCTTGTTCTGGCAGAAGTTCTTGCTGCAAGTGGCCTCAGCGGTCACAGGAAAGGACCCGGGATGTCACTCGCATACGTCACTGGTGACTTCCGGGGTCCTTTTCTGTGACCACTGAGGCCACTGGTTGGGCCTTATATTAATAATGCCCCTGCTTGCCCTAATGACCCCTTATGGTTATTGGCCCTTATTATTTATAAGGCATCCCACCTCCCCAACAGAAAAAAAAAACAACAATAATACTCACCTGCCTCCGACCCCCTTGCTTGGACTTGCCACCACCGACTCTCCTTGCTGTATCCTACAGCCTACAAGATGCCGCTACCACAGGACGTCTGTGTCGCAGCACAGGCGGCGCTATTTAGTGATGTCATTGCACCCGCCTGTGCCAGGACACTGACGTCTTAATTGTCGCTAGGGAACCTGTAAGCCGCAAGCCACTATAAGCCTGTGGCCCCCAACCGTTTTCACACCAAGGACCAGTTTTCAGCAGCCCGGTGGGGGGGGTGGAGGGGGGGTGCTGGTTGGGGATGGGATTTGGGCTGAAGGGCCTCTCCAAATCTAATAGTGCCCCCCTCATGGGTAATAGCCTCCTCACAAATGTAATGGTATTACCTGTGGGGGGCACTATTACTGTATTAGTGCTCTAATAGCACCACCCCAAAGGTAATAGTTCCCTCCCTCACATAAGTAATGATGTTACAGTTATAGCCCCCCACATAAGTAATGCTGTTACCTGTGGGTGGCACTATTACTGTAATAGTGAGCTAATATCAACCCCTTCCCCACATACTGTTGCTCTGTATAGTTATACTGTACTAACAGAGCAGTGATGGGGAGGGCCTTCTATTGCACACAGTCTGTGCGCATCTACTATTTTCTTTCCACTGGAAACATAGAATAGGGATCAAGAGTCTGGGTGGGACTTCCTCTTGCACAAAGCCTGTGCGCATCTTCTACTTTCCTCCAGGAACCTTGACCCCCTATTCTATGGTACCACTAGGAAGAAATAGTAGATACACCCAGGCTGTGTGCTAGAGGAGGTCCCCATTACTGCTCTGTATGTACAGGTTATAGTATGGCAGAACAGGAAGCTAATAGCTTTCTGCTCTACCATGTATTTCAACTCCATCGGTGTCCTATGCCAGGACAAATGGGTGAAATGCTCAAATACCCCTGCATATGACTGGGGAGTTTCTAAGTGTATGCCCTTCTACTTGCAATGGAATGATACACTGATTTTGGAGAACTGGACTACTACCAATTTAATATCCTAGGCCATCAACATTGTGAAACCATAAAGTGTTCAACATTACTATACTAAGGAGATACTGTAGAGATACTGAATGGGGGGGGGATACTGAATTGGTTGTATATATTACTGCAAATACACCATGCCTTGATACAGCGCATACTCCTTATTCTTTGCTATTTTGTCATTGTGCATATTCTTTGGCGCATGCGCCACAGCTTTCCTGTGGTTCATATGACCTTTTGTTTGTTCACATCTGTTTTGGCACACGCTTGATGTGTAGATATCACTGCTAAGCAATATCAATATCAGTGCTCTAAAAAGTATATATCACAGAAAGGGACTGAATAAAATATAACTTTTAATATTTACCATTAAAATATAAAAATCTAACAAACCACATATATATATATTTATCACTGCATCACAATACTATAGAAGCCGAGTACAACATGGGAATAAAAAGTGTCTTTGGATGGTATGGTACCAGTGCCATCCGAGACCTCCCGTGCCAAAGTAGCACAACCAAAGATTAATGTTAGCTAACTAGTATACCACACATAACGCAGTATATATGTTTTAACACATTTCCCAAAGTTAGCCCATTGGATCATCAGGGGACCAGTAACAAGGAAATATGCCAGCTACCAAACTATACAAACACTCCACTAACATCTAGATAACTATAAACTCAACTGACTGATATTAGTGGCCAAAGAGGGCAGTATGACCATCCACGACAAGGTAGTAGATATTCCAAACATATGGAGGCATGGACATCCTCAGAGTTACACTCGATGTGTGCATGCTGAAGCAGGGTACTTTTTAATCCCCTGTGTCGTACTTGGCTTCTATATTATTGTGAAACAGTGATATATATATCGGTGATTTGATTTTGGTATTTTAATGATAATTATTAAAAGTTATATTTTATTCAGTCAGTTTCTGTGATTTTTAGATGCTTGATGTATAAACAGTGTTATATTATAGTACTGTACAGTATACCATATACAGACTTGCAGTGTTCCAATGGAACATTTATAAAGGGTTAATTGATGTTCCCTTGAGAATTTTGCACTTTTTTATGTTGTCAATGTGTCAATTAGTGTTATGTAACTTTAATTTTGGACTGAACAAATTTTGGCTGAATCTAGGGACAGAGAGAATCTTCTCTCTCAACCTGGCACATCCTTAGGTTTTAGCAGGGGATGGATAAGCTACCCCTTGCATTGTGTCAGTAGGCAGTTGAAGTTTGACTGGAGGTGAGCCTAAACTGAGCTTTTGTGCAACAAGTCTGTGAGAAGAGGCCCTCATAGTCATGATAGATCCATACATCAGCTACATCTGGCCAGATCTAGCACCCTTTGGACCTACCCCCCACAGCTTGGGTATTGCAGGTAATTTCTAGACTTGAGGAAACTGAGTGCACTTTTAGAGAAAAAGAGAGTATCATTAGGACAGAAGCCAAGACCTGCTAATCCGGGCAGAAACCTGCTTAGGCCTTAAGCACCTGCACCTCCATGTTGTGTGCAAGACTGTTTGAAACCTGTTTGAGAAGTGTAATGTACCTTACTGAAACCACAATAAAGAAACCATGAGCTTCTTGCACCATTACCCACTGTCTCTTTTTTTTTTAAACTGTAATTTTTATTAAATTATTTAACAGAGTAAACAACATTAGAAATAAAAATGAGAAACAGTAGTAAATGAATAGACAAGGGCGTACCACCACAACATGCGGTTGGCACTGTCTCTTGATTCACTTAACCCTGACGTTAAAGTGGTTCCCCCAGTTATGAACACTTATCCCCTATTCACAGGACAGGGGATAAATATCTATTTCTGAGGGCATTATCACCAGGTCCCCCAGTGATCAGAAGGACGGGGGACTTTCAGTCCCCCTAAGGCCTCCTTGTGAATGGAGCACCATTGCGCTTACATGATCGGCGCTTCATTCACTTCTAAGGCAAATTATGGCAATCTGTACCCCAAATATTTTGTGACCTTTCTAACTCCCTGAACACCAATCACACATAATAAACCCCATAGAAATAGTGAGTTACATCAAACAGTGATTTGAGATCTACAGTGAATTATCACAGAATTACAAATTGCATACATATGGTATACATACATGTGTATCTTGTCAGGGCTAGCGGTGTGGAGATGAGGCCAAGGAGGAGGTTGGTGGTTACTCACTCTTTCTGGTGTCACGGTGGCTTGGGCCAAATTCTCTTACAGTCCCTGGGTGGCCCAGTGTTGAAGGGGTAGCACTTGGGTGTTGGTAAATCTTTCCCCTGGAGCACTTTAATTTGTATATTAGCAAAAACATGATTTTTGTGCAAATGAAGCCAATATTCACAAAAATATAAGGGTGATTATGAGGTTGTCCACTGCTACATACCAGGGCTGGTTATATCACCATTTTCCTTCTGACACATATTTCACTACAAACATTGACCTTGGGGAACACTGCATATGCATAGGTAGCTGGACATAGATAAAATAGCCATATGAAATGTAAGAAAAGAGCCCAAAGAAACTGCACAGAGTGAAACCTGCAGCTAAATTTGTAGTTTTAAGTTTTGCTGCCAGTTCGGCTGGAAATTAGCACAAGTTATTTATCTTTCCTTTGTGCACCAGCCAGAAATGTCTCTGGACTGAGCTGCCGAACAGCTGAGACTCTACCCATGCTAGGAAGTAAAAAATCTCGTAGATAATGGGATCTTTCTCTAGTTTAAGAAATATAAACATAAACATCTTGAAACTTGCAATAAGGGATATTCGATTGTTTATAAATCAATGCAAGCAATTGTTAAAGGGGTTTTCCAGGTTATAGATATTGCTGATCTCTTCTTAGGATAGGTTTAGCATATATATATATATATATATATAACTTACGGACAGACTTTGTGATGCACTTGTAATACCATGGTCAGGACAATCATGTGCGTATCCCTCTGTGCTAAATAGAATTTTTATACTGTAGTCTGATATTTTCCAATAATTCAATAATGTGGTTATTTGTTTGATGCATTTGGCTTAAAGGAAGTCTACCACCTCTCCCAAGCATATTCACCTGCCACCACCACATTACAGAACACATTACAATGATAAATAATAACATTAACTATATTTATATAGCGCCAACATATTCTGCAGTACTTTATAAATCAGAGGGTAAACGAACAGACAGTATTTGTACAATGTGACAAAGAATTAATATATCAAACAATAGGAGTGAGGGCCCTGCTCACAAGAGCTTACATTCTATGAGGAGATAGCGAAACACAAGGTAAGAGGGCTTGTTTAGTGCAATGGTCCAGCCATCTTTTAATAAATAAGGTCAAATAACTGAAGCTGTATGAGCCGTCACCAGATGGTATCTGTGAATAAAGAGAATAATGAGCGTTGATCCTTACACCGCTATGATACCACCCATCCTAACTGAGCAGCAAGAGCAGTTCTCCCAGGGCTGAAGGCAGCAGGTCCCCCAGTGCACCTGCTGCCTAAATTGCATATGATTTCAAGATAGTTTTCCTCCAAATCTACAAAAGTGACAAACATAACAAAGGTACGATGTTTATCAGGGTAATGTGCTCTGTAACAAGGTAGCAGCAGTTGAATATGCTTGGGGAAGGTAGTAGACTCTCTTTAAATTTTACTGGCAAGTAGCTTCTCAGACAGCTTAGGTTAAGCAGCTGCGAATGTGACATAGGCAACTACTACAACATATTAACCAATATTGAATATCTACTAATCAAATAACACAAGAGAAGTTATGTATAAAAAATCTAACAAGTTTATTATTCCCAAGCCCAAAAAATCTAGGGTTAAAAACTCAGGCGTGAGAAACTCATGAAGAGGGTGGAGGTCGCAGTATTCCAGGACACAAATTGGGGGTTCCAAAGTATAACACTGAAGAAGGTTATATCCAAATTAATACAATGAAAATAAATACCAAAAAAATATATATATATTTAGTATGTCAATAAGGCACAATAAATATAACAGCACACATATAATTCATAATAAGTAAATAAGCCCTGACATCATAATACAGGTTAACACTCAATAGTAAGAGGTGCATGAAAGAGAATATACAGAGTTAAAACACAGTGCACATACTGTACATGGATAAAGTACCAAAGTGGCAACACAGAAAGCCCCATGTAACGTACCCAAAGGGGAAGTGGAGGGGGCACATGACAGTAAAGAGGATGAGGAGTAAGGATGGGTCATAGAGAGTTTAAGGAGTTAGACAGGGGACGAAGAGTGGGGATTATTTATAGTTTATAAAAGGGGTTGTGAGGGTGGGGGCACACTTAGTACAGGAGTGAAGAAGTGACAGTTTGTCCCGCCCGCCCTTGTCATGACAAAGAGACAGGTTGTGTCTTTGTCATGGCGGGGTGCAAAGGAGTGGTTTTTGGAGGCATAAGTGGAAAGCTTAATCAGCAATGGGAGTGTAGGACCAAGGGGTCGTCTCCACCCAATTGGTGGTATGGAAAAGTGGATGCTGGTTTGGGAACCAGACTGGTTTGACAAGTCCTGCGGTCAAGGTACCCAGGAAGGAATTAACCTCCGATGATAGTGCCCCTGGGTCAGGTGGATCACGACTGGGCGTGAAAATCGGAGGCTTGGGGATGTGGTTTTGTGGGTCGGTGCCTTCAGGGACCCCTCCTTCTAAATGGTGTAACTGTATGTTATATGTTCATGTTGGTGTTATCAAAATGTTATGTAAATGTTATTTATATGATAATTTATGGACGTTTTTTCGGTTTTAGGATGGTTTTATATATATATTTTGTAAAATTAATAAAATGCCGCTGTGACCTTTCCTTCCAACCTCTGGTGTCAGTGTCGTTAATGGGGATATGGGTAAGATGTAAGGTAGGTTGGGGGAAGGGTGCCTGCTCAGCTAGACTATTATACTAGTGATGCCTCCACAGGATAGACCACAACCTCCACATCCAGCCACAGGTAGAGGTCGAGGTCGCGGTCTATCCACTTGTTATATTTTTGATACATATCTTCTTTTGTGTTATTTGATCAGTAGATATTCAGTATAGGTTATTGTTAGTTTCTTTTGGCTATCTGGCTTAATTCTCCTTAGTTGATAGAAGGTTATATATACTACAACACAATAGTTGGACTTTATGTGATGCACATGTATGTTGTATGTTTTAATCATGATCAAATATTGCACCTCATATTGATTATGGTTGTTGGGGTGCCCCTGTTGGTGTAGCGTAGGAATATTTAGGAAGGAAACAGGAGTAACTCATGGATCTTTATTGAAGGCAATAAGGTGCATAAGTCTTTTACAGGTTACAAAACACTTCCAACAATAAAAGTACGTTTACATGAGGTTATCTGGGCTGGAGCAGAGAATCAGACACGGTCAGAAATGATCCTCTTCTAGGTAAGCAGGACCTGGACCCTGCCCTTTTAGATTATTTTATGTTCCATAAAACTTCTTTCCCTCTACTCAGTCTACAATGCCCAAACAAGGTCCAACAAATCAGCTTGGAAGCTGTCAATCACTAGGACCGAACAGAAACTCTGAAAGGCCTAGTTAAAGGTTATAAGGCCTTTAGACTTTTTTCCTCAAGTCTAAACCTGCACACACAACTGCTGAGTGAGCCAGTACACGAAGCCTGTATAGACTTGCTAGGCCCATACTAGAACATTTCAGGAACATACTAAATGAAGTTTGAGAAGAAGCTGTCACTCAAGTCATAGATGGTTTAGCCCTACAATTAAAGTTACATAACCAAGGATGAAGGAACATACATGGAAGAATATCAGATAAAGTGTAAACTTAAAAATAAACCAGATTTTTGACTGGCAAAAAAAGTTTCAATTCCTGCAGCAGAAAACATACTGTACATATTATCAAAATTAGTAGTGTCCTATTGGGACACTACATACATAGGTGAACACTAGAGATGAGCGAATTTCTCAAAAGTTCGATTCGGCACTTCTATTCGAAGTTCCAAAAAAAATTAGCTTCGATCCAAATTACTTTGCGGTGAATATCTCTAAAAAAACACCTATTTCCTAGCTTCAGAGAGCCTGTATAGAGTTGTAGAACACTGTGCCTTGCAGTAACATGCATATGGAGCCTACTGTGGTAGTCAAACAATACTGTGAGTCCGAATGACATGCACATGACAGGCGTTGCTCTTAGAATCAATGCACACTTAACTTATTTGGACAGTTACAGGGCCAAAACTGACCATCTAACTCAAGTGTGAACCCAGCCTTACAGGTTCATGTTAGTGCCAGGTAGAAAGAACTGTGCAGAGACCCAACATCCTACTGTAGAGTGAAAGAGCGCACTCCTTTCACACCGTCGTCTGTCGATTCCACATATATATCTACAGAGTGGCAAGGCGACATAATGTGGAGTTGGCAGCAGCATCATTAAACCACAGAGTGGGAAGGTGACATAATGTGGAGGTGGCAGCAGCATGAGGAGGGCATACAGTGACCCAGTGGCAGCGGCATGAAGAGGGCATACAGTGACCGAGTGGAAACGACTTGAGGAGGGCATACAGTGACCCAGTGGCAGCAGTATGAAGAGGCCATACAGTGACCAAGTGGCAGCAACATGAGGAGGCCATACAGTGACCCAGTGACAGCAACATGAGGAGGGCATACAGTGACCCCGTGGCAGCGGCATGAGGAGGCCATACAGTGATTCAGTGGCAGCAACATGAGGAGGGCATACAGTGACCAAGTGGCAGCAACATGAGGAGGCCATGCAGTGATCCAGTGGCAGCGGTATGAGGAGGCCATACAGTGACCCAGTGGCTGTGGCACAAGGAGGACATACAGTGACCCAGTTCCACCCCTGTGTGACTTTGTTCGCCCAGGCAAACGAGGTGTAGAACAGTGGAGGCTGAGGAAACAGTGGAGGATGAGGTGGACATTGTTGCAGGACCAAAGGTGTCAGAACGTGGAAGCGGAAGCGGCACCACCTGGCAAAGTTGCTGGTGACAAGGTGACAATGTGAAGTTGGCAGTAGCATAAGGAGGGCATACAGTGACCCGGTAGCAGCAACATGAGGAGGACACAGAGTGATCCAGTGAAAGCGGCATGAGGAGGCCGTACAGTGTCCCAGTGGCAGCAGCATGAGGAGGGTAGTGACCCAGTGGCAGCAGCATGAGGAGTACACAGAGTTACCCAGTGGAAGTGGCATGAGGAGGCCATACAGTGATTCAGTGGCAGCAGCATGAGGAGGGCATACAGTGACCCAGTGGAAGCGGCATGAGGAGGCCATACAGTGACCCAGTGACATTGTGGAGGTGTGAGCAGCCTTAGTAGGCCATAGAGTGACCTGGTAAGAGAGTGTGGAGGTGTCAGCAGCCTTAGTAGGCCATACAGTGACCCGGTAAGAGAGTGTGGAGGTGTCAGCAGCCTTAGTAGGCCATACAGTGACCCAGTGGCAGAGTGAGGAGGTGGCAGCAGTGTGAGGAGGCATACAGTCACCCAGTGGCAGAGGCGGAGGTGGCAGCAGCATGAGTAGGCCGCAGAGTGGCAAGGTGATATAATGTGTAGGTAGCAACAGTCTTAGGAGGCCATACAGTGAACCAGTGGCAAAGTGTGGTGAGGCAGCATGGATCATTTAATCTGCTGCATCAGGCATTGGTGGGTGGAATTCCTGGCTGATCCATGCTTGATTCATCTTCACAAAGGTCAGTCTCTGCAAATTTTGGGAGGACAGGCAAGTTCCCTTTGGGGTAACTATTGCCCCCGCCGCACTAAACACCCACTCTGATGCCACACTACTGGCCGGGCAGGACAGCTTTTCCAGGGCAAACTCAGCCAGTTGCGGCCACAAATCCAGTTTGGCTGCCCAATAGTCCAGCGGATCTTCGATGACGGGTGGCAGGGTGCACTCTAAGTATGCGAACACCTGCTGGTTCAACTTCTGCTCTGTGTGCTGATGGAGCCAATACTGCTCCTGCTACACCCACTCCCTCCCAAAGCTGCCATGCCAGTGCAAGTTGAGCACTCAGGGCCCCCCGGTCGGACATGCGAGAGGATTGACGATGGTGCAGGTAGGCAGCGGCCAACTTGCTACATAGCATGTCTCTATAGTAGTTCAGTTTGTCCTCCCTCTAAGCGGGTGTAAAAAAGGCACCCATTTTTCCCTGGTAGCGAGGGTCTAACATGGTGGAGAGCCAGTAGTCATCCCTCTACTGAATGGTGACAATTCAGCTGTCAGTGCGCAAGGAAGTCAGCATGCATCGGGCCATTTGCGCAAGTGACTCCGAGGGACTCCCTGCATCCATCTCCACTGCATACTGCCACGGTGTGTCTGGGTCATCTGCGTCATCCTCCTCATCTCCCTCTGGCTGTTCTGGTTGCTCCTGCTCCTCCTCTCCACTCATTTGACTGCACATTGTTTGTTCTCCAATGTCCTCCTCATCCTCTTCCTCCTCCAGTTCAGCCCCCATAGGGCTCATGTGGCCTTGAGATGTAGATGCCACATCTCCAGTCCCCTGACCAGCCAGATTGATAAGCATCTTTTCCAGGATGTGAATCAGTGGAATGACGTTGTTCCTCCCGTTGTCCTGGCGACTGACTAACAAAGTGGCCTCCTCAAAGGAAACTAACAAATGGCAGGTGTCACGCATGAGCTGCCACTGGCTAACGTTAAAGTTACACAGGGGAGTACCTCTGTCCACTTGGATCATCAAGAAATCGTTTATGGCTTTTCTCTGTTCATATAATCAATGCAACATATGGAGGGATGAATTCCAACGGGTGGAAACATCGCATATCAGCCTATGTTGTGGGAGGCCGTTCTGCCGCTGCAGCTTAAGTAGGGTGTGCTTGGTGGTGTATGAGTGGCTGAAGTGCATGCAAAGTTTCCTTGACATTTTTAGGATGTCTTGCAGATGGGTGGAACACTTAAGGAAACGCTTGACAACCAGATTGAACACGTGCACCATGCAGGGCGCATGGCTCAGCCCTCCTTGACGCAGGGCCGACACCATGTTCTTCCCATTGTCGGTCACCATTGTTCCGATTTTAAGTTCTCTTGGAGTATAATGTTGTACTGTGTTAGCCATAGAAAGTAGTGGAAGAGTGAAGAAATCAGGCAATACCTTTTAAAGGCTAACTGAGTATATTTGATAAGTAAGATTTCGGAAGTACTAGCTCCCTTCATCAGACTTGGTGTAATACTAGAAACTGAAACTTTACACTATTTATACATACACAAGACATGGATCTTCAAAAGGATCTTGGAATAACAAAATGCAATATATGTAGAGAAGTTATTTACAACAGGTCAGGAAATAAACAGTTTAAAATTTGTGGTGCGTGACAGAGAGATCTGTTATCTATCTGTAATCAGGTGGTGATTTGTGACCCTCACAGGTCATACATAGTGTGACATGAAGCTGGCATGAATATTAAGTCCAAATTGCAGAGTTTGAAATTTTTGCATTAACTTGTACTCCCATTCTTTCCTCTCATTCTGCGTCTTAAAATGTACCATTAAAACCACAACCCGCAAATCTTCAATAGAGTGGTCTTCTCCGGAGAAATGTGCGGCCACTGGGAGATCTGTTCTGCTGTTATTAATGTTGAATCTGTGTGAGTTCATCTGCTGACTAAGTCTCTGCTCTGTTTCACCCACATAGAGGTCTAAGTTTAAGGTTGATGGTAGGGTGAAAGTCATTGAAGTCATTATGGAATTGAAGTAGGGCCTCCTCACCTGCAGTCCAGATGACAAGGATATCATTGATATAACGAAGGTAAATCATAGATTTGGTGGTGCAAGTTGATAAATATGCTCCTTCCAGTTCTGCCATAAAGAGATTTGCATACTGGGATGCACATCTGGTCCCCATTGAAGTTCCCATTCGCTGTAGATATAGATCCTCTCCAAAAGCAAAATAGTTGTGGCTAAGGATGAATTGTATGAGTTGCGTTACTGGTTCTGTTGGGAGGTTTTGTTTCTCCAGTTGTACCCGACATGCTGCAACTCCATCCTTGTGGGGAATGTTGGTATACAGGGATTCCACATCCATGGTGGCTAAAATGGTACCTTCAGGTAGTTGGCCCAGGGCATTCAGTTTGTTAAGAAGGTCAGTGGTGTCCTGGAGCAGGAGCATCATGATCAGCAGATGATGGGAAGGACACACAGCTTCCTTCAGCTGAGGTGGTGGAGCCTTGACTGCCTGGAATGGGGTGCGTGCCACTGGGTGCTGCAGTGGTTGCTGCGGCAGGCTGGACCATGGACATTGGCTGGACATTGGAGCCACGGCTCTCCCAGGCCACTTTATGGTGACGCTGCATATGTTGGCGCAGGGCTGTGCTGCCAACATTGGCACCCTGGCCACGCTTCACCTTTTGCCCACAGATTGAACATATGGCCATGTTCACCTAACCTGGCGGCTTTACAAAAAACTGCCACACCGCCGAGTAGGTGATTTTACCCCCAACACTCCGCAATAACTGACTGCTACCACCACTACCTCCGTGAAGCCCTGCACCACTGCTTTCCAGGCAGGTAGGCTGCTGCGAAGCGGGTGGTCTACCCCGGGCACGTTTAGCTCCCGACCTCACACTGCTGCCACCCTGCTGACTCCCCCGCTGCCTCATGCGCAAGCTGCCACCCTCTTCTCCTGATGATGATGAGGCCCCTTCATCACCCGGCTCCCAATTACGATCGGCTACATCATCATCCACTACTGTCTGCAGCTCAACACCAGCTCCCATGCCACTCTCCTCATCACTACTTGCCCACCTACCGCAGGAAGCGGCGGATGTCTCCTCCACATCTTGGCTGAGCAGTAGCTGCTGACTGTCCTTTAGTACCTCCTCCTCACTGTATAGTGGATCTGAGCCCACAGCATAGAGTAGTTCTCTAGCTGAGGGAACTGAAAAGGACAGAGGCAGGTTGAGGATAGGTGAGAGTACAAGGCCTGCTGCCGGGCCATGCCAACTAAGGGTTGTGTCTGACGAACCCACCGACTCTTGGCTGGGGGTGTCTGATGTGGCTTGGGATGAATTGGATGTCAACCAGTCTACAACCGTTGGGTTGATGGTCAAGACACGACCACTACTTGACACTGGGAGCTCAGGCCTCTGTAACTGACCCCTGCTGCCACGCCCCCTTACTCTGCTGCGACCTGTGCCTGCGCCAGAAACATTTAGGCCTGTGGCCCTCCCCTGTGCATGGCCTCTCGCTTCTCTTTCTGACATACTGTTCGATGAAAAAACTTAATTGTAAAGGGAAAAAAAGGCCTGTTATTTTCTACTTTGAAGAGAACGGCAAATACCCCTTATTTCTTCCCCACTAATGAACACCAATAGAAAAAAGCGTGATAATGGCAGAGATTTGTAACTCAGAATTATTTAATTATTGACAATACTATTTATAAATGGCCTGCAACTTTATACTGATAACAAAATGGTGAATATGGTCCTTTTTATGTGTTTTGACACTAAAAAAGACCTTTAAATAAGTGATAACCACTAAGAATTATTGAATTATTGACTTTTTATTGACAATACTGTTTTAAAATATTGCCTGCAACTTTATACTGGTAACAAAATGGCGAATATGGTCCTTTTTATGTATTTTGACACTAAAAAAGACCTTTAAATAAGTGATAACCGCTAAGAATTATTGAATTAATATTGGCAATACTTTATTGAAAAATGACCTGCAACTTTATACTGGTAACAAATGGCAAATATGGTCCTTTTTATGTGTTTTGACACTAATAAATACCTTTAAATAAGTGAGAACTGCTAAGAATTATTGAATTTTTGACAATACTGTTTTAAAATATTGCCTGCAACTTTATACTGGTAAAAAAATGGTGAATATGGTCCTTTTTATATGTTTTGACACTAAAAAAGACCTTTAAATAAGTGATAACCGCTAAGAATTATTGAATTAATATTGACAATACTGTATTGAAAAATGGCTTGCAACTTTATACTGGTAACAAAATGGCGAATATGGTCGTTATGTCTTTCCCCACGTTAAAGGCCTTTATTACAGATAAGTACAGATATTATTGGATGACAATTCAGTTTTCTTTGGCACAATAGTACTGACTAATGTTATGCCTTGTAAGAACAGTGAATAAGCCCCTTATAATAAACGCCTTTAAAAAGGCTTTTTTTTTACAGATACATGCAGATATGGCTTTGGCACAATAGTACTGAATAATGTTATGCCTTGTAAGAACAGTAAGAAAAGCCCCTTATAATAAAGGCTTTTAAAAAGGCTTCTTTTAAAGATGTGTGCAGATATTAGTGTATGATATTTCACTTTTTTTTTTGCTGTAATGCACTGCAAAAGGCTTGTTGTGTCCCACCTTGATGACACAGATATGAGTAATGAGCAACAGTATAATGGCAGTGAGTGCTGCAATGTGAATTATTCTGCAAATTCTTGCTGTAAATGAGCCTGCAACCACCCCAAATTCTTCTCTCAATTCCTCCCTATGCTTTCTCTACAGTTCTAAGGCTCAGCCTCTTTCCCTGAACTTCTATGTTTTCTAAGTCTTTCCCTAGCTCCTGCCGACGTCTTTCCCTACAGTAAGAGCGATGTGGAATGACTGTACCTAAAATGGCCGAGGGTTTTTATAGGGCTGTGACATCACAGGTCCTGCTGGCTGTTGATTAGCTGCACAATTGGCATTGTGGGTGATCCCGCGCTCCCAGAGTCTCTTCCCCCTTATCCTAACATGTGCGGCGGCCATTTAAAAATTTTTTTTTTTTTAAAATGCGATTTGATGCATCGAAGCATGAGGAAATCCGGAATCGTGGCGATTCCAAGATTTCCTGAAATTCGGATCGAATTCCACTTCTGCAGAATCGATTCGCTCATTTCTAGTGAGCACCCACCCTACAGGCAATGGGTACACCTACTAGTTGCTGCTGCTTATTCTAAATGAACCATCAATGTTTTAATGGTAAAATAGAGCAGCACTGTGTCCCCTCTGGGTATCCAGTGTAGTTAATAGGTGAGTGGGTGGGTTAACCCCATTCCTTTGTCCCCCCCCCCCCTTCTCTCTTGTATACCTATACTGAGAAATAACCTTGCTTTTAATTTGTTGTATTTGCATGGTCTCCCGAGTAGTGAATGGTTATAGATACAGATTCTCTCTTTCATTTGTGGAGTGTCTTCATACACATTCAGTTAAATGACCAATGTCAGGTGTTTCCTGAACTCTGTTGCAAGTAATCCCCACAGAAATGAATTACAGCAGCATACTGAAATGTTACACTCATGTTTCCCTGTGTACATAGATGTCCATGTTCACATGTCTTGACAAATATATTAATGATGATGACATACTGTAATCCGAGGAGTTTAGCTGCTCAGGGATTACACAATACCTGTTAGAACTGTATTGCTTGCATCAAGTTGATAAAACATCTAAAACACCTGAGGGCAGGGGCGCACCGCTAATGAGGCGAGGTGAGGCGGCCACCTCGGGCGGCACTGTCCGGGGGGGGGGGGCGGAATTTTACTATTTAATGTAAACCAGCCCAGGACAGGCCGCTTTGAAAAAAAAAAAAAAAAAAAAAACAGAGCTGAGCGTGGCCTGTCCTGGGCTGGTTTACAAGACGTCACATCTCAGCGCAGGCGGCGATACAATGACGTCATCACGCCGCCTACGCTGAGACACAGACGTCGCGGACAAGAGGAGGAGGCGGCGGCTGCATCAAGGCATTGCAGGTGAGTATAGCTTTTTTTTATCTATATAAATAGGCCGTAACCTGTTGGAGTATCCCCGGCAGGTCAGGGCCTATTTATTTACCTACCCCGCGTCTGCTCGTGGTCGCCCCCGCTTCCCCTTCTGCTATGGGCCGCAGAAAGGGAAGCGGATGCCGCTGTGAGCGGCCGCGGCATCGGTAAGTTCTATTCAGACCCCGGAGTATAATAATCGGAGGCCTAGGGTTGGTGAGGGAACATAAAAAACAGTGTTACTCACCTCCTGCGATCCGATGTAACTACGAGCAGGCTTGAGGCCTGTGGTGACGTCATCAGGTCGCGTCGCCGGCCTGATCACGTGACGTGTGTGCGCAATTAAACAGGGCCGAAAGCTGCAAGGAGTGCACCGGTGTCCAGGATAGGTAAGTAACTATGATTTTTATGTTTGTATTCTCCCCTGGGTCTCCAATCATTATACTCTGGTGTCTGAAAAGACCCCAGAGTATAATAATAGTTCATGGGTCGGCCACTATGGGGCATAATACCCTGTGCAGGGACCACTGTAGAGCATAATACCCTGTGCAGGGGCCACTCTGGAGCATAATACAAGTGCAGGGACCACTATAGAGCATAATACCGAGTGCAGGGGCCACTATAGAGCATAATACAAGTGCAGGGGCCACTATGGAGGATAATACCAGTGCAAGGGCCACTATGGAGGATAATACCAGTGCAGGGGCCACTATGGAGCATAATACCCTGTGCAGAGGCCACTCTGGAGCATAATACCAGTGCAGGGGCCACTATGGAGCATAATACCGTGTGCTGGGGCCACTATAGAGCATAATACAAGTGCAGGGGCCACTATGGAGCATAATACCAGTGCAGGGGCCAATATGGGGCATAAAACTGTGTGCAGGAGTTGCTGCGGAACATAATACCGTGTGCAGTGGCCAATGCGGGGCATAATTCTGTGAGCAGGGGCCACTATGGAGCATAATACTGTGGCATCCCAGAGCTGGCTATGGCTGGGCTGAGGGTGATCTCTGTGCATTGTATTATTTCCTGTTGCTTCATAGCCTGTGTGACATAGCAGGGGGTCCTGAGTCTCACACAACACAGCGCCACCTAGTGAGCCTCACACATGCATTACACCTCCCATAGGATTGAATAGTAACCAAATGTCCAATGGGAGGACATCGCCTGGGAAAAGGGGAGGAGTCAGCTGATCACTGGGTCCCCATGGTAACACCCCTGCAGGAAGGTCCTGCGTGTGAGGAGTTAGAAGTGTGGAGTGTTAGGAGGAGGAAGTGAGGAGAGAAGTGTGATGTCCTGTGAAGAAAGCAGTGAGTTTAGTGCAGGAATCTCAAGTCCTAGACAGGCCCAGGAAGGTTGGAGAGCTGACATACTCCAGCTATTCAGAAGATCCTGTCCCCTGTCTGCCTAGCCATCGCCCTGAAGGAAGTCAAGCATCATTATCTTGTCAGCATGAGACTGTGGAGAGAACATTCTGGAACACGTGCTCCATAGCAAGTATCACAGGATCCAGGGGCCAAGGCCAGACCTGTGGAATATCCTGCCACCCTGACTATTGCACCCCGAAACTCTGAGCTATCAGGACCACATAACGTGAGTGGGGAATATTATGTACTAGTATCATGGTGGGCATCCTCCTATGAGCCAAATAGGAGCCCAGACGCACCTCAGGGCTGTAACACTGAAGTATAAGGGCTAGGAACACCTTTCATCAAGTCTACCCTGCACCCCAGGACTTTGCTGTGTCACCAGGCGTACCCCGTTGTTTTGTATTGAAGAAACTGTTTAAGCATTTGTGCCTCCACACCCATGGAAGTAAAAGTTCAACTTTACAACCGTTTCTGTGTCTGACTCTGCACCGACAACATCAGGGCGCCCCAAACACCACCAGTCGGCACAGTATAGGGGAAGCGCCCCGGGGGAACAATCACCACCAACATTTGTGCAGCCCCCTCATCACCGGTACCAGTGGTGGTAACGTGGGACAGCACCAGCGCTGCGCCCTCGTGCCCAGAGACCGTGACAAGTCTGCGCTGTTTGCACCCCGCAATCCCAACTGCAGCGTTACCTTCCATCTGGTCACCGCAATACCGTGTGCAGGGGCCGCTGAGAGGCATAATACAGTGTGCAGGGGCCGCTGCGGGCCATAACACTGTGTAATACTGTGTGCAGGGGCTGCTGTGGAACTTTATAGTGTGTGTAAATGGGGCGCTATAAACATGGGCTATGGCACCTGTTTATATTATATGCTGTCTGTTTATAGTGACCGTGTGATGTAATTGTAGCCTTGTCACATACTGTAGACATGTACAGGACGAGGCTGTAGTTACATTACATGGCCGCTATGAGATGAAATACACTATGTAAACAGAGAAGCGGTCGCGGCGCTTACACAGGTACCATTCAAACAGCTGATCAGTGGGGGTCCTGGGTTTTTGAACCCCACTGATTAGTTTATTAATGACCTGGAAAACCTTTTAATTAGTTAACACCTGGGGTATTATTAATAAGGGGCACTATTTATACAGGGTACACACGGACATTATTAATATAAAGATGCACTTGGGAGTATTATTCATTATGGGGGGTTATATCATATATTATATAATTGGGGTAGCAGCAGGATGGGGGCTTTGTGTAGGTGAGGACAATGTGGGTTGGATGCCTGGAAAAGTGAGGAGCCAAAGATGTCTGTGTTGCAACCTTTACAGAGACAAGTCACAGCTGGAAGAAGTGGTCATGGCGGTCCAGAGGGAAGAGAAGGGAAATGTGAAGGATTAGTCAGAGACGTCACCTGTAAGTCACAAAATGTTACTGCACTGTATACACCTAAATGATAGAGGATAAATACCTGAGTGATGGGGGTCTGTCTGCTGAGACCCCCACTGAGCCTGAGAATTGGGTTTTTCCCCCCACTAGGTGGGAATTCAGCCTGACCGCAGCCATATATATAGGTGTGTCACTTGGTGGATGGACGAAACCGCGTGGCTCTCATTCACTTCAATGGGAGTACCAAAGATACCCGAAGTCCAGTACTCAGCTATCTGCGGGGCTCCTATTATAGAGAATGGGGGCCACGTGGGCTCGTCCATCCACCAAGCAGAAGATGTGTGAAGTTACTTTCATTGTTAATGCCGTGTTGTTGATCTGATACTGAAGTAATACAGGAAGAAGAATTCTTAAAAACTGTTTTATAACTTTGTGTATTGTGTATATTGTGCGACGATAACAGTGTGTTAAACTAGTAGCATGGAAACTCAGTTTTGTTTTTTTTTTTGGGGGGGGGGGGGGGGCGTCTTTCTATAGTCCACCTCAGGCAGCAAAGAGGCTAGGTTCACCACTGCCTGAGGGTTATCTCTCTTTTCAGATTGTTCTTTTGCAAAAATGTTCTGGTTGGTATATGATAGCATACCTTTGCCTCAACGCCATCGGAAAGCTTAATTGACTGGGCTTTGCAATAAAGCTATATATAAAAAAAATTATACTACACTATACATTTTATAATGTCAGTGAATAGCAAATATGTGCGACTGTGTATGCAACAGTTATATAGCCCTGGGTCATAATTTAGGTGGAATGGTTTAACTCCTTCCAGAAATCCATCTAAGGCTAAAGCCCCACGTAGTGGGCTGCAGTAAAAAAGCACTGCAGGAAAAAAAGTGTGGCGTTTTTGAAAATTGCGGCATTTTTGAAAATTGCAGTGTTTCTGCTGCACATATTTTTCTGCAATGTGTGGATGGGATTCTAGTGAATCCCATTCACTTTGCAGGGACTGTAAAATGTTGCAATTTTTGCCACACAGAGCCCCCGCCTGACATGTATGGTAGAAGCAGCTTGAGGAAAAAACAGAAGCAGCGCCAAGCGCCAAATAGTGTGATACTGTTGAATATAAATGAAATGAGAGAAGTAGAAAAGTTCTCACCTTTTATAGTTGTGAAAAGCTCACAACTACTGTAAAAGCATGTAGAATACTCCTTTGAAGAACAGGACTTTGGGTAGCAGCTGGACGCCTCTGGATGCTGTCATATCTACACTTTAGAAAGGGCCTGATGGTGCCAGAAATGCGTTGTGTGTATGCCAATAAAAATCATCTATCTGGACCAAGATAAATCTGAAGAAAAATCTGTTGACCCACATTTTTCTTCCAGGAGTTTCCTCCACATATTTGGATGTATGGTAACGCCCCCTTGATGAAGCCGTCTGGCATAACGTTCGTTGGGGTGGAGTGTGACTAGGTGAGAGTATAATGGTGGCTTATTATGTGTATATTTATTTCCATTTTTCTATTATTTACTAGATTTATTTGGGCTATTATACTGTTTGTGGTATGTTTATGCATATATAGTGCTATATAGGTTGTTTTCAACCATCCTTGTACATATTTATTTGTACCAGCAGTATATATCCCCTATTTATTATTATTGTGGCCCCCATTTCTCTCCCTATCGTTATTATGGTGTACCTTCATTATTCATTTCCCCATATATGTTTGTATCATTATTTATGTTAATTAAAATGATATTATTTTATTATTATTTTTTTGTGGTCATGCTATTATGGTGTTCTATGTATGGTAGAAGGACAAGTATGGTTTGACCTCAGGAGCTGAGCCTGTGTCCTAGAGAGCGGATGCTGGCTGTGTTACGCACCTGCCAGCAAAATATCTTGATAAGAGAAACATTAAACCCCTGAGAGGCTGTAATCATATGATCAAGTCCCCTACGGGGGTTAAAAATAAAAGCAAAATAAAGTTTAAAAAAAGAAAATATGAAAAAATTTAAAAAATTCTAAACGCTCTCCTTTCCCCATCTTAGATATAAAAAAACTGGTATTACCAGGTCCAATAATTGCAAACTATTAAAATTAAAAAGTATTTATCCAGTATGGTGAACACCATAAGGCTGAAGTCCCACGTTGCGGAAATGCAGTGTTTTTTGTTGCAGATTTTGCTGCGTTTTTTTGAGCCAAAGTCAGGAAGCTTTCAGATGTTTCCCTTCTATTAAATCCACTCCTGACTTTGACTCAAAAAACCGCAGCAAAATCTGCAACAAAAAATGCTGCGTTTCCACAACATGGGGTCCTAGCCTAAAGAAATAAATCACAGTGCTCAAATCACAAGTTTTTGGTAACCCCCCCATCCCCAAAATAGAATTAAAAGTGATTGATAAGTAACAGGTACCTCATAACAGTTACAGGTACCTCATATTGAAATTTGGTATAACTGCAATCCTACTAACCCTAATGATACCATTAATTGTCATTTTTACTGCACAGTGAACACTGTAAAAGCAAACTCTGTAAAAGAGATGTAAATGGTTTTTTTTTATCATATTCTACCCCACAAAGATTCTTTTTAGAGTTTTCCAATAAATAGTATGGAGCATTAAATAGTGTCATTTGAAAATAGGATTAATTTAATAAAAAAACAAGGCCTCATATGGTTATGTCAATGGAAAGTAAAAAAAGTTCTTGGAAGGTAGAGAGGAAAAAATAGAAAATTAAAGCTAAGGCCTCAGCTACAGTGGGGAAAAAAAGTATTTAGTCAGCCACCAGTTGTGCAAGTTCTCCCACTTAAAAAGATGAGGCCGGCCTGTAATTGTCATCATAGGTAGACCTCAACTATGAGAGACAAAATGAGAAAACAAATCCAGAAAATCACATTGTCTGATTTTTAAAGAATTTATTTGCAAATTATGGTGGAAAATAAGTATTTCGTCAATAACAAAAGTTCATATCAATACTTTGTTATATATCCTTTGTTAGCAATGACAGAGGTCAAACGTTTTCTGTAAGTCTTCACAAGGTTGGCACACACTGTTGCTGGTATGTTGGCCCATTCCTCCATGCAGATCTCCTCTAGAGCAGTGATGTTTTGGGGCTGTCGCTGGGCAACACGCACTTTCAACTCCGTCCAAAGGTTTTCTATGGGGTTGAGATCTGGAGACTGGCTAGGCCACTCCAGGACCTTGAAATGCTTCTTACGAAGCCACTCCTTCATTGCCCTGGCAGTGTGCTTGGGATCATTGTCATGCTGAAAGTCTCAGCCACGTTTCATCTTCAATGCCCTTGCTGATGGAAGGAGGTTTGCACTCAAAATCTCACGATATTTGGCCCCATTCATTCTTTCATGTACGCGGATCAGTCGTCCAGATCCTTTTGCAGAGAAACAGCCCCAAAGCATGATGTTGCCACCCCCATGCTTCACAGTAGGTATGGTGTTCTTTGGATGTAACTCAGCATTCACTCTCCTCCAAACAGGAGGAGAAATGTTTCTACCAAACATTTCTACTTTAGTTTCATCTGACCATATGACATTCTCCCAATACTATTCTGGAGCATCCAAATGCTCTCTAGCAAACTTCAGGTGTAGTGTGTTACTGCCTTTGTTAAGTTAGTCCCAGTATTCTGCAGGTCATTCACTAGGTTCCCCCGTGTGGTTCTGGGATTTTTGCTCACCGTTCTTGTGATCATTTTGACCCCATGGGGTGAGATCTTGCGTGGAGCCCCTGATGGAGGGAGATTATCAGTGGTCTTGTATGTCTTCCATTTTCTAATTATTGCTCCCACAGTTGATTTCTTCACACCAAGCTGCTTGCCTATTGCAGATTCAGTCTTCCCAGCCTGGTGCAGGTCTACAATTTTGTTTCTGGTGTCCTTCCACAGCTCTTTGGTCTTCACCATAGTGGAGTTTGGAGTGTGACTGTTTGAGGTTGTGGACAGGTGTCTTTTATACTGATAACAATGTCAAACAGGAGCCATTACTACAGGTAATGAGTGGAGGACAAAGGAGCCTCTTAAAGAAGAAGTTACAGGTCTGTGAGAACCAGAAATCTTGCTTGTTTGTAGGTGACCAAATACTTATTTTCCACCATAATTTGCAAATACATTCTTAAAAAATCAGACAATGTGATTTTCTAGATTTGTTTTCTCATTTTGTCTCTCATAGTTGAGGTCTACCTATGATGACAATTACAGGCCTCTCTCATCTTTTTAAGTGGGAGAACTTGCACAATTGGTCGCTGACTAAATACATTTTTTCCCCACTGTATTTTTGTTGCAGATTTTGATAGGGGTTTTTGATCCAAAGCCAAGAATGGCTATGAAAGGAACGGGAAATATATAGGAAGCTCTTATATTTGTACCTTTTGCTTAATCCACTCCTGGCTTTTGCTCAAAAAAACGGAGCAAAATCTGCAACAAAAAGGAAGGAGTTAGGCCAGGGCCCCATGTGGCGTAAACACCGTGGTTTGCCTGCGGCAGAAACGCTGTGAAAAAAAAAATGCAACGTTTTACAATCACAGCAAAGTGGATGGGATTCTAGCGAATCCCATCCCCACTTTGTGTTAAAATACGCGCTGCGGACACGCTGTGATTTCCAAAACCGTTGCAGGTTTTGGAAATCACAGCATGTCAATTATACCTACGGAAACACCAGAGGTTTCCCTATAGGTATAATTGAAGC
This sequence comes from Leptodactylus fallax, assembly GCA_947044405.1. Taxonomy (NCBI): domain Eukaryota; kingdom Metazoa; phylum Chordata; class Amphibia; order Anura; family Leptodactylidae; genus Leptodactylus; species Leptodactylus fallax. The sequence continues at coordinate 8,347,623 of CAMRHE010000038.1, read as the reverse complement.
AGAAAGTCCGCAGAGGAAAACTCAAAAGTGCTGTGGGAAGAACCACAGTGCTTTTTTGCTGTGGGATTCCACATGGGGCCTTAGCCTACAATGGTGTCTAGCAGGTCAATAATGTCTCCCAAACCAATAACAATGCCATGTAGGGCCCTTTAATAGGATCAGATACATACATGTGGCAACAAACCAATGACGCAATGCAGAAATATCCATTTTTTATAGATATGCAGATCACCCAGTAAGTGCTTTGGGGCTGGGCCTGAAGCAACAGAAGTTGATATCTGTAGGGAATGGTTGCAACAGTCTATAAGACCATCTTGGATACTGTCACTTTTTAATAAAGTCCATAGTTCCAGGCCTTTTAGCAACATGTTTTTATCCCTTCATTTTAGCAATCTATGGTGTTGTCACTGTCTGGATCCCACCGATATAAATTTCTAAGATGCCTCTATAACATGTCAGAACAATATTTAAATTACAGTAACCCTGTAATATTCTTTAGACTGGTCTCTTGGGATAAATGGCATCACTTTGCTGCAAAGTAAGCATATTATCTCGACTTCCTTGCAAAGAGTCCAGCTTGAAACTGTACATATGTAAAGTCCCTGATTTACTCCCTAAAATTCTGTGCAGTTTAATTTCGCAATAAATCTTTACAGAGCTCCAAATTCCCAGCTTTCCTTTACACATTTATATTACTCTAGCTCCCTGCAGCTACCACTAGGGGAGTTATACTGCAAATGGATATATACAGCTACCATTTAAATCAATAAGAACTGTATAAATCCTATAAATCCTTATCCAACAAGATCCTCCAGCAGTTTTTTCTTCTATCCCCCTTCTCTGAGAAAAATTAAATAAATCTTAATCTTTAATAAATCATTCCTGCCTTCATGCCATTCCTAACATCCATCGTATCTATACAGCACTGTAAGTACTGAGTTACAGCAACGTGTCATATAGGTATAGAACTATGATGTCACAGACCCAGAGTCAGGAGTCAGGAGTTCAGTCCCCATCATCATTATAGCTGACACTTGCAGTTATGGTCAGGATTTGGTGATAACTGTTTCACCCCACCAGGGAGTCTTTAACCATAGGGCAAACTGCAGCATCCCAGAGGCTTCTGTTTTTAATGTTTGTGTCTGTGCCTCTGGGTTTTATGTTGGTACGTCCTGTTCTGTGTTAAGTGTTCTATGTCATTGTTATGTAGCTTTTCCCTCAGCATTTTTCCCCCTGCAGTGTTCAAAACCCAGACTTGGTTCAGCCCTGGCCTATCACAGGCCACTGGGCGGGGTTGTAGGGAGACCTTATCGGTTGGTCTCGTCAGTCTAGTGCATGCAGCTAACCAGAGAAGGTGTGTAAAGCCTTCCTGCCACAGCCTCTTGACTGAAGGCCAACAGTTGCTTTCGCGGCCCCAGGAGGGATATCATCAGCGCCAGGCTCATCTGAAGAAAGCCCAGAGCAAGGGAGAAGTGCTGTCAGGACTTTTGAACACTTTCGGTGCTGTGCCAGGAGGAGCAGGAGAGGACCCTGACAGGAGAACTATTTTCGGGCCTTGTCTCCAGGTAACCAGATCCCTGTCAGGTCTCCCTGTAACTCCATCCCCAGTGTACCTGGCTGGGAGAGGCATGAGAGGAGGAATAGTGGAAAACTATACTGCAGAGCCTGTATCATCCCTGGGCACCCTCCTAGAACCAAGGCTGGGGGTTGGACACTGTAGAACTACTACCCCCATTCGAAAGTTGCCGTTACCTTGATGTTCCTGTTGCCAAATAAAAGTCTGTTCTGGTTTACCTGCACTGCTGACTCCTGAGTCGTGCCTGCATCACCATCAGGGCCCTTCCAGCCAACACCACACCGGCTCAGGGAGAAGAGGTCCCCTCTCCAACTGGAAGTATCCCAGGGGAAAGAACTACTACCACCACCATCCGCCATCCGTAGTGCTGCAGGACCCCCTAGACTTTGTCCGGCTCAGGAGTGGAACTGGAGTGGTAGGTGAGTGTGCTCGGCCTAGTAGGTGGCACAGCATCCGCCACTACTACTCTCATCCTCCGGTCTCCTCCATCTGGGTTGCAGCAACTCATTTTTTGGTGTAGTCGACAGGATTAAGACTCCCGTGTCCTTACAACATCACAGACTACGGTGTCAAGATACTAAGAGAAACATCTACATCGGGTGAGCTGAAAAACCTTTATGAAAGACTTTTCCTGGTGGATTTACTGTGGACTCTGTTATATGTGCCTGGATTATTATTGCATGCCAGAGAACTTTCAGCCGTTACAGGACTATATACTGTGCTGTGACATCACCGATGCACATGAGCCCAGCCCACGAGGGGTTAACTCCAGCCTCAGACGGAGCTGCATCATTTAACCTCCGCAGAGGTTAACCGCTAGCCCGCCAAAACCAGTGCACAGGCGGGAAAGACTTACGTCAGAGGTGCATTAGCCAAGCTCCACCCTCCTATTCAAACAGGACGAATCCGCAGCCTCTGACATCAGCGGGACAGCCCCTCCTATAGGACAGCGTCACCGGAGCCTCATGGACGCCTCCATCTTGGGTGAGTCCAATACCAGACTTGTCCTATTCGTACTAGCACCGCCCACCAGCATCCATCACTAGTAAAGTGCCTGGAAAGTTCCAGAGAGTCCGCGTTAGTGAGAGACTGTATACTCACGTCCCCCATGCGTCCGATGTATTAACCCCGATCCTGATGCCTGGACCTGGGGAGAAGAGATGGACACTGAAGAGCTCATGGAAGAGATTCCTGTAGCTGCGGTGCTAGCTACCCCTGGGACTCCGGCTGGAGTCCCTGTTTCACCTGTTGCTGTCCCCCCACTTGCTGCTCCTGCTGCATCACCGCCTGCTGCCCTGAGCACCATCATCATCTCAGGGGGTGACCACATCTCTATTGGAGGTCACTCTACAACTCCTGCAGCTGCACAGCAAGTGGAGCCACTTGTCTACAAGTGCAGCATGAACCCATCCACCGTCACCGCCTTCTACAGGGCCATGGAGAAGAAAACCTTAGAGCTGCAATGCCTGTCCAGGTTGCCTGAGGCTGCACCACTGACAGAGAGGAGGAGTAGTGGAAAACTATACTGCAGAGCCTGTTTCATCCCTGGGCACCCTCCTAGAACCAAGGCTGGGGGTTGGACACTGTAGGACTACTACCCCCATTCGAAAGATGCTGTTGTCTTGTTGTTCCTGTTGCCAAATAAAAGGCTGTTCTGGTTTACCTGCACCGCTGACTCCTGAGTCGTGCCTGCATCACCATCAGGGCCCTTTTGACCAACACCACACCAGCTCAGAGAGGAGAGGTCCCCTCTCCAACTGGAAGTGCCCCGGGGGAAATAACTACTACCACCACCATCTGGTAGTGCTGCAGTACCCCCCTCGACTTTGTCCGGCCTAGGAGTGGGACTGGAGTGGTTGGTGAGTGTACTCGGCCTGCTAGGTGGCACAGCATCCACCACCACTACTCCCATCCTCCGGTCTCCTCCATCTGGGTTGCGGCAAAACTGTGCATCTGCACTGGGCTATATGGTTGTAGGGGTCCCCAAACAACCTGGATCAGGCAGGACAGTCCTGCATTTCAGTTGATGTCTTGTTTTTCCAGGTGGCAGGTCGTGATTTCAACTCTATCTATGTCCTTATCTGCAACTCACCTTCTGTTACCTCTTTTGGGCCATCCAGTGCTTTGTGTCTTCCTCCTCGTAGTGTCTGGTGCTCCTGCGCACCGTCATGCCGTCATGCGCCGGGGTCAACACTGAGGCCTGTGATTGGGCCTCAGTGGTGACATGGGCATGCCAAGCGTCATGGGGTACACATATACAGTATATAGTATATATAACCCATGCACACACACATATACAGTAAATACGTATCACACGCATACACACATACAATGTTGCACACATTTATATAAACTGCAAACACTTGCGCATATATACAAAAACATACAGAAACACATTTACCTTTTCGACAGACTAGATGGGATCTGTTTATGCCATGGGTTGGGGGGGGGACGAGCTCAGCACATGGCAGCACCTTTCCTCTGGGCAGTGCAGACACCTTCCCTTTTGTCACGACTGCAATGGTGGGTCAATAGCATTATGGGTTACAGCAGATGAACCTCTGCTGCTGCTTTTGGTGGGTAGGGGGGATTTAAGGAAGCACAGGGGATGTTTTTAAGGTAGCAGGTCTAGCAGCACATTTTGTTGCTGCAGAAAAGAGGACTGCTGCAATCCCACTGCCTTTGGTATACTGAAAATTGCTGCCTGAGGAGCACCCCCTATCAAGGACACCCCAAAACACCCACAGAAGGGAGTACCCCAGATGATCAGTTAACATCACTCAAGTATGACCCATCATCACTGTGTTGACCTAGGGCCTGTAAGAGGATTTGACGCCAAAGCCACTATTACCAGAGAAGCATGAATGGTTGCCATCTTGGGCCTCCTCCATCTGCACTGCTAGCTCCCAGAGTATTGCATTATTACTATTCTTCTTATTATTGTTAGTATTTGATGATTTTTAGGATTCTATAGTTTTTACATTTGTGCTTTGGTTGAATCTACAACTATTATGTTATTAGATAGATAGATAGACAGATAGATAGATGTAGTTGTAGCAAAGTTTAACATTATACTGATAACATGCTGCAGCGTAATATCTTGTCACAGAGTAACAATAGTCATTGAAATCCAAGTCAGACAGAATGTACAGTGCCTTGCGAAAGTATTCGGTCCCCTTGAACTTTTCAACCTTTTGCCACATTTCAGGCTTCAGACATAAGGATATAAAATTTTAATTTTTTGGTGAAGAATCAACAACAAATGGGACACAATTGTGAAGTGGAACGAAATTTGTTGGATATTTTAAACTTTTGTAAAAAATAAAAAACTGAAAAGTGGGGCGTGCCAAATTATTTGGCCCCCTTAAGTTAATACTTTGTAGCACCACTTTTTGCTGCGATTACAGCTGCAAGTCGCTTGGGGTATGTCTCTATCAGTTTTGCACATCGAGAGACTGAAATTCTTGCCCATTCTTCCTTGGAAAACAGCTCGAGCTCAGTGGGGTTGGATGGAGAGCGCTTGTGAACAGCAGTTTTCAGCTCTTTCCACAGATTCTCGACTGGATTCAGGTCTGGACTTTGACTTGGCCATTCTAACACCTGGATACGTTTATTTGTGAACCATTCCATTGTAGATTTTACTTTATGTTTGGGATCATTGTCTTGTTGGAAGATAAATCTCCGTCCCAGTCTCAGGTCTTTTGCAGAAATGGCTTTCTTCTTGCCACTCTTCCATAAAGGCCAGATTTGTGCAGTGTACGACTGATTGTTGTCCTATGGACAGACTCTCCCACCTCAGCTGTAGATCTCTGCAGTTCATCCAAAGTGATCATGGGTCTCTTGGCTGCATCTCTGATCTTCTCCTTGTTTGAGATGAAAGTTTAGAGGGAAGGCAGGGTCTTGGTAGATTTGCAGTGGTCTGATACTCCTTCCATTTCAATATGATCGCTTGCACAGTGCTCCTTGGGATGTTTAAAGTTTGGAAAATCTTTTTGTATCCAAATCCAGCTTTAAACTTCTCCATAACAGTATCACAGACCTGCCTGGTGTGTTCCTTGGTCTTCATGATGCTCTCTGCGCTTTAAACAGAACCCTGAGACTATCACAGAGCAGGTGCATTTATACGGAGACTTGATTACACACAGGTGGATTATATTTATCATCATCAGTCATTTAGGACAACATTGGATCATTCAGAGATCCTCACTGAACTTCTGGAGTGAGTTTGCTGCACTGAAAGTAAAGGGGCCGAATAATATTGCACGCCCCACTTTTCAGTTTTTTACTTTTTACAAAAGTTTAAAATAACCAATAAATTTCGTTCCACTTCACAATTGTGTCCCACTTGTTGATTCTTCACCGAAAAATTTTAATTTTATATCTTTATGTTTGAAGCCTGAAATGTGGCAAAAGGTTGAAATGTTCAACATAGAACAGAGAGAGGGAACAGAGAGAGAGATGTACATTATACATACACATATCACCTAAGTCTCACCTTATTTACTCAGTCGGCAACAAAAGTATGTAGTGGCTTAGTATAGCAGAATTGGTCTCCGTGTGGGTTTTCAGGTGTGGTTATATGTGTGAAATCTTTATGATTAAACAGTATACCACCAATTTCCTTTTTATACTTAAAGCGTGGAATGTGGTGAATTCAGTTCAATTGCACAGAAACCGTAAATCTATATACTCTGTTCTCCTATCATTTGTCAAAATTGTGGGTACAACTTGACCATGGCCTAAACTTTTCTCAATTGCACCAGATTTTTGTTGCATTTAGTTTTAGGTCCCTTGCACACGACCATGGGCTAGGTCAGTGTGCTTTCCAAGTTTTTCCCGGATAGCACACTGACCCATTCTTTTCTGTTGCCCCACGCACATGACTATGTATTCCACGGATCAGTGTGTGGGCTGACAGTCCGGGGTGCAAAACCTAGGACAGGTCCTATTCCTGTCTGGTTTTGTGGCCATTCTTCCATGGCCCCCATTCATTGAATGAATGGGGCCACGGAAAGACGACTGGTGCATGGGTGGCACATGGATGACGGTTGTGTGCAACGGGCCTTATACAAAATTTTTCCTGTTTGTCCGAAAAGGGGTGTGACTTCATGGAAAAGGGGCAAAATGTGCAATATTGCTCCAGATGAATGTTGGTATAAATTTAGATTAGACACTCTAAAGATGAACCAGATTTATCATAGAGCATCAGCCACTGTGATAAATCTGGCGCATTTTCAGACTTCCCAAATTTGCACTATCATAGCCTATAAACATATCCCTTGAGAATCAGTAACATAATAAATATATCAAGACGATCAAGAAATATATACTTTATTAATTCAATATAAAAAAAGCCAAACATTCATCCATAAAATCCTCTAAAAACAACAAATAGAACAAAAAGGAAGGAGGCGCAGCTCACAAATATTAAAGATCATAAAGATACATGTGTATAATCCCAAAACAGCTAAGAACTAATGAATATATATATGCTACAATGCCAAACTATATAAAGGCCATGTAGTTAAGGAGCAACAGACAGGCCTGATACATCACATAAAAAAGTATAACTCCAGATATAGCGCTATCCTCTACCCCCCTTCCACCTCAGTTCATCCCTGGTTGTATACTTCTTAATTATTTAAGGCGCATCAGCTATGTTTTATACAGATCCTGAATACTTACTGTATCATATTATATCTTATCGGCCACTTCTGTACTGTACCTCCATAAATCCTGTGCGTAGTCTGATCTTGCAGCTTATACCTTATCTCTTCATCCTTGTAATACTAGTATGAAATATGGTATAATATGCTATAATAATATATATCAATAAGGTTCACAATAGTTTACATTTGGTATCTGGAATTTGGGGCCTGAGCCCATGAAGCCACTACTACTGTATCAATGCCTATTAGGACGTGTCCCTGGGTCTGCAATCTACGGTCCAGTGACATCAGGTATATCAATCCCCACCACCAAGCACCATCTGTTTTTATAGTGAGTGCGTGACTGAATCCGTATGCTATCCGCATGATATCTTCTCTATATTTTTGTTTTTATTGCCCAATCAAAACACAACTGACTTGGCAAAAGTTTAGTTCATTAAATGAATCAATATTTTGTAAATTTACTGGAATATTGTAAGCAGAAGTATTAAAGATGACTTGTCACATCTCCTGATATACCTGTAGTAAATAAACATATTCCCTATGAAAAAAACAATTCTGAAGCATCTCTTATTATAAGTTCGCCGTATGCTGTTTCACTTCCTCCTAGAAATGTATGAATAAATTGACTGTGTTACCAAACTTCTTGTTAAGGATGTGCTATGATAGGACAGTGGGAGACTAAGCAGGAACACTTGCCAAACTTAAAATACTCAATTTGCAATTTATTCATCAAAACTCTCAGTTGGTTGTAGACCCTCTGTATTACCAAACCAGTTTGGCTTTGGGACACTTCATAATGTATTGACTAGGTGGCCTCCCTGGTCTTTTAACCCCTATATGTGGATTTGACCTTTGTTGGAGGTGGACTGCCAGCTTTACACATTTTGGTTTAGTCTCTCGGCTCTGCCTAGAGCCATGAGCCTCCAGTATTCAGCATCATTGGTCAGACAGCAGCAGGGTGGTCAGGTAAAGGCCAAAGGTCAGGACTATGTGTAGAAAGAAATGGAAAAAACAGCGCAGAGCGCTAATAGTGTAAAACCAAAGAATGATAGATATTAGGAACACTGATACAAATTGGTGGATTGTGATGAGCTCACAACAACTTAGTAGGCATGTAGAATCAAATCATCTTCATTGGGACCTTGTAAAGCAGCTGCTAGCCTCGGAACCATGGTGTGAAGCATGTGTGGAAGAATCCAGATGCAGTTAGAAAAGAGGAGGCAGATGAGCGCTGGTCCAGAATAAATGTAGTCTTTAATCCAATTGAATAAAACATACGACGCGTTTCTGGACAAGCCCTTGAAAAAGGGTTTGTCTCAAAACACGTCGTGTGTTTTATTTAATTGGATTAAAGACTACATTTATTCTGGACCAGCACTCATCTGCCTCCTCTTTTCTACCTGCATCTGAAAGGTCAGGACTAGTCATGGGTGAACCTTGCAAGATTAGTTTTGTAAATATTCGTGAGATTCTCTGGGAAGATTTATTCCAGTGGTATTATTATACTCTGGAGTCTCTTTAGGCCCCACAGTATAATAACTGGAGGACAGGGAGGGTGCATAAAAATAAAAAAAAAACTATTTATACGTCTTCTTCCCTTATTCTTCTTCTTCCCTAGGCATCTTCCATGTTTTTCTCTCTCCCTGACATCTTTGGCCCTAGACACAGCATCAAAGCATCATGACATTGACATCTTTCATGTGACCGCTGAAGCACAATTACAGGCCTCACCTGTGACCTAGGCCCAAAGATGAGGATGCATGGGTAAAAAAATGGACACCACAGTGGAGCCCAAGTTAAAGTTAAAATATTTCTATTTTACTTTTACATATCCTTCAAAGATTCTGAAGAAACCCCACAGTATAATAATTGTTTGTGAACGGCAAACACCAAAAATTTCAGGTTTGGCCAAACCCCAAATTTTTGGAAAATTTATAAAAAAAAAGCTGGTTTGTTACAAATTGGTTCGCTCATCTCTGGTCAGGACTGGCAGCACAATTTTGAGGTCAGGAACAAGCCAACATCATGTCAGGAGAGGTGAATGATCCTTTTTACATATAAGCATAATTCCCTAATTGTATAGCATAAAAACCATAACTGTAGTTAATCCTTAATTCACTGAAAAACAGAGAAATGTAATAAAAAAAAAGATAAAATATGCATGTACTCTAAGAAATGGGTCATGTCACAATGGCTATAGTGATACTAGTTTAAGTAGATTAACCAAAATAGGATACCAGATCTCATCCTAATAAAACATGTATTATGCCCGTAGGAAACCTAAAACATAAATCCAACCTATAACTGTTCCCACAAAATAAGTAAACTCAATAAAGAACAATGTCTATATTTAGCAAAATTAATATAAACTTTATTAATGAAGCAAATATACTAACATTAAAAAAAAATCTCCATGAAAAATAACCTCATCCAGCAGTGTGACATAGGGCACGGCTGAAAATTCATAATACATCTAATATAATCCTTATTCCAAAATATACAATACTCACTAAGAACTACAGTCATGGCCAAAAGTTTTGAGAATGATACAAATATTAATTTTTACAAAGTCTACTGCTTCAGTTTTTCTAATGGCAATTTGCATATACTCCAGAATGTTATAAAGAGTGATCAGCTTAACAGCAATTACTTGCAAAGTCAATATTTGCCTAGAAAATGAACTTTATCCCCCAAAACACATTTCAACATCATTGCAGCCCTGCCTTAAAAGGACCACCTAACATTGTTTCAGTGATTGCTCCATTAACACAGGTGTGGGTGTTGATGAGGACAGGGCTGGAGATCAGTCTGTCATGATTAAGTAAGAATGACACCACTGGACAAAGGAGGCCGGTGCTTGCCATCATTGTTTCTCTTCTGTTAACCATGGTTATCTCTAAAGAAACACGTGCAGTCATCATTGCACTGCACAAAAATGGCCTAACTGGGAAGAGTATTGCAGCTAGAAAGATTGCACCTCAGTCAACAATCTATCGCATCATCAAGAACTTCAAGGAGAGAGGTTCCATTGGTGCCAAAAAGGCTCCAGGGCGCCCAAGAAAGGCCAGCAAGCTGCAGGACCGTCTCTTAAAAGTGTTTCAGCTGCGGGATCGGGCTACCAGCAGTGCAGAGCTTGCTGAGGAATGGCAGCAGGCAGGTGTGAGTGCATCTGCACGCACTGTGAGGCGGAGACTCTTGGAGCAAGGCCTGGTCTCAAGGAGGGCAGCAAAGAAGCCACTTCTCTCCAGAAAAAACATCAGGGACAGACTAATATTCTGCAAAAGGTACAGGGAGCGGACTGCTGAGGACTGGGGTAAAGTCATTTTCTCTGATGAATCCCCTTTTCGATTGTTTGGAACATCTGGAAAACAGCTTATTCGGAGAAGAAGAGGTGAGCGCTACCACTAGTCTTGTCTCATGCCAACTGTAAAGCATCCTGAAACCATTCATGTGTGGGGTTGCTTCTCAGCCAAGGGAATCGGCTCTCTCACAGTCTTGCCTAAAAACACAGCCATGAATAAAGAATGGTACCAGAATGTCCTCCAAGAGCAACTTCTCCCAACCGTCCAAGAGCAGTTTGGCGCTCAACAATGCCTTTTCCAGCATGATGGAGCACCTTGCCATAAAGCAAAGGTGATAACTAAATGGCTCAGGGAACAAAACATAGAGATTTTGGGTCCATGGCCTGGAAACTCCCCAGATCTTAATCCCATTGAGAACTTGTGGTCAATCATCAAGAGACGGGTGGACAAACAAAAACCAACAAATTCAGACAAAATTAAAGCATTGATTCTGCAAGAATGGACTGTTATCAGTCAGGATTTGGTCCAGAAGTTGATTGAGAGCATGCCAGGGAGAATTGCAGAGGTCCTGAAGAAGAAGGGTCAACACTGCAAATATTGACTTGCTGCATTAACTCATTCTAACTGTCAATATAAGCTTCTGTTACTCATAATATGAATGCAATTATATTTCTGTATGTGATAAAAACATCTGACAAACACACATAAAAACCAGAGGGCAGCAGATCATGTGAAAATATAATATTTGTGTCATTCTCAAAACTTTTGGCCATGACTGTACACAAATCCAAAAGTGAAACCACAGAATAAATATAATGAATACTCCACCAAAAACCAAAATTACCCACCAACAGTCATAGTATACATCTTCACACTATCCAACGCCCCTACTTTAAAAAGTAGTTAGCAAACATTAAGACAGGAAGACAATTAATAGATTTACCAACTACAGATTTTGGTCATGCCCATATGTTCAGATATGTGTGGCATGAGATGACCAACTTTTCAAAACAACATGTTTTTGTGATACTCTATCAAGAGATGTCTATCCTATATGTGTCTATGTGCCGCCATCTAGTGGTTTTATTGTGAATTGCATCCTGCCAAGGATTTTGCTAGCACGTTGCAGTAATGTATTGAATTTATTTTGGAAGAGTGAAGAAATCAGGCGATACCTTTTAGAGGCTAACTGAGTATATTTATAAGTAAGCCTTCAGGAGTACTAGCTCCCTTCATCAGACATGGCAGTTCCTACCAAATTCAAGTGAAAGTAAGGGTGAACACTTCTGCACTGCAGATGTTAACAGCCAATCTAAACTCTTGAAAATGTGATTTCTTTAATTGTAGTCTCACAGGAAGTTCGTCACAGGTCATTTTACGAATCTTCATAAAAAAAAAATTTCAGCCAATGATCCACCATTTTACACCCCTGACTAAATTCATCCAGCAGTGATATGCAGTCCTGAAAAGGATCTTCATGATACTGTTGAATAGAACTGCATATGGAGATAATCTGGGTGGCTGGTTTAATATTTTTAAACCAGGTGCCTTTCTGTAATTGAATAATTCAAGAGCATGTATTTCTACTTTTACATAACTAGATTATTAACGCAAATTGTAACAATTAGCCAGCTGTTGTGCTCAACTGGCTCTCAGTGCCTGTGTTTGAGATCCTGCTCCGTGCAGTGTCCCTGGGGGCATATTGCCTGCTTTCTTCATGCCCACTCTGCCCTCCTTTGCTAGACATGTGTGTATCTCATTTCTAGATGTAAATGTCCAGCACGCAGGCAATCCTGGTACACTGGCCAACTAATTCTTCAGTCTTCTGCTATATATTCCAGCTGGAACACCACTCAGGTTGTGTGGCCCTTTGCAAAGGTATGCTAACAAATTATTTTGATGTGGTCATTCTTACACCTACCTGCCTTGACCTATACATGTTCACTTACCTATCCGGATTTGCTTGGTCAACAACCATTTTTTCTGAGGTCCCAGGGTACTGCTTGTCATCCGGCAGCAGTCACCCTCAAAGACTACTAAGAGCACAGTGGTTACACTGATGCGTCTTTCCTTACTTTTCCTCTTGGATCAACATATTCGAAGATGGGTGGTATGGGAACGCCAGTTGTAAAAAAAACCACAATACTTTGTCATGAGTTATCTAACCTATATCTATTTGTCTACATAGGTTTACCCCATGGTTGGGATGTGAGTGGCAGCCTGTCCAGGGTTTTCTAGCCAGTTGCGATATGGTATTCAATTTGTTTCACAATGCTTAACCAAAGGTAAAGGTTGACACATCTGTATTTAGTGGGCTTACATTGTTTGTGATATATTTTTGGAATGGTATTCTGGTGGGACAGTATCCAGAATAGTAATCTGACAACTGCTCTCTGTATCTCAATCTACTTACTTATACTAAATCCAGTTATCTAGTGCCAGAATGTGAAATGGTAATGCACACGGTGAACCTGACACTAAGATAGACTTATGCTTAAGACTAAGTTTAGCCAGCCATTTGGAGGCTGTTCCTACTATTTTCACAAAGTAAAATAAAAGTCCCCAAATCTTTATAGCTTGTAATCCGTTTTAAAATATGGCAGGTGATGTTGGGCCATACTGGATATCAAAATGGATGAAGCCTATTAAAAATACATTATGAACCTGTTACTTGAATCTTACATAGTGCCACCTTCAGATATAGTTTCACATCCTAGGTGCAACTGTGTCACACTAGTATTTAGAGCTACCACCAGCCTAGCTGGTTATATACAGAACTCAAAAGAGCCAAATGGGGACTGAGCTACTGAGTGAGGAACATCAATGAATGTGACATGGCTTCTTATTTTTCCTATTATGGTGCATTTCTTCACATTCCACTTAGGCTTTTTGGGCTATTTTCTTCCATTTAAAATAGTGCTTTCCATTTTTTGTATCCTCCATTTCTAAATTGGTGGTTCATTGGTGTGCTATGTTGAAAAATGTAAACTTTTCTTTATTCTGCAGATATCTGGTCCACTGCTGCTCCACATGAGGAGTGAACCAGAGGACAAGACTCTCAATGCTTTCTTATAAGAACCTCCATCTGACTTCTTTACAAATGCTATCAGAGAAGAGGTCATGTGGGCAGTGGTAAATCTGATATCTGCAGGATACAGTAATGTGTATTTTTTTTCACACACCACTGAACCACCAATTTAGAAATTGAGGAGCCTATAAAAACAGGGATTGTATCTTTAAGGCAAAGAAATATTCAGGACCTGACTGTCATCTTTCAATACAACCCAGTCCTTGAACATTTATAGATAACAAACATTTACTCCTGCTTACATAAATGGAGAAACATTGCTGGGCGCCGCCATCTTGTGAGTAGTCAAAACCACCAATTGGCAAAGTGTCATCATGGGAAGGAGCTTCCACCAAGTGCAGCGGCTGGGCACTACCCATAAACCTTTAGAAGACATTTACTACCCACTAGAAAGCACATACAGCGCCTGACTGGTACGCTGACCAAATTATTGAACCAGGGATGGATCCTGGAAGAACATGGTACCAAGAAGATGAAAAAGAGCTCTGTACTGAGAAATGATAACTTGAAGCCCACCATTTTTGTCACGTCCACCACCCTGGTGAGCATCATGTGTAGCATCTCCGTTAACTGTGGAGCTAGTCTATCCAGCAGAGACAGTTTTTGCCCTGGAAGCTGCCCCCAGATGAGCAGCGGCAGTGCCACAACAAACATGGACTGCCTCTACCCAAACTGAAAAAGAAATTGAACTGAAGCCAAGTTGGATTCATCCTTTGGTTAAAAGGCCCAGTAATGCACTGCGTTTGCCTCTTGTTCGGACTAAAGGTTCCTTTCCCCATATTTACTCATAAGTGCTGAAATTTTGGACACTTCCCCAGTTGTACCTCCTCTTGCTAAAAAGCGAGACTACCCCTAAGTGCTTTATATTCCCGCACTTTGACACTTAGACTGAGGCCCCATGTTGCGGAAATGCAGTTTTTTTTGTTGCAGATTTTGCTGCAGTTTTTTGAGCCAAAGCCAAGAATGGCTACAATAGGAATGAGAAATATATAGAAAGTTTTTATACTTCTACCTTCTGCTAAATCCACTCCTGGGTTTGGCTGTGCAGAGTTAAAGTTTTATGACAGTGTCAAGTTAAATTTTTTTGTCACAGTGATTTTACAGAGGGAAATACTGCTGAATTTTGATGCATATGGATCCAAAATATGGACATCAGTTTTGTTGAAAATTGGAAGTATTTATTCTTCTAATTCTTTACTTCGTTATGTTTAAAAGGCTGTCTCAACAAATATTAATTTGCTATGTTAGATCACACAAACAAGTTTTCAACTGAAATCATTAAAAAAAATAGCGCTCCTATGTCTAGAGATGGCTGATACATATTTGCCTGGACACCCCCTGGTGTTCTTTTGATTCCCTTTCAGAATGACCACCCAGAGTATGCAGTGCCAGTGAGAAGATGTTGCTTCTACTATGCTGATTCTTATTGGCTGGCCTACACAAATCAAAGGAATCACTGTGCTGCCAATGTATAGGCTTTGAGACTGAGGAACTGAGCATGTGCGACCACCAGTACTGGACACACTAGATGGACATTCTCATAGAAAATCAAAAGAACACCAGGGGAAACCATAACAAGTATATAACAACAATATCTAGATACAAGAACATATTTCTACTCCAAATAAAACGTTTTCTGTTGTCTGTGATCTAAAAAATATAAATTAATATTTTTATGTGGGGCAACCCCTCTAATATCTATAGATTGTGATGTATTTTAAGTCATCTGCTTAATTGAAAGTTTTGTTTAAAACATAGATTCAATTCTTCAAATTTAGTATTTCAATATTATTAAAAATTTCAAATATTCAAATCATGCTCATGATATTTAGTACTAGAAGAATGGAATCATTTTAATCGTTACCCTTGGCCAGATTTTCAAAACTACAATTTTTTTTAATTGCCCTTTTGAAAATGTGAAAAGAAAATTTTCATTTATTTTATAGGAAAGTTTCAATTCTGTAAATAATTTAGCAAGTAGCAGCTTCTGGAAAATATTTAACTGTCTATATATAGTAGTTAGCAAGTAGTGAACATAAGACTGTGACTGCAGCATGGTAGCATTAAAATACTCTGTTCTTCTGCTACCTTGACTGGTGTAAAGTTGGTTCCCAAGGTAAAAACTAAGTGGTCTGCTGGCATATGGTGCAGCCTCCATTTGAGTGCTAAAAGCTGGATACTGTTTTGGAGAAACAGATGTTGTCGAGTACAGCAATGCTCTACTGAGCCTGTCTAACAGCTGGGAATCCTTCGTGACCCATATAGCTCGAAATAAACATGGCTGTGGCTTGGCAAAAATCTAAGAAAGCACATTTTCATTTGTTAAGAGCTTATCAAAATGAAGAATAAATGTTTTTAGCCATAAACTGATTTTAGTCACAAGAGTAAACCTTCCAGCAGTTTATGTGATGGCCTGATATTATTACGAGCACCCACTGCCAGATGAAGGCTGCCGTTGCATTGACAGATAGAGTAGATGGAAAATAAACATCTGCCCCAATCACGAGTGAAGACCAAAGACAAGGTTGACGAATATTGTCTGGCACGATTTCCTTTGCAGGAAAACATACAACAACTACAGAACCAAAACTACTGGCATCGTCTGGTCCTTATGTGGTTACTTATGTGGTTACTGACCATGAAGAGAGATGATTAGTATGTGCTCTCAAAGGAGGAGTGGTGCAGATGCTCAGAATGATATCATTCCAACTTACTAGCTAGGCTTTAAAACAGCAGCACCATGCTATTTGCAAATCGGTCTGAGATTGTTTTTCATGGTTCAACAACCTTTAGAACTAAAAACTTTCTTGCCCTTCCATCGAGAGTCAAACTGACTATTTCCTGTTTTATTGTTAAAAAAGACTACACTGACTCTGTGAGTGTTCGGTTTACCACATTTATTTAAAAAGTTCAATAAACCACAGATTCACAGCTGAAAAACAAAAGTAAAACTGATACCAATTAAAAACATGTATTTGCCACTCGTTGAATAGCATGTAGTAAAGATGTGGCATCGCATAAAAATTTCACAAGCAAAGGTAACAGACAGAGGTGTAACTTGAAGCTCTTGGACCCCAATGCACAATGTATAAAGGGGCACCCACTTACCATGTGCTAGCTATAAGACTGGTGTCTTCTTAAGTTGTAGAGAGGACTTTGGGCCCCCTGAGGCTCCAGTATCCAGTATTGATTGCTATCGCTGAAATCCCTGGCAACAGAGCTAATTTTGCCAACGCAACAAAGTTCGGCATTTGGCTACAAAGTTTTAGAGGTTCACCTCATGTGATTCATTTATCAGGTATTTCTGACACTTTTTCTAAATACAACCCCAATTCCCAAAAAGTTGGGACGCTGTGTAAAATGTAAAGAAAACAAAAATCTAATGATTTGGAAAACTCATCTAACTATATTTTATTCACAATAGAACATAGAACCTATGTCAGAAGTTGAAAGTTAGAAATTCTCCATTCCATTTGAAAAATTAACTCATTTAGATATTAATGGAAGCAACACATTTCAAAAAAGTTGGGACAGGGTTAACAAAAGGCTGGAAAAGTAATTGTACTACCGAAAAACAACTGGAGGGTCAATTTTCAACTAAGCCACGTGACTATGTTTAAAATGGGCATGTTAGAGAGGCAGGGTCTCTCAGAAGCAAAGATGGTCAGAGGTTCATCAATCTGTAAAAAACCGTGTCTAAAAATTGTAGAACAATTTCAGAAAAATGTTCCTCAACGTAAAATTGCAAACAGTTTGAATATCCCACTATCTACAGTACCTAATATCATCAAAAGATTCAGAGAATCTGAAGAAATCTGTGTGCACAAGGGACAAGGCTGACATGGGTTCAGAAATAGTAATCATTGTCTGTTAACACACATCACCATGCAATCCACAAATGCAAGTTAAAGCTGTATCATGTAAAGAAGAAGCCATGTATTAGCACAAGGTAGAAACACTACCATCATCTCTAGGCCAAAGGTAATTTAAAATGGACAACTGGAAAGGAAAAATGGAAAACTGTTCTGTAGTCAGAAGAATCAAAATTTTAAATTCTATATGGAAACCATGAACACCGTGTTCTGTGGACTCAAGAGGATAGGAACCATCCAGCTTGTTACCAGTGCTTAGTTCAAAAGTCTGTATCTCTGATGGTATGATGTTACATTAGTGCCTATGGCATGGGTAAATAAACATCTTGAAAGGCAGAATCAATGCTGAGCAGTGTATATTGATTTAGAACAACATATGTTCCAATTCCAGACAAGTTCTTTCAGGGAAGACTCTGAATATTTCAGCAAGACAATGCTAAATCACATATCTATCACAACAGCATGGCTTCACAGAAGACTAGTCCAGTTGCTAAACTGACCTGCCTGCTGTCCAGAAGTAGCAGAGGTATTAACATAATGAAACAAACTTGAAGGCCACAGGTCACATAGGCACTAATATAAAGGAAGCCAGGAGGCCACAGGTAGCAAAGGTGCATATTTTGCAGAAGCCTGTAGGTCACAGGTAGCAGAAGTACATATATAACTGAAACCGATAGGCTAAAGAATGAGACATGTATGCACACAGAAAGACTGGGATTGGCAGAAGGAAGCGTAGCAGTGAGCACACTAATTCTTAAAGTGTAAATCCCATATTTTTTTATTCTGTTGTGTCAGGAGTTGTTTGGTGAACATTTTTGTAATATAATTAATTGAACTAACTTCCTTTTAATAGAAACAGGCTCTAAAATGCTTCCTAGTAAACCTCTAACTGAGCAGTTACCAGAAATATCAGTGCACATTTGTATTGCCAGTATGTAGAGCTAAAGGGGGATAGTCATTTCAAATAGCTGTATCTCTGGTTCTTGTATCACAGTATTAAGGTGGGTTCACAATACAGTTGTTAATGTCTGTTGCTTTCATCTGTCATAGGATGACAGCCATGGACATTAACTGTAGCAGAGTAACAGACACAGATAGAGCTCCCTCCATCTGTGTGTGTTCCCATTGACACTAATGTACACAACATGATGGATGCTTGCTTCCGTACTGTTTGTTTACTCCTGCATGCACATTTTTTTTCCTCCTCAGAAAAGTAAAAAACATAATGAAAGGAAGCTTCTGTCATGTTTTTTACATTGTGATGAATGCAGACAGACACCCAACAGAGAGTACTCCATCTGCATCTGTCATTTAATGTCCGTTGTTCTCATCCTGTGACAGATAAGAGCACCAGACATTAACAATGGTAGTGTAAATCCACCCTTAGCTATAAAATAACCTGAAATATCACTAGTTAAAAACAGTCGGGAATTTGAGCTTTATATGCAGCAGTTCATGCTGGATATAAAAATCACATTCCTGACTAAGTTGTATAAAACCAGAGATACAGCCATTTGAAGTGACCATCCCCCTTTAGCAAATGCTACAGCTCTATACTACATTGAGTACAGTGTACTGACATTACTAGCGAGAACCTTTCAGTCTGTTTTCTATTAAAAGGAAGTTAGATAGATTAATTAAATATATTTAAATGTTCACTAACACAGTAGAAAAAAGAAAATAATAGGAGTTACACTTTAAAGAATCAGGGGCACTCACAGGCGAATCAAGGCCTGTAGGTCTGCTGGGGAAGATAGTAGGCTGGCCAGCATAGAGCACAGAGACACTTATTTTCTTCTGCAGCTACCTTTCAGGCTAGGGTTAAATATGTTAGCCTAGTTAAATCACTTTCTATGTCTTTATCAATAGATCTATGATAAAATTGTGAGAGAAACCTAAAACCCCTTTGTCTTATTCATGTACTAATATACTACTGCTTTGATAGTAAAAAGAGAAATCAAAAACCCCCACATACAGTAATTTCCCCATTTGTATAATGGCTGCCTGTATGTAGTGTTCCAAAATAGGAGAATAGTGAAAGGGTTATTTAGTATTTTGTTGTGGTAAGAGCTATATTAGAAGGTTTTCTGTCGAATTTGCACTTTATCTTGACATGTTACTAATGTTGGTCATTTATTCATGCTAATGCATCTTTAATGGTGAGACTGTACCACTGTGGTTGGAACAGGACGGAGAACCTCTCCTCAAATTTAGTACAGTGCAGAAGGAGACTGGGGTAGTCTAGGTGGTTTTTCCTTATCCCTGGCTCCTAGTGAGAGAGTCAGTGAGTCAGTTAAGCAGGAGATGATCTTATATTGGGCTCTGCTCACTTGGATATGTGCGTGGTTAGTCTGTGAAGAGAGAGGACTAGGTCTTTTTTAAGCTTCTAGCCTAGTCTAGCACTCTTCCTTATACCTACCTTGCAGCCTTGGTATTATAGGTAGTTTTGGGGACTTCGGAGACAAAGAACACTTTAGGAAAAGTAAAAGAGAGACTGAAGGACAGAAACCAAAAGCTGCTAACCCTTAAGAGGACCACCTTCCCCAAGCATATTTAACTGTCACCACCATGCTACAGAGCACATTACAGTAATAAACAACCTATCTTTGTCACCTTTGGGGAAATGAAGAAAAACAATTTTGATACTGTACTGTATGTTATGCAAATGAGGCAGTTGGTGCACTGGGGGTGGACTTTCAGCTCCAGGATCAAGGCTCTGGCTTTTTAAGTAGGATGGGTGATGTCATAGCAGTGGGAAGATCAATTCCCACTGCATGCTGCAAAGGGTGGCATCGGCAGGCGATGGTATGGGTCAGAGTCTCAAAAGTATTATTTCAGGAGTTAAAGGAATATCAAGTGCCTCATTTGCATAACACTTCAAAGTTCTTTTTCTGCAAATCTTCAAAAATCACATACATAACAAAGGAATAATGTTTATCACTGTAATGTGCTATTTAACATGGTGGTGGCAGTTGAATATTCTTGGAATAAGTGGTAGATTCCATAAGAAAATTTGCCTCCATGGTTGGACGAGTTTTTGCAGATGTTGCCTTACTGTCTACAGTAAAAAAAACTGCAAGTTATTTTTTTTTAAGTTACCACTGTCTCCTGACTGCTTTCATCCTACCCCACACCACCAATGGCCCCCCATCCACTATCAGCTGGGAGACATCACCACTGCCACTATCATCCATGCTGCATCAGCCCTGAGAAGTGAATACCAACCCAACCACCTTGACTAAAGCATGGCAAAGGCCTCCTATCCACTCCACGCACTCCATGTCTATTATTGTATGTTTTTAGGGTTCTTATACATTGATTATGTGCATCTTATATATGCAAGTGTTTTTGAGTATATATTTTCAATTTACTTGCATTCTGCATTGGTGTAGGTTCACCAATGCATTCTGCATTGGTGAACCTACAGGTCTCTGCAATTCATGACAGTCTGTACTTTTCAATGCATGAGATACATGTATTTGACATGTCACATGAGTTACAGGTTACAGACCACCGATGTAGATATACAGTGTACTCTCCTTTTATGTGATCCTACATTTGTGAATGTTTAGAAAGTTGTAGCCACCACTAGAATTTTATACACTTTCTGTATACACATATATAACCATGCAGCATTCCGAGACATCAGTGTAAACATGTCCATAGTTTTTCCAGAATAAAGTGCTTGTATACTTCATTTGTACATCAAAATCTCAGTTCTAGGAAAGTTGATTAAAACACACACTTTTCTGACATTAGAACTGCTCAAAAACTCAAATAAGATCTCATGTTTGTAAAGAACGTCTATTGCCAGCTATTCACAACTTGAATGCTTTTTAAAAGTATACAACTTTTTTTTTAAAGTACGTTGTTTAAGCATTGCTGCCTAGTGGCCATGGCTGGTACTACTTCTGATTTAGCTTTGTTTTTGATAAAGAACTTTAAAACCTACATGTTTTTATTTCAAATATTTTTATAAGAAAATGAACGCTATTTTTTGGTGCATGCTCGATGCTCCATGTCTGTAGTTTATACATAACATATGACACAATTTAACATTAAATTTGTTGTTTCTAAAATGCTGTGTAATCCTTCTATTTAGATGCTTAGATATATTTATGTACTTGTTAGTTAAAATGTTGTGGCTTTCAGGCTTGAGGCAACTGTTGAGGAAAGTACATGGAAAAAATATTAATTCACTTCGGAGTATTTTACTGAGCGAGATTTAGTATTTGCCGAAAAATGAAAATGTGTGAATGAATAATTCATTTATAAAGTTCCATCAGATGGGATTAACATGTCTAAATTAAGCCCAAAGCAGACATTTTAGTCCTGGGCATGATATGCTGGTCCACAACAAGGAGACAGTTGGTTATGGCTTCTAGTTCTCAATATTTTAATGTTTTACCTGATTTACCAGTGCTGCCAAACATAGTGCCATGTTTAATGCTAGCAATAAGTATAGTGAAGTTATGATATTTTTTAATATTAGGCTATTAGGGAGCAGATCTGATATGTAACATTGATATTTTTCAATATTAGGAATGGATTTTGGCCCATAAGGAAAATGCCTTTTTTTGACACAGTATGTGGGATTTTCTTAATATTTGGGGTTCATTTTTTTCTCCCAAAATGCCGCATGCTCTAGGTATGGCATTTCAGTATTTTGGTATTATTTATTAGTCTTAGGTTCTTAGTTCTAGGATTTCAAAATTTCCAAAAAAATAAAACAAACATGTACAAAAATGTCAAAAAAAAGAAAAATGCCAAAGCTTGTAATAAACACCATTAAAACTTGATACAAAAGGGAAACATTTATCAAAGGCTTTGGTGTCGAAAAGTCTCTGACTCTTTATGGCTCCAACCATTTTTTGCACAAAAAAATTGTGATTTTTTTTTTTTTTTTCTCTTTTACATTTTTCTTGCCACTTTATCAAAAATGACAAGAAAAGAAGGAAGGGTTAAGTTATAGTAAACCTGACAGATTTATTGAAATTTTTATCAGAAGCTTGTATAAATTAAAGTAACTCATAACTAATTTCATTTTGTGGCACATAAATGCGGCAAATTTATTATGTACAGTATGTTACCTTACCCCAACACAGTTCAGAAGAAGGAAGGAACAAGGACATCCAAACACTTTCAGAAATAATTCATTTCATCAACATTACCGCGAACAAGCCGATGGCAGAAGGTTTCATTCTCTTACCACTGATACATCAAACACTTCACGATTACTGAGAACCCTTTGATCAATTTTCTGTTAGCTAAAGTTTAAAGAACTAGTTTTGATATTAGCGACCCTTTGATATTGTCAACACTAGAGAAGGGCGAACATCCCAGGGTTAGTTTCGTTTTGGGTTTGGGTGGCTCGGTCCCTGATCCCTGGTCCTGGTCCCTGATTGGTTTTGGGTCCAAAAAGATCGGATAGAACCGGAAGTGAAATTATTATAGTCTTGTGTCTCTTCAGATCTCAGAGTATAATAGTCGGGGGACCAGTTTAGGTGGAAAAATAAAAAAAAACCATTTATACTCACCTTTCCTCATCTCTTTTGGGCCTCCTCATCACGGCATCTGGCTCTCTCTAGGTCTCCTGGATGACATTATGCACTGTGGCCCAATCACAGGCCTCAATGGTCACCCCAGATACATGACATCACCAGGAGAGCACCAGACACCTTGAGGAAGGCCAAAAAAGTTGAGGGAAGGTGAGTATAAATGTTTTTCAATTTTTTTTAACACTCTTGGGCCTCCACCTATTATACTCATCTATTATACTCTGCAGTCTGAAGAGACACCAGAGAATAATAATTCACTGCAATGCATGTCGCAATTTTAGTTTGTCAGAGACAAATCGAACAATTTGGGATATTCGGGTCAAATCAGGCTTGTGCCAAAGCAGTTTGCCCATCTGCGAAGGGTTCACAATCTAAAGTCTTTGGAGTGTGGGAGGAAACCAATGCAAATACAGCAAGAATATACAAACTCCATGCTGATGTAGTCCTTGGCTGGATTCAAACCCAGGACTCCAAAGCTGCAAGACAACAGTGCTAACCATGTAACCATATTCCATGAAAGTGAGTCTAGGAACACTAAGCAATTACAGCTTCCACAAAGGTACCAGATGGAGGTCATAATGCTCATTATGAACATTCAAGTCCATCTTCATGTCTGATTCAAGTTAACAACCACCCCAAAGATATAATTTGGTAAAATACTTAACTTCTTAAATTGGCAAATATAACGTGGAAGGGGATATTGGTTCTTCATCCCAATGTCATTTAACTTCCGATCTCTAAGAATGCAACTCTTTTGGCCGCGATATTAAATTCACTACTCTTGTGGAAGAGGACCTAATAAATCCCTTATGTACTGATCACCACTGACAATGGAAGAGAGTAATATTGGTTATCTTGTTATGAAGGCACATGCTAAGGGGTGGGATATATAAGGCAGAATGTGAATGGTCAGTTCTTGAAATTGATGTGTTGGAATCAGAAAGATGGGCAAGAAGTTTTGACAAGGATCAAATTGTAATGGCTGAGTCAAGGCATCTCTAAAATGGAGGGTCATGTAGAGTGTTCTCAAAATACAGTGATGGGGACCTACCAAAAGTAGTCCAAGGATGGTCCACTTGTGAACCAGTGTGACATGAAGGCCAGCCATTTTAGTCCAGTCCCATACAAGAGCTACTATAGTACAAATTGCTGAAAAAATTAATACTGGTATAATGGAAATGTGCATCACAGTTTGTTGTGTATGGGGCTGCATAGCCACTGGCTAGTGTTTTGTCACAGAAAAAGAGAGAAAATATTTAAAAATTACCTGTAGCACTTTGGTACATTTCGAGCATTACATCAAAAGTAAAGTTTGCAAGCAAGGTCTAGGGATGCTAAATTTAGAGACAATGTCTGAATTGTGTAAGATTTTAATGACTCATTACATAGGAAAATTCATATTCACTAATTGTAATCCAATAATCTTAGTCAACCATTAACATTCCTTGGATCCTGGAAACATTCCTAATTATTAGTAATTTATTAGGTGCTGGTTCTGTGGACTATGACATACAAAAGATGAATAGAATTAGATCTCATTCAGTGATTGTCCCTGCTGCAACCCTACAAAACCAGTGTACTTAGCTTAAAGGGATATTCCCATCTCCAGGTTGATATTTAAAGTTGTAGCTTAAGCTAACTGAAATGTTATACCCCATACATTGCTTTATCTATCTTGCTCCATTAACCACATAATATTCATTAAGTCTTCTCAGTGTTTACAGATCATTCCCTAGGTTATAGACCAGCTGTCGTTATCTAGTTCTAGTAGTCGGCTGATGACTCCCTGTTCCCGGCAACATATATTCTCTTCTCTCCCTCTCTCTGCACACTGCTTTCAGTTGCTGAGCCCTAATAAAGGCTAGTAAAGTTTCTTGAGTAGTATCTCTGTTATCCCTGTATGTACTGTAAATATAGGGATAACTGCAATTTAGAAAAAAAACACGCTGCTGGACTGAGCTGAAAACCAGGAAGTGGAGGGGAGCGGAGACAGGAGGGCTGCTGAAATCTTGAAATAAGAAAACCCCTTTAACAGAAGAGTTTTTCTCTGGTCCCAGTTTAGCTTGGGCTCCTTTGCTCATTGATGGTTGTTACTGACTCCTTCCTGTGTCACCATGACTTTGGCACCAAATCCTCTTACAGATCCTGGGGTAGCACAGTATTGAGAAGTTCACATCTGGGTTATGGTAAAAATTACCACTGAGTGTTGGTGTTTTGGGATGCCCCTATGATAGGTGCCACACATTGGCAGTTGAACAGGCTTCACTTAGTTAGATCTTTGAATCACAAGTAACATGAAGGCACAATTCTCTTTATGCAATCAACATCTTGGACCTTCTACAAACACAGACGGAAGTGGTATCTGCCCTTCACTCCTTACTCTAGTATCCTGTCTACAGTGGTGAATATGGGTTAAACCTGGCACTTGTCTTCTGTTTCAACCACTAGGGAGAAACAGGGCATGCTTTGAACATGGATATAAGATTTCCTCACCCTTAAGCAGTTGAATTATGGGATCCAATGGTGTGGGACCATAGAGAGCTGAAAGTGCCCGTGGCTGGCCAACTAGTAACTAACTCTACAAAGTGGAATTTGTACAAGCTGAAAAATTCAGATTCATGAATTTGTAGCTGAATTTTTCTGCTTGACCCAATTACGTTGCGGAATTTGGAATAATTTGTCTGCCATTCACGTCATTGGGAATTACCAGGCAGAATATGATCAAGTATGACGCTTATTTTTTCTGCTACCTGAAACATCTAGAAGAAAAAATCAGCATCTGCCTCCCATTAAAATGAAAGGAAGGTAGATTTCACGCAGAATTTGGACTGATTTTGAAGCGGAATCCGCCTCAAATTCAGCCATGTGAACATGCCCTAACAGACCCAAACTGACGAAAACTGGGGGTTGCCTGCTAAGTAACAGATGACTCCTCCCACCATCTAGAGACCACACCTCAAAAGCCATTCCCAAATACATAGCAGCATAGGAAAAGCTGACTAACTCTTCAGGAGCAACATAAAACATGTCAGACATTAATATAACAATTAGATACAACATTTACTACAATCTGTGTCCTTAGGGGACACTGTATAATGTTACAATGCTATGTAGAACAGTCAGGGCCAGCGTTGGGGGGCAAACTGGGCAATTGCCCAGGGCCCCGACCCCAAAGGGGCCCCTGGGATTCGGAGTCAGGACCGGCCATATCGATAACAGAAAGGGACCCGAGTTGAGTAAAAATAACAAACATTTTTACTCACCTGTCCTTGCGTCCGACATCATCTTCTGGCATTCCGGACATCACCGCTGAGGCGCTGAGGCCTGGCCTCAGTGGTCACGTGGGGCATGCTCACGTAACCACTGAGGCCCAATCACAGGCTTCAGCAGTGATGTCCACAACGCATGACGTCAGCCGCAGAGAAAAGGAAGCCGGCGGGGATAGCGGAGCAGCGCGAGGAGGACCAGAGGAGGTAAGGCAAGGTGAGTATAACTGTTTGTTATTTTCCCTTACCTCCCCCAGGCCTTCGATAATTATACTCTGGGGTCTGAAGAGACCCCAGAGTATAATATAATACTAGCACTAAGGGAATCTGTAGGGCCACTGTGGAGCATTATACTGGGGGGCCCCCTCTGGATAGCATATTATACTGTGTGGGTCCCCTGTGGAGCATTATACTGGGGAGGGGGCCCTCTGGATAGCATATTATACTGTGTGGGGCCACTGTGAAGCATTATACTGGGAGGGCCCTCTGTAGAGCATATTATACTGTATGGGGCCTCTATGGAGCATTATAATGTGGGGGGGGGGGGCTCTGGAGAGCATGTTATATGCTCTGGGGCCACTGTGGAGCATTATACTGGGGGGCCCATCTGGAGAGCATATTATACTGTTTTTGGGCCACTGTGGAGTATTATACTGGGGGAACCTCTCTGGGCAGTATATTATACTGTGTGGAGGCCATTCTGGAGCATGTTATACTGTGTAGGGTCACTGTGCAGCATTATACTGGGGGGGCCATCTGCAGAGCATATTATATTGCATGGCACCTCTGTGGGGCATTATTCGGGGGGGGGAACTAAGGAGCATTATACTAGGGAGCCCTCTGGGGAGTATATTATACTGTGTAGGGCCACTTTGGAGCAAAATACTGGGGGGGCACTGTGGAGTATTATACTAGCGGGGGCTCTCTGGGGAGCATATTATACTATGGGCCACTGTGGAGCTTTATACTGGGGGGAAGGGGCAGTGTGGAGAGCCTGTTATACTGTGGGGGATTACTATAAGGGTAACTATTATTTAGGAGAGGACTATTATTAATAAGGGAGCAGTATTATTTTTACGGGGTGACTGTTACTGATAAGGGGGAATATTACTGATACAGGGAACTATTTATCATTTATAAGGGAGCTATTACTGATAAAGGTGTAATATTATTTATAAACAGGGACTATTATTTATAAGGAGGCGCTATACTGTAATAACTGATGACTGGGTGCAAAAATCTATTAGGTGGTACAGAGGTGGTTATTCGAAAATGGGGCTTGTTATTACTTTTTTGTTGGCAGAAAGGAGGCGTTATTATAGGGGTTGCCACTGCAAGACGATGGTGTTGTTTGCATATCAGCATTTGGGGCCCTGCTTTTAATTTTGCCCAAGGCCCCGCTTTGTCTAAAACCAGCCCTGAGCACAGTGTCACCAGAATGGTTTTCTTTTCTGATCAGAACAATTTTATTGTTTTCATACTCTACTCCCTCCAACATTTTATACAAAAAAACTAAATAAAGCGACATATTGCACAAACAGAAAACGATAGGGCAATAGCAAGGGTAAGAGTACATCGATGGGCTTATACATACATGTAGAGATGGTACTTGAGCTTTCCAGGACTATGTCACTGCACGAGTGCTTGGCCAGACACTATCCTTAACATGAAGCTACACAGTCCACATACCATCCATGGTGAATTTTAACCTAGGACGGGCCCACGAGGCCAAACACCAAGCAGAATGATTTTCAATTTTCAAAAAATTGCCCCCCCCCCCACACACACCATCTGCTGAAAGGTAACACCCTAGGTGGAGTGTTCCTCACCAGCTACAACTGAATGGGAAACATTTCTATAACTAGAAAACTAAAATAAGTATAAATATCAAACTTTGATAACTTATCTAACTTCTGATTTAATACTAATTGTATAATTGTGCTTAATTTGCATGGAAATTGCCTTTAAAAACAATCATTATTATTTTTCACTACTCCACAAGCCATGACACATACATATAAATGCAGTAGAAATATATACTGTATATACATTACATACAGTAGATAACTGCTCCAAACAGATGGGTCTTTGCTTATTGTGATATTTTATTTCAATGGGTATTAGTCGGCCCCATTATATTTCTATTCTAAGTTTATAACTTTTGCTTTATTGCTATTATTAGGAAGTTTGGAATGTAAATGATCACTCATTATTAAGTGTGCAAATCTAAAAAAAAACTTTCAGTGTGAAACAACTAATAGAGATAAAATGATGCCCTGGGGATACCCCAAAGTCGCAGCTTTCAAACCAGCAATAACTTCTTGTAATATTGGTCCTGAGGCAGCAGCAGTCAACATTGTTTAAAAAACCTCCCTTATGGTGCACTCATTAATTAACTGTACTGTTTGTTGATTTTAGATTGATTCCCTGCACTCTCAGGAGGGTATTTTTGGAATCTGTATAATGGCATTATGCAGAATTTCATCTTCAGGTCTTAAATTCCCAGGGTGGTGTTTTGCTGGGACATATAGAAGATGAAGTGAAAACCAGGATGTGTTAGATAAATATGGTAATCAGAATATTTTAAAATTCAGATGTAATTTTTGAAGGTTCTCCCCATAGAGTGAAAAAATTACCTGAAGCAAAGTCTGACTGACAGGCACAGTTTAGCAAACAGAGAACAACAAATGGTATGCAAAACAGAGAAAGAAGTACTTGCTGCTAATTACCCAAGAAATTATTTTAATTAAGCTGTTTACTAAATATGGTTTAGTTTTCCTTAAATTAGGATATATTATAGTTATACTTATTCCACTTTCCTGGCAGTAAATTCTAAATAGTAGTTCTTGCAAGATATTGTCAGTCAGCGGGGTCCTTGTCCTAAGAGCCCTATCATGATGAGCACTGTTATGTTAATTATATATTGTCTCTATAAGAGACAGTGTTTGGAGGAATTGGCGCCAAGTGAGTGTATGTGTGGTGAGCATATGACTGGCTCTGAGAGTGAGAAGAAGGAAGGCCTGTGATCAGCCTCCAAGGAGCAAGCTTGTAGCTAAGAGAACAATTTGAGTGATGGAGAGCACAAGAAGTGGAGATCTTCCATTAGAAGGGTTGGTGTAAGCTAGTAGTAGGAAAGAGGGATCTGGAGAGCAAGTGCACAGCATCTTGTGAGTCTGATACACAAACTGTTGTGTGTTGGAGCAAGGGATTGTCAGTGGAAGTAGCAACTGACTGCCCAAACACCTAGTTGTACAACTGTAGAAAATTTTTACTGAAATAGTCTACACAGACCAGCAATAGAGAAAAAAAGAGATGTGTTGCAACTGGAGTAACCATAAGTGTAGTACCTACTAGTAAACTCTCTTCCTGCAAGGTACAGCTAACAACAAGATTGTGTGATGCCTCCCGCTTGTCAACGTGCCAGTTATCGCCATTTGTCGTAAATTGGGGGGGACGACAAAATCCTTGAACTGATAAACCTTGATTTATCACTCTGGCAGATCACTACATGCATAGGCTGTTCAATGCTGCGTGTCTGCCGTGGTTGGGGAGCAACAACAAACTAAAATGACAGCAAGAGGCGGGGGGCGGGTCATACGTGGAGGCATGGAGTGTAGTGAAAGAGGGGCTTTGCATCTTTTGAGGCCAAAAATGCCTAGAGGCGGGTCAAAACACAGTCTGACTTGGAGGAAGTGGAGTGTAGTGAGTTACAGTCTGTGCTGCAAGTGAAATTGATCCTAGGGTAGCAAACACCAGCAGACACAAACAATGAGAAGGTGTTTGCTATGACAATGACAAAAACCACATTTGCCATTAGGCAGAAAGACCAAATTTCTCATGTATATTAATCGCTAAAACTTAACATTTAATAATCTCGATTAATATACTTTATTGTGGCGCAAAAGAGAGCAACTATAAAACTATTAGCAAAAAGTATGCCTCAAACCTGACAAATCCAGATTATGCTGTATAAACTGCTAAAGCATATCTGTACCACAAGTAGTGGCTTTCAGCAATAATAATGAGGCCAAATAATTGATTATATTTACAAAAGGGAATATTGCTAATGTTGTTATGATGAGAGCGATTGTTTGAGTGAACAGGTGGGCGTGTCTCTGATGTCATAATGATGTCATATAGGAGCATTTTGAGCGTGTATTATGGTTTACACTCTGTCACCCTTTAGGACACCTGGTTTACAGGCGAAACATGTTGGGGGTGGTTAGTCCCTTTTAGTCTAGCATGGTGTCTCATATAGCATACCACTTCCTTGGCTATACTGCAGATTAGTAGTTGATCTGGTGGCTATGCAATACTGAAGATATAAGAGCATTGATTCACATGAGACAATATCTAGCTAACATAGTACAGAGGAGGTCTGTTTATAGATCTCCCTTTTGTGAATATAATCAATTATTTGGCCTCAGTATTATTGCTGAAAGCCAGTACTGGTGGTATAGATACGCTTTATCAGTTTAATGCAACAGAATATGGATTTGTCAGTTCTGAGAAACAATTTTGCTATTAGTTTTAAAGTTGCTCTATGTTGCTCCACAATAAAGTATGTTAATCAAGATTATTATTTAATGTTAAGTTTTAGTTATTAATATACATGAAAGGGAAATTTGATCTTTCTGTCTAACGGCAAATGTGTTTTTTGACTTGCAATTCATGAGGGCAAACAAATTTTTGTTCTGCATGACAAGCCAGGTGTCCAGGTACAGGTGTTTCATTCACCTCACACCACCGCTATAATAGTGCACAGTAAGACATCAATGGAGGCTGGAATGGAGGTGTATCAGACACAATGATAGCCAGACATTGGTCTGGAGCCTACATGGGCAATGCCATGAAGACGCCTTCACAGTCCTACTCTCAGGATTATTATGCAGAGTAGCAAAAAATATGGTAACCCGACTACACTAGCCTTTATTTCAGGTACAGTGGCTTGCAAAAGTATTCATACCCCTTCAAATTTTTCACATTTTGTCACCTTACAACCACAAACTTAAATGTATTTTATTGAGATTTTAAGTGATAACCAACACAAAGTAGCGGATAATTGTGAAGTGGAATGAAAATGATACATGGCTTTCAAGATTTTAATCAAATAAAAATCTGAAAAGTGTGACGTGCAAAAGTATTTAGCCCCCTGTACTCTGATACCCCTAAATAAAATGCAGTGCAATCAATTGCCTTCAAAAGCCACTTAATCAATAGAGTCCAGCAGTGTATAATGTAGTCTCAGTATAAATACACCTGTTCTGTGAAGGCCTCAGTGGTTTGTTAGAGAACAATAGTGAAAAAAAAGCATCATGAAGACCAAGGAACTCACCAGACAGGTCAGAGATAAAGTTATGAAGAAGTTTAAAGCAGGCTTAGATTATAAAAACATATCCCAACCTTTGGGCATCCCAAGGAACACTTTTCAATCCATCATCCAAAAATGGAAAAAATATTCTACAACTGCAAACCTACCAAGACATGGCCGTCCACCTAAATGAACAGATCAAGCAAGGAGAGCACTGGTTAGAGAAGCAACCAGGAGGCCCATGGTCACTCCGATGGAGCTGCAGAAATCCACAGCTCAGGTGGGAGAATCTGTCCACAGAACATCTATAAGTCGTGCACTCCACAAATCTGGCCTTTATGGAAGAGTGGCAAGAAGAAAACCATTGTTGAAAGAAAGACATAAAAAGTGCCGTTTGCAGTTTGCCACAAGCCATATAGGGGACATGACAAACATGTGCTCTGGTCAGATGAGACCAATGTTGAACTTTGTGGCCTAAATGTAAAGCGCTGTGTGTAGCAGAAAAGCAACCCTGCTCATCACTCTGAAAACACCATCCCCACTGTGACACATGGTGGTGGCAGCATCATGCTGGGGGAGGCTTTTCTTCAGTAGGGACAGGGAAGCTGCTCAGAGTTGATGGGAAGATGGATGAAGCTAAATACAGGGCAATCCTGGAAGAAAACCTGTTGGAGGCTGCAAAAGACTTGAGACTGGGAAGGAGATTCACCTTCCAGCAAGACAATGATCCTAAACATACAGCCAGAGCTACAGTGGAATGGTTTAGATCAAAGAATATTCATGTGTTAGAATGGCCCAGTCAAAGTCCAGACCTAAATCCCGTTGAGCATCTGGCAAGACATGAAAATTGCTGTTCACAGACGCTCTCCATCCAATCTGGCTGAGCTTGAGTGATTTTGCAATGAAGAATGGGCAAAAATCTCAGTGTCTAGATGCGCAAAGCTGGTAGAGACAGACCCCAAAAGACTTGCAGCTGTAATTGCAGCAAAAGGTGGCTCTACAAAGTATTGATAAAGGGGGGCTGAATACTTTTGCACGTTACACTTTTCAGTTTTTTATTTGATTAAAATTTTGAAAAAAAAAAAAGTATCATTTTCCTTCCACTTCACAATTATCTGCTACATAGTGTTGGTCTGTCACTAAAAATCTCAATAAAATACATTTAAGTTTGTGGTTGTAAGGTGACAAAATATGAAAAAGTTGAAGGGGTATGAATATTTTTGCAAGCCACTTTACATTGATTTGGTCATGGAA
This sequence comes from Leptodactylus fallax, assembly GCA_947044405.1. Classification (NCBI taxonomy): domain Eukaryota; kingdom Metazoa; phylum Chordata; class Amphibia; order Anura; family Leptodactylidae; genus Leptodactylus; species Leptodactylus fallax. The sequence continues at coordinate 8,314,724 of CAMRHE010000038.1, read as the reverse complement.
CCAGTGGTAAGGCGATTTCTCCAAAGTGGCCCAGTAGCCATTTTTCAACAGAATAACAACAGTCCGCATGTTGCTTGTGGTACTGTGAGCAGCCTGCTTTGCCTAAACGTGCTGTCATGGCCTACAGCGTCCCTGGACTTGTCTTCCATCAAGCACATCTGGGCCACCATTGGTTGACAATTACAAAGGGAACTGCCAGAAACCAAACTTGATGTTTTGCATGCTCAAGTGTATTCAGTGTGTTACAGTGCTGGCCAAAAGTATTGGCACCCCTGCAATTCTGTCAGATAATACTCAATTTCTTCCAGAAAATGATTGCAATCACAAATGCTTTGGTAATAATATCTTCATTTAATTTGTCTTCAATGGAAAACCACAAAAAGAATTGTCAAAAAGCCAAACTGGATATAATTCCACACCAAACATAAAAAAGGGGGTGGACAAAAGTATTGGCACCCTTTGAAAAATCATGTGATGCTTCTCTAATTTGTGTAATTAACAGCACCTGTTACTTACCTGTGGCACATAACAGGTGGTGGCAATAACTAAATCACACTTGCAGACAGTTGAAATGGATTAAAGTTGACTCAACCTCTGTCCTGTGTCCTTGTGTGTACCACATTGAGCATGGAGAAAAGAAAGAAGACCAAAGAACTGTCTGAGGACTTGAGAAGCAAAATTGTGAGGAAGCATGAGCAATCTCAAGGCTACAAGTCCATCTCCAAAGACCTGAATGTTCCTGTGTCTACCGTGCGCAGTGTCATCAAGAAGTTTAAAGCCCATGGCACTGTGGCTAACCTCCCTAGATGTGGACGGAAAGAAAAATTGACGAGAGATTTCAACGAAAGATTGTGCGGATGGTGGCTAAAGAACCTCGACTAACATCCAAACAAGTTCTAGCTGCCCTGCAGTCCGAGGGTACAACAGTGTCAACCCGTACTATCCGTCGGCGTCTGAATGAAAAGGGACTCTATGGTAGGATACCCAGGAAGACCCCACTTCTGACCCAGAGACATAAAAAAGCCAGGCTGGAGTTTGCCAAAACTTACCTGAGAAAGCCAAAAACTTTTTGGAAGAATGTTCTCTGGTCAGCGGTAAAAGTAGAGCTTTTTGGGAAAAGGCATCAACATAGAGTTTACAGGAAAAAAAAGAGGCCTTCAAAGAAAAAGAACACGGTCCCTACAGTCAAACATGGCGGAGTTTCCCTGATGTTTTGGGGTTGCTTTGCTGCCTCTGGCACTGGACTGCTTGACCGTGTGCATGGCATTATAAAGTCTGAAGACTACCAACAAATTTTGCAGCATAATGTAGGGCCCAGTGTGAGAAAGCTGGGTCTCCCTCAGAGGTCATGGGTCTTCCAGCAGAACAATGACCCAAAACACACTTCAAAAGCACTAGAAAATGGTTTGAGAGAAAGCACTGGAGACTTCTAAAGTGGCCAGCAATGAGTCCAGACCTGAATCCCATAGAACACCTGTGGAGAGATCTCAAAATGGCAGTTTGGAGAAGGCACCCTTCAAATCTCAGGGACCTGGAGAAATTCCAGCAGAGCATTGTAAGAAACTCATTGATGGTTACCGGAGCGGTTGTTTGCAGTTATTTTGTATAAAGGTTGTGCTACCAAGTATTAGGCTGAGGGTGCCAATACTTTTGTCCGGCCCATTTTGGAGTTTTGTGTAAAATGATCAATGATTTGACTTTTTTTCATTCTCTTTGTGTTTTTTCATTGCAAGCAAAATAAATGAAGATATTATTACTAAAGCATTTGTGATTGCAATCATTTTCTGGAAGAAATGGAGTATTATCTGACAGAATTGCAGGGGTGCCAATACTTTTGGCCAGCACTGTATAACATTGATCAGACAACCATTGATAACCTCATTGATGTCATGCCAAGACATGTAAATACATGAATTTCTGCATGTGGTGCTCATACTTGATACTGAATAAATCGAGATGTTTTGAATATTCTTTCCATTTTTTTTATAATTTGCATATCATTAACATGTGTATTGATCCAGTGATTTCCATAATTCCAGGACTTTTCATTCTTGGTGTTGCAATTTCAATGTTAAGGAGTATAAGTACCAATTCAAGTTTCTGTTCTGCGATTGTTCAAGAGCAAGATCTCATCCATTGCTTTGTTTTAGTGTTACAAGCGTATTGTATCATTTAAATTGACAGTAGCCACACTGCATCCTGTACCTGTGTGAGAAAAATAGTAAAGACATTTGTTCACCAAAGAAGCATTTTTGATATCCCAGTGCTGTGCCAGTCTCTTACATACATATACCAATGGCATGTGCATGGTTTGTAATATATTGAAATACAAAGGCTACCACTGAATATGGAAGATATTTATATATTTTTAACATTGCACTGCATATCAAACCTCATGTCAAAAATTTCCGAAAATATTTTAAAGTGTTGGCAGCCATATTCTCACAACAGATTCCTTTCTAACACTCTTGCTATTTCCAGCTTTTATAAGCAATTCAAAAGAAATTGTAGATTAGTTATTTATTATTGAAATTCTAGGTCTAAAGGTATACAGTATGCAGACTGCGCTGTGTGCAAAAACCTCATTCAATAGGGTTGATCAGCGTGTGGCTACACACTGCAGCTTCAGTGGAGATTCCGACTCCACAGACATGTCTCTTTATGACATTTGTTTCATAAATCCCAATACAGTTATATAAAAATTAAAAAGTTCTATTAAAAAATAAAACCTTGCCAAGGTTCTCTGTTTCCAAAATGTGCACATACTAAAACCCTAGCAACAATAGAAAAGATAAAAACAAGTAAAGCCTGAGCTGAATTACACAAATGTACAATATTGTCCTGGTATTTCAGTATCTGTTTTACAGTTCTGCATCACGGCCCATTTGTGGGTCTACTGTCCCAAACATAGAGCAGCATACTAATGTAAATTCGGGTCAATAGATCTGTGGTTGGGGGCCCACAGGTTACCCTCAGCACATTAGGGCTGGTTATACTTCTTTGATGCCCTTTCTGATTTACTTTGATGGCTCACTTATTGTGCATCATAAATTTCTGACCCTGCCCTCTGGTGCACTGGAGTGAGAAGATTTATCATACAAAGCACTCTCCTGTCAGAAAAGAGAAAAATAACCCATTAGTGGCAAAAATAGAAGTTGATCAGTTGCATATAGTCAAGGAAGGAAGGATTACTATGTGGTGGGACACCCAACAGGGGATGAGAATGATGGAATGATTGTGTGAACAGACATGTTGTGAACAAGTTTTCAAGGTGGTCTGGGCCCAGATAAAAAAAAAAGACAGAGGGAACATAAATGCTGCTAAAATGTACAGATGGTACGTGGTTGATGGTTGTGAGGAAAAGCTGCACATGGGGGCTCAAGCTTAGCTTTTTCAACAGGGCTCATAAGCTTTTAGTTACGCCACTGCAGAGCCATAAAATGGATGCTGAATTATAGGGGATATGTTTGCTCAAATAGTAATACAACAAAAGTGAAATATCACCTTGATAGCCTAACTAAAACATAATAGTCAATCAACTATGTGACTTTCAGGATATTCAGATGAAAAGTAACTATTTAAAGGGGAAGTCATGTCATAATGTTCTTGTGATGTGTCATACATATGCAGTAGCCTTTTGGGAGGAAGGCTTAGAGGATAGGAGTAGTTTCTGCTTTGGTGAAACTAGGCTGCTGCAGTGCTGAGGGGTTGCTGAGGATGTCTGATTGTGATAGTAGTTTTCCACCAGGGCACATCCTAGTAGTAGTAAAGCCATCCTGAGTCTGATGGTGGGTGGAGTGCATATGATGGTAGAGGCAAGCATAAGACTCAGGAGACAGTGTTGCAAACAAGGTAACTCACAGATTTTACTGTGCTTCTGGTGTTGTATAAAAGAGAAGGTTCTCATTTTTCATGTGCCACTAAGTTTTCAACCAGTGATATCGCTGGGAAGGGCAATCGGATGTACAAAGCCACTGCAGGCCAGAATTGATGTTTTTTTTTTTTAATCCACCAAGAAAGAGTTAATAAAATTTATTCAATAAGTTATAGGCACCCAAAGATGATGTCATTACAAAATACATCTCACCCCGCAAACAACAAGCCCTCATATGGCTACATCACCATAGAAATAAAGAAAATATAGCTTGTACAATGTGAAGACAAAAACCCCAAAAATCGCCAAATCATTAGAACAAAACTTGCTGCGGCAGGAAGGGAATGTATAAGCTGTGCAAGCGTACATCAGGGGACAAGATTTAGAGTTATGAGGGAAAATAAACCAGAAGTGACCCCCAGAGTGACCCCCCCCCCCCAATAATAGGAACTACTGGGGAAATAGTGGGGAATTTGGTGTTCCCAATGCACTCCGCACAGCTTACCTATTCACTTTTCCCCATCCGCTGTGCAGTCACGTCTGGAATACTAATGCTCACTACACCCCTTGATAAGTTCTTTGAGGGGTGCAGTTTTCAAAATGGGGTCACTCCTTTGGGAAATCCACTGTTATGGTACCTTACAGGCTCTGCAAACATGACATGGCACCCAGATCCCAAACATCTGAATCTGCACTCCAAAAGTCACATAGCGCTCCTTCTCTTCTGCGCCCTGCTGTGTGCACAAACTGCAGTTTATACCCACATGTATGACACTGGTGTACCCAGGGTAACGTACTTAATGTCATATGTGGGTAAAAACTGCTGTATGGACACAGCTGGGCACAGAATGGAAGGAGCGCTATTTGGTTTTTGGAGCACAGGCTTGGACGGCTTGGTTTTTGGACGACATTGCACTTTTGCAGAGCTGAAACGCCAGTAAAGTGGAATCCCCTGACAAGTGACACCATTTAGGAAACTACACTCCTGAAGGAATTTATCCAGGGGTACAGTGAGCATTTTTAACCCGCAAGTGTTGCTATAATTATCCATAAATGAATACGCAGCTGATTGTGAAAGGTGAAAATGACAATTTTTCCAGGAATACGTCATTTCAGTGCGTAATATGTTGTGCCCGGCTTGTATCAGAGATGAACACTCCAAAAGCTGTTGTGCCCGGGATCCCCGCTTAACAGTTTTTGGATTGTGTCTCTGTCAGACGTAAGCTGGGCACAACATATCGGGTACTGAAATGGCGAATCTCTGGAAAAATGTTATTTTTAACTTTTCATTATCATCTGCGCATTCATTTCTGGAAATTAAAAGAATGCAACACTTAAGGGTTAATAATGCTCGATACACCACTTGATAAATCCCTTGAAGGGTATAGTTTCCAAAATGGGGTCACAAGTCTGCGGATTCCACTTTACTGTCAATTCTTGGGCTCTGCAAAAGTGACATGGTGTCCAAAAACCAAACTGTGCTCTAAAAACCTAAATAGTGCTCCTTCCCTTCTGTGCCCGGCTGTTCCAAAACAGCAGTTTATACCCACATATGGCATTGTTAAGTATGTTATCCTGGGTACACCAGTGTCATACATGTGGGCATAAACTGCCATTTGGGCACACAGCAGGGCGCAGATGCGAAGGAGCGCTATGTGCTTTTGGAGCGCAGATTTAGATTGTTGTTTTTTGGATGCCATGTCACATTTGTAGAGACCCTAAAATTGCCCCTACAAAATGGGGTCACTTCTTGGGGAGTTCCAGTTTACTGGCACCTCCAGGGCTCTGCAAAAACAACATGGCGCCCAGAAATTCCCTCTAAATCTGTACTCCAAAAGCTAAAAAAACACAGTGCTCCTTCCCTTCTGAGCCCTGCTGTGTGCCCAAGCAGCAGGTTACACCCACATATATAATTTTTTTTTCCACCGGGATAGCCCACTTAATAGTTTTAGGAGTGCATGTCTCTGATGCCACAAAGTGGCCGCAACATATTCTGAAATTGGATATTTCTTCAAAAACTTCAATTTTCACTTTGTACATTAATTTTTGGGAAGCATTTTTAGGCTCAAAATGATAATACCCCTTTATACATTCCTTGAGGGGTGTAGTTTCCAAAATGGGATCACTTTTGGGAGTTTCCATTGTATTGGTACTTTAGAGTCTCTGCAAATGCGATATGGCACCCGAAAACTATTCCAGCAAAATCTGCCCTCCAAAAGCTAAATAGAGCTCTTTCCATTCTGAGCTCCACTATGTACCCAAACTAGAGGCGTAGTTAGCGGGGGGGGCAGAGGGGACGGCTGCCCCGGGCCCACTGACTTTTTGGGGCCCACCCCAGGGCCGTCATTAATACATCCTTTATTTCTAACTGGATCAGTGTCTGCAGACACCGATCTAGTTACAACGTATCCTGCAACTTTACAGTATTGTAAACCGCAAGCTACATGAGGCCTGTGGTTTACAAGTCCCCGAGAGCACAGAACGATGTCTTCTTCTCACACAGGCGGCGCGATGACGTCACAACATCGCGCCGCCTGTGCTCAGACACAGATGTCCTGTGCGTGGACAGGGAGGAAGCGATGGCGGCTCCATTCATCAGCATCGCCTTTAGGTGAGTATGACTTTTTTTTTTCTTTTTTTAGCGCAGTTGTGGGTATAGTAATAGTATAAGGGATGGTTAGGAGGGGGAAATATAACTATAAAGAGAGGATTCATTAGGAGGCATTATCATTATGATGATGGGGGGTCATTTATATAAGGGTTATTACGGGGTATTATGAATACAAGGGGGAGGTTATTTATATAAGGGGCCATTAGGGGGCATCATTTATATTAGGAGGCATTATGAACATAAGGGGTGGTCATTGATATAAGGGGTCATTAGAGGTGCAGTATTTAGGTCAGGGGCATAATATGAGGGTCAATTAATTTAATTAAAGTGGCACTTGGGCTTTATTAAGACTAAGGCCCCATGTACTGGGCTGCAGCAAAAAAGCGCTGCAGGAAAAACCACGGCGGTGACATTGTGATTTTTCCTGCAGCGCTTTTCACAGAAGGTCCGCAGAGGTTTCCTCTGTGGACTTTCTGTTTTCAATACATCTATATGGAAACCGCCGGTGTTTCCATAGGTATAATTGACATGCTGCAATTTCCAAAACCGCAACGGTTTTGGAAATCGCAATGCGTCTCCTGCACGTATTTTTCCGCAGTGTGTGGATGGGATTTGCTAGAATGCCATGGTTTTCTCTGTGGGTTTTCGCCACATCGGGCCCCATCCCATCCCCATTTTGCAGTAAAATACACGCAGCGGATACGCTGCAATTTACAAAACCGTTGCAGTTTTGGAAATCACAGCATGGCAATTATACCTATGGAAATGACAGCGGTTTCCCTATAGATATAATTGAAGCAGAAAGTCCACAGAGGAAACCTCTGCAAACATTCTGTGCAAAGTTCTGCAGAAAGAACCGCGATGCGTTGCCGCTGCAGTTTTTCCCACAGCTGTTTTTTGCTGCGGGACGCCACATAGGGCCTTAGCCTTAAGGCGTTTTCCAGCTCATTTTTATTGATGATCTATCCTCAGAATAATTCATCAATAAGACATAAGTGATTCCCCACTGATCAGCTGTATGAAGGGGCTATGGCACCTGTTTATGTCACTCGCTGTCTGTTTATAGTGACCGTGTGATGTAATTCCAGCCTTGTCACATAGACGTGTATAGGATGAGATTGTAGTTACATTACATGGCCGCTATGAAAAGAATGACACAGAGAAGGGGTCACGGCGCTTACACAGGTACCACAGTTCATTCAAACAGCTCATCCTCGGGGTCCTGGGTATTGGAACCCCAATAATTTTTTTTTCCCTTTTTTTTTTTTTTTTCTTTTTAATTAGGAAACACCTGGAGCATTATTAATAAGGGGAACTATTTAAAGGGGTGCACAGGGAAGTTATTAATTTAAAGTTGCACTTGGGGGTGTTATTTATTATGGGGGGTTATAGCATATATTTTATGATTGGGGTAGGAGTAGGATGGGGGATTTGTGTAGTTGAGGACAATATGAGTCAGGTGCCTGAAAAAGTGAGGTTCCAAAGATGTCTGTGTTGCAAACTTTAAAGAGACTGGAAGAAGTGGTCATGGCCGTCCAGATAAAAGAGACGGGGAATGTGAACAATTAGGCAGAGACGTCACTGGTAAGTCACTAAATGCTACTGCCCTGTATTCGCCTAAATTGTCTGCAGAGCCCTGTGTAGAGCCGCTATATACCACTATACGCTCACCGTATACTCATAGTATCGGTATACGAACATGTGCAAGTTGGGGGCCCACTTGGACATGTTCTCCCCCCTGGTGCTGAACCCCTAGCTACGCCTCTGACCCAAACAGCAGATTACAACCACATATGGGGCATTTCTGTGTTTAGGAGAAATTGTGTAATGAACTTTGTGGATCTTTTTTTCCTTTGTCCTCTTGTGAAAATGAAAAATTTGGGGCTAAATTGACGGTTTATTGGAAAAAAATAATTTTTCATTTTCATGTCCCAATGTTAATAAAATCTGTGAAACAGCTGTAGGGTCAAAATGCTCACTATACTCCTTGACATGTTCTGTGAGGGGTGTGGTTTCCAAAATGGGGTCACTTTTAGGGGGTTTCCACTGTATTGGTACTTTGGGGGCTCTGCAAATGCAACATGGCACCTGAAAACTATTCCAGCAAAATCTGCCCTACAAAAGCAAAATAGCGCTCTTTCCATTCCAAGCCCCACCATGTACCCATTCAGCAGTTTATGACCACATATGGGGTATTGCTGTGTTCAGGAGAAATTGTTTAACAAACTATGGGGTCCTTTTTCTCCTTTAACCCCTTTTGAAAATGAAAACTTTGGGGATAAAGTGACGTTTTAGTAATTTTTCATGTATACATCCCAATGTTAGTAAAATCGGTGAAACAACTGTGGGGTCAAAATGCTCACTATACCCCTTGATGAATTCTGTGAGGGGTGTAGTTTCCAAAATGGGGTCACTTTTAGGGGGTTTCCATTGTTTTGGTACTCTAGGGGCTCAGTAAATGAGACATGGCACCTGAAAACTATTCCAGCAAAATCCAGGCTACTTCCCTTCTGTTTACTGCCGAATGCCCAAACATCAGTTTACACCCACATGTGGGATATTTCTGTGCTCTGGTGAAATTGTATAATAAACTATGAGATGCATTTTCTCCTTTAACACTTTGTGAATGTGTTAAATTTAGGGCTAAATGAAGGGATTAGTGTAAAAAAATGAAATGTCACCTCGATATTGTTTTAATTCTTGTGAAATGCTTAAAGGATTAACAAACTTCCCAAATGCTGTTTTGAATTATTTCAGGGGTGCAGTTTTGAAAATGGGGTGATTTATGGGGGGTTTCTAATATATAGGCCTTTATAATCCCCTTCAGAACTGAAGTGGTCCCTAAAAAATTAGTTTGGGAAATTTTCTTGTAAATCTGGAAAATCGCTGTTACACTTGTAAGCCTTCTAACATCCAAAATAAATTAAAGGACGATTAAAAGATTATGCCAATATAAAGCAGAGATATGGTAGATAATATTTATTAATGTATTTGGGTGCGCTGACTGTCTGAAAAGCAGAGAATTTCACTTTTTTGAAAATTGCGATTTTTTTTTTTCCAAATTTCCATCAAATATCCTATTTTTTTTATAAAAAAATACAAAAATATTGATTAGTGTTTACCACTAACATGAAGTACAATGTGTCATGAGAATACATTCTCAAAATCACTTGTGTAAGTTAAAGCGTCTCAAAGTTCTTTCCACATAAAGTGACACATGTCAGTTTTGAAAAACAAGGCCTGGACCTTAACGCACTTTTGGGCCATGTCCTTAAGGGGTTAATGCTCTGCCAGGCCTTTACTGCAGCGGTTTTCAGTTGCTGTTTGTTTGTGGCCTTTCTGTCTGAAGTTTAGTCTTTAACAAGTGAAATGCTGCTCAATTGGGTTGAGATCAGGTGACAGACTTGGCCATTCAAGAATATTCTACTTCTTTACTTTAATAAACTCCTGGGTTGCTTTGGCTTTATGTTTTGGGTCATTGTCCATCTGTATTATGAAACGCCGACCAATCAATTTGGCTGCATTTGGCTGGATTTGAGCCCACAGTATGTCTCTGAATACCTCAGAATTCATGTCCTGTGTCACATCATCAATAAACACTAGTGACTTAGTGCCACTGGCAGCCATGTATGCCCAAGTCATCACATTGCCTCCACTGTGTTTTACAGATGATGTGGTATGCTTTGGATCATGAGCTGTACAACGCCTTCGCCATACTTTTTTCTTTCCATCATTCTGGTAGAGGTTGATCTTGGTTTCATCTGTCCAAAGAATGTTCTTCCAGAACTGTGCTGGGTTTTTAGATGTTTTTTAGCAAAGTCCAATCTAGTCTTCTCTTTATGGTAGATTTGGATTTTTAAACATTGCCTTCATCCTGGAGAGTGTTGTTCACTTGGTTTACTGTTGTGAAGGGGTTTCTCTTCACCATGGACATTATTCTGTGATCATCCACCACTGTTGTCTTCCATGGGCGACAAGGTCTTTTTGTATTGATGAGTTCGCCAGTGCTTTCTTTCTTTCTCAGGATGTACCAAACTGTAGATTTTGACACTCCTAATATTGTAGCAGTTTCTCACATGGGTTTTTTCTGTTTTCGCAGCTTAAGGATGGCTTGTTTCACCTGCATGGAGAGCTCCTTTGACCGCATGTTTTCTTCACAGCAAAATCTTCCAAATGCAAGCACCACACCTCAAATCAACTCCAGGCCTTTTATGCTTAATTGAGATTGCCATAATGAAAGAACTGCCCACATCTGCCTATGAAACAGCCTTTGAGTCAATTGTTCAATTACTTTTGGTCCTTCTAAAAACAGGGTGGCACATGTTAAGGAGCTGAAACTCCTAAACCCTTCATCCAATTTTATTGTGGATACCCTCAAATCAAAGCTGAAAGTCTGGATTTTATGTCCATGTCCATTATATAACTATAACTTGAATATGTTTCAGAAAACAGGTAAAAAAAATTTAATTTGTGTCGGTGTCCAAATATATGGACCTAACTGTACCATAAAAGCCTTAAACCCAGACAACTCCTTTAAATTTTGCTACATATCTAATACATAATCTATCATATCATACAACTTTTGCACAACTTGTCAGTCTAGTATTATGCTTCTAACTATTGGTAAATGTGAACCATTGATTCCATTAGTCCTTTGCTTATATTGAGTTACAGTAAAAAAAATCTCTTAAAAGAACCAAAGAAGTAAAACCCTTTCATTCTGGAAGTTAGTGGATTCCAAGATCATATTACACCAATATATCATTAAGACAGATCTATACATTTCAGGAATAAAAAAAAAATTCCATTCATTGAAATTTACCTAATTTCCAATTTTGGAAACTGGCACTTTTTTAGTAATAGTGAGCACTGAAACAGTGTCTGTCTATAGTCTGTTGCTAAGGAGCAACTGAAAGAATTGTAATTGCCATATGGCAAATCTCCACAAAAAGGAAGTTTTCCTTTAAGCTATTACATTTCTCTTTTATTATCTCAGCACAATGTAATAAAATTGCTTAAAATCGTTATGTGAATTTTCTGTCAATTTTGTGAAATTTTATGTAGCTGTAGTTGGAAAATAATTGAGTGACAAAACTGTAATAAAAATATAATAATACTGTTTATTGGCTCAGACCCAGAATTGCATATTGGGCCAGGTATAGTATAGCATATCATTAAATTATTACCACTCTGATCCTCTGAAAATGACTGAACACTCCATCCACATTTTGATTCTATATTATGGGCAGGTCAAACTGTAATAATGGAGTAAAATAAAGTACAAATTGAAAGATCTGAATAATATTGTACATTATTAAACTACTTGTATCACTTGAATGGAGAAATGATAAAACACGGCTTGCTCATCTAATTTATTCACAATCAGTACACAGCCATCTGGATTTTCTGCTTTCCTTTGAGATTCACATTTGGTCTATGGCAAGGTTGGAAGGCGATAAGGACCAAAAGTGAAAGACAACAGACAAGGAAGCAATTATTTTTCCCAAATTAGGGACTTGCATATATTTACAAATGAAAAACTTGGATCATTGTTTTTAATTAATGGCTCTTTCTCAAATTCCGGTTCTTGGCAGCCTCACCAAGAAAAAGTACAAATCTTGCCTTTCGGTTAGAATCCACATTTTAAAATAAGCGCCTAGCACCTCTTAACGGTAACACTCACAATAGCAAATTATTCTCAAAAGTGTAGAATAGTATTCATAAGAAACACAATAAAACAAATGTTACAAGGGTTTCCCCTCGCGTAAGCATTTGGGAATATCCGTATACGAGGAATGACCTCATCAAGCTGCATTATATATGACAATGGCTAGGATTGCAGGAAGGATACCCCATTAACATGGGATGATTTCAACAAATCTGGCCAAAGGGCAATGAAATTTACTAAATATTTCTACCACTGTTTGGAACACGGGTGGCAGGTTCATGCCAACATACAGTACACAACCCAGTGTATTATTACTTATAATCTCTGGGTTGGTCTTTTTCAGGTGTAAATTAAAGTTTAGTGCAATAAAAAAAATCATGTGATATGAGTTTTAAGGTGTAACTAAACCTTCCAACAACTTTTGATTTTCTGGCAGAATTTGTATCATTAAAGGGGTTGTTTAGGATAAAATAAAAATTGACTCCTAAACTAAACCCCCTCCCCTCACCTAACTTCTAATTTACTTATATTAAAAAAAAATCTATAATTACCCATATCCCTGGGACGGTCATGTGACCGCCCCAGGCACACTTTCTGATAATCTGGTGACATTCCGTTTCCCCATTTCCGAAACGGAATATCACTATTACTCCCCCCCAACCCCATCATACTTACGTATCTTCCTCTCCGGGAATGGCTTCTCCCCTCTTCCTCTCTGCTAGCAATTGCGCAGTCTGGAGGTGCCTGTGACACATGCACAGTAGAGATGGCACTCCATCTCTACTACGTAGGCGTCAGAGGTAGATCTGGTCTGAGTATGTGCTTACAGAGGAAGAGAGACGTCTCCAGCCTGTGCACAGCAAAAGAAAAGGAGGAGCCATTCCCAGAGAGGAAGACAGGTAAGTATGATGCGGTGGGGGGTGGGCTGTGTTAGTTAGTTGGGAAGGGCTAGTAGTGGGCAGGATAGCTAGGGAGACAGGGAGGGGGTGTAACGGAGTGATAGAGGAGGGGGCAGTGAGAGGGAGGTAGTGTGGAAGCTACACAGGAAGTTACACAGCAGGAAGTTACACCATGTAAACAAATGCAGAAGATGCCAGGAGCTCCCAGAGAAACCCAAAAATCACTCAAAATACTGCTAAAGGTATATGGGTGTACTTATTAACCCATTAATAGCACTAACAGACCTTTTTTTAAAAAGATTTTTTTGCCTGGAAAACCCCTTTAAAAATTTTTTTATTATATTTTATTAGCAAATTTTGGCTCCTTCCCATGAAATCCTGCATTCATCCTAAATTCTTAAAAGGGAGTCTGTCAGGTCTAAAATGCATCTCCTACCAATTATAATGCTGTGTAGGGGACTTTAATAGAAGCAGAAACATACCTTTGTGGCCACAAACTGATGACGCAATGCAGAAATAATCTTTTTATGGATATGCAAATCAGCCTGGAAGTGCACTGGAGGTGTGGCCTTAATTGCCTGATATGCCTAAAGACATCTATAACGGAAGCAGAGGATGAAAATGTCATCCTCTGGGCATCAATTTTAGAGGACTTTCAGAGCAGTTGTAGGCAAATCTGACAAATCAGTCTCACTCTTGATGCACTTACAGGTTGGTTCCATAAAAGATGATCATCTCGGCATTACATAATCAGTTTGTAGCCAAAAAGGTATGTTTATGCTCCTATTATCAGCCCCCTACATGCCATTATAATTGGTTTAGAGAGATAGACCCTCTTTAATTCTTTCCCTTGATTACCTACAAAGAGATGAAATCTGTATACTGCTTTCACTAGGAGTATGGAGGAGCAGGTATTTGTATAATGCAGGGGAGCTGAGGCAGCAGGGAGAGGTCACTTCAAACAGTTGTATATCTGGCATTTTAAAATGTTAGGATGGTGCTTCAGGTGTCGTACAAAAGATTTGTTTTTATATTCTCTGTATTATTTCCAAAGGAATCACCACTTCAAAACACAGTCAGGATTAGGGGCAGCTGCATATAAATATTAAAATCCCAACTGTGTTTTCAACTGGGGATTCCTCTGGAAATTTTACAGGTAGAATTGTGGTCTTGGTGTTGTATCAAAGCTGAGAATCTCGTCTTTTATAAGACGACATCTATCATATGTTTTCTAAAATGTGTCCAAGATATAACTGAAAATTTGTTAATAAAGTACATTACAAAGTGTATTAATGACCCAATTTATTTATGCTTTAACACACAATTTTTTTTAATTAAAACCAGACTATGTATATATATACAGTCATATGAAAAAGTTTGGGCACCCCTATTAATCTTAATCATTTTTAGTTCTAAATATTTGGGTGTTTGCAACAGCCATTTCAATTTGATATATCTAATAACTGATGGACACAGTAATATTTCAGGATTGAAATGAGGTTTATTGTACTAACAGAAAATGTGCAATATGCATTAAACCAAAATTTGACCGGTGCAAAAGTATGGGCACCTCAACAGAAAAGTGACATTAATATTTAGTAGATCCTCCTTTTGCAAAAATAACAGCCTCTAGTCGCTTCCTGTAGCTTTTAATCAGTTCCTGGATCCTGGATGAAGGTATTTTTGACCATTCCTCTTTACAAAACAATTCCAGTTCAGTTAAGTTTGATGGTCGCCGAGCATGGACAGCCCGCTTCAAACTATCCCACAGATGTTCAATGATATTCAGGTCTGGGGACTGGGATGGCCATTCCAGAACATTGTAATTGTTCCTCTGCATGAATGCCTGAGTAGATTTGGAGCTGTGTTTTGGATCATTGTCTTGCTGAAATATCCATCCCCGGCGTAACTTCAAATTCGTCACTGATTCTTGTACATTATTCTCAAGAATCTGCTGATACTGAGTTGAATCCATGCGACCCTCAACTTTAACAAGATTCCCGGTGCCGGCATTGGCCACACAGCCCCAAAACATGATGGAACCTCCACCAAATTTTACAGTGGGTAGCAAGTGTTTTTCTTGGAATGCTGTGTATTTTTGACGCCATGCATAACGCCTTTTTGTATGACCAAACAACTCAATCTTTGTTTCATCAGTCCACAGAACAACTATGTTGAACAATCTTTGTTTTCAGATCATTTGAGAGTTGTTTTGAGGAGCCCATGATGCCACTCTTCAGAGGAGATTCAAATAGGAGAACAACTTGCAATTGGCCACCTTAAATACCTTTTCTCATGATTGGATACACCTGGCTATGAAGTTCAAAGCTCAGTGAGGTTACAAAACCAATTTTGTGCTTCAGTAAGCCAGTAAAAAGTAGTTAGGAGTATTCAAATCAATAAAATGATAAGGGTACCCAAATTTTTGCACCGGTCAAATTTTGGTTTAATGCATATTGCAGATTTTCTGTTAGTACAATAAACCTCATTTCAATCCTGAAATATTACTGTGTCCATCAGTTATTAGATATATCAAATTGAAATGGCTGTTGCAAACACCCAAATATTTAGAACTAAAAATGATTAAGATTAATAGGGGTGCCCAAACTTTTTCATATGACTGTATAGCAATGCAATGAATGACAGCACCAGTAAAATATGCACATAAATATGGGTGCTCACCACTAGGAAAAGGTAGTATCCCGTTCAAAACAAATTGTAAAAAACAGGCAGCACTCCATAGTAAAGTGAAGTAAAAAGTGGGTTTATTGCCCCATGCAACGTTTCGGCTCTATAGTGAGCCTGTATCAAGCAACACAATAGTGATGGTATACAAATATAAATAGGGTGTACAATATCAATCAATTATAAGTGACAATCAAGCAATTAGATAAAAAAATATATTAAAAAAAATTGATACACAATATATCATACATAGTGCATTATAATATACGTGAAAATACAAGTGCTATCATAAAAAACAAGTGTAGAAGATCAGGTGTGAACCTGAATAACAGAAACATCTACGGTAATGAATAATAAACACCAGGTGTATAGATATGTAATATGTAAATACCTGATACCATCCAGAAGCCTGTGTAACATAGTCCCCATGTCCTATCAGCGTTTAGTAATGTTTACTGTGCATATGCGAAAGTATAATGAAATTGTTTATGTATTGAATAGTGCTTAATGTCTCATGCATGCACAATACCCGCTAAAAATAGCGGGCGCCATCTTGGAAGAGGTAAAATACCTCGAACCAGTGCTACATACTATTAAGAATTGTTAAACACATAAATAGACTCATAGCGCTCTAAATTAGATGGCTTACCTCAAATTATAAGAATATACATATAAAGAATGTACTGAAGCAAGACAATATGTCCATAATGTATATAAAGATATGTGAGACCACATAAAAACTGCAAGATGGCCGCCTATCATTGTGAACACGTGCCTACATGTCACACCCTAAAGTTAGAAGATGGCCATATTACTATACATAGAATATAATCTCATATTAATAGACCCTAAGGTTCAATAGAGGGTGAAAAGGCAATCTAGAATAACTAGTGTTGGAACAACAACCCTGGTCATGGGCTAGTGTCCATACTAGAGGGGGGACATTAGTACTCCAAATCCAAGTTGTAGACTTGAGTGCTCTATATATGTTAACCCCACTTTTTAAAGTGATAATCATCCCAGGGAAACCTATAGTGGGTCGAGATAAAACAAAAGCAGTATGTGGAAATCACAAAAAAATAAAAAACACAATTTTAATGGGGACTCCATCTATTAAAATAAGAGAAAAGCATGCAAAAGAGACATAGCAGAATACAAGATAATTTTTTTTTTTTTTACATATACGCTGAGGACATTAATAAAGGAATATACTGAATCACAAAAGTATGTAAAATAACATAAATCTTCCTTAGAGGTCATTCAATCCTACATATAGTGCGAGTGGTGAAGTTGTGATCAGTGAATAAGACGTCTCTAAAAAGACAAAAAACATAGTTGAAGACACAATAATATAAAATCATCAATTCTATTAATAGTATACGGAGTGGGATACAAAGAGGAAGACCAAGGTAATTAATATGGGCAATCCAACTAATCTAATATCATCTAAGTCAGACCTGAGGTGTAAATATCTACATTGATGCCTTTAGGTCGCAGTGTGTCTAATCTATAAATCCATTCGAGTTCCCTCAATTTAAGTTTTTTTGTGCAATCACCTCCCAGTCTCATTGGTGCCACATGATCAATAATAGTAAATTTGAGTTGTTTCTCTGTATGGTGTGCATCTGTAAAATGCTTAGATATCGGTAAATCTAATTGGTTTCACCGACATAGAATAATTTTCATGGACATTGTAATACGTAGATGACATGATCGGAATTACAGGTCAAATGGTGACAGATTTGATAGACTCTATTTGTAATCAGGTGTGTGAAGTGTGGACCTTTCAACATTAGGCCACAGTTCACACAACCAAGGCATGGGTAACAACCCAGTCTCTGTTTAGTAATATAAGTCTGTGTACTCTTTTTAAAAGAACCAATATCAGAGTGCACCAGTTTATCATGTAGGCTCTGAGCCCTATGATACGAAAACAATGGAGGAGAGCCAAATTCAGGGACATCCGAGATACAACGGCCTAACATGAGCCAGTGCTTACGTATAACAGCATTCACTTTTTTACTCTCCTCATTGTATGTAGTTACAAATGGGATACGTGAAACTTTCCTATCCCTTTGTGTCAAATTCAATAACGCTAATGTAGAGATTTTATCTATCTTATGTCTATGTTTCTGAATTACCTGATGTGGATATCCTCTCTCAACAAATTTCCTCTCCATCATATCCAATAATTTATTGAGAGTATCAGGGTTACTCACAATCCTTTTAACCCTCCTTAATTGTCCAGATAGTAAATTATGTATCATGCCACGTGGATGTCCACTCCTAAAGTGTAACATGCTATTGACATCCGTTGGTTTGGTATATAGGTTGGTGACAAAGGAATTCTCTGTGTATTGAACTAGAACATCTAAGATTTGTACACATTCAGTAGAATGCGCCTGTGTAAACTTAACAGTAGGATCAATAGTATTAAGATAAGAAAAAAAATTCCATAAATAAATCCTCACCTCCAGTCCAGATTAGAAAAATCTCATGTATGTATCGCCACCAACCAAGAACATGTTCATGGTGGTGGGACTCATAGATGAACCTTTCTTCCAGTCCACGCATATATATATTTGCGTAGACCGGCGCGACATTAGACCCCATAGCGGTCCCTTGTATCTGACCAAAATACTGGTTACCGAATAAAAAATAGTTCTTAGTACGATATCCAATAAATTCAAAATAAAAGGTGTATATGTAGAATCCCTCAAAAAGGATTCAACCATCTGGATTCCCCTAGTATGATCAATAGATGTATACAAACTTACAACGTCAAAAGAAGCTAAAATAATGGAATCACATGCAGGAATTACAACATTGAATAATTTTTGGAGAAAATCATTAGTATCACAGACATAAGAAGAAGTCATAATGGAAAATGGTTTCAAGATCTTATGTAAAAAAATGGCTATATTACTAAAAACTGATTCTGTACCAAGAGACGATACGTCGTCCTGGTGGATCCACTAATGTCTTATGGATCTTTGGTAGTATGTATATGACTGGTGTTCTAGGTTTTTTAATTAACAAAAATTCATATAAGTCATCATCAATTATACCTGCTATTTTAGCAGTATCTAGCACAATAGTAATATGTCTGATGATAGAGAATTTTGGATCCCCAAATAGTCTCCTATATATCCTGGTGTCATCTAATTGTCGGTGAATTTCTTTTACATATGAACTGTTGTCCATGATGACCACGGCTCCGCCCTTGTCAGCTGGCTTAATGGTCACTGTATCATCATGGACAAGTTCCATGATGGCCTGATTTTCATCCTTTGTCAGATTAGGACATATCAAACTTTCACAATGTAAATTAGATTTAAGAATATCAATGTCATTCTTTACTGCCTTAATAAAGGCCTCTATAACTGGTGGAACATTGGGAGGGACAAAATCACTTTTGTTATACAAATCAAATTGTCTCAGACACAATTCTGTATTTTTAACTCTAGTCTCAAAACTACGTCCATGAAACCAACATTTAAGTTTAATATTCCTAAAGAATTGTAACAAATCAAATTCAAGTTTGAATCAGTCCACATGTGTAGTAGGGCAATAGGATCCTTTGTTAAATAAGCTTAATTGTGAATCTGTTAAAGTCTTAGAGGATATATTTACCACGGTTGTTTCTTTCTGTACTTCGTGCCCCGAGTGGCAATCCTCTGAGGCCTTACGTTGTCAGTGTCTCTGTCTACCCCCTCTCCTGGCATGTTTCCTGTTGGAGTTGACGTACCCGGGGTGAACCCCAAAAAAGAGTCCTCAGTCTCCATTCTTTGTTGATTAAATGGTCTCTTTCTGTTGGACCTCTGGCGTGTACCTTCCAGGTGTAATTCATCATGTGTCCAATTGTTAATCCGTCCTTTAATGCTCCTATTATTAGCCCCCTACATGCCATTATAATTGGTTTAGAGAGACAGACCCTCTTTAATTCTTTCCCTTGATTACCTACAAAGATGAAATCTGTATAATGCTTTCACTAGGAGTATGGAGGGGCAGGTTCTTGTATAATGCAGGGGAGCTGAGGCAGCAGGAAGAGGTCACTTCAAACAGTTGTATATCTGGCATTTTAAAATGTTAGGATGGTGCTTCAGGTGTAGAAAATCTTTAAAACGCTGCAGAATTTTTAACCACTTAGATTTGCAAAAATGTTTAACTTTTAATTATCTACAAATATAGATATGATTATGTTCATGGGAATACCCCTTTAAGTTAATTTTTTGTGGAAAAGGAGTATCTACTGCTTATCCATAGCAGATGACTGAAAGGCAAGTATCCAAATACTCTGAAGTGCCTTAACTAGAAAAGTAAAGTGTTGCATGGTTCACATAGAAAACAAGAGTGTTTGAAGAGTAATTGAAAATATTGTAAGGGCTTTTGGACTTTATTGGACTTAATGTTCAGCAAGACCATCATTGAATTTGAGCCTTACCAGTGGTTGAAGATCATAGGAAAATAACTGGTATTGTTCAGTTTCACAACTAACTGGGAGGTAAAGTTACCCGCACCGTATTATACTGTATCATTGTAGGGGAGAAAAAACTTTGTCTTTCTAGCATTTTTTGGGCTTTTTAGGATTTAAGTAATCCTATGACATGACTGAGATATGACTAAAACAAAAAATAAGCACGAGAGCAGCAGCAAATTTAAAAAGTGTTGTTGAAGCTCAAATGGCCATAAATAGCTGCTCTTTTTTTTTTTTTTTAATAAAAAGCCGGGTAACCTTAAGAATGAGAAGTCCATACCATCTAGGATTATCAGTGTATTCATTATCAATATGTCAAAATGGTTTCTGAGTTTGTGGACAAATAGCATAATTTAGGCTAAAGCCTCACGTTGCAGAAACACAGCGTTTTTTGTAGTAGATTTTGCTGAGTTTTTTTAAGCCAAAGCCAGGAGTGGATTGAGCAGACGGTAGAAGTATAAGAACTTTCTATATATTTCCCATTCCTTTTATATCCATTCCTGGCTTTGGCTCAAAAAATCACAGCAAAATCTGCAACAAAAAAGCTGCATTTCCGCAATGTGGTGTCTCAGTCTTAGTCTTAAGGCCCCACGTAGCGTCCTGCAGCAAAAAAGCACTGCAGGAAAGACCACAGTGGCATCGTATTGCAGTTTTTCCCGCAGTGCTTTTCACAGAAAGTTTCTGACTTTCTGCTTTAGTTTTACCTATAGGGAAACCACTGGTGTTTCCATAGGTATAATTAACATCCGCCAATTTCCAAAACCTTCAGAGTTTGTGTCCGCTGCGCGTATTCTGTCGCAGAGCAGAAGTATCGGACCGCAGCGGGGAAAGGTGAGTATGATTTTTTTTTTTTTTTTTTTTCACCTCTCCCGACATATTTAAAATAAAAAAATTTGCCTGGACAACCTCTTTAACGTCCGGTTCTATCTGAACGAGTTCAGACTGAACTGAACCATAGGATTGCTTTGTCTGAACACTAGAACAAAACAAATCTTCAGATGTTCACCCATCCTTAGTTGCAGTGTCATACCACGAGGGCACATCAAAGGCAAGGTGGTTTTATGTGAGTACTGATTAGGCATTGTATAAATGCAATAGACAGTCCATGCTTCAGAGTTCTGTAAGGTAATGGATGGTCCTACAGTGATCCATAGATACATCACATTCTGCAGGTATCATGTGTCTGTTCAGAACCAGATCACGGCACCTCCGTGGTGTGGACTTTACCATCCTCAGTTGTTTGTTTGGATACAACAAATCCACTGTCTTGTTATAAGCTTCTGACCTCTGTGAATATAAGTCAAGCGAATGGGTCAAATACTGAGCTTAAGAGCAATAAGTGTTGAATTTTCATGTTTTTAGGATTTTAACAGGAAGGATTCATACATGTACGAGTCACCAGTTTCACTTTATGTTTTTAGATTTTTTTTGCTAGCCACACAGCACTTGATTTCATAATTTTGGGATTTCTGTTACAACAGCAGCACTTTCCCTCCACAATGTCACCTCACGAATGACAGCGAGACCCATAATGCGACGTTCTGCAATTTACTCCAAATTACAGGCAATCTTTTATCCAAACTGTACACATGTGCGGTTTTAAGTGGGCTATCTGTGAAACTACTGAGTAACACTGCAAGCACATGGAGACTGACAGAAGGTAAATTGCTTGTCGGGAGGTCTGTATTTCCGTTCACAGCAGATTCTGAATACGATGTGGTGAATGCTCTCCACAACAGCTGCTTTCATTGCTAACTATTTTTGATGTAAATGTCAATAAAGCTGCAGGCCCTATCATATTTTTGGCCTCGATTGTCCGCGTTTGCCTATGAAGGCTGGCAGGTGGGGTTTCATTTATCTACTCCTAGGAACATGTCCGTTAATAATGGTTGTCTCTGGAGACCGTTTAGAATGATTGAAAGCTGCGATTGGGACAATAGGCTGCTAAATTTCATTGCTCAGATTTGTCTGACAGGTGACTGCTTTTTATATTCTATAATCACCTAAGGGAGAAAATCGAAAACACTCTGTGGTGTCCTATTAGGGGCTGCTGCCTGCTCAGTGATTGGCCGGCCACTGCGACAATGGGGTATTTGCATGAATGTAGATCAACAAGTTTTAGGAAAACTATAAAATAAGGCTGATAGGTTAAGGTAAAATCTGATTTGTAAAAGAGCAGTATATGGATGGATAGATGGATAGATAGATAGATAGATAGATAGATAGATAGATAGATAGAGATAGATAGATATAGCTGATAGAGACAGATCAAGATAGATAGATAGATAGATAGATAGATAGATAGATAGATAGAGCTGATAGATAGAGACAGGTCAAGATAGATAGATAAATAGATAGATAATTGATAGATAGATAGATAGATAGATAGATAGATAGATAGATAGATAATAGATAAATAGCTGATAGATAGAGACAGATCAATATAGATAGATAGATGATTGATAGATAGATAGAAAGAGAGATGTTAGATAGATGATAGAAAGATAGATAGATAATAAATAGATAGATAGATAGATTATAGATAGATAGATGTCTTTAAAATCTATTTTTTTGCTTGTTGGCAATCAACAATCAATATTGTAATATATTCTACAGACATTCTTAACAAGTAGTATATATATATATATTTCAAGAGGGAGTGTGCACAAAAAATATATACACAAAGGAAAAAAGATGAGAAAATCAGTATTATGTGCTGGTCTGTGTATACCAAGCAGTACAATTATCACTCAACACCAGCATCTGGCTCTTTGGCAGACCACATAGGCAGTTGTGTTGAAAGCTTTGAAGCTGCGTTTGAGCCTCATCAGTTGCCCCTGGTAACACTGCAGATGGGCCCTGTGCAGTCTTTTATATCTATCTATCTATCTATTATCGATCTATCTATCTATCTATCTATCTATCTATCTATCTATCCCATATCTGTGTATTTATATGTCTATATATATTTATCACATATTTATCTATCTATCTACTATTTATCTTTCCATCTATTTATCTATCACATATCTGTCCATTTATCTCATGCCTGTCTCTTATCTATTACATATTTATCTATCTTACATCTATATATCTATCTGTCTATCTATCTCATATCTGTCTATGTATTTATCCCATATTTATCACATATTTATCTAATTTACATCTATTTATCTACGTATCTATCATTTACCTATACATCTATTTACCTATCCCATATCTGTCTATTTATCTGTCTCATATTTATCACATATCTATCTATCTATCTATCTATCTATCTATCTATTATCGATCTATCTATCTATCTATTATCTATCTATCTATCTATCTATCTATCCATCTACTATCTATCTATCTATCTATCTATCTATCTATCTATCCCATATCTGTGTATTTATATGTCTATATATATTTATCACATATTTATCTATCTACTATTTATCTTTCCATCTATTTATCTATCACATATCTGTCCATTTATCTCATGCCTGTCTCTTATCTATTACATATTTATCTATCTTACATCTATATATCTGTCTATCTATCTCATCATCTGTCTATGTATCTATCCCATATTTATCACATATTTATCTAATTTACATCTATTTATCTACGTATCTATCATTTACCTATACATCTATTTACCTATCCCATATCTGTCTATTTATCGGTCTCATATTTATCACATATCTATCTATCTATCTATCTATCTATCTATCTATCTATCTATGTATTATTTATCTTTCCATCTATTTAACTGTCACATATTGGCCCATTTATCTATCTTACATCTATCTATATGTCTCATATCTATTGCATATTATACACACGTGGACAAAATTGTTGGTACCCCTCGTTTAATGAAAGAAAAACCCACAATGGTCATAGAAATAATTTGAATCTGACAAAAGTAATAATTATATAAAAATTCTATGAAAATGAACAAATGAAAGTCAGACATTGCTTTTCAACCATGCTTCAACAGAATTTTAAAAAAAAGAAAACTCTCATGAAACAGGCCTGGACAGAAATGATGGTTCCCTTAACTTAATATTTTGTTGCACAACCTTTTGAGGCAATCACTGCAATCAAACGATTCCTGTAACTTCTGCACCTCTCAGCAGGTATTTTGGCCACTCCTCATGAGCAAACTGCTCCAGTTGTCTCGGGTTTGAAGGGTGCCTTTTCCAGACGGCATGTTTCAGCTCCTTTCAAAGATGCTCAATAGGATTTAGGTCAGGGCTCAAAGAAGGCCACTTCAGAATAGTCCAATGTTTTCCTCTGAGCCATTCTTGGGTGTTTTTAGCTGTGTGTTTTGGGTCATTATCCTGTTGCAAGACCCATGACCTGCGACTGAGACCAAGCTTTCTGACACTGGGCAGCACATTTCTCTCTAGAGTCCCTTGATAGTCTTGAGATTTCATTGTACCCTGCACAGATTCAAGACACCCTGTGCCAGATGCAGCAAAGCAGCCCCAGAACATAACTGAGCCTCCTCCATGTTTCACAGTAGAGACAGTTTTCTTTTTAAGATATGCTTCATTTTTCCATCTGTGAACATAGAGCTGATGTGCCTTGCCAAAAGTTTCGATTTTTGTCTCATCTGTCTGTGAACCGAGAGCAAGGCAGGTGGTTTGGACTCCGCAACCAGAAATGAACGCACACGCGGTAGTTAAAGAAAAAAAAATATATATTTACTATAGGTTAATAAAGGCTAGTTAAAGGTAAAATGACAGGGCTAAAGACAAGCAAAATATACAATATAGCATGAACAATTTCAAGGCAAATTCTGCAATGGTTTCTACTTTTACTCTGTCCACTTCTGCAGTATGGACACTGAATGAACAATATACTCAAAACTATCCCTAACTGACCCTGACTTCACATTTGGGTGCACCCCTTTTCCCCAGTGGTCCAGGTGGACCGCTTACAGTCCGTAGAAGCGCGCGGTGGGGCCCAAAGTCGGTCCTTTCTTTTATAGTGAAGCGTCCTCTCCTCACGGTTATCAGGATCTTGGGAGAAATGAAGTCCTCTTTAACAGACAGGGAAACCAACTGAATGCAATGTAATCCAACAGCAGATTCCACTCAGCACACTGACAGTCCTGCCGAATCCATACACTGAGCTGGGATGTAAGCCGGGATTTAGCAGGTGCCGTCCAGTACATCAACAGCACTGCGAGTCTCTATCTGTGGTATCCATATACACAGTCACAATGTCAGTCTCACTGATCAGCCACTGAGCACAGTTCCTTTCACGTGGACTCACTAGTCCTGTTGTCTCTTTACACTCTGTTTGTCTCTGGACCAAGATACAGCTTAGCTGTACAGAAAAATCTCCACACCAGTTCAATACAACACTTGCCAAGATGGCTGCTGCTCTCTGTCTCGTCACTTCCTGCTTCTCTGCTCACACTCTGTCTGCAGAACAGGCAGGCCTGCCATAACAAAAAGGGGGGGGGGGTCTCACTCCACTCCAGATTCATGTCACAATTACAATGGCTGCTGTCTTAAAGGAACAGAATCACAGAAATACATTCAACATTAACAGTTTATACAGACAAATGAAGCTTAAGATTGGCAACATTGGCTGTCTCTTACATGTCCATAGGACATTCTCCCAGAAGCTTTGTGGCTTGTCAACATGTAGTTTGGCAAATTCAAGTTTTGTCAGATTCAAGTTATTTCTGTGATCATTGTGGGTTTTTCTTTCATTAAACGAGGGGTACCAACAATTTTATCCACGTCTGTATATCTTACATCTATCTATCTATCTATCTATCTATCTATCTATCTATCTATCTATCTCTATCATTTACCTATACATCTATTTATCAGATCTGTCTATTTAACTATCCCACATCTATCTATCTGTCGCATATTCATCACATATCTATCTACCTATCTATCTATCTATCTATCTATCTATCTATCTATCTATCTATTATATTTCATCTATTTATCTATCACATATTTGTCCATTTATCTCTCTTACATCTATCTATCTACCTATCTTTCTATCTATGTTATATATATATACAGTACAGACCAAAAGTTTGGACACACCTTCTCATTCCAATTTCTCTATTACCACATGTGGAATTATATACTTAACAAAAAAGTGTGAAACAACTGAAAATATGTCTTATATTCTAGGTTCTTCAAAGTAGCCACCTTTTGCTTTGATTACTGCTTCGCCAACTCTCTGTCATTCTCTTAATGAGCTTCAAGATGTAATGGGCCTCGTCACCTGAAATGGTCTTCCAACAGTCCTGAAAAAAAAAAAACACCCCAAAGACCTTACCCCCCTTTGCCCCTTTCTCCTCCCCTCCCCCCCCCCCCCCCCCCAAACCAACCACAAAAATTTCGGGCCCGGGTGCTGGGGGGGCCCCCGCCTCCCCCCCCCCCCCCCCCCACCCCCCTCCTTGTTCATTAACCCCCACCCCGTCCGGGGGTTTTTTTGGGGTCCTTTTCCTTTTAAAAAAAAAAATGTTGTCCCAAAAAACACAAACAGGATGGAATAACACCCCCCCGCAAAATGCTGTGGTAACCAACCTTGTTCAATTTTTCTTCAATTTTAAATAAATCCCCAACACTGTCACCAGCAAAGCACCCCCACACCATCACACCTCCTCCTCCATACTTCACGGTGGGAACCAGGCATGTAGAGTCCATTCGTTCACCTTTTCTGCGTTGCACAAAGACATGGTGGTTGGAACCAAAGATTTCAAATTTGGACTCATCAGACCAAATCACAGATTTCCACAGGTCTAATGGCCATTCCTTGTGTTCTTTAGCCCAAACAAGTCTCTTCTGCTTGTTGCCTGTCCTTAGCAGTGGTTTCCTAGCAGCTATTTTACCATGAAGGCCTGCTGCACACAGTCTCCTCTTAACAGTTGTTGTAGAGATGTGTCTGCTGCTAGAACTCTGTGTGGCAT
Organism: Leptodactylus fallax; assembly: GCA_947044405.1. Taxonomy (NCBI): domain Eukaryota; kingdom Metazoa; phylum Chordata; class Amphibia; order Anura; family Leptodactylidae; genus Leptodactylus; species Leptodactylus fallax. The sequence continues at coordinate 8,287,573 of CAMRHE010000038.1, read as the reverse complement.
TGACCTGGTCTCTAATCTGAGCTGCTGTTAACCTGCGATTTCTGAGGCTGGTGACTCAGATGAACTTATCCTCCGCAGCAGAGGTGACTCTTGGTCTTCCTTTCCTGGGGCGGTCCTCATGTGAGCCAGTTTTTTTTTGTAGGGCTTGATGGTTTTGGCCACTGCACTTGGGGACTCTTTCAAAGTTTTCCCACTTTTTCGGACTGACGGACCTTCATTTCTTAAAGTAATGATGGCCACTCGTTTTTCTTTACTTAGCTGCTTTTTTCTTGCCATAATACAAATTCTAACACTCCATTCAGTAGGACTATCAGCTGTGTATCCACCTGACTTCTGAACAACACAACTGATGGTCCCAACCCCATTTATAAGGCAAGAAATTATTATTAAACCTGACAGGGCACACCTGTGAAGTGAAAACCATTTCAGGTGACTACCTCTTGAAACTCATCAAGAGAATGCCAAGAGTGTGCAAAGCAGTAATCAAAGCAAAAGGTGGCTACTTTGAAGAACCTAGAATATAAGACATATTTTCAGTTGTTTCACACTTTTTTGTTAAGTATATAATTCCACATGTGTTAATTCATAGTTTTGATGCCTTCAGTGTGAATCTACAATTTTTATAGTCATGAAAATACAGAAAACTCTTGGAATGAGAAGGTGTGTCCAAACTTTTGGTCTGTACTGTATATATATATATATATATACAATTTATATATATGTATCTATCATGTTTCATTCATGCATCTTAGTAGAATTCTGTTTCATGCGGCAGTTTAACTATCGCATCTCTATGAAGTATTTGAAACCTTTGAGATCTTATTGACAAAACTGGAATGTAGAGCTGCTGGTAATGTACGTCAGTTGTTTGCTAGCTGACAGTCTATGTTTATCTATTACTGTACATTTGTCATCTGCCCACTCAGATGTAAATGAGAACATTACTGTGGTTGTAATACTGAGTATGAGACAGGAACTGAAATATCACAGAGATATATCTACAAAGCTCGGAATAAAAAATGTTGAAACTGCTATTTACAAATTCACTGGGATCACTGCGGGGTATATAACATGTAAATACAGAAAAATGTGCGCAACACATAATGGGTGCAATTTACTGTAATAAGAACTCTGACTTAGTTTGTGCTGTAAATCTTGTTCCGACGTGTTTCTTTCCATAGTGTTTTTTTTGTTGTGCTTCACTACGTGGGTTCTTAGCCTAAGACACTTTTTTTGATTCCCCCAACAATAAGGTGTTGCTTAGTAAGGAGAGGGGTGTGACTTGTTGAAAAAAGCACGTGACCTAATATGTGTCAATGTAAGCCACATTACGGCAAAACTTTGGCACAAAGTAAGCCAAATAATAGGTCAATATGTTATGGTAATATGGCACTACCATAGATATGGGTGCTGAAGGAGGAACTCACTCCTACTCATAAAAACTCAATGACCTCCATACTCCAGATTGAAGTGAAGCATATGTTTTTTTTTATTTTCAGAATACAGCGAACCATCCAGTATGACAGTTTGTAACATTTTGGTCATCCTGGACCTTTGTCAGACACGGGTCGCCACAGAGGATAGAATGGATAAGGTGAGCCATACAGCATCTGCATTGCTCCCCTTATCCATTCTATCCTCTGTGGCGATCCGTGTCTGATGAAGGTCCATATTGTATGGTTTGCTATATTGTGAAAATAAAAAAAAAAAAACACATGCTTCACTTCAATCTGGAGCGCGAAGGTCATTGTAAGCCAAATAATAGTTGATACAACGTAAGACTAAACAGTTCAAAGAGGTACCAGAATTATTATCCAGTAATGGCTACTATGATAAAAGTCTTAGAAAGAGTAAGTAAATCTATCCCAATATTTTTTTTTATATAATATGTTATTATCTTCCATATATTGACCCAGATTTATTATTGTGGTTATTACACTGGGCCAACTTAGGCACATCTTGGTTTGGGCTAAAATTTTCCACACTTGCTAGACATTTGAGTGTGGCTTGTAACGTGAAGTGTAACCAAGATGTCATGTCAAGCACAGGAGTCCAAGGATAGTAGAGCATTGGGATGATAAAACCTCCTTTGTTTTCATGAACTTATCAGTTGGCATGCAGAGACCCAAGGCCCATAGTGTACCTGCATGGGTGAGGAAACCAACTGAGGAAACACCAGATGACAGAGCCACAAGGAGCCTCCAGTGGTGTCTGGATGGAGAGAGTGTGCAATGGGTGTCAGCTAGTCGGCTGTCGGCTAGTGTCAGCATTGACAGTGTTGTCTCACTTGAGGAGGAAAGGGTCTCCCATTGCATTAGCCAGGGGGCTGTAGACCACTGATGTGTGGTATTTACTTTGCATTTCTATCAACTGTTCAAAAAGTTGTAAAAGTTTTCATTTCTATTGACTGTTCAAAGAGTTTTTATCCATTTTCCAAGTCCTAGTAAAGAATCCTTCCAAACCCTATTTAGTTGTTGTTACCATATCTATCACCTGAACGTTACAAGCAGACCCCTGGGCAGAGCCCCCTGCTCTCCAACAGCCAGTTTGGCAAAAAGTAAAGTGCTAATTTGCAACAACCACCCTTATGACTCTACCGAAACCCTCACCTGTTCCTGTGGTGGACGGCAAATCTTAATGATGACATTATATTTTCTGTAAATTCTCTTATTCTCTTAGATACTTTTGTAATAATTGGAGCTTTTATATTATTCTCTAAATGTTATTTTACGTTTTTCACATTTGTTTTTTTTTCCTTTTTGCTAGTTCTACACTTTTCTATGTATATAATACAAGTAATAACAACATAAACACTTAATAATCATATCTCTGGGTTGTTTACTGGCTTGTTCCTTTCAGGCACATCTTGCATGTGTGAACAGGATGTCATATTTTGAGACCAGAGTTGTTAATAATGAAATCACAGATATTGGCAGCTCCGGATACACAGGTGCTGTTTTATTTGGCAAATTGTTGTTTACAATTTCTTTATCATTAATGTCAAAAATAAATTAAAATGTGATATTTCTGTGGTGTATTTCTGTAGCATCAGTGTATCTGGTGGCTGAAAATCTCACCTGTCAAGCAATGTTTTGGAAAAAAAATCACATTGTGTTTTTAGACTTATTAACTGTAATGTCGTAGGCAGAAAACCTGATTATTTTCCAACAACCTGATTTCACAAATGGAAAAGCAGCATCTGTTTTCCCGCAGCTTCACATATGGCTATCAATGTCGCTTAGAAAAGCTTGTGCAGGTAACTGAAGCAAAAGAACCTCTCTGGAGTGCAACAACCTCAGGGACTGAGCAGCAATGATCCCAAATGGTAAACAGTTGCTCTCTAGGAACAACTAATGCACATTTGTCAGATGAGGCCTCTACTGACTTCACGCTGGAATGCAAGTCCCTGACTGAACCCAGGCTATATATATATATGGAGTATTTTAATGGATTTCTATCATTACCACCTATACTTACTATACTATACACTTGTTTCTTTCCAAAATACAAACTAATAGGCTTTTTTGCTGCAAATTTTCTTGTGTTTTTTTTTTTTTTAACTGAAGCCAAGAATGGCTTCAAAAGGAACTGTCAAGGGCAGACTTAGCATTTCGGGGACCCCAAGCAAAATTATGTATTGTATCAAAATGTTAGGCTATGCCCCCTTTTTATGGAATTGCCCCTGTTTGTAGGTCAAAAGATCTGGACAAAATAGTACAGCATGGACTGCTTCACACAGTATAACACCCCTGTACTGGCCCTCGCACAGTATAATGCCCCCTTTACTGGCTCTCACACACTGTAACTACTCTTTTATGGGTCCTCACGCTATATAAAGCCTCCTTTACTTTACCACTCACAGGATAACCTCCCTTTTACTGGCCCTCACACAGTATAATGCCCCCTTTACTGGCCCTCCATAAGGTATAATGCCCTTTGTACTGGCTCCCCCACTGTATAACTCGCCTTAACTGGCCCTCATACAGTTTACTTGCTCTAACACACTATAACGCTCCTTTTATGGACCCCTACATAGTATAATTACTCCTTTACTGGCCCACTCACAGAATAACCCCCTATTTACAGCCCCCCACACAGTATAACTTCTCCTTTACTGACCCTCACATAGTATATTGCTCCTTTCACTGCCCCCATATAGTATATTGCCCCCTTTATTGACTCCAACACAGTATATTGACCCCTTTACTGTCCCCCACACAGTATATTGTCCCCTTTGCTTGCCCACACACAGTATATTGTCCCCTTTTTGCACCCTCCCTCACAGTATATTATTAGCTTTACTGGCCCCCACACAGTATATTGTCCCCTTTTTTTGTCCCCCTCATAGTGACACATTTGGTTGTTACCTACTGGATTATTCCAACAGGCAATGGCCTCATGTTATGTTGTTTTTCAGTATTTGGACATAGTATGCAGCACCCCCTGCAGCCCAAAGCAGAAGTGGGCCTTAATCCAATAGGTAACAGCTGACTAAAAAAAACAAAAAACAAAAAAAAAAAACATAACACAACCAACTGCTGCAGGAACTCCTTATCTCTGGTGTCCCAGTTAATAATAAGTGCATTTTCTGCAGCACTTTTTCTGCAACATGTGGATGAGATGTAATGAAATCTCATTCACTTTGCTAGGACTGTAAAATGCATTTTTTCCCAAAAAAGTCTGCTTTTGTCCAAAATTGCTGCCTTTTTTTGCAACGTGTATCCTTCGCCTAAAAGAGTTTCCTAGTTTTTTAAAAAAAATCTGTCAACTGCTCATGAACCATATGGTCATATTTTCATGGCACTAAACCACATACAGGCCTCTATGCTTACTTAGAGATGAGTCTGATAAATCTCCTCATATTCATCTATGGTACTCTCAACATTTGTGCAGTTGTTCACAGCTAGGGAAGTATATCTCGGCTTCGCTGTCCATGTGCCTTAGGTCCGACGCACGTGAACTGAAGTTGAGGTGTACTACTCCTGGTTTAGTGAACAACTGTGCAGATGTCAGATGTACCAGGAGCTGGTGGATATAAAGATTTTTTAACTTTAATTTATGCCCATGGACAACATTATGATAATACTGTTTTGGACACTATACCACTATTCCATAAGAAATTGGATTTGGGGAGGAGGGTATTGTCCCATATAGACCTGACAATTTCGCCTCAGCTGAAGGTCCTTAGGTCACTGTTCATGTTACTGAAGCAATGGTTGTTTATGGCCTTATTCCCCTGACAGAGCAGATTTTGACAGATCTAATGTCCATTAAAAATGGGGGTCAACATGAGTTTTTGACAGCCTGTTTTGTTCCTTTTTTATGTTTCTTAATGCACCATTAAAAAACTGATGACTTTCATTGGACTTCCATTGTTGACCCAACCCTTTGATCCGTTTTTAATGGACATGACTTGGATGTCATTTTATTGGAGTCATGTGTACGTCAAAACGGGCAAAGGTACAGAAGGTCAATGTTTTTAACAAGATGGTATGGTTTAGCACTGGGAAGTTTCAAAGTTGAATATGGACAAATAAGTTTTTAAGGCATCTGCTAGAATTTCACCTATAAAACTATTCATGGTCCTTTCACCACATTTTTCTTTAAAGGGAACCTGTCACCAGGTTTGGGGCTACTGAATCATAGCAACCTTTCAATGAATAGCAAGCGGAAATGAAGGCTGCCTAGAGCCACAGTCATCACAGCTCCAACTACAAGCTTAAAGTTGTACCAACTTGAAATGCAGCACTCACAAAAGTCCATGGACCCTCCTGTACCTTCATATGCTTGTGGCTTTATATATAGTATTACAGAAATATTCTCCTACGGTAAATCTCCTCAGTAATATGGTGCCATATGAAGGCACCATATGTTGGAATAATATGTTCCTGTGGTTCCATATTGCCTAGGGCAGTGCCGTGTATCTGAGCCCTAACCTTTAGGTATAGGAAATCATATCTGGGTTATTGCTTTACAATGTCTGAGTACAATTTGTAGGTAATTTAACTCAGAAATGCAACATCAAATTTAACAATATAGCAGCATCAAGTTCAACCTTCCTCAGGTCCAGGCCTTTGACCCAAACATTGGAAAAACAAAACCCCCCACGAAATCTTGTCCTGTGGTAGGAAAAAAAAATCCTTGAATCCACAAAGGCAGTTGGCTTATGTTTCTGGATAGAATTACTAGTGTCTTCAAATGTACTGTCTATACTGTTATGTGATCAGGAGATAAATGTCTAGACCTATTTTATTTCTGTTATTATTTGCTCCATTATTATAGCAATTCATTGGCTGGCCATTCAGGGTATTTGGCATCTTCCTTGTCACCGATCTACTCCAGAACCACACTGGTCTAGGGGTTAAGGTTAAGGAACTCGCAATCCCTTAGAATTTGCTCCCTAAGTCCCAATACATATCCATTAGCCACCATTAAGTCCCTATCTCCTGTTGACCACGTTGCACTGACTTTTGTGCTCAGGCATAGGTTAGACATCTGTTCCATAGTGTTGCTATCTGTCTCACTGTGGGTGCACCAACCATATTTAGGGTAATTGCTCTATGCCTCCATGGATCAAGATCGCCACTATACCACTAGTTTTCTCAGATCTTAACCTCCCTTAGCCTTGTGTCACGTAGGATGTCACATAAACTTTTACACCAAGAGTTTTGGTGACCCCATTCATAGTTGTCTGCTAAACAGAGAACAAGAAGGGGGAAACAGCAGACTCAAGGGGAAAATAGAAGCCAATGTCATATGCAATCACATGGCCATACTCCTAGTGTTTATTGCCTCCTTACATGTAGTCGTGTATTCCGAACACTTGGTTATTTTCCAGATATCACATATCTTATGACTCTTGTCTTACTCCTCTCTCCATTCATCTATGACTTTTCCCCTTCACATCCCTGTATGAGACAGCAGACAGTTGGGCATCAGATTTTGCAGTGCAAAACATCAGAGCAATATATAGCAGTACAATTATACACTCATGGCCAAAAGTTTTGAGAATGACACAAATATTATATTTTCACATGATCTGCTGCCCTCTGGTTTTTATGTGTGTTTGTCAGATGTTTTTATCACATACAGAAATATAATTGCATTCATATTATGAGTAACAGAAGCTTATATTGACAGTTAGAATGAGTTAATGCAGCAAGTCAATATTTGCAGTGTTGACCCTTCTTCTTCAGGACCTCTGCAATTCTCCCTGGCATGCTCTCAATCAACTTCTGGACCAAATCCTGACTGATAGCAGTCCATTCTTGCAGAATCAATGCTTTAATTTTGTCTGAATTTGTTGGTTTTTGTTTGTCCACCCGTCTCTTGATGATTGACCACAAGTTCTCAATGGGATTAAGATCTGGGGAGTTTCCAGGCCATGGACCCAAAATCTCTATGTTTTGTTCCCTGAGCCATTTAGTTATCACCTTTGCTTTATGGCAAGGTGCTCCATCATGCTGGAAAAGGCATTGTTGAGCGCCAAACTGCTCTTGGACGGTTGGGAGAAGTTGCTCTTGGAGGACATTCTGGTACCATTCTTTATTCATGGCTGTGTTTTTAGGCAAGACTGAGAGCCGATTCCCTTGGCTGAGAAGCAACCCCACACATGAATGGTTTCAGGATGCTTTACAGTTGGCATGAGACAAGTCTGGTGGTAGCGCTCACCTCCTCTTCTCCGAATAAGCTGTTTTCCAGATGTTCCAAACAATCGAAAAGGGGATTCATCAGAGAAAATGACTTTACCCCAGTCCTCAGCAGTCCACTCCCTGTACCTTTTGCAGAATATCAGTCTGTCCCTGATGTTTTTTCTGGAGAGAAGTGGCTTCTTTGCTGCCCTCCTTGAGACCAGGCCTTGCTCCAAGAGTCTCCGCCTCACAGTGCGTGCAGATGCACTCACACCTGCCTGCTGCCATTCCTCAGCAAGCTCTGCACTGCTGGTAGCCCGATCCCGCAGCTGAAACACTTTTAAGAGACGGTCCTGCCGCTTGCTGGTCTTTCTTAGGCGCCCTGGAGCCTTTTTGGCACCAATGGAACCTCTCTCCTTGAAGTTCTTGATGATGCGATAGATTGTTGACTGAGGTGCAATCTTTCTAGCTGTAATACTCTTCCCAGTTAGGCCATTTTTGTGCAGTGCAATGATGACTGCACGTGTTTCTTTAGAGATAACCATGGTTAACAGAAGAGAAACAATGATGGCAAGCACCAGCCTCCTTTTAAAGTGTCCAGTGGTGTCATTCTTACTTAATCATGACAGATTGATCTCCAGCCCTGTCCTCATCAACACCCACACCTGTGTTAATGGAGCAATCACTGAAACGATGTTAGGTGGTCCTTTTAAGGCAGGGCTGAAATGATGTTGAAATGTGTTTTGGGGGATAAAGTTCATTTTCTAGGCAAATATTGACTTTGCAAGTAATTGCTGTTAAGCTGATCACTCTTTATAACATTCTGGAGTATATGCAAATTGCCATTAGAAAAACTGAAGCAGTAGACTTTGTAAAAATTAATATTTGTATCATTCTCAAAACTTTTGGCCATGACTGTATAGTAGCAGAGCTGTATCTAGTACCAGAGCAGCGTATAGTAGCAGATCTGTGTCTAGTAGTAGAGCAATGTATAGTAACTGAGCTGTATTTAATAGCAGAGCAGTACTAGTAGCAGAGCTGTGTCTAGTAGCAAGGTTGTATCTATAAGCAGAGCAGTGTCTAGCAGCAGAGCCGTGTATAGTAGCAGAGCTGTGTTTTGAGTCAATTGTGAGAAAAATGCATTACAAATATTATTGTTGTTGTTTAGTAGCAAAGTTGTGTCTAGAAGCAGAGCAGTGTATAGTTGCAGAGCAGTGTTTAAAAGCAGAGCCTTGCCTAGTAACATAATTATGTTTAGTAAGCAGAGCTATGTGTAGTAGCAATAACTGAAAACCAGAGTATGGGTTATCTGTTATGAGTAAGTAATTGCAGCCCTACCTCACACCTTGTAATGGGGGGCATGCATGGAGCTGTAAGTAGAAACAGTGTCTTTGATAGGTGAGGGGAGTGATGGCAACTATACATCTATGCATTGGTAATCCCACCAACAGCAAGCTTTGGCAGCATAAAAATAACTGTGTTGCACAGAGATAGGCAAAAAATCCTAAAAATCTAGAAGTTCCTACTCTAGCCACTTCCTGTCTCCTGGAGATGGACTGTGGGCTATAGACACAATGTTCTGGAGCAGATCCTATTGACTTCCATGGGAGAGTTTTCTAGGCATTCTCTGTGACCGCTGCAGAGGTCATTGCAAAGGGGGAGTAGATAATTTGTAAAATCACATATTGTGACTGGTGGATTCTGTGTCCTATCTATATATACATGATAGCTGTGATCATCAGTGTGCTGATAAGTGAAGGGCTGCTGCAAAAAAATCTGCTACAGAAAACAGAAAGTGTAAACAGGTTATTTGGGTTAGTGAACGGAGTCAGAATCACAGGAATTTTAGGATTTTGTTTTTAAATATAGATAATAACATGGAAAATTTGTATCCCAAAAAATTTTTTAAAAATATGTTTAACATAGAACTTGATTTAAAAAATAGGTCTTTTTCAGAAATCAAAAAGTAATTAAGTTTTTTTTTTTTACTTTTATATTACTTTGCGGAGGATAAAATGTAGCCACTTTTGTTCGAATTACTAAAAAACCTCAAGTAGCAATTAAGAAAAGAAAATGCTGGTAATTTGCTTGAACATTATCAAACGACTAAATTCCTATAGACAGCAATTTCTGGACAAGTTTTTAGTCTAGTAGAGAAATAAAAAACCTCAGTTTAGCCCAAGGCTAAAAAAATTAATTGTAGGTGATTATCAGTCACTCTAATTAGGTAAATGAGACATTATCAACAGGAAGTGGAATTTTTTTTTGTGCAAACATAATTGGTTAAACTGTTGAAGATCTAGGCTTAGAATGCCACATTCTAGTAAAGTAATTTTACCTTCATAATAACATGTAAATCTTGTTGTCAGAACTTATCTGCAGGTTTCCATGTATGCTTGTAGGAGTTAGCTACTGTTAAATAGTATTATTCTACAATATTCAAGACCTTTAAGGGTTAATTGTATTCTGCTGACATAACTCTTGTAACTTATGGTGCATGGGTGTGGATAGAGTATGACTGTTTTGGTATTGTCCAAATACAGTAGTAGAAAGTATAAGGATGTTGGGAAACACCCCCTTTCATGAATATAAATGACTGACAGACACACATGTCTGGGTCTCACTCTCGGTGGGGGTCTCCCTCTCCCTGTGGGGATCTGTCCCTGTCTCTCACTTTGGGTGTCTCCCTCGCCAAACCTGGCTACTTCCTCTAAGACCCTGGAAGAATGGCAGAATCGTCCTGCAGAAGACCAACACACATTGATGAATAAGCATGAGCCAAGATGATGCAAGAGAACCACCTTGAAGAATCCTAACCCTACACTTCTCCTAAGAAATGTAAGACATTGACTGATGTTTCTGTTATGCTGGAAGTTTTTCCATGTATTTGTTTTTCCATGAAGGCTTCAATAAATCTCCATGTTTTATAAGAAGCTGAGTCCTCCAATAATGTTACCTTATGGGTCAACACGTGAGTAAGGATTTCATTCAATTGTAGACTATTTTATAGTTTACGGACAGTCATTATTTTACAGCTACTTTCTGATTAAATTTCTTAAATGTTCTAAAATGATATGTAGTAGCATAAGCAATGGTAAAATAACTCAGTCTTTACTATGGCATTTAAGTTTAAGTCCCCTGACATGGGTATAATGTGGAAACAATGCATCTTTAGGTCTCAAGATGGCAGTGGTCAAGTAATTTACCCAGATGTCTCCTCTTCTGTGCAGGTGCTAAAAGTGTTCACCTACTAGAGATTTGCTTCATCCCAGGTTCCCAGCGATCCTCCGGTTTGATTTGGTCTGAACTTTTTTGGATAGAAGCGGAAGTGAAATTATTATACTCTGGGGTCTCTTCAGACCCCAGAGTATAGTAGGTGGAGGCCCAGGGAGGGTGAAAAAAAAAAAACATTTGTACTTACCTTCCATTACCTCTTTTGGGCCTCCTCATGGCGTCCAGCGTTCTGTCCCTGCCTCCTCAGTTATGTCCGATGCTGTGACATCAGGCGCCCATTGTCACCGCTGAGGCCTGTGATAATAATATCCCGCAATGCATGTCACAGTGGCCATTTTAGTTCATTTGCCAGAATCCCACCCACCCACTTCGAAGGTACTGTAAAACACTGCGATGTGAAAAATTGCACAAAATTGCAGCATTTATGCTACGTGGGGCTCCAGCCTTAGTGTCAGTTTTAGGTTCTGTTCATTGAATTTGATCCAAAAGTCATAGAGTGGCACAAGTTGACATGCATATGATCTTAACCTGTCTCTCACACCTGCCCAAAGAGAGCGCATATTCCGTCTCACATACGAATCATTGATCAGCTCTCGTTATCAGGAGGCCAGTTTTAAACTCATGTCCCGGTGGTATCGTGTCCCCTCGAGATTGCATGCCCTTATCCCACAGGTCCCATCAATGTGCTGGAGGTGTGGGGTGGAGGAGGGCACCATGTTACACATTTTTTGGTCTTGTAGCGCTCTATCCCCCTTCTGCGACGGGGTTAAAGGATTATTTCTCAAGTAACTGAGACTTCCCTCCATTTGGGCCCTGCTCTGTTCCTCCTCCATCATTGCGAGTCCCCGATGCATATCTATAAGCGCTCCCTGCTTCGATTTTTACTCCTCGCGGCTCAAGCGTGTATCCCGCAATTTTGGAAGCAAACTTAACCTCCCCCTCTCTCCCTTTGGGTTTTGAAGGTCAATGAGATTATGCGTATGGAGAACCTTACCTCTTTCCTGCATGACACTGTTCAAACTTTTAACAAGACCTGGTTCTACTGGATGGAATTCCAACGTACCAGTGAATATCAGATGCTTCGTGGGTCTGTGCCTCCCCCGTAGACCTACAGTGGGATGCTCTGGTTTTATAACTAACTGATGGGTTACTTCTTCCGGACTATTCTTGACCCTCTGGCCTCGCTCCCTGTGAGTTTTACTACTCTTTTTGAGGAAGAATGTTTGATTGCTTACACCCCTGGGGTCCTCCCTTGGACCCGGATACTGTTGCTGTATAGTCCCCATCCCCCCCTTCCAAAAAAATTATTATTTTTTTTTTTCTTCTCTTTTTTTTTCCTCTTCTCTTCCCTCTCGTTCTGTGTCTGTTTTTGTTGCCTCACCCCCCCTTCCCTTCCTCTTTTTTTTTTTTTTCTCTTCCCCCCTCTTCTTGTCCTTTGGCCTCTACTCGAGGATCTCCCCGCTGTTAACAGTGTGGAATGTTGCTGCTGTCGTTGCAGTTATATGTTTTCACCGTATTTTCTGTATTCTGTATTTTGTGTCTTTTTGAAAATCAATAAACGTTGAATTGGAAAAAAAAAAGTTGACGTGTATATTATGCAGTATAAATTTATCAGTGGCCTCCTATGTAGCTAATCACAAAACCTTCTGCCATTTTTCTATATAGCCCACCAAAATTTTAATCACAGCAGAACAAAGTTGAAAAACATAAAAGCATAAAATTATTAAAAAAATATTTCAAAGCTTAAGCAAATTCATCCATGTAAATAAATAGGATCACAAACCAAAAGGCAAAGTCAAATGTAAAAATGTACATAGCCCAAATGTAATCTAAATACCCCACAATACTATGTAAAGGTGTGGGCAAAAATGTTCAATAATAACAAAGTAATAATGTCTAAATAATGTCCAAAGAGATTGCAGTCCCAACATGTGCTTCTCATGTGCTTTATCGAGGGGTTTATAAAAGGTATATGTCAATACCTACTACCCTAATAGAAGCTGAAAGAACACTTTTGGTCTCCATCAGTAGAAAAGGTGCCTATGGCTATTTTTAGCTTATGCACATGAACACAATATGAAGATAGTCTTACCCAGTTTTTTATAATTTAGAATCCATGCACAATAACTTGTGCTTTGTCAGTGTACTAGCCATGCAATTTTCACTAAGTCTAACAGCAGCCTTACACTTGTTAATTCTGTATGGGGTTGCCATTGTTGCAGTGACCTCATTTACATCACAAACAAGGCAGACTGGATCACAATAGAAGTTCACACCTCTGCAGATAACACCAATACTGACCCATTATTACACCCACTACTGACAATAGATGATGTCACAGCAGAACATGTCTAGAAAATTCCCCTTTAGAGGCTAACTGAGTATATTTATAAGTAAGCTTTCAGGAGTACTCGCTCCCTTCATCAGACATGGTGTGATACAAGAACTGAAAATTAACAGATTTTTATACACATGGTTTTCAAAGCATTTTAGAGTCCTTAAAAAAAATTGCAATCTAAGTAGAGAAGTTATTTACAACAGGTCAAAAAAACAGTCTGGAAACTTGTGGTGCGTGACGGAGGGATCAGTAATTCTTGCTGTTATCTGTTTGCTATCAGGAGGTGATTTGTGACCCTCACAGGTCACACATAGTGTGATTTGAAGCTGGCATGAATATTGAGTTCAGTTCATGGTTCAAACATAGTGTGACATGAAGCTGGCATGAATATTAAGTCCAAATTGCAGAGTTTGAAATTTTTGCATAAATTTGTACTCCATTTCTTTTCTTTTCTCCTGTGTCTTAAAATGTCCCATTAAAACCACAACCCGCAAATCTTCAATAGAGTGGTTTTCTCCGGAGAAATGTGCGGCCACTGGGAGATCGCTTCTGCTGTTATTAATGGTGGATCTGTGTGAGTTCATTCGTTGACTGAGTCTCTGCCCTGTTTCCCCCACATAGAGGCCTGTGGTGGGACATTGCACACACATTATGAGGTACACCACATTGGAAGACCTGCAGGAAAATGTCCCCCTAATCCTGTGCACCTGTTGTGACTGTGGGATAGGTACACTGTCAGCGGTGTGGATGTGCTTGCAGGTCATGCACCTTTTATGTAGGCAAGGTGAGGTGCCATTTTCAGTTGGGGCCTTCAGGGCACTCCGGACGATAATGCGCCTCAGGTTTGGTGGTTGTCGAAAGGAGAGGAGAGGGGGGACTGGAAATATGTCCTTGAGTCTGTTGTCCCTATGTAGTACAGGTTGGAGCTCCTTGGCAATCCTTCGTAGGATCTCCAGCTGTGGGTTGTAGGTGACAACTAGGGGCACTCGGGCTTCTTTCTGGGTCTCTCTATATGTGAGCAGACTGTCTCTGTTAATGGCTGCTGCTTTGTTTAATTGGTTGTCTGTCACTTTTGGTTTGTATCCCAATCTGAGAAATTTCATCCTCAGATCCAGGAGGTGCTTGTCCAGGTCTGTTTTGTCGGAGCAAATACGATTGTATCGTATAGCCTGGCTGTAGATTATAGATTGTCTTGTGTGCTTGGGGTGGAAGCTGTCGTTTCTCAGGTAGGCCGTTCTGTCTGTGGGTTTGTGGTATATTGATGTGAGTAGCCGGTGGTCTTTAATGTATATTGTGGTATCCAGAAAGTGAATTTCACTCCCTGAATAGCTAAGTTTAAGGTTGATGGTCGGGTGAAAGTCATTGAAGTCATTATGGAATTGAAGTAGGGCCTCCTCATCTGCAGTCCAGATGACAAGGATATCATCGATATAACGAAGGTAAATCATAGGTTTGGTGGTGCATGTTGATAAATATGTTCCTTCCATTTCTGCCATAAAGAGATTTGCATATTGGGGTGCACATCTGGTCCCCATTGAAGTTCCCATTCGCTGTAGATATAGATCCTCTCCAAAGGTAAAATGGTTGTGGCTAAGGATGAATTGTATGAGCTGCGTTACTGGTTCTGTTGGGAGGTTTTGTTTTGCCAGGTGTACCCGACATGCTGCAACTCCATCCTTGTGGGGAATGTTGGTATACAGGGATTCCACATCCATGGTGGCCAAAATGGTACCCTCAGGTAGAGGGCCCAGGGCATTCAGTTTGTTAAGAAGGTCAGTGGTGTCCTGGAGTATCCCTGACAAGGGGTTTTAGGAGATTTTCCACCCAACCTGAGATGTTTTCTGTCAGTGTCCCAATGCCAGAAATGATAGGCCTCCAGGGTTGCCATCTTTGTGTATCTTTGGGAGCATATAGAAGCAGCCCGGCCTGGGATCTTGGGGGATAAGTCCTTTTACCTGATTCTGGATCTGGACTGGAAACTCCTTGATCATACTCTTTAGTTCTTTCATATAGGCCTCTGTGGGATCACTTCCAAGTTTGGAGTAATGGATGGGATTTGACAGTTGCCTGTTTGCTTCCTGGATATAGTCTGAGGTGTTCATTATGACTATTGCGCCCCCTTTGTCAGCTGGTTTTATTATTATATCCTGATTTTCTTTCAGTGATGTAATAGCCTTCTGTTCCTGCAGGGTTAGGTTATGCACCTGTTTCTTTTGTTTCTCTAGGATTTCTGATTTTACTTTGCTTCTGAAACAGTCAATATATTTATCCAGTGCTGCATTAGCTCCAGGGCGTGGGGTCCAGGTAGATTTTTTGGTAGGATTCCTTATGGGCTGTTCCATCTCAGAGTCGCTGCTGTATGGAGGGTCTTTGTCGTAAAAATATTCCCTTAATCTCATTTTTCTGAAAAACTCCTCCATATCATTGCAGAGTTGGATATGGTCAGTGTGTGCTGAGGGGCAGAAGGAGAGACCTTTGGAGAGAACTGACATTTCGTGTTTGTTTGGCTCAAAAGAGGAAAGATTCACAACACAGCTTTGCTGAGCTGGGCTAGTACTTGCGGTTGTAGTAATGAGGCCTTTTTGTCTCAGTCTGTGGAGCTTTTTCTTTTTGTTGTTAATAAGCATGTCCTGAAGTTTCCAGTAGTATGTGTGGAGTCTGGCCTTCATTTCCTCTGTGTCATTAGCCAATGATGATTTCAGGGCCTGTATCTCATCCTGTGTTCTTTTTTTGTTGTTATAGGAAATTTTTATCATATTGTTCCGCAGCCTTTCAGATGTTCGAATACATAGTTGTTCTGCATATCGGCTGTTGTAGGTGTTCCGGGTTGGGTTACGTAAATTGAAGCCTTTTGGGATGAGTCTCTCCTTTTTGCATTTTGTTAAGAAGAAGATGTCGCTGTTGAGTTGTGCAAGTTTCTTAAGCCGGTTTTTCAGTTCCATTCTTTTGCGGTACATTGTGGTATCTTTCAAGTTGATAGTAGTATAATGTTGTACCGTGTTAGCCATTGAAAGTAGTGGAAGAGTGAAGAAATCAGGCGATACCTTTTAGAGGCTAACTGAGTATATTTATAAGTAAGCTTTCAGGAGTACTCGCTCCCTTCATCAGACATGGTGTGATACAAGAACTGAAAATTAACAGATTTTTATACACATGGTTTTCAAAGCATTTTAGAGTCCTTAAAAAAAATTGCAATCTAAGTAGAGAAGTTATTTACAACAGGTCAAAAAAACAGTCTGGAAACTTGTGGTGCGTGACGGAGGGATCAGTAATTCTTGCTGTTATCTGTTTGCTATCAGGAGGTGATTTGTGACCCTCACAGGTCACACATAGTGTGATTTGAAGCTGGCATGAATATTGAGTTCAGTTCATGGTTCAAACATAGTGTGACATGAAGCTGGCATGAATATTAAGTCCAAATTGCAGAGTTTGAAATTTTTGCATAAATTTGTACTCCATTTCTTTTCTTTTCTCCTGTGTCTTAAAATGTCCCATTAAAACCACAACCCGCAAATCTTTAATAGAGTGGTTTTCTCCGGAGAAATGTGCGGCCACTGGGAGATCGCTTCTGCTGTTATTAATGTGGATCTGTGTGAGTTCATTCGTTGACTGAGTCTCTGCCCTGTTTCCCCCACATAGAGGCCTGTGGTGGGACATTGCACACACATTATGAGGTACACCACATTGGAAGACCTGCAGGAAAATGTCCCCCCTAATTCTGTGCACCTGTTGTGACTGTGGGATAGGTACACTGTCAGCGGTGTGGATGTGCTTGCAGGTCATGCACCTTTTATGTAGGCAAGGTGAGGTGCCATTTTCAGTTGGGGCCTTCAGGGCACTCCGGACGATAATGCGCCTCAGGTTTGGTGGTTGTCGAAAGGAGAGGAGAGGGGGGACTGGAAATATGTCCTTGAGTCTGTTGTCCCTATGTAGTACAGGTTGGAGCTCCTTGGCAATCCTTCGTAGGATCTCCAGCTGTGGGTTGTAGGTGACAACTAGGGGCACTCGGGCTTCTTTCTGGGTCTCTCTATATGTGAGCAGACTGTCTCTGTTAATGGCTGCTGCTTTGTTTAATTGGTTGTCTGTCACTTTTGGTTTGTATCCCAATCTGAGAAATTTCATCCTCAGATCCAGGAGGTGCTTGTCCAGGTCTGTTTTGTCGGAGCAAATACGATTGTATCGTATAGCCTGGCTGTAGATTATAGATTGTCTTGTGTGCTTGGGGTGGAAGCTGTCGTTTCTCAGGTAGGCCGTTCTGTCTGTGGGTTTGTGGTATATTGATGTGAGTAGCCGGTGGTCTTTAATGTATATTGTGGTATCCAGAAAGTGAATTTCACTCCCTGAATAGCTAAGTTTAAGGTTGATGGTCGGGTGAAAGTCATTGAAGTCATTATGGAATTGAAGTAGGGCCTCCTCACCTGCAGTCCAGATGACAAGGATATCATCGATATAACGAAGGTAAATCATAGGTTTGGTGGTGCATGTTGATAAATATGTTCCTTCCATTTCTGCCATAAAGAGATTTGCATATTGGGGTGCACATCTGGTCCCCATTGAAGTTCCCATTCGCTGTAGATATAGATCCTCTCCAAAGGTAAAATGGTTGTGGCTAAGGATGAATTGTATGAGCTGCGTTACTGGTTCTGTTGGGAGGTTTTGTTTTGCCAGGTGTACCCGACATGCTGCAACTCCATCCTTGTGGGGAATGTTGGTATACAGGGATTCCACATCCATGGTGGCCAAAATGGTACCCTCAGGTAGAGGGCCCAGGGCATTCAGTTTGTTAAGAAGGTCAGTGGTGTCCTGGATATAGCTTGGAGTATCCCTGACAAGGGGTTTTAGGAGATTTTCCACCCAACCTGAGATGTTTTCTGTCAGTGTCCCAATGCCAGAAATGATAGGCCTCCCAGGGTTGCCATCTTTGTGTATCTTTGGGAGCATATAGAAGCAGCCCGGCCTGGGATCTTGGGGGATAAGTCCTTTTACCTGATTCTGGATCTGGACTGGAAACTCCTTGATCATACTCTTTAGTTCTTTCATATAGGCCTCTGTGGGATCACTTCCAAGTTTGGAGTAATGGATGGGATTTGACAGTTGCCTGTTTGCTTCCTGGATATAGTCTGAGGTGTTCATTATGACTATTGCGCCCCCTTTGTCAGCTGGTTTTATTATTATATCCTGATTTTCTTTCAGTGATGTAATAGCCTTCTGTTCCTGCAGGGTTAGGTTATGCACCTGTTTCTTTTGTTTCTCTAGGATTTCTGATTTTACTTTGCTTCTGAAACAGTCAATATATTTATCCAGTGCTGCATTAGCTCCAGGGCGTGGGGTCCAGGTAGATTTTTTGGTAGGATTCCTTATGGGCTGTTCCATCTCAGAGTCGCTGCTGTATGGAGGGTCTTTGTCGTAAAAATATTCCCTTAATCTCATTTTTCTGAAAAACTCCTCCATATCATTGCAGAGTTGGATATGGTCAGTGTGTGCTGAGGGGCAGAAGGAGAGACCTTTGGAGAGAACTGACATTTTGTGTTTGTTTGGCTCATAAGAGGAAAGATTCACAACACAGCTTTGCTGAGCTGGGCTAGTACTTGCGGTTGTAGTAATGAGGCCTTTTTGTCTCAGTCTGTGGAGCTTTTTCTTTTGGGGGAAACAGGGCAGAGACTCAGTCAACGAATGAACTCACACAGATCCACCATTAATAACAGCAGAACCGATCTCCCAGTGGCCGCACATTTCTCCGGAGAAAACCACTCTATTGAAGATTTGCAGGTTGTGGTTTTAATGGGACATTTTAAGACACAGGAGAAAAGAAAAGAAATGGAGTACAAATTTATGCAAAAATTTCAAACTCTGCAATTTGGACTTAATATTCATGCCAGCTTCATGTCACACTATGTTTGAACCATGAACTGAACTCAATATTCATGCCAGCTTCAAATCACACTATGTGTGACCTGTGAGGGTCACAAATCACCTCCTGATAGCAAACAGATAACAGCAAGAATTACTGATCCCTCCGTCACGCACCACAAGTTTCCAGACTGTTTTTTTGACCTGTTGTAAATAACTTCTCTACTTAGATTGCAATTTTTTTTAAGGACTCTAAAATGCTTTGAAAACCATGTGTATAAAAATCTGTTAATTTTCAGTTCTTGTATCACACCATGTCTGATGAAGGGAGCGAGTACTCCTGAAAGCTTACTTATAAATATACTCAGTTAGCCTCTAAAAGGTATCGCCTGATTTCTTCACTCTTCCACTACTTTCAATGGCTAATACGGTACAACATTATACTACTAGAAAATTCCCCCACAGACTTCAATGAGTAAACTCCAGACTATTGCTGCCTATGGCCATGACTATACTGTGAAGCATATCACTAAATGCTGTTAACAGAGCAGAGGAGAGGCTCAGCCAAAATGGTAGCACCTATAATCATATATAGAACATATAATAAAAATGCTACAATCAGAAAATAAAAACAGATTAGAAAAAAATGATATATTTCACTATCTGGTTTTAATAAATAAATGAAAAAATTGGTGATACATTATTCCTTTTAAAAAATAATATGCAGCGGATAATCCCTTTAAGTGTTGATCAGGATTCCGTGGTAGATTTCAAGGAATAAGACTCATTACTACCCCTGTGTGACAGATAAATAATTACTTCTTGATGGCTGTAATGTGTTGTCATAACAGCTAATGCTGACTGCGGTTTATTATATTATTATCACTGGCTGCTGCAGAGCGATGCATCATTATCACTATTTGACTGTGGAGTGTTTGCTAAGCATGTCTGTCTGGTATGTATTTCGTGTCAGACAAAGTGGGCAAACGCTCCTACCAGGAGATGTATATTCATTGACTAATCTACACAATGTCCTCCTTTATCTACAGAGAGGAACACATATATTAGGAAGATTTTGTGAATACTTAAAAACAGAACCTTTACTGTAGGTCAGCGGTAATTGTAGCACAAATATAAGAGAGAGCAGTACAGATATAAAATAGAGCAGTACAAAAATAGTAAAATACAAAGATATAACAACATTTTAGTGCCGTTATTAATCTACAAAAATAAATAAAAATAATCTAAGAAAATGCATGCTTTTATTGTTTCCAATTTCCTTTATTACACACTATTGGGATGGAGGGTAGGTTGCCATCAGTTGTACACCAGGTGTAAATTTTCTCTTTTGGGACATGGCCATAAATGCTCCAACTTTATAAAGAAAGGTTCACCTCTTAATATATTTAGTGCTTCTTACTCCAGCACATTTTAATCTGGCAATGAATAATTGGATAATAGGAATTGGTTAAGACATTAAAGGGGTTGTCCAGCATTAAAAAAACATGGCTTCTTTCTTTCAGAAACAGTGCCTCTCCGTTTCATGGGTCGAGTGTAGTATTGTAATTCAGCCCTATTCACTTCAATGGAGCTGAGCTACAATACCATATACAACCTATGAGCAGGTGTGGTGTTGTTTCTGAAAGAAAGCAGCCATGTTTTTCTAGTGCAGGAAAACCCCTTTAAACGACTAGGATTAGTGATGAAATAGGCTGTTTGGAGCACCAAATAAAACATGGAAAAATATATTTGAAAACATAAGGAATTAAGGCACTAATGCACTATGATGATGAGGAGTTGGGGCAACTGGGGTAACTGGTTGGCAGCAGGGGTTTCCAAGACTTTATATTAATGACCTATCTTTAGAAAAGGTCATTAATACAAGATTGTGGGGGGGGGGGCATTACTGTCAGGATTCTCAATCTGGCTGCTGCACCTTTAACGTTACCATGTCGACCTGTGAAGCTTTTGCAGTTTCAAAAGTTTCCTGGGTTGGTCCACTTAGCAGCTGAGGAGGCCTATATAAGACCCCGCCCCCCTGACATAGGTGCCGACTAATGTTTGTCTTGTTTGCTTCATACTAACCCCCTGGCTTGTTTTTTGGATTCTGTATTGTCTGCCGATTTTGCCTGTGACGTGCCCATTTGGATTTTTGACCCTTTGCCTGTTTTCCACATTTTGCATTTGTCTGATTTTGCCTCTGACATCCCCTCCTGGTTCTGATCCATGCCTATACAACTTGTCTCCTGCCTCCACTCCACTGTGTAAGTTTTAGTGAATTTGGTTTTTGTTTCTGCAGCAGTGTGTTTATTGTTAGTACATTTATCTGTTTGGTGACAATTCATAATCCCAGAATCAGTGCAAGTCCAACCTGCCTCGTGGCAGGCTCTGATGATGGCGTCTGGGGGGCTGTCTTGGCTTGTAGAAGTGTGCTTGTTTTAGATAGCTATCCCTACTGCTCACTGATATCAGCCAGTCTTCTGCTATTGCTTTTGTGAGATCTTGCTACTAAACCATAAGAAATACCTGCCATTCACAATGATCAGCTGTTCTCCAAGCAGTGTAGGGAGCCAGAAGCAAATGATTTTGAATACTGTTCAGTAGCTGGGTCTGAGATAGTGAGGTGCAGCCTTTGGCATAGTACATGAAGCCATCTGCTTCAAGCTCTGTACACTGTGTGGATTAGCGTTTGCTGCTATTTGTCTTTTCCGATGTCCATTGGAAAGGGTTGGGCTTGGAACCTATTCTCTGCATATACCGTAGTCTTACTGTGTTATCATAAACTGATGCACTCACCCCTAAACACTGCCGAGAAGGACATCAAACTATGGAACATGGGATGTGTAAATGTGAACTATCTGACACCAGGACTTACAACATCTATACAGTAATTGTGAATAAAAAGTGGGATCATAAATTACTGAACATCAGAAGCTAAAGGTGTGCGTAAATAAGCGGGCACACATACCCTAGAAATCTGACGGACCTTCCAAAGGAGGCTGTGAAAGAAGAAAGAGCCCAACACACAAATGTCTCCAATAATGTGATTAATATTATTGATTTCATCTGAGCTATTTTTACAGCCCCTTATTGATATTCAAGTCTTATAATCCAGAGCTCGTAAAGTTAATAAAATAAAGTTTGAATATTAGCGCAGATAAAAATGACAGCTCTATAATGAAGCCTTCAGTGCGAGATCATGGCAGGAATACAGAGCACCGCATCAGACGCAGATATCTTTATCTTCCTTATACTGAGTGTTTTTAGCTAAAGCATTTATTGTAGTAGTATTATTATTATATTTTCAAATATATTTTCAGATTACAGAAATGAAGACCATGACTGTAATAATTAGCGACTTCCCATAATAGTAGAATTATATCCTATTACAACTACAAGGTTAACACCACAGTGCAACACATCTGAAATAAGTAGCAATGTTTCCTTTTCCATGATTAATTTTACTGTTTAGACTTCCTTTTCTTATTTCGCCTGCTAGCCGCACTACAGGAGGCAATTAAATGGAGATATCCTGACCAGGGCTGTGCTTCATGGTAGATTGCTTGGGTTCAATGCCGACAATTAATTATAATTCCTATACAACTTGTCTGTCATCAAACGTATCTCATTGTTTTTCCAGACTTGAGAAAAAAACCTTAGAATATCTTCTCTATTTTTGCTTTTATTTTATTATTTTTTAATAAACTGTTATGTCTATACTGATACCTGCTACTTATAGAGGTATGGAAATTGCCATATCCTGTTACACTAGATTCACTCATTGACATAAAAACACAACCAAATGTTGGAGTGCAAAACTTGCCGTGCAGTTATGTCTCAGGTAGAGATGGGTGAACCAATTCGTTCCGAACTGGGTTTGACCCAAATATGACAATTTGTCTCGGACAAAGTAAAATGTGCAGGAAAAATACAGAAGAGCCATACAGTCATATGAAAAAGTTTGGGCACCCCTATTAATCTTAATCATTTTTAGTTCTAAATATTTGGGTGTTTGCAACAGCCATTTCAATTTGATATATCTAATAACTGATGGACACAGTAATATTTCAGGATTGAAATGAGGTTTATTGTACTAACAGAAAATGTGCAATATGTATTAAACCAAAATTTGACCGGTGCGAAAGTATGGGCACCTCAACAGAAAAGTGACATTAATATTTAGTAGATCCTCCTTTTGCAAAAATAACAGCCTCTAGTCGCTTCCTGTAGCTTTTAATCAGTTCCTGGATCCTGGATTTTTGACCAGTCCATTGACCATATTTTTGACCATTCCTCTTTACAAAACAATTCCAGTTCAGTTAAGTTTGATGGTCGCCGAGCATGGACAGCCCGCTTCAAATTATCCCACAGATGTTCAATGATATTCAGGTCTGGGGACTGGGATGGCCATTCCAGAACATTGTAATTGTTCCTCTGCATGAATGCCTGAGTAGATTTGGAGCTGTGTTTTGGATCATTGTCTTGCTGAAATATCCATCCCCGGCGTAACTTCAAATTCGTCACTGATTCTTGTACATTATTCTCAAGAATCTGCTGATACTGAGTTGAATCCATGCGACCCTCAACTTTAACAAGATTCCCGGTGCCGGCATTGGCCACACAGCCCCAAAGCATGATGGAACCTCCACCAAATTTTACAGTGGGTAGCAAGTGTTTTTCTTGGAATGCTGTGTTTTTTTGACGCCATGCATAACGCCTTTTTGTATGACCAAACAACTCAATCTTTGTTTCATCAGTCCACAGGACCTTCTTCCAAAATGAAGCTGGCTTGTCCAAATGTGCTTTTGCATACCTCAGGCGACTCTGTTTGTGGCGTGCTTTCAGAAACGGCTTCTTTCGCATCACTCTCCCATGCAGCTTCTCCTTGTGCAAAGTGTGCTGTATTGTTGACCGATGCACAGTGACACCATCTGCAGCAAGATGATTCTGCAGCTCTTTGGAGGTGGTCTGTGGATTGTCCTTGACTGTTCTCACCATTCTTCTTCTCTGCCTTTCTGATATTTTTCTTGGCCTGCCACTTCTGGGCTTAACAAGAACTGTCCCTGTGGTCTTCCATTTCCTTACTATGTTCCTCACAGTGGAAACTGACAGGTTAAATCTCTGAGACAACTTTTTGTATCCTTCCCCTGAACAACTATGTTGAACAATCTTTGTTTTCAGATCATTTGAGAGTTGTTTTGAGGAGCCCATGATGCCACTCTTCAGAGGAGATTCAAATAGGAGAACAACTTGCAATTGGCCACCTTAAATACCTTTTCTCATGATTGGATACACCTGGCTATGAAGTTCAAAGCTCAGTGAGGTTACAAAACCAATTTTGTGCTTCAGTAAGTCAGTAAAAAGTAGTTAGGAGTATTCAAATCAATAAAATGATAAGGGTACCCAAATTTTTGCACCGGTCAAATTTTGGTTTAATGCATATTGCACATTTTCTGTTAGTACAATAAACCTCATTTCAATCCTGAAATATTACTGTGTCCATCAGTTATTAGATATATCAAATTGAAATGGCTGTTGCAAACACCCAAATGTTTAGAACTAAAAATGATTAAGATTAATAGGGGTGCCCAAACTTTTTCATATGACTGTATGTCTTGTGAGTCAGTGAGACATTCTAGCACCACCTGATATCAGCCAATAGACAGTGGTAGGTTGACAACTTACAGTGGAGATGTCATATACCCTGTATAAGGTGCTGTAAGTATGATCATGAGGCATTTTCAGTAATGGTGGAGATAGGTAAGGATCTGTAATTCATCTCACTGCATCATATAGAGCACAATTCTGAAAAAAATGACAAATCCCTCTGATAACAAAGGATTGTTTCATTTTCTCTGTATTTGCTGTAAAACTTAATAAAAGCTTAAACTATTAAAAAAAAAATAAAAAAAATTACAAATTGTCACTCCGCCAACATGATGTTGATGTGGCATGGGCTACCATACAGGGATGACTGTCAGAATAATCTAGGTTGTAACTCATTGGTGCTGGGACAATTTTTGGTGTTTTTTTTATTAAGTCAATTCTTTACCACTTCACTTTTCAAGTGGAAAAATTGCTGACAGTGTGCCACAAATTTGTCTTCAAATTCTATAGTTGCCACTGCCACCCTGTTGGCATCTACAGTGGGTACGGAAAGTATTCAGACCTCTTTACATTTTTCACTCTTTGTTTCATTGCAGCCATTTGCTAAAAGCAAAAAAGTTCATTTTATTTCTCATTAATTACACTCAGCACCCCATATTGACAGAAAAAAAAAACAGAAATGTAGATATTTTTGCAAATTTATTAAAAAAGAAAAACTGAAATATCACATGGTTATAAGTATTCAGACCCTTTGCTCAGTATTGAGTAGAAGCCCCTTCCTTTTGAGCTAGTACAGCCATGAGTCGTCTTGGGAATAATGCAACAAGTTTTTCACATCTGGATTTAATAATAATAATAATAATAATAGTCCTTTAATAGTCCCACAATGGGGAAATTCAGTGTGTTACAGCAGCAAAGATAAGCAGATACAAATACAAATACAAATACAACATGTACAGGAATGTTCCAAGGTAAGAGGCATTACTTTGATAGCCGACAGACAGATAGGAAGTAGCGGGGGGGGGGGGGATTTAACAGGCAGAGAGATATTTCAGTTCTCTGTGTGTATTGATCTCCGCTTAGGTCGGTGTTGGTTGTACAGCCTAACCGCGGTGGGGAGGAAAGACTTCCGATAGCGCTCCTTCTCACACCTAGGGTGGAGCAATCGGTCACTGACAGTACTGCTCAGCGCGATCACAGTCTCATGCATGGGATGGGACTTCTTCTTCTGCAAGGAGCTCACCACGGACAGTATCCTTCTGTCACCCACCACCAGCTTGTCAAGTTTATTTCTGTCCCTGGTTGATATACTGCTCCCCCAGCAGGCCACTCCAAAGAAGATGG
Source organism: Leptodactylus fallax (assembly GCA_947044405.1). Classification (NCBI taxonomy): domain Eukaryota; kingdom Metazoa; phylum Chordata; class Amphibia; order Anura; family Leptodactylidae; genus Leptodactylus; species Leptodactylus fallax. Next base: position 8,261,569 of record CAMRHE010000038.1, on the reverse strand, counting down.
CTGATGCCACTACCGAGTTGAAGAAAGTTCTAAGAAGTGCCCCCCTGGATTCCAAAGGCTCTCAGCTTTCTGAGCAGGTAGAGCCTGCTGTGGCCCTTCCTGTACAGGGCCTCCATATGATCTGCCCAGTCCAGCTTATTATTAAGGAGCAAACCCAGGTACTTATAGGTGTTCACAATCTCGATGCCCGTCCCCAGGATGTCCACTGGTTTAGGAGGGCTTCTGCCTTTACGGAAGTCCACCACCATCTCCTTGGTCTTCCCCGCGTTAATCTTCAGGTGGTTCCGGTGGCACCAGTCCACAAAATCCTGGTTCAGTTCTCTGTACTCCCTGTGGGATCCTCTGCCATTCTTCCTTGCAGATCCTCTTCAGTTCCGTCAGGTTGGATGGTGAACGTTGGTGGACAGCCATTTTCAGGTCTCTCCAGAGATGCTCAATTGGGTTGAGGTCAGGGCTCTGGCTGGGCCAGTCAAGAATGGTCACAGAGTTGTTCCGAAGCCGCTCCTTTGTTATTTTAGCTGTGTGCTTAGTGTCATTATCTTGTTGAAATGTGAACCTTTGGCCCAGTCTGAGGTCCAGAGCACTCTGGAAGAGGTTTTCTTCCAGGATATCTCTGTACTTGGCCGCATTCATCTTTCCTTCAATTGCAACCAGTCGTCCTGTCCCTGCAGCTGAAAAACACCCCCATAGCATGATGCTGCCACCACCATGTTTCACTGTTGGGATTGTATTGGGGAGTTGATGAGCAGTGTCTGGTTTTCTCCACACATACCGCTTAGAATTAACACCAAAAAGTTCAATCTTCGTCTCATCAGATCAGAGAATCTTATTTCTCATAGTCTGGGAGTCCTTCATGTGTTTTTTGGCAACTCTACACGGGCTTTCATGTTTTGCACTGAGGAGAGGCTTCCTTTAGGGCCACTCTGCCATAAAACCCCGACTGGTGGAGGGTGATAGTTGACTTTGTGGAACTTTCTCCCATCTCCCTACTGCATTTCTGGAGCTCAGCCACAGTGATCTTTGGGTTCTTCTTTACCTCTCTCACCAAGGCTCTTCTCCCATGACTGCTCAGTTTGGCTGGACGGCCAGGTCTAGGAATAGTTCTAGTCGTCCCAAACTTCTTCCATTTAAAGATTATGGAGGCCACTGTGCTCTTAGGAACCTTGAGTGCTGCAGAAATTCTTTTGTAACCTTGGCCAGATCTGTGCTTTGCCACAATTCTGTCTCTGAGCTCCTTGGGTAGTTCCTTTGACCTCATGATTCTCATTTGCTCTGACATGCACTGTGAGCTGTGAGGTCTTATATAGACAGGTGTGTGCCTTTCCTAATCAAGTCCAATCAGTTTAATTAAACACAGCTGGACTCCAATGAAGGAGTAGAACCATCTCAAGGAGGATCAGAAGGAAATGGACAGCATGTGAGTTAAATATGAGTGTCACAGCAAAAGGTCTGAATACTTATGACCATGTGATATTTCAGTTTTTCTTTTTTAATAAATTTGCAAAAATATCTACATTTCTGCTTTTTTTCTGTCAAGATGGGGTGCTGAGTGTACATTAATGAGAAATAAAATGAACTTTTTTGCTTTTAGCAAATGGCTGCAATGAAACAAAGAGTGAAAATTTAAAGGGGTCTGAATACTTTCCGTACCCACTGAAAGAAGAAAGTAAAACGAATAACCCCCTCTTTGCTTTTATTACTAACATAATATTGTTGTGGCACTCTAACACATAAAGGGATCATTTTTGGAGACTTTTTTTTTTCTGAAAAGCCAGTTCTTCAAAAAGTCAATTCTTCCTCACTTTTCAACTAGGCTCACACAGCTATTTTGTCTATCAAATAACAAGCCTGTAACACTTTCAAGTCATCAAAACGGTAATTTTCCTACAAAACCATAGCTTTTTGCAATATAACAGCTATGTGTGTCTAAAAAACCTCAGGCAAGCACCTTTCCACAAAAAAAGGTTAATTTTTGGGGCATTTTAAATGTTAACATGTGTAAAAGCGAGTGTCTGCGCAGTGTATGGTTAAACTCGGAGTTTGTATCCACTACTTACCATCCATTTTTTCATAGACATACATGTGACTTTTACTTTGATATACCTTTGGCTGTGTTTGTCTTAGAGAGCTAGACATTGAATAGATTGGTTCCTAGGAGCAGTGGCAGTGTTGTACATACGTATGTTTTAAGCGAATTTAAGTTGTGGTTTGTACCAAACTTATTTGACTCAAAACAAATCTGGGTCGCAAGCCACCCACAAAACGAATTTTGAGAGGTTCGATCATCTCTAGTCTCAGGCAGATATGTAAATGATTACAGGTGTGGTCTGATTAGACACTGGGTCTTGCCATAAGAGGTTGTAAAAGTGCTTCTTCCGCTGTCCTATAAAACAGGGGCTACTTTTGGGTAGTGTATCTTTTGGTGAGAAATTATTGAGAGAGAGCACATTGTTGGACAGAGAAAAGCAGGATGGTCATTTTGATGATTTGCTGACCATCTAGGCCATCATGCCCACCATCTAGATTTTAGGAACAAATCAGACTTTAGATAGCTGCGACAGGCCACCAGTAGAGAGCATTGTTTGATCTCCTAAGCAGGAACAGCTCTCACAGTTTGTTTGTCACCATCCAGACACAGACGGCATCTTGATGACATAACCCTGTTTCTGCCTGTACCTTTTCTAGGCACTTAACAGAAAGAAAATTGGTTTAACCTTGGTGTTGTGAAAGAGAAAACTAGTCTGCTTTAGACTGAAACTTCATCATTTACAGTAACTAATCCAGATTCTGTTTAGGATCCGTCGATGGTCGGATTTGAGTATGGAGGTGTGGTTAGAGCATCAATCTTGCCTTTGCAGTGGATCAACACACTGCCCCACTACTGGTGTGGTGATCTGGGAAACCAATGCATACCACAGTCAGTCACCCCTTGTAGTATGAGGTACTCTAAAATCTCAGTGATATGTGCAAGACATCCTGCAGCCACATGTGTTGCCTTTCATAGCAGGGCTTTGAACTGGCATTTCTCATCAGGGTAATGCTTACCTACACAAAGCAAGGGATTCCCAGTATTGTCTCCACCAGATTGCAAAACTTCCCTGGTCTACCTAGTCACCAGATTTATCACCAATCAAGGCTTTATGGGACCAACTAGGATGCCAGCTTCTGTAACCACTAGTGTGCATGATCTGTGGCAATATCTTTGGGTAAATGTGCTGCAGGATACCCTACAAAACCTGTATGCCTTTATGTATAATTACATCACATCTTGTATTCAGACTAGAAGTGGTCCAACAGGATACTAGTGCTTCTTGCAATTGTACAGTTTTCCACAATAAATGTATCCTTTTGCTCTAATATTGTAATCGCTTACATATATCATCATTGTATTTAATGGGAGGTAGAAACCAAAGCAGAATGCTGAAAAAATAAGTGTTCTACTCAACCTCACCTGCAGCACAATAGAGCATTCTGATAAGCCCCATTCTTCTATGGCTAATCAGTTAGTAAAAGCCATGGTGGAAAGCACAAGGTTGTTATGGCAGAGTCCTTGGAGCAAATATCAGAAAATAGTAGGATCTGGTTCATAACAGAAAGCAGTAGAACTTTTTAAATCCTTTACAACGCTGAGAGACACTCAAACGCCGTCACCAGATGGACTTTGCTGAATTTGGAGTCCAAGTTATCACCATAGAAACTGTATAAGAAATAAATGCTCCACAATCAGAAACCAAACTAGAACCCACAATAAACATACAATGCAGATCAGAATTAGGAGGCTAAATCAGAAGAGTGAACGTCCAGACCAATAGTCAGTTCAGGAGGAAATGTCAGAGCTAAAATCAGAAGACAAACGGTTTTCTAGTATCAAGCCAAGAGTCAGTTCCTAGAAGTCATGTCAGAACCAGAATCAGGAGACAAGCAGCTTTCCAGTAACCACCAACAAATATAGCACCCACGGTCCCCTGGATCCACAGGGGATCGCGATAGTGCTAACTGTTAGCATTTCTGCAATTTCATACTGATATTTACAGACAGCGGTCATTTAATTACTTTCCTTTGTAGACATATGTAGCACTTGCGGTCCCCTAGATTTATAGGGGATCGCATTAGTGCTGATCACTAACCTTTGTCTGCTGGAATGCTTCGACTGTGTTTGGATATTTGTGTTCTCCCGAGCACTGTGTAATATCGCAAGAGTTAGCGGCTACTGAATACATATTGCCACGGCTTCAAGCTGCTCTCCTGCGTTCTGATATTTGCGATTTTTCTAACACAGAGTGATACTATTAGAATTAACAGCTATTGAGGCTTCAGTACTGCATTTATACAGGATCTCTGTTTTGCAATTTAGGGGTATGTGTCATAGTACTTTATATATTACTCAACTATATTTCCACTGGTTGGGCAATTTACAACCATATATATTTGAAATTTGAACATTATTGAGTGAAAATATATTGTATGGTCAGGGTGGCATAGAATTCTATTTAGTGGTGAGGGTTAGGGGACACTACACCTTTTGTACGATTATCCCTGGATGCCAAATAGGTTTTTACCTTTAAAAAAAAAGCCACACATCACAAATGCATCATAAAATATTATGATACATTTCCCCCCCCCCCAAAAAAAGCAAAGTGACAATCGTTGTGTAAAAGCCTTCAAACACGTGATAAATTTTGCACGCACAACATAAAAATTGGGCAGAATTAGAAGAAAATAGGGACAAGAGGCTTGACAAGTACCCCCACTGTTCCCTATTTCCCATACTGCAATTCAGGGATTAATAATATCCCCTACTGTGCCCCTCTTTAAAGAAAGTGTCTGCAATGTGTCCCTTGATCCCCTCATTAAGAAAATGTCCCATTGTGCCCTTTTATTAAGATAATGCCCCTAATGTGTCCTCTAATTATAAAAAGAACTGTTCCTCTACTATGCCCCTTAGTCATATTCCATTGCATCTAGCCTAGTAGTAGTTGAATTTAAATAAGAGGAATGAAAGTAAAGTCCAGTCATGCTTAGGAATTAATTTCTTATTCTTAATTGCAGATGACATCTAGTTTAGAAATGTTCTCTGGGTTTGCATATGCAGCATCTTGAGATCTACAGACTAAAGATGGGTGAACCTCTAAAGATTTAGTCCCGTGTTCGGACAAAGCAATCTCCTGCTTCATTTCAGTCTGAACTTGTTTGGATAGAACCAAAAGTATACACTGGGGTCTCCTCAAACCGCACAGTATAATAGGTGGAGACCCAGGTGATGTGATAAAAATAAAAAACATTTATACTCACCTTCCGTCACCTCTTTTGGACCTCCTTGTAGCGTCCAGCACTCTATGTCTGCCTCTTCACAGCATTCGGCGCTCTCCTGTGACGTCATGTCACCGCTGAGGCCCAAAGACATGTATGAGTATAAATGTTTTGTTTTTTTGCCACATCCCATGGGTCTCCACCTATTATACTCTGAGGTTTGAAGAGACCCCAGAGTACAATAATTTACCACAATGCAAGTCGCACTGGCCAGTTTAGCTTGTCCGAGACTAATCTCAAATTGTTCGGTTTCGTTAAAGACCAAACAATTTGGACCATTCCGGTCGAATCTGGTTCGTTGCCCATCTCTACTACAGACTTTCAGGAATATCCATGTTTTGGGAATGTAGAGGGCATATTAAAATCATTACTTTTAGTTTCTTGAAATATTTAATATCTAGTCATAAGCTGGAGATGCCCACCCTGTCAATCTTGTTAGAATTGGTTACAAAGGGGTATCCCTGTTGTACAGTGCAGAGATCAGCTTTGAACACAGCACTAAAAGGGTTTACCACTAAAGTCGAAGTTTTCATGTTTCCCCACTAAAAAAGGACTTGGACCACAGTTGCAGTACCGGCTATGAACCATAGACAAAAGTGGTACTATCTCTGGAAAAAAAAACAAAAAACAGATCATTATAGTAGTACAGTTTGATTCTCACCGTCAGAGCTGTATAAAAAAAATTTGTATTCTAACTGGTCAGTGCAACCCAGTATTCAACCCAGTGCTTGATGGACAATGAACACATGTCCCATTTATGGTCTGTCAAGTGTTCAGTAAACTGTCAGCATGTACTGACCTTCCATTCACTTTAGCAATCCATAAAACCTATTTCCACAGCTGTTGGAACAGTAGTGACCACAGCTTGAATGGCAAGTCCTACAGAAGTATAACAGATACACCGAAAATTCTGCCCTTTTGTCTTGCAGAATAATTATGCCTATAAGTAAACTTTTTTGCCCCCTCTAATTCTAGCAAGAAGCGACTACATCTGATAGCCCCATCTATTATTGAGTCTCTGACCAGGGAGGAGGAAACTTTTTGAAATCCTTTTGCAGCAGCTCCAGTTATTTGTCCTGATGACCATGTTAATTAAATACCCAATATACATACAGCTGATATTTTTCACCTTAATGAAGAACATTAATTCTAGAACATGTGTGGCTGTAGTCACATTGCTACAAATTAAGTTCCCTCTCCTTTATCTGTTTCCAAGAAAGTCTCCCCCCTGTTAGCTTGGAAAGAAGAAAAAAAAAATATGACGCTCCAGCTCTAAGCAGCATAAATTACAGGCATCAATCAGATGAAGCTTAAATTAAAGCACACGTTTGGCAAACAAATATGAATATGTTAATCTCATCTGTAGATCAAAATGATTTAGTGCCAGTGTTCACCCCCTACTGATCAACATGAAGGTCAGTGAAATCTGATTGATTCTTGGTGAGAAATGGAGTATTGCCTTTCAAAAAAAGTCCTCTTATCCATTCGATAACATTCATTCGGGCTGGCAATTTCAATAGAACGTGAACTGATTTATTTCACTATGAAAATGCAGTGCCCCTTTTTATTTATGTAATATACAGCAGATAGCGAAATTAAAATGTAAAAATGTCCGCTTTGGCTTTGTTCTGGCTTAGGAATTAAGTAAAGTGTAATGTGATATGTTGGAATCTAAATGGCTGGTGAAAATCAAATGCTACACCTTTCAGATATTGTATTGTCATAAATCATTCTTTTCAAATCATGTTCTCCATGCTTCACACCCTAAGAGTAACAGCTTAAGCAATTCATATTAGAAGACAATCTCATACTATGAACAGACATTCCGAAAGTGAATAATAACCTTGAGAAAGCCTTGTAAGGCTGAAACCAAAATGATAGTAAATCCGGAGGATGAACTCTGATTTACTGCTTGCATTTTACTATTCAATGGCCATTTATAAGGCACAATATCATATATATATATATATATATATATATATATCTGTGTTTGTGTGTTGGACAAAATAATTAGAACATCCCTATGTTGACATAGTTAAATCAAACTCTTAGTTTAGTTTACGCAGTGCTTTTTTACTAAAGATCTAAATGCAGTATCTAATTGAAGTTATAAGCACATTTTTACTATGCCAAAAAAATAGAGGTTTTCCATTTAGTATATAGTTGAACTGTGAAGTAAAATGTGCTACTCATTACTGCAATTAAAAACTACATGCAGTTCTTCAATAAAAAGGCACAATGTAAACTCAGCTTTCCTGACTCACTTGCCACCGGTAACGCCCAATTTTTTTTTCTCCATCACATAGTTTAGTTATAGTCATATCACTGTTTATAAGCTTCATTACTTGTGCTATTCTCAAAGTATGTTTATCTGTTTTAGGGGCATGGTATGTCAGACCTGATAGAGTTCCTTTGTTCTAATTGTTGGTTTGTGCCTGGTAGGGGAATCTGTGACAAGAGATGATGAGCTGATGGGCGTGCAGAGATCTACTGGTTCCAGTATGCAAAGACTGGCAAGACATCTGCAGGCAGCTGTGGTTGAAAGTCAAAGCTTGACTTTGTTTTAGCTATTGCAGCACCACCATGCACTTTGTGCAGTGCACGCCTGGCGGTTTTCACTGATACTCGTGCACTTAAACTTACATTCAACTCTGCAGTAATTTGAGGGGCCATAATTTAGAGTATTTTGCTACAATTTGATAGAGTACTCCTCTTTATATAGAGTACTCCTGCCTTGTGTCCCTCTGTCCCAAGCATTGATTTTCAACCACAGGTAATTCAGCCAGTGATGATAAACTGACCGAGAGAAAAAAGGGGGGAATATAACAAACTCTGTAAAAAATCTTATCAACGAAAATACTTCTTTCTCCACTTATCAGGCTGTTTACCTCACCCTTCCCCTGAGTGAGTCTCCTATCACTAGTGGAACCTCTATCTATATCTAGCCTTACACATAGAAGTCTATGTAGAAAGGAGGTGGTGGAAATGCTCCTGGCTAGTCATTTATTGTCAGTTTTTATTATGGTAAAGAGTCATTTTACTAAATATTTTAAAGCTAAAGGAGCTATCTCATGTACTAATCATGGCAGTGCTAAGAGTAGCATCATGTGTTTCTCTTCATCTTCTTCCAGCAGCTTTTTTCTTTCACTCCCCTGGCCATAGACTCATTAGAAGCAATTTTTAAAATGAGGAAAGAGGAAAACAACTTGATAAATGGAGAAAGAAGCATTTTGCTTCGATAAGACATATTACAAAATACAGTATGCTTTAAGATAATCTAAAATTATAAATTAGATCAGAACTGTGTTAATGTTTCACTATTGATGTATAAAGCATCAATTATTTTATTGATGTCTAAAACATCAATTTATTTTATTTTATGATTTATGTTTTATTTATTTTAGGAGGTTGTAGAAGAATAGAAAATATGGCGGTTTTCTTCTAGAAACAGCCCTGCACCTGTTAATGAGTTTTGTCTGCTATTGTCGCTCAGGTTTGTTTAAGTACATGAGGCTGAGTTGCAAAACCAGGCACAGCCCAGGGACAGGTGAGGCGCCGTTTTCAGTAGAGAGCAGCTATGTTTTTCTTATTTTTCTAATCCGCAACAGCATACAGTGGGTATGGAAAGTATTCAGACCCCTTTAAATTTTTCACTCTTTGTGTCATTGCAGCCATTTGCTAAAAGCAAAAAAAGTTCATTTTATTTCTCATTAATGTACACTCAGCACCCCATCTTGACAGAAAAAAACAGAAATGTAGATATTTTTGCAAATGTATTAAAAAAGAAAAACTGAAATATCACATGGTCATAAGTATTCAGACCCTTTGCTGTGACACTCATATTTAACTCACATGCTGTCCATTTCCTTCTGATCCTCCATGAGATGGTTCTACTCCTTCATTTGAGTCCAGTTGTGTTTAATTAAACTGATTGGACTTGATTAGAAAAGGCACACACCTGTCTATATAAGACCTCACAGCTCACAGTGCATGTCAGAGCAAATGAGACTCATGAGGTCAAAGGAACTGCCCAAGGAGCTCAGAGACAGAATGGTGGCAAGGCACAGATCTGGCCAAGGTTACAAAAGAATTTCTGCAGCACTCAAGGTTCCTAAGAGCACAGTGGCCTCCATAATCCTTAAATGGAAGAAGTTTGGGATGACCAGAACTCTTCCTAGACCTGGCCGTCCAGCCAAACTGAGCAATCGTGGGAAAAGAGCCTTGGTGAGAGAGGTAAAGAAGAACCCAAAGATCACTGTGGCTGAGCTCCAGAGATGCAGTAGGGAGATGGGAGAAAGTTCCCCAAAGTCAACTATCACTGCAGCCCTCCACCAGTCGGGGCTTTATGGCAGAGTGGCCAGAAGGAAGCCTCTCCTCAGTGCAAAACATATGAAAGCACGCATAGAGTTTGCCAAAAAACACATGAAGGACTCCCAGACTATGAGAAATAAGATTCTCTGATCTGATGAGACAAAGATTGAACTTTTTGGTGTTAATTCTAAGCGGTATGTGTGGAGAAAACCAGGCACTGCTCATCACCTGCCCAATACAATCCCAACAGTGAAACATGGTGGTGGCAGCATCATGCTATGGGGGTGTTTTTCAGCTGCAGGGACAGGACGACTGGTTACAACTGAAGGAAAGATGAATGCGGCCAAGTACAGAGATATCCTGGAGGAAAACCTCTTCCAGAGTTCTCTGGACCTCAGACTGGGCCAAAGGTTCACCTTCCAACAAGACAATGACCCTAAGCACACAGCTAAAATAACAGAGGAGTGGTTTCGGAACAACTCTGTGACCATTCTTGACTGGCCCAGCCAGAGCCCTGACCTCAACCCAATTGAGCATCTCTGGAGAGACCTGAAAATGGCTGTCCACCAACGTTCACCATCCAACCTGACGGAACTGAAGAGGATCTGTAAGGAAGAATGGCAGAGGATCCCCAAATCCAGATGTGAAAAACTTGTTGCATCATTCTCAAGAAGACTCATGGCTGTACTAGCTCAAAAGGGTTCTTCTACTCAATACTGAGCAAAGGGTCTGACTACTTATGACCATGTGATATTTAAGTTTTTCTTTTTTAATAAATTTGCAAAAATATCTACATTTAGTTTTTTTCTGTCAAGATGGGGTGCTGAGTGTATATTAATGAGAAATAAAATGAACTTTTTTGCTTTTAGCAAATGACTGCAATGAAACAGCCCAATGTTTTACCTGAAAGGTTTATGGGTCATGTGATATATAAAAATATTACAAATAAATTAAAATGGGTTTAGAATAGTTTAGGCAGATTGTGAGCAGCATATGCAACAAAGGTTTCTAACAACATAGTGATAAACAACTGTTCTTACAGGTTATGTCTACACACTGCAGAAACGTCAGCGCCCCATTCTTTTCTCTTCTCTCCTCCTCCAGCAAATATCAATAAGTAACAAAGACTTGATGTTATCTTTGTCACATGGACATTGCAAGAAGTAATTTCATTTGCAATAAATTTCTGTATTAAGGTTGAATAGTCATTAAAGTGAGTCTGTCAGCAGCAAATTGGTAAAAAATCTAATCCTCGTACTTTATAGAGGTGATTCTACTGTTTCCAAATATGCCTCTGTTATTCAGCTTTGGAGCCCTCATCATAATGTAATGCATATGCAAATGCATTTTCACTCATTTGCATGTGAACGAAACAACAATTTATATGAACAGGGACCTCTAAGTCTGAATAACAAAGGCATATTTGGAAACAGTGTAATCACCTCTACAAGGTACTGTCCTTAGGTTTATAACCAATTTACGGCTGACAGACTCTCCTAAAAACAGAGTCAGTCTCTTCCCTTCTCTGCTGTCATCTGTGCACAGTTGCTTGTCCAGTAATGTTTCTCCTCTGTAACCCCTCTGTCCTCTATGGCTGCTGTCTTCAGCAAGTGATATAGTACTTCTGTAACTGACCTGCCCAGATCCTGGACAACTGGTATGCATGTGACCAGAAAATAAGTGATAGATATGCAGTAAACACTTTAGTCATGTTAATTTCTCCAGTTTATAAATCAGTCTAATGTGCATTTTTTCTGCCCTGGGACTTGTAGTACAGCACCCTTGCTGCACAGCTGCCAAATGTTAGTGAGTGTGTATAGCTGTAATTATAATGAGAAATCATTACAACAAACATCCAGTGTAAAAGCATGAAATGACAAAGACTGCTGCAGATATCAATAAGTTTTGTATCTCACTCTAAGTGTTTTGTTTACATCAATACTCATCGGTATTTATTTATTTTTTTTGTATAGTGTCCTGTATGATGCTTCATAAGGAAAGAAAGAGTTATGGAGCAGATTCTCCTCTACATTTGTGTGCTGTCTATTGCAGACATTATAGCAGCTAGTTTCCACCCTCTAGCTATAGGACAGCCTGGAATTAGAGATGGAGACTGCAGAAAAAATTACTAAAATGCAGAATACATGTCAAGTAATGGCCAGAAATATTCCTAATGTATACACAAGATTTATCATACCCCAGTTTTCTGATGAACAATGCATAAAAAGTCGCAATTTAGCACAAAAAATTGCCACTATTAAAAATCTGCGCTGCCCTCACCACTTTCCAAAAAGGCATGTCGAGAGCGAGGCCATTGGCCCCTTCAGATTTACTATCAGGCGTAAATGAAGGAGAAAATGTATGCTAGCTATGAGCAGGTATACATTTCCCGCAGACACACAGCCTGGCACAGGGTGCACCTCATTTATGAAGAGGCATGCATCTCATCATATATGAGGCTCACTCTCCGCAAGTCTTCATAAATCTGCTCCTATGTTGGCATATTTTACTCCAGTGCTCCAATGAAAAGCTTCTTTCCTTTCACATTAACACACATGTAAGGTGATCTACTTTCTTGGAAAAACTGTCATTGTGATACTAACTGGAACTTGAGCTTGTGAACAAATACTGAAGCATCCGACTTATTGTAATCGGTAAAAGAAAAATTAGAGGACTAACACCCTCTTTGTTGGCTGGGGTAATTTTTATTAACTTCTGGCTACCACGCATAGAGTGCTAGATATTATTTGTAGGCCAATATATCATAATACATATGCTATGGAAGTTCTTTAACCACTTCCAGACCGCCCATTGGGTATATACGCCCGGAAGGTGGTTGTCTAGTTCTGCAAGGACATACCGGTACGTCCAAGCAGAACTCAGCATCTGCACAAAATCGTGAAACTGCTGAAACAGGGAGCCGGAGCTCCCAGAGAGAAGGCAGGGAAGGTTTATTACCTTTCCTGCCTTCCTGATCACTGTGTATACAGCGCTCAATGAGAGCTGCTGGATCCTACAAGCCCCAGATCAGCTCTATAGTAACCGGCAGGAGGCTGTATTGCTCCTGCAACTGGGGCTATATGTATCAGCCACAGTTACAAGGGAAATCAGCCTCCCCCACAAAAAGATGTCCCCAAAGGTCTATTATGACCTTATGGGGACACAATGTAAAAAAAAAAAAAAAAAAAAAAAAAATAATTAATTAATTAATTAATAGAAAAGTTTTAAAAAAAAGTAAATAAAATAATTTAAAAAATAAATAAAATAATATGCCAATAAAACATCCTTATTACAGGTTATAGCCTCACCCCCGACTACACCATAAAAAATAAAAATTAGCATAACGGAGAGTAAAAACTATTTTATAAAGTTTTTTAGTAGCACTTATGTTATTAAATAAAAAAAAAAGGAAAAGTGAAAAACAGACACGTTTTTCCTCCTCTTTTGTTTATATTTTCCCGGATATAAAAAAATTAAGACACATGCAAAAAAAAAACAACAAAAATAAAGCCCTATGTGTCAGCGAAAAAAAGACGCAGAAATTAGTTGAATAACACAAATAATAAAAATGTTACAGCCCTCAAAACTGCACATAAAAAAAAAACGAAATTGGGTCTGGTCTGGAAGGGGGGTAAAGCATCTGGTATGGAAGGGGTTAAAAGAACTAATGTAACATATCTTCCATGTGTAGCAATGTTCTTAAAGGTCTATGCCAGTAAATATGTTATCTCTTTTACTCAATTTGATCAATTCAACTGAAAGGCTAAATTGAACAAAATATGTTTGAAGTGATGGTGTCTGTGGCTACGACATCCTGTGGGGTATCTGTTAGTAGGCATTAGAAGTATATGTGGCTGTCAACCTAATGGCATCTTTAACTGGCTCTATTGGAGGCATCTATGACTGACTCTGCATGGGGAAAAAAAACTTTTTATAACCACATTGGCGCTTCAAGTGGTCCTGCGTAGGAATGGGTGGTGTCAAGGTCCAATGGAAGAGGGGGGACCCTTCTTGTAAGACCGCAAGCTGTTGTTCAACCCTGGGACCACCTGTTAAGTGAGGTCAGTGGTAATGCAATAAGGGAATAAAAAATGTAAAAAGCAGGGTGTGAGTGAGCACTGCTTGGGACAGCCAAAAGCAGGAACCAAAGATGTAAAAATCAAGAGATTTTGTATTCATTCACAAATAGACTCCACTTAGTGATAATACAGGTATGGCAACGCATTTCGACGTCGAGCAGACGTCTTCGTCAGGCCAACAAACTAGATCAGTGTGCTCTCTCTGTGATCCAGCTTGTTGGCCTGACGAAGACGTTTGCTTTTGACTGTCCCATGCAGCGCTCACTCACACCCTGCTTTTTACATTTTTTATTCCCCCTCTGTATGGGGGGAATTCATGATTTTTAAGTAGTAAATGACAAATATAATTTAGAGAATTTCAAGTGAGGGATCTCACAAGGATGCAATGTGATCCCAATTGAAGTGTGTAGTATGTAGTAATAATAATGATAATAATTTTTATTTATTTTTGCAGCACTTGATAAAACACAGGCTTCATGTACAAACGAACAGAGTAACAAATGAATCAATATATTAAACAAACGGAGTGAGAGTCAATATATGAGGAAACATGGGGAGGCACAAGAGGTGAAAGTATTTGCCCAACCATCTATCACAAAGCAGAGTGTTACAAATAATGCTGCATGAACCAGTCACCAGCCAGTATTGGTGTATGTGCAGAAGCAAAGTTAATTTCCAAATGTATCAGTGTGGGTTATTGCTGGTGCCAATGCGACAGAGGTTATAGTCATTGACAGGCTGAAATCCTACTTGTCAATTCAAATGAATTGCCAGACAGTGACTGCCCCCTCCCTGTCAACCTTAAAAATACATTGGTGGCACAGGGATAACATATCATAGCAGAGCCAACACCTCTTACAGCAGTGGTTCTGCTATTATTTACTATTTTCCCGTACTGTGAAATCACTGGGGCAGTTATATAGGTGTAATAAGAAATGTGTCAGTACATAATGTATTACAGTAATATAAATGATAGCAAAAGGAGAACATTCATTCTAAGCTTTTCTTTTATATGTTATGTACAGTTATCTCAAACCACAAAGCAATCATCATAAGCATTGTTATCAGATATTTGACCTTAATAACCTCAAGGCAATCTGTTTGAGATCCAAGTGATTTCTGAAGTGTTAGGTCTCAAACTTTGCGCAAAACTATTCTAAGGTCAGTTACATTAGAAACTGATGAGCTATACTTCAGTAGAGAACTTTTTTATATAGAGATGTATTGTATAAAATAGCTTATCCAATTCTTTTGAAATGTCTGCAGTAGTGCTGTCGTGTTAGCTATATAATTTTTTACTTTAATGTCCTATTTCCATAAAAGAAATAAGACTGAATATTAAGCATAAAACCAAGCTTTTATAATGCAGGTATTATTCATTTCCTGACACATTATAGTTTTAATTAAAAGTTCATGAGTTAATTAAATCTTCATCAGGGCACTTTTCTACCTTTTCTTGCATTGCTGTCTTGTTTTGCTTAGAATTCTATCATCGTTGAGGCTACATTTAGTTAATTGAAGGGATGATTTAGGACAATATCTTTACAAATACATTTAACAAAAAATACACAGGAAATTTATCTCACAAATAATATTTTAAGCTTTTAAAGGAGCTGTATGAGTTTAGAAAGTAGGGGCCACTTTTTTTTCAGAAATAGACCCAATTTTGTCTGGTGAATGGGGATGAACTGCAAAACCAGACAAATCCCACTGGCATGTAAAGTGCTTATGACCTGGGCAATTATGACTTAAATAAAAATCGTGATTAATTGGGCATTTTACCTCGATTATGATCAATAGCAATGATTTAGGTCACACCCCTTTTAAACCACACCCCCTTTAAAGCATGATAGACAAGTGTTGAGCGAACCCCGTGAGATTTATATCGCGAGGTTCACACGGTGGTTTCGTTCAATAATATAATAAGCAGAGTGTTACTCACCTCTCCTGGGTTCTGAAATGAATCCCTGGTATCTTTGGCGCTTCTGGTTGACGCCAAGGACTGCTGATTGGGACTCAGCATCACGTGGTGTCGTGATGCATAGATGTAATTGTCACAAGGCCATGTGATGTCACCCAGTCCCTGACGTCAGCCAAAAACGCCGAAGACAGCAGGGTGTCGTGTCGGAGCCCAGGAGAGGGGAGTAACACTGTTTTTTATGTTAGCTCATTTCCACTGGTCCTTCACTTATTATACTCTGAGGTCTGAAGGGACCCCACAGTATAATAATAGCAGTTTCAATTCGGCCATGTTTGGTCTGAACAAAACTGCAAATATTGTGATAACCAAACCGAAATAACCAACGTGAACAAAATCACATGGGTTATCCAGGTTGACGTTCGGTTTTGGTTATTTTTTGATTAATCGCCTAGCCCAACTAAGGCCCCAGTTAGTGAAACACAGCTTAAAAAGTTCTGGGTAATAAAACACAGTGAAAGTGTTTTTCTCTGCATTGTTTTTCACTGTGCTTTTTTCTTCCACAATATGTGGATGAGATGAAATGAAACCTCATTCACTTTGCTGGTACTATAAAATGCAGCTTTTTTTTTTGCTGCAGATTTTGCTGCATTCTTTTGAAAGCCAGGAATGGGTTGAGCAGAAGGGAGAAGTATAAGAGCTTCCTGTTCAAGGGCTTTATATTTCCATTTCCTTTGTAGCCACTACTGGTTTTGGCTTGAAAAACCGCAGCAAAATCTGCAACATAAAAAAGGTGCGTTTCCACAACGTGGGGCCTTAGCCTAAAAGTGGTTTAAGGGTCCTTCCCACTGAACTTTCTTTACTTATCTGAAGTGATATCATGCCGGTTTACCTTCCCAGGACAGTGATTGGCTAAAGTAGTAACATGGGGTATATTGACACCAAACTAGTAGTGCTCGAATGTCCAGAGAACTAATCGAGTGAATATTGCCTTTTCTTTTCTTTTTTTATTTTTGAAGGTCAATTTATCTTAAAATATTCCTTTAACCTCTTACCTCTAAGCTAGCAAAATTTAGCACATAGAAACACTTTCCCCACTTTTTGTCTTTGGAAGTATATCAGTTTTCTTTTGCTCACGGTCATGCAGTACTCTTGGGAAATTGACTATTAGGTTGTGCCAGGAATCCTGGAGAACTTCCACATTTGTTCATCAGACTTCGGCTGTCCTGTTTGATTCTGTCTCTGAATTCAATCCCAAAAAAGCTTTGATGATGTTTTATTTCAGTATCTATCAAGAATTTGCCATGACTTGAAGTATTTTCAAATTTTCTCGTAACTGAAGATAGGTCTTCGTAGGATCAAATAGACATCTACGATACCTGATGGTACTGTCAGAGGAATGAGACTCAGCTCTTACTTATCAGCCGTGATGAAGAACATAGATGTCATATCTGGATGCTCCTGTCGATGCTTTACTTTTAGCGACATGTTTTTCAGT
The DNA here is from genome assembly GCA_947044405.1 of Leptodactylus fallax. Lineage (NCBI taxonomy): Eukaryota > Metazoa > Chordata > Amphibia > Anura > Leptodactylidae > Leptodactylus > Leptodactylus fallax. Next base: position 8,244,453 of record CAMRHE010000038.1, on the reverse strand, counting down.
GGTGTTGCCTGTCCATGCAGGTATTTGTTCAGATCTAACAGAAAGAAGTTCCGTTAACAGATTAAATCACTTTAAGAAACAAGATTACACATAGATACCTATTCACATATTATCAATAAAATACAAGGAGACCAACCATACCTGACACTAACGCCTACATATTTCAGTTGTGACTGCATATAGTCATGATGGAAGAAATAAGCGAAATAATGAAGAAATATTGTATATAATAATAATAATATAGATATAAACATAAGATCAGAGTAGGCCAATCCTAATAGGTGGTATAGACCATTGATCTAAAGTGTATGGGGACAGTCCAGCATTCCCTGGATGGCAAATATCAGGAAAAGTAGGTTTGCAAATGGAATTGACTGAAATAATGGTTTGACTGCTGGTATCAAACATACATTATAATCCACTAATCTACTTCTCACAGAATTTCTCCATGCCACTATTGGTCATAATACAGTGTGCAGGGGCCACTATGGCGCATAATACTGTGTGCAGGAATGAGGGTAGTTTGGGGGGGAGGTTGCTGGGAGGGACCCCATGTCAAATGTTTGCCTTGGGGTCCAGCCATTCCTAGTTACGCCACTGGGTCTAGCTCAATTTTTCTCTTTTTCACTCAGCAGGTGATCCCTCTTCACATGTGCAGCCTAGCCTGCTAATGCGACTCTTATCACCAGAGCTTTGCTCAGTGTAATAGTGACTCCCTATCAGCAGTGAATGGAAACTGGTGAGGTGAACACATCTTGTTTCATTATTTTTAAAGGGGTTTTCTGGACCCCTATCCACAGGATAGGTCATCAGTTTGTGATCTGTCAGGGTCTGACACCCGGACCCCAAATAGATCATCTGTTCTGATCAAGTAATAGGAGCTGCACTGCAGTTCACCAGAACCACCACTATGCAGTGGACAGGGCTGCTGCACCGCTCCTATTACTTGCATAGGATAGGTGCTGCACACGCCACCCATCCCCTAGCAGCTTCCCACACCCAGAGGCTGCTGGAACAGTTGATCTCTGTGGGTCTAGGTGTTGGACCACATACCTATCCTGTGAATATATCATTAGTATAAAAATTCGACTTAGAGACAGAAAACTCGTTTAAACATTCTCAGCCTTTTTTTTCCAAAAATTTGAATTGTTCAGACCCCATTAAAAAAAAAAAAAATTAAATCGGTCACACCCTTTTTTAAAAATGTAATTGAATTAATTTGACTGTATGCCTATGAACAAACAAACATCACTTAAGTATTATTTGGGAGTACAGGGACTATACACAAAAGTATATTAGCAAATAAGTAGACACTGGAGAATAATTCTAGCGAAGTAAATAGGGGAATAGTAAGTAAACTCTTATATACTACATGTAGCATAGTAATAGAATGTTTACACTGTAATAAATAAATTAATTAAATGGTTTATTTTAACAAGAGGTCACAGGCGGGACTGTGTAATAAAATATTCAGAAAATAAACTAATAAACACCAGTTGCAAATCTTGCACTGAAAGAATACCATTTGCTGGGTCAAGTGTGGGTCAGACATTTCACCTTTCTCAACTCAAAGAGGAAGATCATTGCCCACAAAATGGAAATGTCAAAATAATTGTTTTTATTGGCATCACTCCAATATCACAGCAGGAAAACCTAAAGAATGCCGAATAGGAAATGTTACACCTCCATAAGCACAATAGAGAACATTTATCAAAAGTGCCAAATATGTCACTTACAAAGGAGTGAAATATGAAAAGCAAGTCGTAGAAAGTCACGTCTGACAAATGTGTAAATAAAGTACAATTAATATGAATACACTCATATAGATGTATACAACCATGGAGAAGATAACAGTCATGTGGCCTGAATCAATATATAATGGGAGGAATATACAGTATTAAGGCTGGTGGTCCCAGCTTGTGTGAGATGCGTCTGAATTCCAAAAGGTGCCTTACCTGTGGGCAATGTGTTACAGAGCAGAAGGCAGAAGCAGAAGCGTTTTTTTTTCGTTGGAAACAAAGTCAGACATGCAGGACTTTGTGTCCGACAAAAAAAAAACGGCTTCGTGGCGCAGAGGGTGTAAGCGCACACCCGCGCATTGCTTTAAAAACCCATTGAAGAGAATGGGTTTTTAAGCAAAGCGTCACAAACCTTTCCCTACCCAGTCCCTATCCTGTTTTCCAACATTTAGGTCGGATTCGCGGCGTACGGAGTGCCTGCACAAGTGTGAACCCTCCCTAACTTGTCATTTATTGGTCTAAAACCAATACTGACACAATGCTTATCCACCTACCTGTGTGCATTCAGAGATAGCTGTCAATCACAAGGATGGACCACCTACTTGACGTCTAAGCCCAGAAACAACAGGGCTTATATCTTATATATAGGGCAATATATCAGTCTGCTCTGCTCCCCCTGCCCTATAAAATGCTGTCTGCAGAACTGCATATTCAATATGACAGATTTCCTTTGTTTTATTCCCAAATATTATTCTCACTTTCGGACAGCCCCTACAACTAGCCCAAGGAAGCAACACTTTTACAACCTCCCATTATCTTTCTTTTATATAAAAAATAGATAGATAGACAGATAGATAGATTAGCCCTTACAGTTACTATTATGCAGTTACTTTGTTATACTGTCAAAACAATTTTAAGAAAGTTAAAAATGGAAACTGGTTAAAATTCCATTTATTTTGTGTGCATTTATTATTCCTTCTACAAGGACAGACATGTGATGTTCAAATCTGCTATCCTAAAACTGTTCTCACTAGTGAACTGCAAATAAAGGAGAAAACCAAGAATTCCATCCAACAGACATAGGTCAAGATGTACTGCACATGCTTGAGCTGATCTACCAATCTGCCCATAGTCATATGGTTCTCATATTGCAATGCTCACAGATGCCAACAAAATGTGAAATGTTTCTGGCTCATTTCATTGCATTCTGTTAAATGCTCCCTCATATGTACATAAAAGACCTGGATATTGCCGTGTTGTGCTAAGATCATTGGGACATGCCTGTACGCTTGATATAGTTAATAGTGAATGTAAAAGCTTCCTCTGGTTTATTAAAATATTAACATGAAATCACTTCTTAAAATTAGATTTGTATAAATATTAAGGAACAGTGTATTTTTCACCATCAGACCTTTCCATTCAGAAGAGTACAGTAAGGCTTGGCAATTGAATTTAATAGTTGGCAAGAAGAGTTTCATGTAGGCGTGTAGAGAATTATTAGATTTTTTTTATCTTCTCAATGAAGACCGGCAACTCAAATAACGGATACATTTATTGTGTATTGTATGCAGATGGTATACAATGAAATGTTAAAAAGAATAATTTTACTGCTTTCATATTATGTTTACAAAGTTTACCAACCTTCTATACCACTTGTTTCTCCCATGCTTACCTTGGCATGACCTTTCAATTTGCCACCAATCCATAAAGTAAGGCTGGGTTCACTTCTGCGTTGGAATATCCATTTGACGGCTTCAAGCAGTGTCCATCAGAAATCGTGGGACTTTATTATCTGGTGATTTCAGTTAAAAAGAACAGACAACTGACAGACATCTGACGGATCCCTTTATAGTCAATGGGGTTCCTCGGGCTCCGTTGGTGTCCATTTCACCATTCTTCTGGTTCTTCGACAGATCAGAAGAACAGAAAGACATATGCAGGTAACAACCCAGCATAACAGAGATCCATGGCACCCTGGCTTCCATAAGATGCAACTTTTATTTATCTAATTTTTGGCCACATGTGGCCTTTATTAAGCCAAAACAAAGACAAGAGTAATTCTTTTCTCTTGTCCAAGGGCTAACATCTTAAAAGATCACGTACACAGGCCCCAAGGCATGTGTGTTTTTGTCTCACAACCATCCCCTCCAAAAAAATAAAAAATTATATACACAGCATATACATTGTTAACACATATGAAGAAGTGGCTAGTCTTTCCTAACCTAAGTACTACTTACAGGCTTTGGTGAAATTGTAAGGTAGTGCAAACAGTTGGGCTGTCACGCAGGACAGGGTTAAACCCCTCTCCTTACTGCGCCTGTTAGCATAAGAGCAATGTTAGCCAAGCTAGTCCATCACAACTTATGTGACATAGTAGAGTTCACTGGTGATGTATCTTGTACTATGGTGTACTTGCACTATGTTAGACAGTGTTTTATACATGTTCATGTTGCTTTAATTGGTGCAGGTCATCACACATTCATTGTTGCATTACCTTACGGAGCTATAAGGATTCCTTATAGGCAGAACTACAATAGGTTGTGCCTATGAGTTGGACCGCAGGAGCAGTTGTGTGTTTCTTTACCATGGTGGAGCCTGTTTGACATAAGCATGATCCCTGGCTTCCAATTTAAGGGCAGCTCCCACGTTCTGTAGGGGAAGGAGACAGCTTGAGGCAGATTTGCACACATATTACATAAATACACACTTGTGCTTTATAAAGGCATGCACCATTACTGGCAGCATCAACTGCTAGTGAAAAAGAAGAAAATAAGTGCAAAGAAAATGGCTAATGTAGTACCCAGCCCGGCATAATGATGTTTTGTACAGGGGCATCTCAATAAATTAGAATATCTTTGAAACATTTATTTCAGTAAATTACAAAAGTGACCTCCTATATTTTCTAGATTCTTTACACACAGAGTGTTCTATTTCAAGTGTTTTATTTCTGTAAATGTTGATTATGGATTACAGGTAATGAAAACCCAAATCTAAGAAAATTAGAATATTGTAAAAAAGTTCAGTATTGTAAATTCAGTGTGTCACCTGCCAAGGTTTCCTAAGCCTTTAAATGGTCCCTCAGTCTGGATCAGTAGGACACACAATCATGGAAGACGCTGATTATGAATTGTATTACTGAATTACTGAAATGAATGAACGTTTCAAAGATATTCAAATTTATTGAGATGAACCTGTAAGTGTGCCAAGAAGTCCTAGCAACACTTCTGCTCTTGACTTTGTCCTGGTTTGATAAAGGTCAAATATGTAGAGATGAGATAACAACTATATTTGATTGCAGTCCTGGTGCCTTGGACAATAGTCAGTAGTAGATGGACACTTGATGTCATATAAAGTATATAAGGTTGTATGTGCTGGAACATGAGGCATATCAGTGATGGTGGAAATAGGGGATGGGTGGGTGATTCATCACTGTATGATGCAGAGCACTGAGTGCTGCAAAGCCTGCAATACAGCTAGGAGTAGCATTACAGTTTAGTCTGATGTAATCAATTACAGGCAGATTAGTGATAGAAATCATAGATAGGAGAGAGGGAGAATATCTGTGCTGTGTGAGCCTGACTGCAGCAGTAATACAGACATTCAAGGGACAGTTAACCCTTTCATTGCAAATAATCTCATTTTGTCAAGTCTGTTTTGCAATAGAGCAGATTGATCTGTCCACAAATTTTTTAACATAGTTTTTACTGACAAAGTCAGTCCTGTTAGTCAAAAATCTTTTCTTAAGTGTTTTTTGGGCAAGGGTTTAGATTTTTCAAAAAAAATACATACAAACTACTGTTCTAAGAGCAAAACACTGATTCAGCCTGTGATGATCTGAAAAAATCTCTATTATTGTTTTATTTTGCTGAAGCAATAAACAGTATGACGGAGCCTGCTAATCTGAGAAAAAAACTCAGTGGCGGAAATGCTCCAGGTTTTTTTCTTCAGCTTTCCTCTGCGGACTTTCTGCTTCTATTATAACTATATTTCCGTAGGTATAATTAACCTGCGTTTTTTTCTGCAATGTGTGGATGGGATTAGCCAGAATCCCATTCACTTTGCAGGTACTGTAAAATGCGGTGTTTTTTGCCGCCGTTTTATGCCGCAGCGTTTCTGCTGTGGCCAAAACACAGTGGGGCACATTTATCAATACTGTCTATCTTTGCGCTGTCTTAAACTATGAATCCCATTCCTAGTTCATAGATTGTAAGCTCTTGCGAGCAGGGCCCTCAGTCCCAGTGTGTGAATTGACTATTTCTTTGTAATGTATCTTTTTTTGTCAGTACTTGAACCCTAAAAGTTGTACAGTGCTGCGGAATATGTTGGCGCTATATAAATAAAATCTATTATTATTTATTATTATTATATATTTATGAATCTGTCATACAGGCCTTCATAAATATGGAGGGTTTCTAGAAGCTCCAAAATTCTGTCTCACCATGAGACAAATATTTGGCGCAAAAAGAGACAAATATTTGACACAAGACATAATGGGATAACATAAGCAGACACAAATCATCTCTTGCTTATTGAGACAAGTATGTGGCGCATGACAGGAATTTTTGGCGCATGAAGTAAATTGTCGTAAATTCTTTACACCATTTTAAAGAAACTAACTAACTAACCGAAACTAACGGTACCGATATGTCCTGCACTGGGGCTCATACTGGGAAACCGACAGTGCATTGAATTCATATATAATACCGCACATCTATGAGGACGTGAAAGGTCCTCTTTAAAGCTGCATACATTGGCTCATACAGTGAAATGCACTAGAACAGTTGGAAAATGGTTTCATAAAAGTGACCAAGGTGAAAAAAAAAAAAAGAAAGACGTAACATGAATTTTTGGAACTACTAATCATATACACTCCATGGTTTTATACAATACAATATTGCTCAGTGATATACAACTGAAATTAATATATCACTGTATAATTCCTAGCCGAAGTCTGAAAAAACCCTTTGTCATGCATCAATCCTGTTCCAAGTTAAACATCAGCATCTACAGTAATATTGCCAAAGTACAGCAGGATTTCTGCACATCAAGGCTACAAGAGACTGAATCATTGTCCCTTGCAAAAAAAGTCTCGGTACATTTTGTGTTTTGACAATTATGTCAAATCAATACAATTTGGCATTCATCCAGTTAAGCCATCCTACAATCTAATCCCAAAAGAAATACAGAGAAAGGTGCCAAAAGAACAATAAAATAGCAGCTGTGCCAGCAGCTATCTGAAATTGAGGGGACGAGTTGCAAAACATGGCACTTTCATTTATCACTTACTAAGCTGGTTTTAATATCTCCATTTATTGCAAATATGATAAACTATGTCACTAATGCAAAAATGTTAGAAAGCAAAGTGTAAAACATTCCTTGTGTGACCTTGCAAATCAAACTATAATACATAGGCATAGATCAGGAAAAAAAACCTTTCATATGAGCCCCGAACACATGAACATAAGTCTATAATTGTGAACATTGTTCATAGGTTTTAAGCAACAATTAGAGAATAGTACATCACATAATACATAAAAGCACATAAAACTCTCCTAATAAATATTTTGTTAAAAATAACCTGATTTAATTTCTACTGAATGTAAAAGGTCAGATATCTATAAATACACAATATTGTTGAGCCCTATCTCTCACTATTCCTATATACTAATTAAAGTGAAAGTCTGATACAGTCTCAGTTTAGGCACTACCCTACAGTAAGTGACTATTGAGATAAGTTAATAATACAGGAAAATATGGAGATAAGACAAAAAATTATTGAAGTGGAAAAATGAGAAAGAGGCTATGACCTCCAAAGGTCAAAGTAACATACACAATGAAGAAACGTGACTCCATTTACTATACAGGTGGAGAGGGCATTAACCAGTTATGGGAAATAAGGATGTGTTATCAGTGAGGTCAGTACGAGTCGTAAAGTGCTACACCCTCATGTCACTATCAATTAAGGAGATGGAAAGGTATTTAACCTTATTTCTATCCTATTAAATTTCATTGACTTCAAGTCCTTCTCTTTTCACAGAAATCTACAGCTCATTGTGGCATCTGATGCAATTCACTGACTGGCACAGTAAGAAAACAAAAGGGAATAAGAAACATAGATATACAGGCAGACGAAAAAGTAAAACATGGCAGCACTCCAGCAACTCTAATGAAGAAATCCAGCTTAATACAGACTCGAGTGAGGGAGTTGAAACATAGCATGGGCTGAATAAATATATGGATTTATTAGGGTTCGATAAAGACTCCATTTAGGGAGTCAAAATCTAGCAGTATGCTGCTTTCCCCATGTTGAAAAACTAAAAATATCATTATGCTCTGGTGCCTTGGACTATCATACCATGCTGAGAGTTGTAGTCTTCCAACAGCTGGTGAAGCACAGGTTGAGAAACTTTGAATATACTGTATATGTAAAGTCTGCTAGAATGCAGAATAACATATAGGAAATGAGGGAGAACATTCATGAATGTTACATAAATGCTTTTACAATTACATAGTACGAGTAGATAAGGTTGGATGAAGACTCAACTCAAGGTCCATCAAGTCAAACCTATAATCCTACATTGTTGATCTAGAGGAAGGCAAACAATCCCATGAGGCTGATGCCAATTGTCCCCTTTCAGGAGAAAAAAAAATCCTTTTTTCCAAATTTGGAAATCTGTATAAAACCCTATATTAATTTGTCATCTGCAAAATTATAATACCTATAACCTGTAATATTTTTCCCTTCAAGAAAGGTTTCCAAGCTCCTCTAGAACTTGTACAATAAATCCACCATAACACTTAGGAAAGGTTTGTGCAGTGGTGATTAGGAGGGCTGAAGAGCCAGGAAAGCAATGCAAAAAAACTTGATTTAAAAGTATATATTGTATGAATATATATATATATATATATATATATATATATATAAAAATATATTTATTTTCTCCATCCTTTCTAGAAAGATTAAAAATGGGTATTATGGGTATTATAAAATTATAAATGGGTATTGTTATGGGTATTATTATGGGTATTATAAATGGGTATGAGTATTATAAATGGGAATTATTAGGGATATTTAAGTTTGGTAATCTGCAATACTTGCCTGACATTGAACATCTTGTGTTATTTTTATTTTGAAGACAATATTTCACGAATTTTTTTGTACATTCTTTGAGGCTGCTATTCAAACTAAAGTTGGATCTGTGGATTTTGTCTATAATTTATCTAAATTTCTGTGATGTCTGGCAATTACACAACTATTTACAGTTACGTTTTCAAATGTTTATCTGAATTTAGATGAATTCAACTTATTCTTAACAGCTTATCTGAATATCATTTGGTTTATTTTACATGTGGCATGTCTAGACTTTTTTTTAGACTGAGTAATTTTTAGCCCTTTGTATAGTAAACATTTCGCATACATTTGCTGTATTATCCAACTACATGTTAGTTACCATTCTATTTGTTACCGGAAGGAAGAAGACTAGTGTCTATAGCTGAAAACATTAAGCTAACTTGGAAATCCAATCATGTTACTAATGTAGGGATATATATAATATGAGTAGTGACCAAGGTGAGACTCATATTCGAGAGTGCCATATTGCGTTACACTAGATAGATTTATGGTTGTTTTTTATTATAAAAATACAGAACTACGCTTATGATTCTGTGGCATGTAATTAATGATACTTTGTTATATCCTTGTGCGGTGTTAATGTTTAAGATATTTCTTCAGAGGTGTATGCAAGCATGATGCCCTTTTGCCCATGTATGTGGACCTGATTTTAGATCCTTAATAGTGTGTGCTTTGGGATCTAAGAAAATGTTATCATGCCTAGGCAGCCTGAATGGTAGAAGTGCTTAGAAATTTCATACTTTGCCTATAGCCATAATACTAAAGGAATTTCGTGCATATGATGTACAAATTGCCAGACACCAATGAGAAGCAATGTATTTATTTAACAATTTGACCTGTGTTTTTCACTCCTATATTATTCCATGTGTTGTATGCTGTATCAAACTCTTTTCCATATGGTTATATGATGAATTAATGTTGATCTGTGAAGGTAAAGGTTAATTGTTAATCTGTATCATGAATTATGGCACTTCCTGTGCAGATGAGTGTATGGTTTGGCTTTCATCCAAGTCATATTCCAACAGGTGGTGATAGAGGCACAACTTTCCCAGGGTTTCACCTTCTCTCTTGTCTCCTCTCCCCTCAACTTCCTGGTTTCATTTCCAGTTGGTGGGCAAGCTTAACCTGTATGAGCACTGTATGCTCCCTAGGATGCCAGTGTGCTTGTTTTTAACTGCACACTGTTATCTCTGTATTTACACACGGAGATAATAGAAGCGCTGATCAAACACTTTTTTAGCCCTTATTAGGGCTCAGCAGCTAAGTGCATATTATAAAGCTGACAGAGGGCTCCATTAGATGTCAATCACAGTAAAGAGAAGAGCCAGGACACTGATGCTAGACAGCAGGTCAGAAACATATGGCAATTCTATGGTGCTTTCAGATAGTGTTGTCCTCGATGCTCCATAGAAATGAATAGAGCGGCAGTTGGGCAAGCACACTGGCACTTCATTCAATGGACAATGCAGGGAGATTTTACAGCTTCTGTTCTCCTAATCCCAGCGGTTGGACCCTCAGCGATCGGACTCTTATTCCCTATCCTGCGGATAGAGGATAAATGTCTGTTATGACAAAACACATTTAAGCTACACATTTAAATATCATCCTGGGAGTAGGAATACCCCTTTAACTAACTTCTTTTTCACATTTTGAGAAATAAATACTAAAATTATATATAATATGAATCTGAAAACCATTCATTGTAGAAAAAATAGTGCAGATTTTAGAGATATTGCATAAATTCAAACCATTTACTGCATGAAATTTCACCCATTGCACTGATTCCAGAGTTCCACTGCGGTAACAGTGAGAATGAAGAAATACAATACTTTATGTTACAATTGTACCATTATTATCACCCTCATTATTACAGTATTCATCAGTAGTAGCTCCAGCACTTAAAGGATTTATCCAGCCACTAAGCTCAATTTATTTTTTACTGTATCTAATCTAATGTATCTAATTTTATCATATGCGCCTGTCCTTTCGCTCTGTAATGCCATGTGACATCCGAGTTCAGTCACCTGCTGATCTAGTCTCTTTTACACCGCTCCAAAATATGGCACTTGTGCATGATACAGAAACTATATCTCCCAGACTCCTATGCGTACATAGTTCTGGCTATGCGCATTCACATGAATCCAAACACAGCTATTGGTTGAGCGGCACCTGTGAAACAGTCTACTCTTCTTCGGCAATATTCCTATCGACTGCATCATAGCAGTCTAGAGAGAGCGTGTGCAAAAACGGGGGGAATGTACTGCGCATGTTTGACCAGAAGGTATCATAGGCATACCGCTGTTTCCATTGGAAATGAAGCATGGTCAGACAGGGGTGTTGGGGTATTCAAAAAAGGTATATTTATTCTGGGCGAACCAAACTTTTAATTACATGAAATTACATTATTTTAATTAGCATGTATATATGACATATGGATTCTATTTGTTGTCACTAGACAGTATTTCTTAATCTAGGTTCACACCTGCGCCTGGATTCTATTCAGGGATTCCGTCCCCAAATCCGCTTGAAAAATGCACATTGGGATTGGATTGGGTTTCCGTTTTGGGTTTCCCCAAGCGGCCCCGAAGAATGGAAACCTGAATGCAGGTGTGAACCTAGAGACAGATTTTTTAGACTCTAAATCTTTATAAGAGAATATTGTACTATCGTAATGTATTTAGTCAGGATATATGAAGATAGATAGATAGATAGATAGATAGATAGATAGATAGATAGACATAAATATAGATAGATAGAGTTAAAACATTTAATTACTAATTTAATTAATATTAATTGATATTTGTAAAAACACATTGCATAAGATATTTACAAATAGTAGAATAAATGTTGCACTGGAAAACTAAAATTACATATTTATTAAGAATCTAAAATGCAACAAAACAACATCAGAACTAAAAGATATTCTGAGCTCAGTATTTCAATGGCAAGTTTTACACAATGTAAAATACGACGTGGATGCTACTACACAAAGAACGACTGCAAGCACGCCATATGAAATGATCATTAAATCAGGGGGGTCCATTAGATGTTCCTGTACGTCACAACACCTGCCAGCTGTTTGTCCCCAGAATTGAGGACATCATGTTTTCAATTTCCTTCAATAAAACTATGAATCTGGTAATTTGCTGGCCTGCTTCAGCTAAACAGAGAGGACAATTTGTTGGAGAGAAAAAAAAAAAAAAGATCATAGTTCAGGCTTAGTCAGATGGAAACGATTGAAAACAGAGAGCTGGCCGCTATGTTTCCCTCAATGCAGCTTTGCTGTCGCAGTTTGACTGACAAACTGACTTTTTGAGGTGCTCATGCCCATTCCAGTCAGAGTTTATTGAAGGTGATTTTGTTCTTCTCTGTAAGGCCACAGCAGTGTCCATGCCATCTGTCACCTTGATTGCATCGTGGATTCTCTGGAGGGTGTTCTATGGCTCCTGATCATTTACAGATTGTGCCGCTTTCGCCTCCATAAGGACCACATGCACAGAGCCAGATGGTGAACATACACGCTTATTATAAGTCTTTATCTCTGTGCAGGAAGGAGAGGAACCATTAGATCTCCCCCAGGAGCCCAGCTCCTCTCTACCATCATGCTGCTCTTCAGAAAATACAGACTTCTTCAGCTGTCACCAACCTTGCTCTAGAAATTAAAAAAATAAGCATGTGATGTGAACGAGACACCACATAGGAAACTCCCACTCTCTCAGTAAGCGTTAGAGGAAGACGATTTGTTTGCAAATACATCATTAATTGTACCGCGTTTCGGAGATGTCAGACGGCAAAGGCTGCAGATTCCGAGCACATTACCCCAAATGTAAAACATTATTTCCGTCGACTGCTATGCAAACAAAGAATATTGATCTCATATCTCACATCATTTCCTGCTAAATATATATTAGACTTGCACTTGCAGCACAAGTTCTGACAGTGCAAGTGATCTGGGAAGGGCTGGGGTAGTGGTAAGGGGGGGAGACAACAGCATGCAGTAGGCAGATGTCTGCATTCAATTGCTTTCAGTTACAAGAAAAAAAATGCTAACACAGTGATGGCAAAACAAAATTAGTTTCTTTGAATAACACCATTTGTCTCCGGGGAACGGAACAACAGGAGGGAGGTCAGAGTTCTTTGTAGAGCTGGGAAAGCACTATCTGATTATCAAAATTTCACTGTCTGTTTGTTATATTCTGCCACCGGTACATGTGTATTCTTCTGTGATGTGACGGTAATAGGAAATAAATTGGATCTGTCTCCTGCCGTTTTAACATAGTTTACTATAATCAGAAAATCAAAAGTATATCGTAAACAGGAAACTGCAAACAAGAACTATTTTTAGCATTTATTGCACCAAAATTAGCTAAGCGACTGTGAATAATAAGATTTACTGCTAACGATTGTGCATATATGATCATACAAAAAAGGGAGGCTTATAACTATCCTATGGTAAAACGAAATGGCGCTACTATTACAAATTATTACTGAGGGGTTTGGGTTTTTTTATTTGAAGATTTTATAGTTTAAGTATTTGTCCAAATAATAATGCCATTAGTACCCAAATACGAGTAATAGTATAATACATAAGTTAAATATAATAGTTAATAATAATTAATAATATAATAATTAATATATTATAATCACATACAACACTGAAAGAATAAAATACGTGATTTATTTAAAAATAATGTTTATAAAAAGTTGGAATTTCTAAAGTAGACTAAAAACAAACTTTATTTTTCTTACATTATGTTCACACAGTGCAAGTAAAAGTGCCAAATAATACATACTGCGTCATACAGAGTACAAATAACAAGGCTGTGTAACTACCAGGTCTATAAAGTGTGCAAATACAGGCATGTATAAAATATTGTAGATATTTATTTTAATGGTTCAAGAAGCATAAGTGGTTTTCCAATGTGCATAGTTTTTTAAAATGCGGGTATGAAATAAATGTTATGGTTTTTAATATTTTTGGGCAAATGCTGATTTCTACCCTGTAGTTCTAAATGATAGCGCCTGTAAGCAAATAGTAGTGACATAAAATACTATTGAAATTACAGTACTATAAAGTATGTCAAATTACAGTACCAGACAGTACACAAACAGCATTATTATATGGTGTGCAAATATGCCACACACTGTGTTATACAAGATGAAAGTCGCAAAGTCATATAGTGCACAATAATTGTGCCAAAAATTGTCCAAATGAAATTACAATGCAAGAGGCATAAAATAGTGTTCACTTTTTCACATTATAGTATTTTTTTTTTTTTTCTAAAAGCAATAGATTGCAGAGTTGCTATTTAAAGGGGTTGTCCAGGTCCTGTGATGGACAATCCATAGTCATGTGATGGACACACAGGTGTACAGGTCATTACAGTGACAGCACAGTTTTCAAAGCTTTGTCTTATAACAAGCTTTGATTGCTAAAAATTGACAAACCCTTTAGGCCAAGGCCTTGCATTGTGAAACGCAGCAAAAAAGTGATGTAATAAAAAAACGCAGCGTAAACACATAGCGTTTTTTTCCACAGCATTTTTCATTGCATTTTCGCAGAGTTTTCCTCTGCAGACTTTCTGCCCTTATTATGCTATATATATGGAAAACACCAGCGTTACCACAGGTTTAATTGACATGCTGTGATTTTCAAAAACACAAGCGTTTTTGAAAATACAGCTTTAGGCTGAGGCCCCAAGTTGCAGAAACGCAGCTTTTTTTGTTGCAGTTTATGTTGCATTTTTTTGAGCCAAAGCCACGAATGGATACAAAAGGACTGGTAAATATATAGGAAGTGCTTATACTTTTACCTTCTGCTCAATCCACTTCTGGCTTTGGCTCAAAAAAATGCAACAAAAACTGCAACAAAAAAGCTGCTTATTGATGCAGATTTTTTTCCTGCAATGTGTGGAAGGGATTAGGCAGGTACTGTAAGACACAGCGTTTTTGCAATGTGGGGCTTCAGCCTCAAAGGGAACCTGTGATCTTGAAAATGCAGTGCATTCTGCAGGCAGTATGTTATAGAGCAGGTGGAGCTGAGCTGATTGATATATTGTTTTATTAGGAAAGATTCAGTATAACCTGTAATTTGTGTAGAAGCAGTCATCTAGTCATGGGGGTGGTCTTTGTATGAGAGGAGGTCCGTGCATAGAGACAGCTGTGACTTGCTGATAGGACAAGTTAATAATACATTATACTGAATCTTTTCCACTATGCATTAATCTGCTCAGCTCCTCCTGCTCTATTACATACTGCCTATAGACTGCACTGTATTTTCATGGGGTAGATGGTTTTGGTACAGTTTTACCCATACCTCGACTCCACCATGTAAAACTAATGATTCCTCAGTGATTATTGAACAATTTGGCATTTCAGTTTAATGCAAATCAGGCTAAAAAAATCTGCACTTCTCTAGAGAAAATACAAAAGAATGAGTACATGGACAGGCAGGCAGTTGATTTCAGTTGAATTAATTTTTTTTACTCATTTTTAAAACATATAACATGCAGCAGATTAACTTTAACCCTGTTAAAGAGGACCTTTCACGTCCTCTGGCACCCACGGTATTATATACTGCTAGAAAGCTGACAGTACGCTGAATTCAAGCTTTCCCGATGTGCGCCCGGGTGCCGGAAAAATCAGTGCCGTTAGTTTTGCCACCGATAGCTCTGCACTGTCAGAAGGGCGGGCCTTACCGCCTTGCGTCATCGCTGGGCATTAAGGAACACCCCCCCCCCCGACAGTACTCTTCCACAGCATTGTACTGTCAGAGGGGGTGTTCCTTACCTCCCAGCGATGATGCTGAGCATTAATGCTCAGCACATTGTCAGCTTTCTAGCAGTATATAAAACCGCCAGTGCCAAAGGACATGAAATGTCCTCTTTAACTTGTTACATACTATGATGTAAACATTTTTTTTAAAAATTTAACCATTTAAGGATTCGGAGTAGTTTGGTCATTAAAGGGATATTCCGATCTCCAAGATCATATTTAAACTTGTAGCTGAAACTAACTGAAATGTTTTACCCACTACATTTGTCATGTCCCAGGACTTGGTTTAATTCACTGACATGTATCTGTGATACTGTTTGTCTTTGTAGTTTGTCCCTTTTCTCTCTCTGTATCCTTAGCTGTGATGCTGTAGCTCCTCCTCTCTCTCTCTCAGTTTAGTTTCACTTCTTTGTAAGCAACATGTCTGCTCAGCTCCTGGTGATTCATCATTTTTCACCTACTGCTGTATGAGGTTCTACAAGATTTACTTGGATTAAAGCATCTGAAATCTTATCTACGCCTCCTCAGTTGAGTTGAACACTATCTGATAGATATCTTGGTGTAAATTGCTGGTTAGCATAGAGACTAGAGGACACTCTCACAACCTCACATTTGCAGCCAAGCTATTGAGTCAGAACAGTGAAAAATGATGCATAAAGACTGCCAGATACGGCTGTAAGACAGTTCACCAACTTCTGACATACAGTCAGTCACAGCAAGTTACCTGAAGCCAGAAGGAATCAGCATTGTGTAAGTTGCATCTGCAGCTCAGACTCCCTCAGCATAAGAAGATTCTATCAAGCAGCCATCTTACTCCAGCAAGGTTATATTTATCCTGTTTGTGTTGCATCATGGCTGAAGGGCACCCTGAAGCACAAGGTAGCATGGACCTCAGTCTGCAGCCCAGTGAGAAGGCTAGACGCTCAATTAAACAGGTTAGAGACAATCTAGAAGGTTTAAAGCATGAACTTTCCTGTGAACTCTCAAAATGGTGGCAGAAAATACAGACTAAGATATCTGCCATGTGCTTGCCTGCATACCATGTATCACCACTAGAGGGAGCTCTGCGACAGCTTTGTGCTATGCATGGACATTATAAAATGAAAGCTGAGGAGTATGAAAGCATATTGAGGAAACTTCATACAGACGATTCTTTAGCTGAATTGCAAAGCTTCCAGCATCTCAATTCAGAACGAGAAAGCTTAGTACATGAAACTAAGTTAAGGACAGAGGCAAGAATTGCGCAACTGCAGGAAATGGCATCCCATGTTTCTGAGTCTACCAAGCGTTCAAAGCGTACATCTAAGTCACGTTCCTCAAAATCTTCCACACTCAGTGAGCAACTTATAAAAGCACGTGCAGAGGCGGAAGCTACTAAGATACAGGCAGCCTTTGCACAACAGAAAGCAGAAATGGAAGCTAATGCAGCTCAAAAAAGGGCAGAACTAGAGGCTCTAGAGAAACAGTATGAGCATGCTGCAGCCATGGCAAGGTTAAGCATTTTAGAACAGGCCATCAGTGGAAGTGAAAGCGACAGCACCAGTTTGTGTGATGTGGAAGCAGAGGATCCCCTTAAGCGCACAAGAGACTATGTACTAAGCCAAAGCAGTGAATCCCTATTTGCCACAAATGTTCCTGTCAGGGACAACATTTCTCCAGTGCAACAGGGCACAGTATCTTCTGAAGCACACCGCATTCAAGGTCAGTACAATGGCCTGCCTGTCCAGCATCCAGTTTCTTCTTCCTTCATGGATTCCCAAAGTCTTGCACCTCAGCAAATGCAATATACTGATATTCAGGTAAACACCAATGTGCCACCATACCACCAGACTGCAAACAACCGTCCAGTCTCACATCCATATGTGGCTAAACCTATGGACTTTAAGCTAGCTCCTAGGCTGAATGCCTACGCAGCCCCTACGCTACCTACCTCTGTTAACCAGAACCCCACAAACAACGTAATCACCGCTACTCAGCCAGCAACTCAATATTTAAAGTCAGAGAGAACAGACATGTCAGAGTTTGCAAGGTACATGGTTCGCCGTGAGCTCACTAAGACTGGACTCACAAGGTTCGATGACCAACCTGAGAACTACAGAGGCTGGAAATGTGCCTTCAAAACTGCAATTAGTGACCTTGGCATTACTGCAGCTGAAGAACTAGATTTGCTTATCCGGTGGCTTGGCCCACATTCCACAGAACGTGCTAAAAGACTCAGATCCGTCCACATTTACAACCCCATAGCAGGCCTTACCGCTGCTTGGGAAAGACTGGAGAAAACCTATGGCAGTCCTGAAGCAATAGAGAATGCTCTGTTCAAACGGTTGCAAGGGTTTCCAAAGATATCTGGTAAGGATCATCAGAAATTTCAAGAACTTAGTGACCTACTCATGGAGCTCCTACTGGCTAAGGCGGACACTCTCCTACCGGGCCTCAGTTACCTGGACACTGCTCGTGGGGTAAACCCGATAGTCACCAAGTTGCCATATAATATTCAAGAAAGGTGGACCACAGTTGGGTCAAGATACAAAAATGAGAATCAAGTCTCCTTTCCTCCATTTTCCTACTTCTGTGAGTTTATCAAGAACATTGCAGAATCCAAGAATGACCCAAGCTTTTCCTATGGGGATCCCAGTGTTCCTGGTTCACCTCCTATTAAGTATGACAGCTCACATTCTAACTACAGAAACCGCAGAGGCCCAGTTTCAGTGAAAAAGACTGATATTCTTCCTATACCTACATCAGCACCGGAAGAAAGCAGTTGCAACAACAACCAAGACGAAAAGGTAGAAAATCCTAACCGTCTGTGTCCTATTCACAAGAAGCCTCATCCCCTCAAGAAGTGTATTGGCTTCAGGAGGAAACCAATCCAGGAACGTAGAGAGCTTCTAAAGAAACTAGGGATATGTTTCAAATGTTGTGCCTCTACTGAACATGTTGCTAGAGACTGTAAAATTGCTATTAAGTGTATAGAGTGTGGCAGTGAGGACCATGTACAGGCTCTTCATCCATCCCAGCTTAGTGCCACACCACCTAGAGGTTCCCCTTCCCCAAGTAAGCATGGCGGGGAGAACACAGATCAAGCAGCAAATACTACCACAGTATCTTCCTCATGTACAGAAGTCTGCGGAGAAGACCTTTGTGACAAGTCCTGTGCAAGGATATGCCTAGTCAATATATACCCCAAGGGCCAACCAGAAAGGGCTCTGAGGGTGTACGCCATTCTGGACGACCAGAGCAGCCACTCACTTGCAAGGTCAGAACTCTTTGATCTGTTTAACTTAAAGGGTGATACTTATCCATATACCTTGGGTACTTGTAGTGGCATATCAGAGGTTTCTGGAAGAAGGGCCAGCGGTCTCGTAATAGCTTCTCTCAAGGGCAATTTGGAGATACCTTTGCCCACACTTGTTGAGTGCAACCAGATACCATCAAACAGAGAAGAGATACCCACACCAGAGGCGGCTTTCCAGCACCCTCATCTAAGGGCTATAGCCAGTGAAATACCATCCCTTGACAAAAATGCAGACATTCTAGTTCTGCTAGGTAGAGACATTCTCAGACTGCACAAAATACGCCAGCAAATTAATGGACCACATGATGCACCATTTGCCCAGCGCCTCGATCTAGGATGGGTAATCATTGGCAACGTCTGCATAGGTAGGATGAAAAGGCCCACCAATATTTCTTCATTTAAGACGCATATGTTACCAAATGGTCGCAGCACTTGTTTTCAGCCATGTCCACATCACTACCAAGTGAAAGAGAAGATAAGCAGCAGTAAGTGGCTGCATAATCACCGAGACAACGTGAATACTTTCCTGCCTGGGGACGACACCCTTGGATTAACAGTGTTCAATACAACAAGTGATGACAACAAGCTGGCACCGGCTATAGTTGATAAAGAATTTCTCAAACTTATGGACAAGGAATTCATTCAAGATGATTCCAACAGCTGGGTAACACCCTTACCTTTCCGCTCCCCGAGATCAAAACTACCAAACAATCTGAAGCAAGCAGTTTCTAGATTTTCCTCTTTAAAACGTACCCTCATGAGGAAACCAGAGATGGAGAAACACTTTGTAGGTTTCATGCAGAAGGTATTTGAGAGAGATCATGCAGAACCTGCACCTCCACTAAAGGAAGGAGAAGAATGCTGGTACCTTCCATCATTTGGCGTGTATCACCCTCGCAAACCTGACCAAATCAGGGTCGTGTTCGATTCTAGTGCTCAGTATGAAGGCGTCTCTCTCAACAACCTGCTCCTCACTGGTCCTAACCTAAACAACAGCCTCATAGGAGTCTTAATCCGTTTCAGACAGGAACCAGTTGCAGTGATGGCCGACATCCAACAGATGTTTCATTGCTTCATTGTTTTTTTGTTTTTTTTATATAACTGTAATTTTATTGAAAAATTTTTCATTAACAAGGAATAAAGAAAAAACAAAAAAGCAATAATAATCAAACAAACAGGAAGCATTGAGGTAAATAGAGGCTATCTGCCTCCTCCCCCTTAAGCAATATGCATTTAAATTAAGCAGTGAACAAGGGAGGGGGGAATGGAGGGGTTAAGAAGACAAGGGTAGGACCAAAGGGAAGGGGGGGGAGGGAAGGAGAGGACTAGAGATCAGAGACCCTGTAATGTACAATACATGTCCCAGGGTGCCCAAATAGCCCCAAAGGCTTCCCGTGAATTATGTAGGCCAGCAGTCAGGTATTCAAGACTCCTCACATCCTTCATTCTAGCCACAAGCTCAAGACTAGATGGGGGACTCACCTTCTTCCAGTTTCTAGCTATGAGAGTTTTAGCTGCAGTACAAAGATGCAAGAAAAGCCTGGATGACTTATTGCTCAGGTGTCTGGGGGGAAGGTTCAGGAGATAAAGAAGAGGGTCAAGAGGAACCTCTTGCAAAAAGAGAGCAGTCGTCAGAGTCCTGACCTCCCTCCAAAAACCGAGGATGAGAGGGCACGTCCAAAAGATATGGTGCAGGGTACCCACCGCAGCTCCACAGCGCCAGCACCATGGGGGAACTAATGGGTTTAAAGTATGAAGGAGAGCCGGAGTATGATACCAATGCATCAACAGCTTATACTGCGTTTCCCTAAACGTAATGCACTGAGATGATTTCTGGGCCCGAGACCATACAATCCGCCACTGTTCCTGGGAGATGGGTTTACCCACCGCCTCCTCCCATTTAAGCATATAGCGATGATAAACAGGAGAGCCTGTAGTTTGTGAGTTAAGAAGTTGGTAAATAGAGGATATAAAGCCCCTAGTGGACGTGCCTGCACGGCAAATCTTTTCAAAAGCGGTGGGGAGTGACACCTTAAGAGACCCATAGAGGGAGCGGACAAAGTGAACCACCTGCAAGTAATGGAACCATTCAGTACTTGGCAGGTTTTGATTAGCTGTAAGATAAGCAAAGGACCTGAGTTCCAAGGTTCCAGGGTCAACCATATCAGCAATCCGGTAAAGGCCAGCTTCAGACCACACTTTAGTCATGGCAGAAGTCAGGCTCTCTGGGAGAAGGGGGTTGTATAGTATGGAGACCATAGATGAGCGCGGGGACATCAGGGAGAATCTAGCACAACAGGTAGACCAGATAGATCTAGTAAACCGAATGGGGCCCAACAGGTACGAGGCAGGGGGGTGGGGGGGGGAGCTGACCCACAGAAGCGCGTTAGGATGCATGGGTGCCAGCCATAGCTTCTCTATCTGCACCCATCTGGTGTATGCTGGCATAGCCGCCCAGAATGGGATATGGCGTAAGTGGGCCGCCCAGTAATAATGTAACAGATGTGGGACAGCCATACCCCCAGACCCCCTATCCGCCAGCATAACAGATCTAGGTATTCGGTGTCGTTTTGCTTTCCAGATAAACTGGAAGATAGCTTTCTGTAGGTTCCGTAATTCTCCCCGAGGTATCGCGACTGGGAGCGTCTCGAAAAAATACAGTAGCTTCGGGAGGAGAGTCATCTTGACCGCAGCAATTCTCCCCAAAAGGGAGATAGGCAAGGGTTGCCATTTGTCCAATAGGGCTCTTAGCTCACAAAACAACCGCGGGTAGTTTGCCGAGTAGAGGGTCGCATAGGAAGTGGATATATGGACTCCCAGGTAGCGGATAGAGGACTCCCGCCACTGGAAATCGTAATTACTGCGGAGGAGAAGGAGAAGGTCCCGTGGGATGTTAAGTGGGAGTGCCTCAGTCTTCGCGGGGTTCACCTTATACCCTGAGAGATCACCATAGGTCTCTAGCGAGCGCAGCAAGTTTGGAAGGGTAGTATGAGGGGAGGTGAGAGTGAGGAGTACATCGTCCGCGAAGAGAGATATCTTAAATTCCTTATCTTGGACCATGATGCCCTTGATATTAGGGTCTCGCCTAATCTTGGCCGCTAGCGGTTCAATGCAGAGGGCAAATATGATGGGTGACAGGGGGCAACCCTGCCTAGTGCCATTTCGAATAGGGAAGAAGGGCGAAGATGCATGGGGAAGCTTAATTGCTGCTGAGGGTAAGGAGTAAAGGGCCTGGATAGCTGTGAGAAACGGTCCCGTAAGCCCGAACGCCTTAAGCGTAGTATGCATAAACGACCAATTTATGCGGTCAAAAGCCTTTTCAGCGTCCAGGCTCAAGAGAAGGGCCGGGGTAGAATAATGATTGGCCACCTCCACCAAATCCACAGTCCTCCTGGTGTTGTCACCACCCTGACGACAGGGGATGAATCCCACCTGGTCCTTATGGACAAGCAGAGGGAGCCAAGCATTCAGTCTGTTGGCTAAGAGTTTGGTGAAAAGTTTCAGGTCCGTGTTCAGCAAAGCAATCGGTCGGTAGTTAGCACAATCCTGCAAGTCCTTACCCGGTTTAGGGACCAATGTGAGTAGTGAAGAGAGCATAGTCGGGGGTATAGGGGAACCTGAAAGGAAGGAATTGAAGAGGGACAATAGATGAGCAGAGAGTTCACCCTGGAAAACCTTATAATAATTGTAAGTGAACCCATCTGGGCCTGGGGCTTTCCCATTTGGGAGGTCCCTCAGGACCCCTTCTAGTTCCTCCCTGGTGATGGGGGTGTTCAGGGAGGTTAGGGCCTCAGGAGGAAGGCGTGGGAGACAACAATCCTTTAAATAGTCTTCCAGTAGTGTTGAGTCATCCCCAGGGAGTAGTGCTCGTGGGGGGGGTAAGTCATACAGCTTAGAGTAGTAAGAGTGGAACGCCAGCGCCACAGCATCAGGGTGATGTTGAAGAGTACCCGCGGGGTCACGGACAGAGTGTGGTGTGGAAGAGGCCCGATGATCCCTGAGGGTTCCTGCCAGGAGGGTATGAGATTTATTACCTCGTTCAAAAAACCGCTGACGGGTATAAAGGAGAAGTCGTTCCACATGGCGGGTCTCCAAATCACGGAGGTCCGCCCGGGCCAGAACCAAACGGCGAAGAACCCCCAGGGATGGATGCGCTGCCAAAGTCGTCGTAAGGGACCGAATACGGGCTTGGAGGAGCTGTTCCTGGGCCTGTCTGTCCCTTTTAAGCCTAGAAGCCAATGCGATACAGCATCCTCTCATGACCGCCTTATGGGCTTCCCAGAGAATGGCAAGAGAGTCTACCGAGCCTAATTTGTCCCTAAAATAATCTATCAAGTGTGTGCGCAGGGTCTCGAGGGAGGTCGGCGAATTGAGCAGTGTTTTGTTAAGACGCCAATGACATTGGCGAGTAGGCACTGGAGTCGTAGATAAGGTAACCACGACTGGGGTATGATCAGACCAGGTGAGAGGGCCAATGTTCGTGTCCCTAAGCAAACGAAGAGCGGGAGCATTTCCAAAGAAGTAGTCAATGCGGGTGTGAGTGTTATGAGGGTGAGAAAAGAAGGTGTAGGAGCGCGCCGTAGGATTGTCCACTCGCCAAAGGTCATACAAAGAGTGGGCGCGGATCAGCCTGCGGAACTCCCTTGCAAGTTGGGCCAACCTATGGGGGGTTGGGCCCTGGGGTAACGCCAGACGATCCGCCCGTTCAGAGAAGACCATGTTAAAGTCTCCCCCCACCAGCCAAGCTGATGGTGGGAGAGCGCGCAGACGGGAGAATACCCGGCGCAAGAACGGGATCTGTGCTGAATTGGGGGCATAGACATTGCATAAAACAATCGGGGCACCATAAAGGAGCCCCTCCAAGATAATAAACCGGCCACCTGGGTCTATGTGGGAAGTCGTCACTGTAATTGGGCAGGATCGAGAAAGAAGGATAGCCACCCCAGCTCTGCGTCGATTGTGGAAGGCTGAAAAAGCTACGGGAAAATAATGCTTAGCGAAGGCAAAAGTACCAGCGCGGTCAAAATGAGTCTCCTGAAGAAACGCCACATCCGCTCGTAAGGAGCGGAGTTCTCTAAGGACATGGCGCCTTTTAATGTTGGAACCCAGGCCCTTGACATTAATTGTCACGCACCTAACCATTGGGACCCAGGATTGGAGGACAGTGGCGGATTGCAATAAGCTCACCCATCTCACATGACGCTGGCAAGTTTCCCTCGGAGAGGCAAAAGGGCAATCCACAAACAGGAACCCAAAGTCGAGGCAGGGTCTCTAGATCAGGGAGGGGGGGGGAAAGAGAGGGAGGGAGGGAGGCAAAAGACATCATAAATGACAAAGTAAAAATAAAAACAGTTAAACAATACTTTGTGGGCGAGGCTAAGTCACTCGCCTGGGGACCAATGAGGGCAGCCAGAGGTCCAATCAGGATCAATGGCCGCACAGTCCAAGTATCCCCTTAGGGGGGAGAGCGTGGACAGGAGGTCGGAGGGGAGGCGGTGGATCCCCAACCACCAGTAAAAAGAAGGAAGGAAGGGGAGTCACCGGAACCCCACCCCGCCCCACTCCGCTAAAACAATCCAATAATAAGCATAATAGATGAGACCCGTAGACCTAAAAAAAGAAAAAAAGAGAAGCAAACATAACATTAAGGCATGCAGATTCCAAAGCACCACCGAGAAAAGGGAGAACGTCTCAAGGGGGGGCAGCCTCCTCAGGGATCAGTCTCCAGCCGGGGCCTCCGAGTGGTCACCACCGCGGAGGATGCATGACGTCGTCTGGGCTCCAATCGTTGCCAAACCGGTGGTGGGGGAGGGGGTGGAGAGAATAGCTCCCAGTCTGTTAAATCCGGCAGGGGAACATCCAATAGGTCACAGAAGAGAGGCAAATCCGCAAAGGAGCGAAGCGTAGCGGAGCGACCATCCCTACGAGCAATGAGAGCAAACGGAAATCCCCACCGGTAAGGAATTTGGTGCTCCTGAAGAATCTGGAGGAGGGGTCGGAGATGGCGGCGTTTCTGGAGGGTGATTAGCGACAGATCCTGATAGAATTGTAGTGGAGCTCCCTGAAACTCGAAGTCTTTGAGTTTGCGCACTTTGCTCATTATAGCCTCTTTAAGGGTGAAGTCGTGGAGGCAGCAGATGACATCACGGGGTGTGGCGGAAGATCCTCTGGGTCGAAGGGCTCGATGTGCCCTATCAAACTTAATTTTGTGGGACGGGGGCTCCTGCAGTATAGTGTTGAAGACAGCCTCCAGCAGAACAGGCAGATCCTCAGATTGGTCAGCCTCTGGGAGTCCCTTGATGCGTATATTGTTGCGCCGGCCCCTGTTGTCAAGATCCTCCAAGTGGCGTTGCATGTCCCGTATAGCTGAACCCTGTTCAGTGGTAGTATCATGCAGTGAGGCAACATAGTCCCTGGTAGTGTCATGGTCATTCTCCAGCGCGTCCATTCGGTTAGCAATGGAGTGTAAATCAGTGCGGAGGGTAGCAATTTCAGATCGGAAGGATGCTGTGATTTCCGCAACCATACTTTTAAGGTCTTGTTTAGTAGGAAGTTGAGGAAGAAGGTCCGCCATGGATGATGGTGCTGAAGATGGGCCTGGAATGCAGCTCTGGGGGTACAGGACTGGAGGGGGGGAGCCATAATCCTTGGGAGTGTGGGGCGGAGGAGCCCCTACGCCAGCGCCTTCCACCGCGCCATCCCCCCCTGAGCTATGGAGGGGAGGGGCGATGGGGGAAGATAGTAGATGGGGGGCCACAGAGACCAGCTCTGTGGCCACAGGCTGCAACTCATCAGCGGTGTAGGAGGGAGCAGAGCCACTGACCTCAGAACTCCTTGAGAAGCTGGAAACATCCGGGGTCCTCTCATGCCGCTCTGCCAGGAGTGCTGGTGAAGCAGAATGTAGTTGCTGGGACATCCCAGGGTGAGGAGACTGTGGGAGCACTCGTGCTGGGGAAACTCTGGGTTGCCCAGGCGCCGACAGGGATCTCTGTTGAAGCGGCGCTCCGCTGGCTGACAGGGGGAGCGCGGGAGGAGAGAAGCTGCGCTGCGACCCCTGTGCCTGGAGAGCGGAGGAAATCCAAGATGGCCGCCCCGCAGCAGCCTGGCCCGGTAGAGAAGGCCGCTGGGCCAGAAAGGCGTCCAGGGTGGCCCCCCCAGACCTCTCCACGGGCGCTGGGGTGCCCGGGGCCACCTTCCTCGGTAAGCGCTTGCCCATACTGCGCCTGCTGAGGGGTCCACGGGTCTCAGTAGCGAGCGGAGGAGCGGAGAAGGACCTGCGCGCGTGCTACTCCATGCGCGTCCAGGCCACGCCCTATTGCTTCATTGTTAAGGATGATGACAGAAACTATCTCAGGTTCCTATGGCATAAGGACAATGATGTCAACAATGAAGTCATAGATTACCGGATGAAGGTACATGTCTTTGGCAATAGCCCATCTCCTGCAGTAGCGATCTATGGACTGAGAAGGACCGCCCATGAAGGTGAGAAAGAGTATGGCTCTGATGCTCGTCAGTTTGTTGAGAGGAACTTCTATGT
The DNA here is from genome assembly GCA_947044405.1 of Leptodactylus fallax. NCBI lineage: Eukaryota > Metazoa > Chordata > Amphibia > Anura > Leptodactylidae > Leptodactylus > Leptodactylus fallax. The sequence goes on along the minus strand of CAMRHE010000038.1, from coordinate 8,217,976 downwards.
TGATGATGGTCTTAAATCCTTACCTGCAAGTGAAGAAGTGATCGATCTCCTCTCTAGAACACAGGAAATGCTGTCTGTAGCTAACCTCAGACTTCACAAGATCATCTCCAACAATATGGAGGTAATGAAGGCATTTCCCTCTGATGATCATGCAATCAAGGATCTTGATCTCAGTTCTGATACTCCTCCTATGCAACGCAGCCTAGGATTGCTATGGAACACTGAACAAGACACATTCACATTCCAAGTGTCTTCTTGTGACAAACCTTTCACCAAACGAGGAGTTTTATCTGTTGTGAACAGCATTTATGATTCTCTTGGTTTCATTGCTCCCATCACCATTCAAGGCAAGCTACTACTAAGACAGCTTACCACTGAGAACATGGACTGGGACACTCCACTGCCTGCTGAGAAACAACTGAGGTCTGACTGTGGCACTAACTTCGTTGGAGCCTGCAAAGAACTGCAGTTAGACAACTTCTTATCCAACAATGGGTGCACTTGGACGTTTAACCCTCCACATTCATCCCATATGGGAGGTTCCTGGGAACGTATGATTGGGATCACACGCAGAATCCTTGACTCTATGTTGATGGACCACAAGTCGACACTGCTTACCCATGAGACGTTAATAACCTTTCTTGCTGAAGTGTCTGCGATAATCAATGCAAGGCCACTTGTCCCAGTATCTTCAGACCCTGAATCTCCAATTATCTTAACCCCAGCAACGCTTCTTACTCAGAAAATTGGTACTGCTGCTACCTCTCCACGTACCTTAGATCACAGTGACATTTACAGACGCCAATGGAAACAAGTTCAACACCTGTCCAATGTGTTCTGGCACCGCTGGAAAACAGAGTACCTCCACATGCTACAGAGCCGTCACAAATGGCAGACCTCAAAACCTAATCTCCAGGTGGGTGACCTTGTCCTTCTAAGGGATAAAGAAGTCCATCGGAATGAATGGCCTATGGGTCTCATCACTAAAGTTGTCCCTAGTGATGATGGGAAGACTCGGAAAGTGGAAGTCAAGGTAACCAAGGGAGGCTCAGTGCGAGTTTTATTCCGCCCAATTAATGAACTGGTGCTTCTTCTTCCAAGAGGAGACGTCACATAAAAGAAGATAAGGACACCATTCACAGCTCATGGCGGGGAGCTTCCTTCCATGAACTAAAACCGTGTTCTTGTGGATTACAGTGTGGGTCGGTGGAGGTGTTGGCAAATTGCGGCTTCCCGACCTGAAGATTGGTTTATTTGGACTAACTGTTGATTATTGTTTGTTGTGCATGTTTCTTTTTTGTTTTTCAGGTTTGAAGAGGACTTTATGGACATCTCAGGACATTTAATGTTTGTTTTCAGTGAAATCTAAAGATTTCAGGCGGGGAGTGTCATGTCCCAGGACTTGGTTTAATTCACTGACATGTATCTGTGATACTGTTTGTCTTTGTAGTTTGTCCCTTTTCTCTCTCTGTATCCTTAGCTGTGATGCTGTAGCTCCTCCTCTCTCTCTCTCTCTCTCAGTTTAGTTTCACTTCTTTGTAAGCAACATGTCTGCTCAGCTCCTGGTATTTCATCATTTTTCACCTACTGCTGTATGAGGTTCTACAAGATTTACCTGGATTAAAGCATCTGGAATCTTATCTACGCCTCCTCAGTTGAGTTGAACACTATCTGATAGATATCTTGGTGTAAATTGCTGGTTAGCATAGAGACTAGAGGACACTCTCACAACCTCACATTTGCAGCCAAGCTATTGAGTCAGAACAACATTGCTTTATCTATCTTGCAGTTTGTCAGATACAGCTGAATATATCTCCTCAGTGTTTACAGCTTGTTGCCTAGGTTTCTGGCCACCTCTCTTTATCTGGGCCTAGTGACTAGTTTGATGACTCAGTCCCTGTTCCTGGCCACAAATATTCTCTTCTCTCCCTCTCTTTGCAAAGTATTTTCAGTTGCTGAGCCCTGATAATGTCTAGAACAGTTTCTTGAGAGGTGCTTCTGTTATCTCTGTATGTAAATCTAGAGATAACTGTGCGATTTATAACAAGCACACTGTTCATCTCAGGAGTACACTGCTGGCCTGAGCTGAAAACTAGGAAGTGGAGGGGAAAGGAGAAAGGAGAGCAGAAGAAACCCTGAAATGGGAAAACTTTAAGGCTCAGCAAGATTTTTTTCAATCTCCATCTTACAAATTCATAACTTCTTTATTTTTCTGTCAACATAGCCACATGAGGACTTATTCTTTGCACAAGTTGAATGTTCATTTGGCAATATTTTGGGGTACATATAATGATTTGTTTAGGTTTTATTAACTTTTTGTGGATTTGCATGAGAAAACATACAATTCTGTAATTATTTTTGTGTTTTGTTTATATTGCGTTCTCTCTAGCTTAAAAATACATGGTAACTTTGGTGGTTCATTACAATTACAGCAATACCATATTTGTATCTGATTTATTAGGTTTTACCACTTTCACTAAATAAAACACCATTTTTCGTAAATGATTTGCCTAGGGACAGCTTATTCTGATGTCCATAACTTTTTTATTATTTTGTTTATGGAGTTATATTAGGGTTTTTTGTGAGGCAAGCTGTGCTTTTTAATGGTACCATTTTCTGTCATGTACAAGTTTTTGCATATAAATAAATAGGTTCAGGATAAATAAGGATAATTAGCATTATTTTTGGATAGTTCAGACTTATATGCACACAGCCATACCTAATATGTTTATTTATTTTTGTTTATATTATTTATTTTGAAATTAGAATGGGTTTTTTTGAACTTTATTTTTTCTATATGTTTTAAAAAGCATTTAAACTTTAAAAATACTGTCCCAAAATGGAAGTTGAAACTGAGATTGCTTGATCCCCTGTACCATATACTTCTGTATTGCAGTATATAGTACATTATTGTCTATTTGTCTTAGGCTAAGACCTATTACACATCTTTTCATAGCAGTTGGGAGGCCGATGATTGTCCTCTTGGAACCCCCGCAATCACACCATGAGGGGAGGGTACAAGGTATGTGAAAGAAGGGTGCTTTGTGCACCCCTAACCACCCAGACGTGATGCTTGCTATTGATCTTGTCATCTGTGGGGGTTAAACTGCCATTTTCTAACTCCGGCAGCTAGTCTCGGGCTCCAGCTGTATAATACAGCCAGTGCTTGAAAGCAATGTACAGTAGTAGGAACAACTCCTGTGCATGTTACCAATCTGTGTCATATTATTACTGTGTTGAGCATTAATACATTCATAGTACGGCACAGAGCGGGAAGGGGTAAAAGTTTTCTGTACAATGGAATGGAATGTTTTTTTAAATAATGAATTAAAGTTTGCCTGAGACTAATAGAAACTATTTAATAGAAATTAGAAAACATTTTCATCTTTGAGTTATTTATTTCATTTAGACATAGTGTCCATTTAATATAGTAGGTTGTCTGTGTAAAGCAGGACAGTACAGGTCCTTGCAGGGGTTGGATACAAGTGCTTCTTTCTGATTCAGTTGAACTGGTTGTTGAAATCAGAGCCTGTTCACCAAATTACCAAAAAGTTGCTAAAGTATTAAGACCTATTTACAGCAGTTGCTGCTCATTAGGCACCCTACATACGTATATTTGGCTATAGGGAACCTGTTGTTAAATTTTAGTACTGCCCTTGGATCCACCATGGTGAGAAATGCTGTTTGTAGGTGAAATCTGCAGTAGCTGGGAAATTGAGATCCCCACTTCTTTTAGAATCCTTAAAAGGTTATATAAAGGTAAGGAATATATAAATATGACCTCATCCTAAAAACAGAAGAATTTGCACCACCTAATAGAATGTAGCTGCCTATAAATTAATACATGTCTTCCAAAGAAACCTAAGGGCATAATCTGAGAATAATAGGCAAGCCAGTATAACTTCTCCAAAAGGAAGAGGTTTCAATCCACAGACAGCTGTTTGAAGGTTTTTGCCTCTCAGTGCAGAGTAGGGCATTGACTGGCTGTGTGAGAGGTCTCAATGTGGGTCAGAAGGGGTAATGTCTAGCATTAGGAACAAACGTAGAATTCTTATCAGGGTATACATGGTCTAATAAGTCCCAGTACCAGTCTCTCCCTAATGAGAGACATTATCCCTTCTGACTCAAGTCGACACTTCTCACATAGCCAGTATCCTATTCTGTACTGATGAGAGGCAAAAACTTTGAAACAGCTGTATGCAGATGGAAACCTTTTCCTTTTGGAGGAGTCATACTGGCTTTGCTAGTATTCCCAGATTATGCATTTAGGATTTTTTGAAATACAGATATTAATCTATAGGGAGCTACCTTCCAAAAGGCGGTGCTAGAATCAATGATGTCTTATTTGCATATTTCTTACTAAGAATTCTTAGCAGAGCATGTATGGTCTAATAAGTCCCTGTACCAATCTATCCCCATTGAGAGACATTACCCCTTCTGAACCAAGGTTATATAAGGATATGTTTTCAAAATTTGACAACCCATTTAATGAAAAATGTGCTAATATCTTGGGATGCTTCACTTTTGGAAATAAAGAAAGCATTATATCATAGTACTTCATTACGATTAATTTTTAATATATACGTATCTCTCAAATTGCTCCATTTCAAAACAATTAGTTAGAAATATTGAAGTAGGTGGCATCTAATATATTAACTATGTTAGGCTGGATTCACATCTGCGCTTGCATCCCATTTGCGGATTCCAGTGGACCCAATTATAGTCTATGGGGTCTGTGGGTAACCGGTTTTTAAGCAAATCTGGTTTCCGTTTTCGGGTCCCCAAGAGGACCCGAAGAACGGAAACTTGAGCGCAGGTATGAACCTTGCATAAAGTGTTATACTATAAAAAAAAAATATTCTGGCATACTGCAATAATGGAAGGCCAAAAATTAATTTAATAAAACAATTACTTATTTATGTAATCTGTTATAGACAGCCCCCATTGTTTACAATGCTGAATAACCCACTTTGGGACAAAAGTGTAGTTTTCCTTTGCTCTGAAAGTACAGGCCCTGTCATGTCTCAGTCCTCCAGTTTTCTATATTTCTTTATGTTCTCCTCTAAGTCAGAGTGAGATGCACCTAAATTTCTAAGAGGCACTTGGTAATAAATTAGTTCCTTTCTGTTCCCCAGAAATGCAAATCTACACCAGCTACGAGCTGGCATAGATTTGAGTTATAATTTACCAATTTCTAGAGTAAATTATAGTAAATTTGTTGGGCCACAGGAGGCCACAACCCACTCACTTTTCAGAAAAGTGGCCTAGACAACGAAAAACAGCAAAAATGTTTGTGCGTAACCAGGTTTGCTCTAAAATGAGTGACTTTTTACAATTAAACTTGCCATGGGGGATGATAGTTTCCCCAGAATGTCACAAATACACACATGTAAGTGCATGTTTATTTCCAGTTATCCAATATTGAGGATGTTTTTATGATACTGTAAATTTCAAAAATAAAGTATAAAGCTAAAATTACCCGTTCCTTTAATATTTAAATAATGTACTATTAGTCAACCACGAAAATAATTTCATATTTTGTTAGGCATTGTGATGTTTAATGAGCATCTGGCTTTCAGGTGGTACATTAAGTTGTGTTAAAAAGCACAGCTAAATAATTATACTAATTGACTTTATTTCTAATTAAAGTTTATGAGTGGAGCTTGTTAGGATAACTTATCGTTACGGATGAGCTCTACTTTTTATGACCAGCATTTGTCATACGGACATATCTGATTTTATATACAACATAAAACAATGGGAAAATATTTGTCTGTCATCTGTGTAATAACTAGTGTCATATAATGTAAACCAGCGTCTTCTTACTAAAGAGCAGGTGGTAACATAAAAAAAATTCTCTTTAAGGGGTATTATAGATTTACCAAATAAAACTTATTCATTGCATTATGGTTAGTTATACAGGATTCTAAAATTACTTATCAATTGTTTTTCAACAAGTGAGTGATGCACACGCATACCCCCTGCCATCCATGTAAAAGAAGACGCCATTCATCAAACTGGGCCTCCTTCTTCAGTGCTAAAGTTCTGATAATTAAAGGGGTTTTCCACTAAATCTAAACTAATATTTAAATTTGTAGACAATTAAAAGTAAAACATTTTTGCAAATATAAATAATTAAAAATATTGCAGAGTCTTAAAAATTTTCACTAACCTTCTTAGTGGTAACAGTTTTTTATTATCTTGATCAGTTACAAGTGGATATGACCATGTGGGAACTTTCTATGGTCTGGCACTTGTCAGAAACCCAGCCATGATTTCCTTATTGTGGACAAGTTGTCAGGCAGGGACACTACATGTATGGAAAGATAACCTGGCTACAATAAGGAAATCATGGCTGGTTTCCCGCCAAACTATAGAAAGTTCCTGCAACCATGGTCTTGATCAGCTGGCAACCAAAAAAGACAACAGACTGTCACTGCTAAGATGATTAGAGAAAATCTTTAAAATTTTTACTTATATTTGCAAAAATGTTTAACTTTTATTTGTCTACAAGTGTAAATATGGTTATGTTCATGGAAAAGCCTCTTTAAGTATCCATTGCAGATGCTTTTGGCAATAGACAGGTGTGAGCATGGACTGTCCGACAGGTCTAAAGGTACACAGCCCAATAGACAACATGCTGTAACATATTGTATGTTCTGACACCTTTCTATCATACTCAGCATTAACTTTATCAGTTTATTCTACAATAGCTTTTCTTTGGGATTGGACCAGATATTCTGCCTTTTTCTCCTCATGCATATCAATAAGCCTCTGGTACCCATGACCTCATCACCGATTCACTGGCCCTTTTTTGGTCTACTTTTGGTAGCTACTAGCCATAACATATTGGGAAAACCCAACAAGACCTACACAACATATTGGGAACACCTCAAAAGACCTACTGTTATGGAGATGCTATGAATATAGACTGAATCTATCCATCATAATTTGTCCTTTCCTAAATAAGGGTTCAGATTCTTATGTTTGTCCGGTTTCCCACTTCCAACACATCATCTTCAAGGACTCTCTTTTAACCGTTTCCTGCCGGTGACATTTTTCAATTTTCGTTTTTGACTTGCCACCTTCCAAAACCCATAACTTTTTTATTTTTCCGTTCTCAGAGCCATAATGAGGCTTAATGTTTACAAGACAAAATGTTCTTCATGGTGCTATCATTTATTATTCTGTACAATTTACTGGGAAGTTGGAAAAAAATACAGAATGTATTGCAGTCTATGGGACTTTCGGTATGTTACTATTGCAACTGATCATAGACCGCAATAGTAATATCCCTATTGCAGGCCTGGAAGCCTTCAGAAGACTGCTAAGGAAACAGGTCGGCTCTTGCGATCTAGCCACGCAGGAGCCGGCCTGCAACAGAAAAGATATGGGGCTGGTCCCCAATAGGCAATGTTTTTTTTTTACTTTGGGGGGGATCCTGGCCTCTAATGCCCGCAATCAGAGTGGAATCATTACAGCAGAGACCCAGTAGCTATGGCAGTTGCTCTGCAGCAAAGCAGTGGCCCTTTTTAAAGTCCCGGCATCCGCTGGATGTCGGGAAGGGGTTAAAGGGAGAATGTCAGGTCCTAAATGCCTCCCCAACCACTAATAGTGCCATGTAGTGGCCTTAACATACATTTTGTGGTAACAAACAGATAAAGCAATGCAGAGATCATCTTTTTATGGATACGCAAATCAGCCTGCAAGTGCATTAAGAGTGGGGTCTGACTTACCAGATTTGCCTTCAGACAGCTGTGCAGAAAAAGCCTTAAAATTTCAATCACCGCAAGGACAGACATTGGGCAAATCAAAACCCACCCCCAATCACTTACAGGCTGATTTGCATATTCATAAAAAGATGATTATCTTACCCCCCACACTGGCCTCCATACAGCAAATTCCCCCTTTACTGGGCCCCCACACAGTATACTGCCCCTTTATTGGCACTCATGCAGTAACTGCCCCCTTTACAGGCCTCCATATAATAAGTGCTAGTAACTTTAGGCTATCAGCTTCCTTACGCCCTTCCAGAGTTTGTCCAATTCCTGGACAATCCATTTAAGAATAATGTTGCATAGTACACAGTATACTGTCCCAAAGCAGCCCTCCACATAGCATAATGTACCAGAGTGGCCCCTTCACATAGTATTATATCTTACTGTGGCCTCCATACAGTATGATGTCCCAAAGCAGCCCTCCACATAGCATAATGTCCCATATTGGCTCCTCCGCACAATATAATGTCCCACAGTAGCCCCTCCACTCAGTATAGTATCCCATAGTAGCCCCTCCACATAGTATAATGTCCTATAGTGACCCTTACAAAATTTGGGGGGTTAGTCACCCAACCAACTATTATTATACTCTGAAGTCTCTTCATATCCCAGAGTATAATGAATGGAGGCCTAGGGGAGTGGATTTAACATAACTAACAATAATGTTACTCACCCCTCCTGGGCTTCAGTACCTGCTGGGGATACTCCAGCAGGTAACAGTCTATTTATATAAAAAAATAAAAAGTTATCACCTACCTGCAATCCCTTGATGAAGCCGCCGCCTCTTCTTCTTGTCCGTGCATAGGATGTCTGCATCTCAGATGCCATCATTGTATCTCCGCCTGCGCTGAGATGCGGACGTCTCGTAAGCCAGCCCAGGACAGGCCCCGCTCAGTTTTGTTTAGTTTTTTTTTTTTTTTTGAAAGAGGCCTGTCCTGAGCTGGTTTACGTTAAATAAATAGTAAAAATGCCACCCCCCAGACAGTGACGGATAGTGCCACCTGAGGTGGCTGCCTCACTTGGCCTCATTAGAGGTGCGCCCCTGGGCCTGTAGCTATGGCTGCTACAGTGTTAGTTCCACCACTGCCCTGCATATTGGTCCTGGGGGTCCCCAAGAGGTTGAGAGTGGTTGTCATTCACCATGTAACCAGTGGACAAGCCCCAAACATGCAAGTCCTGAGGCTCCACCACGTAGGCCACTCAGCATAACAAAGAGAAGTGTCTACAGTATATATGGCATTGAACTCCACAGCATTTGCAGGGAGGATGTGACTGGCTGCTGTGTGTGTTGTATGAAAGGGTGTGGTGAGTGGTGTGGGTAACAAGGCCTGTGAAAATGTCACTCTTCATAATGCAAGGTGTACAGAATACTTGAACCATGGTCATTGCGTGAGTGTTGTTGTGCCTTGTGCTGTGTTATGCATGTATAGTATGTTGTTGTGAATTCGTATTGACGCCTTGAATAAGAGGGACGATGGTGTGATGATTCTGCTTAAATATGGCTATAATTCAGAGCTGTATTTTGGTTTCTGGGTAGCGTATTTCTCTCTAGTTCCATTTACTCATAATGTGCGCAGCTATTAGCCTAGGTGTATATTGGCAGTAGTGGCAGCACTGGAACAATAGGGCTTTGTATCCATCACAGCAGGGCTCCATTGTATTCCTATACAGTCCTGAGTGATCAAAGAAACATGCATTGTCCAGTCTGCACTGTAGATCAGATATGGCTGATAACATTGTATCATTCCACTTGGTCTCAGCTCTTTGCAAAGAATCTGGACTTGAGTGCATTATTCAATCAGACTTTCTGCCGCCGATGACCTCATTCTGGGAGGTGGCATAAAGGGTATAAAAGATAAGGAAAGACGTCTGTGGGAGGAGATTATGATATGGAGATTGGGCTGAGACCATCACAGACTACAGAGTTGTTACAGACAGACCATGAGGAGATTATGCTATGGAGATTGGGCAGAGACTATGACTGAGAGACTGTGATGAGAGCATGCAGGCTGGATTATTAGATTGATGCCACATGCCTAGGAGTTAATGCCACATGCCAAGAAGCCTCCACTGGTTATTCACACATGACAGAGCATGTGTGAGTGTTGGACTATAGAGCCACATCAAGGAGATGCGTGGTAAAGTAATTATTTCAATGTTATTCCCTTTTTATTTTTATTGTACTGTATATTGTAACTAGTAACTGTTAATGCTTGCATACATCTGCATATCTGTTCTGAACTGCATGTGTTAGATGTTAATACCGATCCATTTAGGGGTTAATAAATATATAAAATTTAGAAAGCTTGTCTTGTATTTATCTTGTGAACCCGACACTCACTAGCGGTGAGTGTGGTTTTTATATGAAAGAAGACTCAGGTGGGGCCACAGCGGTGTTGGCGCAATGAGGATCTTTCACATTGGTGGCAGCGTAGTGGGATCTTAGGATAAACAGCGTGCGTTGGGGACCTTTATCCCTCAAACGCTGGGGATTGTAGTAATCCTATGAGACAAGCACGGTATTAAAGCAAGCATTAAGATACAGTGAAAGTTTGATACAGTGCTGTTCCCCTCCCTTACTCTTTTTATTCTATCCTATCTTTTATTTGGCAAATACCAGTGGATGGCTAGTGGGCTCAGAAGCAGAGCTCAAGAATTGTTGAACCAGGCTTTTTGAGATCCTGAGCATATGGCTGAAATGGAGGCAGCCACAGCCATGCAGAGAATCGAGCAGAGTCCTGATTTTGGGGCTAGGCCAGGAAGTGCAGCAAGCAGCCCGGTCCCAAGGATTACTTCACCAGGAGAGACCAGTAATCCCAGCCTTGCTATGGGAACGGTTTCATACTGGCAAATGGCCCTACAGCAAGTAGGCACCAGTGACCCTAACACATACCTGCAGGTGTTGTGCCGTTTTCTGGAAGCTGTAGAACAAGAACAAGAACGGCAGGCAGCAGAGCGACAGGCAGAGAGAGAGAGGAAGGCAGCAGAACGGCAGGCTGATCGTGAGGCAGCAGAACGAGAACGGCAGTATCAGCTTGAGCTTAAGAGAATGGAAATCTCCCAGTGGGCACAAACCGCCCATGCGCAATCCCCAACAACCCTGCAGAGACCCTCAAGTTGGAAGGAGAAGCCAGGCTGGAGTTCACCACAGCCGTCTGTCGTCAGGTCGGGTGAGACAAACTATGCCCCGGGTGGTCCCTCCCCTGTCCCAAGAACTCTGGGCACCCTAGTGACCTTCCCCAAACCCCAAGGGGAGGTGCGGCGGGGCCATGCCTGTAACCAGATAGGACATTTCAAGGAGGAGTGCCCCAATCGCCCTGAGAACTTCCCTGCTTCCCAAGCCACAGCAGGTGGCCCATCTGTGTATCTGGACTGGGGTGCAGGAAAAGGGATGCGGACTGTGGGACTAATGACTGATTTGCCGGCTAATGTACTGTTGGGAACTGATTTAGGACCTATGATGTCCCAATATGGGGTGGGGAGCACCCCAATTTACTGTGATAAACTGTCTATGACTAATGTTGATAATGTGTCTGTCATATCTGCAGAGAGGGCCCGTAACCCCCCCCTCTGAGATACTTCCCATGGCAGTAAGTGTAAATGCTAATGAGTTGCCTTCAGCTGAGAGCAGGAAAGATGCCAATGAGCTTCCTGCAACCCAGCTCAGCAATAATGTTATTGATGCTTTGTTCACCCCCGTGCTAGGAGCCAATGAGACTTTGTCTGTAGACACACCCACATCTGCGGGGGCGTCTCCCTCCCAGCTTGTTAACCTGTCTACTGCAGATCTCATTGAGGCCCGGTGTGAATTAACAATTGCTAATGAAGGTACTGTCAATGTAATTGCCAATGCTTGTTGTGAAAGTGTACAGGGTAGCTCTTCTGAGTCACTGGAAGCGACTTCTACTATTTCGCCCAGTGCATCCGATAAGCACCCACCTGCTGACCATGTACCAGGTGGTCAGGTAGAATATGGGGATCTTATGGCCCATCCAGGTGAGGGACGGACTGCTGGTAGTGCGGTGCTAGCCCGCAGCCAGAGTGCTACAAGGGTGGAGGGCGTTCCGACCCTTGAACCGTTGCCTACACCACCTGGAGTCGGTGCTGAGACCGCCATGACTAGCCTCACTCCCTTGAAGCCGGTGGAGTCCGGCCGGTATGAGACATACACGTCTCTTCTGTCCAGTTCTATTCCAGGAGTGCCCATGGCCCAAGTGCAGATGGCATGGGGTACTGGAGGTGTGATCCAAGAAGGGGGTATGTCAACTGTATTACCTGTCAATGTATTGTATTTTAGTAGAAAGACAAAAAAAACAACAACGCCGAGCGGCACATAGGGTAATACTGTTTTTTTTTTTACATTATCGTATGATAGTAATATATTACACAATATAAATTGTGTTATGAAAGTAGTTTGTACAGGGTGACCAGGACGTGCCCACTAATAAAGGTTGAGAGTAGGTAGGTGAGCACAGAGTGTGGGTATACAGTATGTGATGTGCAACCGACAGGGTTTGGTGTGAACCAATGTCCCCTCAATTGGTCAGTTCATATGGTAACACTCTTGTGCATGGTGACACCAGTATCGATGTACTCTCACCTTATATAGTATTTCCGTGTGATCACAAATGGTATTGTGGACTTGTCCAGTATATGTCACAATATGTGCGAGCTGCGGAACCTCTGGGCGTCAGGATCTCCCAGATCCAGGCGGCATATCATGTACAAAAATGGTAGGAGAGTATCCAAAAAAAGTGAGGTACGGAGACCGCGCTTCGCTAAGAATGCTTTTTATTAAACTCAATTACAAAACGCATTTCGAGGAATGAGTCCTCTTTATCAAGTGTACTATGAACTGAATAAAAACAAACAAATATTTATGGAAAAGTTATACTCATAAATAAATAAATAGATACATAAAAGGCTTATACTCATACATAAATAAATAAATAAATAGATACATAAAAGGCTTGCTAAAAGCTCAAAAGGCAGTGTTAGAGGAACAAGTCAACTCCAACAATTATGTAGGAGAGTTGAAAAGGTAATATAGAGACAACATATATGTACATAGGAAACATATAAAAGAAAAAAAAAAAAAAAAAAACTGTATTGTTATGGGGTAGATGAAAGTATAATGTATTGTGTGGGGATGGTTTGGGGAAGCATGATCTCAGTCATTTGCCCAAGGTATCACCATCACCCACCCAAGTACAGGAAGGACAGGAAGCAAAGGGGGGAGGTGCAGATTCCCCTAGAACTCTCCCAACTAGCGGCTAGTGTGAGAGAGACCCTGAGAGACCGCCAGGATGGGGTCTCTAAAATGGTGTCCCAAGGGCCTGAGGTCATGAGTGTAAAGCTACGGGATGCCCGCACTCAGAAAGCGTACCCAGAACAGGCAGGAGGTAGCCAAGTGTACGTGGCTCAGAGCCTGGGCCTTAAAAGTGTCCCTAGTCAGACTAGAGAGACAGAAGGGGCCGGCAGCTATGTAACATGCACCTCTCTTGTGTCTCACTCCAGCCAAGAGTTCAGAGAGGCTGTCCAAGCTGACCCTAGTCTGGACATATTGAAGGCGCGCGGCGCTCAACCACCCTCGGAGTCTGACAAGGCCCAAGTCTGCTGGGACCCCGGGGGAAGGTGAGGGAGCCTTGGGGCCAGAGCCTGCGAAGCTGGAGGTGGAGGTGCTTTCAGAAGAGGGGCGTAGGCCCCTACTTCCTACAAGCCCCATCTAAAGGGGGAGGTGTGATGATTCTGCTTAAATATGGCTATAATTCAGAGCTGTATTTTGGTTTCTGGGTAGCGTATTTCTCTCTAGTTCCATTTACTCATAATGTGCGCAGCTATAAGCCTAGGTGTATATTGGCAGTAGTAGCAGCACTGGAACAATAGGGATTTGTATCCATGACAGCAGGGCTCCATTGTATTCCTATACAGTCCTGAGTGATCAAAGAAACATGCATTGTCCAGTCTGCACTGTAGATCAGATATGGCTAATAACATTGTATCATTCCACTTGGTCTCAGCTCTTTGCAAAGAATCTGGACTTGAGTGCATTATTCAATCAGACTTGCTGTCGCCGATTACCTCATTCTGGGAGGTGGCATAAAGGGTATAAAAGATAAGGTAAGAGGTCTGTGGGAGGAGATTATGATATGGAGATTGGGCTGAGACCATCACAGACTACAGAGTTGTTACAGACAGACCATGAGGAGATTATGCTATGGAGATTGGGCAGAGACTATGACTGAGAGACTGTGATGAGAGCATGCAGGCTGGATTATTGGATTGATGCCACATGCTAGGAGTTAATGCCACATGCCAAGAAGCCTCCACTGGTTATTCACACATGACAGAGCATGTGTGAGTGTTGGACTATAGAGCCACATCAAGGAGATGCGTGGTAAAGTAATTATTTCAATGTTATTCCCTTTTTATTTTTATTGTACTGTATATTGTAACTAGTAACTGTTAATGCTTGCATACATCTGCATATCTGTTCTGAACTGCATGTGTTAGATGTTAATACCGACCCATTTAGGGGTTAATAAATATATAAAATTTAGAAAGCTTGTCTTGTATTTATCTTGTGAACCCGACACTCACTGGCAGTGAATGTGGTTTTTATATGAAAGAAGACTCAGGTGTGGCCACAGCGGTGTTGGCGCACTGAGGATCTTTCACAGATGGCATACCATTTAGGGACTACTGTTAACTGCATTGTTGCATGCCATGTCGATGTTGTTTGACATTGTCTTGCATGAGGGAGCTGTGTTTGTGTGAGCTGAGAGACAAGGGTCCAGAGACTGGTGAATAGCCACTAGATCCAAAAACAGGGGTGATGAATGACTGGCGCTTGCTGACTAGTAAAGTACTGATGACTGATGAGTGTTAGCCAGTGTCACATTGTGGGGGTGGCTGATGAATGAATGTAGTGCTAGTGATGTCGCCCCTCTGCAGCAGCTGTAGGAATGGTCTTCTTTTCATAAACCGAACCAGGTTGAGAAACAAAAATCTGATTTGTTGGACAAGTTAATGGTCCTCTGTGAGCCTAGTTGACACCCACGGCAGCCAAGGGTAAGAGTAGTCTCTTTGGGCCAAGAGATTGTGGACATGGCTGGGAAATGTGGCTATAGGTTGGGACAACAGGCATACAACATAGTGTCACCATCTCTGGCTGCAGGCAAACCTTAGATTACTGAGCCAAATCTGAGGCCATTACCCCAAGGCCAAGCCAGGTCAGTTTGTTAGAAGATTTAGACTGGTCCGTTAGTAGTAGTAGTACAAGTAGTAGTAGTAGTAGTAGTAGTAGTATTAACTAGAAATGGGACGAACCTCTCCAGATTAGTTTTGTTTTGGGTTCAGGTGGTTGCGGGAGCAAGATTTGTATTGTGTTGAACAAGTTCAGTATGAACCATTGCTTAAATTGGTTTAAAATGTATTGTATAACACTATCAGGTCTCCAACTAACCTAACTATCCAGTTTCTAGCTCTCTAAAGCAAACACAGCCAAAGTTATGTCAAAGTGAAGTGGAAAAATGTATGGTAAGCAGTAAATACAAACTCAGAGTTTAACCATACACTGCGCTGACACTCACTTTTCCGCATCTTAACATTTGAAATACTCCAAAATTACCCTTTTAATTGAGAACGGTGTTTGCCATATTTTTTTAGCCACACATGGCAGTTATCTACCCGGGGGCAATAAGGCTAGGGTTTGTGGGTACCTTTGTTACAGACTGCTGAAGTGCACTTGTACATTTATTGTCGTCAGTTACTGTTTACTGTGGAATGTCTTTTGTGAGAATCCTGACAGAACACGTGTTGGATATGCCCATAAAGGTCCAGGTGAAAATATCCCTTTAGGCTTCAACCCTATGTAGCGAAACTTGAAAAAAAAACTCTGTGAAAGCGCATTGTGTTTTCTTTCTAAGCACTTTTCACTGCATTTTTGCCTTAATTTACTCTGCATTTTTCTTCCCCTATTAAATATATATGAAAAATTTCATTCAATGATGTGGTGCTGTAAAATGCAACATTTTTTTCCAGTGAGTTTCCACAGCAGCCAAAAATGCTGCTCATGTGATGTCATAGCTTTACATTGTAGTTGTGAACCTGTATGATCATCACATGAACAGAACAGTGTGTCATCCTCTGGAAGTAAACAAGGAGGTATTACACTGGAATTCAATAAGATCTTCAGAATGAGCCATCCTTTCACAAATATTTGCAAGGTCAGTCTCCGTAGCTAGGTGCTGGCTTATATACACCAGTGGCAATGGGACTGAATGATACACCTTCTATCAAAGAGCTGGAACCCAGTACTTTCTCCATATAGTGTATGTACAGTATTTATCAGATAACCTTTTTTAATTTAATAAATAAAATTATAATTAATACTTAAATTGTAAATGTAAATTTTATTCACAAGGATTTGAGACCACCCACTGAATTTTCACAGTCTTTGGTATTTTAATAGTGTAAGACAAGTGTTTTAAGATATTATGTTTTTGAAGCTTATATCAATATGTTACTTCCATAAACTTTTATCACCACCTTAAATATGGCATATGTCTATGAGCACATTAGAATTTCAAAGACATTAATCTTAAGATGTTTTTGCATGTGCATATTTAGATTTAATGCAATACGTACTCTTCAGTACTTAAATGTAAATATGTAAATACTTGTATTTTTAGTACTATAAACTGTAATCTGTTTTGATTTTCTTATTGTAGAGTTTTCATTCAGTTTTCTTTACATGATTATAGGCAGCCATCTTGACTATGGTATAACTCTGAGCTGTAAACATCATACTGAGATTTACTTTATAGCAGTCATGTGGTCATAAGGAACTTTTGTCAGAAAATAGGTAATTTACTTCTATGGGCGAGTGTAGTAGGCATGCTCAGTGACATGTTCAGACATAACTATGGAGTCCTCCATGATCCTGATGTGTAGTCTAGACTTGCACGTATTAACTACATATATGTCAAGAGAACACTCTTTTCACATATATTGGGCCTATTATACTCTCAGCACAAAAACAAGGTGTGAGCATATCCTAAGCCACTCACTCATGTACTAGTATAACCCATTCAATGGCCATATTATTAGAGACAACCATATAATGCTTTCGATCTGCCTTGGCCTTCAGAAATGCAGCAATTCTATGTGGCATAGATTCTACTAAGTGTTGAAATTGTTTTGCAGGAATACTAGACAATGTGAACAGGATAACATTGTGCAGATGCCACAAATAAAATTGGGGTACTAACCTACAATGAATGACCCATTCTGCTTCATGCCAGAGATGCAGTATAGAATTTAGATCTGGGGACTGTGAAGACCATAATAGCAAGGAAAACTCACTATCATGTTCCTGGAGCCAATACAGCCTATACAACCCTTTTCATACAGTACATAGTCCATAGACAGCTACCATCAAGGGATGAACCTCGGCCACAATGCTTTGGCATGTCCTACTGTTGAAGAATCCATCCACAGGTATGAGAGGACCCAGGGTTTGCAAAAAAAAAAAAAAATAATCTCCACACTCAGGACCAGCTCTAGATTTTGGTGGTGAACAGAATCTTTATCAGTCATACTAAGAGACAGTATCAATGACATTTAGTAAGTGCTTTGATTCTTAAAGAACATCATATAGTGTATGTTTTTCTGATGTTAGGATTGCAGAATGCAGTACTATTTTATCTGGTAAAGTGACAAACTCCATGTTGGAACTGGACAGACCTCATTAAAGGTCAGCCATATAGGGCATTGTTGGTTTCTGTCTTGTGAAGGATCCGCCACAGCTTGAAATTTTTTTATCCTGCTCCAATTATGGAATACTAAAACATCATTCACAGTGCAGATTTATACCACTACTACCACTGATAGTATAACAAGTATAACTAATCAAAATATAAGAATAAATAAACTTTTTACAGGAGCTCATCATTACCAAAATAACATTTCTGAAATCATTCAACCCTAGTCCAGATATCCCAGGCCACGAGCTCACTCACATGTCCGTAAACCTGGGCAAGAAGTACTGTTGTGTTGGTTTCTTCCCAGGGAAAGTTGGGCATTACACCCACCCATATTGGAACTATTGCTCATTCAGACATCTGAGTTCTGTCAAAGTTTCAGTCCATTGTTTTCAACCTGAGATGAATCACATCAATGGACTGAAAATACATTTAAAGGGGAGTCTGTCAGGTGGTTTTTCCACCATAAACTGGCTGCATCATGTGCAGGATGAAGTACTGACCTTGGTGCTCCTGTGTAATCTTTCTGATGTCAGTCATGACTAGGAAGTCTGACTAGGCTGAAGCTGCTCCTGCCCACCGTGACTACTGAATTTACATAAAACAATTTGTGCTTTCAAATATTTATAACTTCACTTATAAATGCAAACCACAACAAAGTGTCGGCTTCATGTCAGGGTACCACCTGTACCCAACTGATCTCACGGCTTTACAATTGGATCTCCTGAGTTTTATCATTTCATGCATTTACACTAGACATTTGTTGTAATGATTTTTCATTACAAATACAGATATAGACACTAACACTGGTCAGCTGTGTACCAAGTGTGAGGTACTATAAATTCCAGGACAGTAAAAATGCACAGTGGACTGATTTATAAACCTTAGCAAATTAACACTAAAATTTCCACTGATATTGCTTATCTGCTGGCCACATTCATACCAGCTGTCCAGCATCTGTGCAGGTCAGTTACAGAAGTAGTTTATTACTTGGTGAAGACAACAGCCATAGAGGAGTCAGGGGTTAGAGAGGAGAAACAATAGAAGACATGGGGCTTTGGATGGATGACAGCACAGAGAGACTGACTATAAGGTTGTTGGGTTTAAGAGAGTCTGTCAGCTGTAAACCTTGTAGAGGGGAATCTACAGTTTCCAAATATAACTCTGTTATTTAGCTTTGTAGCCCTATTTTTATGCAAAACTGAATTTTATTCATATGTAAATGAGGGTGAAATGCTTTGCCTAGGAAACTAGAGTTAAGATTGAAGCCCAGCACTACTTCAAATCACTTTTCTCCTCGTTTGAATAAGAATAAATTATCAATTTACATGAAAGTGGGGCTCCAAAACTGGATAACAGAGGCATATTTAAAGTCTGTAGGATCCTCTCTTTAAGGTACTATAATTAAGTATCTAGCCAATTTCCTCCAACAGACTCCCTTCACTAAAACTGACGTTTTGAGTTCTCAGTCGTGCAGTGGACCCCTGCATCTGCCCAGGTTTGCTGAGTGCTGATGCCAGCCCTGCTCACACTATTACTGGAGTAATAGAGTGGACCTCCACCAGCCTGTACTGTTGACACTTGACAAGAAGGGTTCATTGATGTATGCTTTTTCTGCCAAATTCTGATCCTCCCATCAACATAGTACGGAAATCTGGATTCATCTGACCAGACTTTACTTTACCACTTCTCCATACTGCAAATTGTGCACTTTTTTTCCACTGAAGTCTTGTTTTTCAGTTTCCTTTAGACAGTTTGTTCTTCTGCTCTTATAGCCCATCAAGGCTAAGGAACAACAAAATGTGCATTTGGACAAATAAGATGGAGCATTAGCATTGTATTTGGCTACAGTTTGGTTGACGGTGCACTCACTTTTTGTGAGAACTATTCCTCATATCCTCCACTTCACCACTTTTAGTGTTGAGTTGTTTACATTCACATTCCTCTTGATATGATAGTGTTTCTGGAGCAAATATCAGAAATTACAGGAACTGGCTGACAACAGAGAGCAGTAGAACTAGCTGTTTAAAACTTACACAGTGCTGAGAGATAGATCCTAAGCACCCAAATGCCTTCCCAAGTGCCAGCCGCGAAGCCAGATGAACTTTTGCTGAAAGTCAGACCAAAACCAGAGGCATAAATCAGAAGAATTAATGTGTCCAAGCCAAAAATATGCCCGAGATGTAACATTAGAGACAAAATGAGGAGACAAGTGGATTTGTAGTAACAAGCCAAAGGTCAGTCCGAGTGGTAACATCAGAGCTAAAATCTGAAGACAAGCGGATTTCCAGTAACATGCCAAAGGTCAATATAGAGCTGTCTGCCATAAACAATTAGGATATGGAAGCCTCACTAAGTACAACCAAATAGCTGACAGCTGGATGAGCAGGAACAGGGTTTAAACATCCCTCCTCAGCTGCTATGGATCAGTATAGGAGAGGCCTGAAGGCTGCAGAAGCTTCACAGGTTGGTACGGTAACCTTAAAGTAACGGTAGCTAAACTGAGATTCCTGACACCTCTTTTGCTGGATGTTTTTCCTTGATCACACCATTTTCCGTATACTCTAGACACTGTTGCCCCATAAGGTTGGCAGTTTATTCTGGCCTTGAGTAGTCTAGTAGCACCAATGACTATGGATCACCCCAGGTTGCACAGATTGCTTGATTTACACTGAAACTCATCCACAGAAAACTTTCTTACTTGATTTTTTGCTGTACTTCGGAATCACTTCCGAATTTCCATACAGGGAAGCTCCATTTGGAACAATATATACAGTATATAATTCCCCCAGTCTAAAACAATATGGTATTCTTGCACCATGTTTATCCTTATTGGGCTGGTTACAATCCCAGGAGTTGAACATCTGTTGTCAGGGGACTTGTACCGAGCACTGGTCATTTGTGTTCCATAATTATCTTGAATAAACACAATTAGTTCCACATTCTGCTGTTTCTCCGAAGGCATCTGTAAACATTCTGTACAACTCGAGTTGCTGCTTTTGGCAATCATTATAAATCCTATTTCATTTGCTCAAAGCAGGAACACTCTAAGGAGAGCATTCAAATATTTTCCCAGGGAAAAGCCCAAAGGAATTGTGGAACCTAATAAATAACAATAACACGGAGTATATTTCTGTTAATTAGAGTGTTGTGATCAGGGAGACAGCTACTGTCATGATACATCTAAGTATTGTAAAATTCCTTTAATCTGGCATCTGTGAGTCATATAAATATATACAAGACTCACTTATCACATTAGGAACCATCAAAAATGTAATCTGCTAATATCACTGTATTTTATATATTAATTAATTTCCTAATTGCTAATATGTCATTGATTTTTCTCTCTTCTTGGTCTTTTGCTTTTGGTCTCAATCTTTACTGCTATTCAGTTCAACTATGTATATACATTTCATGTAGAACAATTAAAACATTTTTATGGTCCCTAATCAGAGATGTAGTTTCTCATAGTCCTTTGCACTTGGCTAGACTAAGGTGTGGAGTCTAAGGTTGCCCTTGGTCTCCTTCACCCTTAAACCCCACAATAAGGAATGGATTTCACTGCAGGAAAATTTCCAGGAGAGTGGTCAAGTGTGACAAGCAAAGTCAGACAAGGAGCCAAGTGTCAGAGCAAGGAGTAGAACAACGAATACCAGATGAAAAGTCCCAAGCGTGAAGCTGATGTGATATGCAGGAACAAGCTTAATGTCAGGATCAGGGTCAAGCAGTAGTTAGAATCAGGAACAATAATACAATTGTGCTTACAACAGTAAAAATATGTGGCGGGAAGCTAGAAGTATATGAAGCCAGCGTGCCATACAAGCTTCAGCAGTGCAATATGTCTCCATTGACTCCTAGCAAATGCAGTAAGTGAACTACTTAACATTTGTGAGTAAGGCATGGGGTTTTTTTGGGAGGAAGCCCTAAGATTTCTGGCCCTGGCTTAAAGTGCTATTGAAGGTTCCTATAGAATGACTTCAAGCAGAGATCTTAAAGGATGTGAGAAATATGTAGAAAACACTTTTCATCATACAACAAACATTTATTTGGGAAAACCAAAATATCTCTTTAACTTAAAACTATGAGTTTAACCACTTCCAGACCGCCCATAGACTATATACATCTGGGTGGTCCCTCTCTTGTTCTGCAAGGACATATAGGTACGTCCTTGAAGTTTTAAGCTGCAGAAATGGGGAGCCGGCTGTAACTACAGCCAGAGCTCCCCCTAGAGAAGGCAGGGAAGGTTTATTACCGTCCCTGCCTTCCCAATCGCTGTGTACACAGTGCTCAATGAGCGCTGTATACACCGCTATGGGCGCCGCCATGTTGTGGTTCCCCTCTGACCCTAAAGGACCCGAATGAGCTATGCAGACATGGGCAGGAGGCTGCATTCCTCCTGCCTCTGGGGCTAAAGTATCAGCCACAGTTACAGGGGAAATCCGCCTCCCCCACAAAAAAAAATAGTGCTCACAAAGGTCTATTATAACCTTATGGGGACAAAATGTAAAACATATTGTGAAAAACAGTGAAAAAAAAAAATATTAAAAAACATGGAAAAATAAAAACAACATAAAAATAAAGCCCTATGTGTCACCGAAAAAAGACGCAAAAATTAGATGAATAACGCAAATGATAATAATGTTATAGCCCTCAAAACTGCACATGTGAAAAAAACGAAAATGTGTCTGGTCCTGAACCAGAAATTGGCCTGGTACTGAAGTGGTTAACATACATGATATGCAAAGTAAATATAAACAAAATTTGCAGAAAACTATGGCAAAAATGTTTCCAAATATTTTCAAGTGATTGTAAAAGTTTTTTTTTTTTTTTTAAGCATAAGTTTAAAAAGAAACATGTAGAGATGAATCACTGAAAATGTCATCCCAGGTAGTCAGACCAAGAATATAGAATGCTAATTACTATGGGGGTTCGTATATAACTACATTTCTTAGCAGCACAATGTCCATAAATACATGCCTAAAATAAACAGCAGCTTGGCAAATTGACAGCAATTAACAGTTTCTTTAAATTCTGCCATGTGTTCAAAAGTCCCTCGTAAAACTGTAGGCAATAAAAGAAGTAAAAATAAGTAATAAAACAACTAAGAATCAGATTTATTCACAATTGTGATATGATGAAGGGAGGCAAAATGTATAAATAATACTAATAAGATGGAAAAAGGTGAGAGAAATACCTGGGATTTCTTAAACTGTCCAAGCTGAATACATTGGAGGAGAATTATGAAGACTGGCGTTATCAGCAACATTCTTCATAACCCTATCATTGGAGGAGGGTGCACCTCATATATGACAAGGTGTATAAATGAGGGACATCCCCTGGCAAGTCTTGTGCCTAGATTTTGAATATCATTTATGTCAGAGTCTCGGTGTAAAAATTAATAAATTCTGGCAGTACTGGTGGCTGCTTCCCTGCATGCCCTCAACACATCTCCTTTCAGGAAAGTGGTGAAGGCAGAGCATAAAGGAAAAAGTATCAAATTGTTATGCAAAAACTAGATTTGAGCAAAAAATGTGCAACTTTTTATGCTTTGTATGCCAGAAAACTGGCATACAAGACATTATAAATTTGCCCATTTTCTTTAACACACATCTACTCAGTGTGGATAGGTTTTGTTAACGTTGGGGAAAACAATGATAATAATGTATGTACCAAAAAGGCAGCCCCTTGGAAGATGTTCCTATTCCTTTTCAAAAGTATAGGGGCCGACATTTTCCATATATTAAAACACCAACAATTAAGAGAAATGGTAATTCACCAGGCCACAGTTCCTTTCTTTCCCTACACAGAATATGGCAGACAATCAGATTCTCCTTATACCTAGACAGTAGTTTGCAGGGAATGACAGTAGGTGAAACATTAGGAGGACTGGGTTTTGCTTTAATTTCTCATATACAACCGTTTTTACCCTTTTTTTTTCTCTCTCTCTCTTTATTTAGTTTAGATCCATTAGCCACGCCCCCACATGTGAGGGGGCGTGGTTACCGCCCGTTTTTGTCCCATTTTTTTATTTTTGTAAAGTATATATATGCTATGCTACCCATGCTATGTTTTTATGCACACTTGAAAAAGGGCTTGTTCCGAAACGCGTTATGTGTTTTATTCAATTGGATTAAAGACTACATTTATTCTGGACCAGCACTCATCCGCCTCCTCTTTTCTACCTGCATCTGGATTCTTCCACACGTGCTTCATACCACGGTTCCGAGGCTAGCAGCTGCTTCACAAGGTCCCAATGAAGATAATCTGATTCTACATGCCTACTAAGTTGTTGTGAGCTGATCACAACCCACCAAGGTGAGCAATTTGTATCAGTGTTCTGATATCTATCATCCTTTGGTTTTACACTATTAGCGCTCTGCGCTGTTTTTTCTTTTTATTTCTTTCTACACTAATTCCTATTGAGCATCTTTAGAAGGAGCTGAAACATGCCGTCTGGAAAAGGCACCCTTCAAACCCGAGACAACTGGAGCAGTTTGCTTATGAGGAGTGGCCAAAATACCTGCTGAGAGGTGCAGAAGTCTCATTGACAGTTACAGGAATTGTTTGATTGCAGTGATTGCCTCATTTCATTAAACAAGGGGTACCAACAATTTTGTCCATGTGTGTACATGTTCAATATCTATTACAGCAGCAAATAGGAATAATGTGAAGGAAACTGGACTTAAACTGCAGTCAGCAACTATCATTCACTATACTGGTGTGCCGCCATGGACTCACTTTTACTATTCTCATGGTATATGGGGTTGAGCTCCCACTCATCAAACATTTATACCACTAAAGGGTTGCCAGGTGCCCAATTATTAGTCCAGCATGACCTTGAAATAGCATATTTGTGAAACTATATGAACATAATTACTGCTATGTATAAATACAAGTCTAAATACTCATATCTTACAAGAGTCTATCTCATTATTTCATATCTGAAACCTATTTCTCAATTGAATGTGATCTATTTACCTCCGTCAGTAATATCCACACTAATTAATATGCGGGGTCAGCTCTCTCAGCTTTATTTTTAGTAACAATTTATTTTAAGAGTGATTTGGAGTCATCATGAGCCTCTAAAATGTTGTGCCCATTCACTAAGCAGCTTCCCACAGTATTTAACTACCAAAGACAAAGTGCCATTCTTCTCTGACCTAGGAATGTGTGGCTGGCAGAGTCTACACGTTACATCTCTGACTGCTCTGCAAAGGATGTGAGCCTGGGTGCTGTCTATAGAATACCAATTAGCCATTAGTAAAAGAGATCGCATTGTTCCAGCGATGTACTTTCCGTTTAAATTAAAAGAATTGCCAAAAGTAGTCGGTTTTATGTTCCAAACATTTGTTATGCTAGAAAAAAAAGGAAACAGTGGATATCTAAGTTTCCCGCTGACTCTATTTTTTTTTTCGTGTGTGTGTATGTGAAATGTCACTTCAACGGCTTACTAAAATCTGTTTTCTTTCAAACCTTGTTTTTGTGCAATTGTTTTATTCTGGTTTTGTCCTTATGTACAAGGGTAAATACTATTCTTCTGGATCCAACTACAGCGTGCTAAAGGGAGTATAAACAGTGGGGAGCCCTGACAGTGCCACTGTCCTTAGCCTGTTCCTGATTCCATGGCCTGAGGCAGTGGTTTGCATTTTTAGGACAACAGCCGGCTATCTGCAAGCAGGAGACCACTCGTCAGGCTTCATTACTGCACACAAAATGACACAAGTGAGCCTGTGGTCACAACTGTGCTTATGGTGTGTCAAAAAGCCATTACGTCTTATGGTGGAAAAATATAATAAAGAGGGTTGCTTTGCTTGCTCAGTCCTAAAGAACAATTTGAATAATGTCCATATAATAATTGCTTCATCACATACGGCCTGGAACTCGGAACTCCACATTATAATTAATAGGCAATTAATATTTTAGGCTTAAATTCTCTCGGAATCGAACATTACTCTGCCGCATTGTTTTCACATTAAAAGCCCATTGTTCTAAAACAGCGAAAAATCACTTATTTTCTACACGTGCCAACATATTGTTACAAGTTTAAACCATATGATGTCTGACTTATACAATGAATACGTTACCGCCTCTCATTTACAAAATTAGCATATAAAGCTCAGTGCATATTTAGAAACCACAAACGTTAACATATGATTAAAATGTGAAAGTCTTCTTGGTTTTTTTTTTCTCTGTAAGTATTCACACGATCGTATGTGTACATCCCACTGTTCACTATTTTTAGACATCTTTACAATCTGAAAGATGACAAAACTGCTATAATTTTATTGTCTGTGAGCAGAACACAATGTCTGAAAATACTGTATCTTGAAAATATGCTACATATAAATGTAAAAAATGTAACAGACTCATCAAACACAGCCATCTGGCTTTAATAAAATATGTAATAAACACACAATCTTACATTAGTCATTTGTTTTATATGCTTATGATGACTATATAAAATCTTTTGAATGAGATGTGACTATGAGGAGGAAAGTGATTTTTAACCAAACATATACTAGATATTGTGTTTTATGGAAACTGCAAGAATCAAAAATTCAATACCAAATGGCTCTGCAGATGTTCAGTGGATTCCTAAAAAACAACAACTGGGTAGTTCATACGATATGTTAGAATGAAGACTATACTAGATAGTAATGCTAGAATGTAACCATAATGCTTTACTTAACCTACAGGGAAACCACAAATATATGTGCAGTACCATCACAAAGATAATTTATGTGCCATATGTAATGTAATTTTTTGGCTTCTACTATGTCAGGTGACTTGGTCTGTTTATACCTACCAACACAAGGCTAAAATGGTGGATATTTATGATATTGCACTCAGTGTCAATAATAGAGGTGCTCAGAGAGGAACTCACTCCATACATATAGTAATGGTGTAATAATAGTAATAGGTAGCGGGGCGTGGCCTGGTACTTTTGCCTTCGCTAAGCATTATTTTCCCGTAGCTTTTTCGGCCTTCCACAATCGACGCAGAGCTGGGGTGGCTATCCTTCTTTCTCGATCCTGCCCAATTACATTGACGACTTCCCACATAGACCCAGGTGGCCGGTTTGTTATCTTGGAGGGGCTCCTTTATGGTGCCCCGATTGTTTTATGCAATGTCTATGCCCCCAATTCAGCGCAGATCCCGTTCTTGCGCCGGGTATTCTCCCGTCTGCGCGCTCTCCCACCATCAGCTTGGCTGGTGGGGGGAGACTTTAACATGGTCATCTCTGAACGGGCGGATCGTCTGGCGTTACCCCAGGGCCCAACCCCCCCATAGGTTGGCCCAACTTGCAAGGGAGTTCCGCAGGCTGATCCGCGCCCACTCTTTGTATGACCTTTGGCGAGTGGACAATCCTACGGCGCGCTCCTACACCTTCTTTTCTCACCCTCATAACACTCACACCCGCATTGACTACTTCTTTGGAAATGCTCCCGCTCTTCGTTTGCTTAGGGACACGAACATTGGCCCTCTCACCTGGTCTGATCATGCCCCAGTCGTGGTTACCTTATCTACAACTCCAGTGCCTACTCGCCAATGTCATTGGCGTCTTAACGAAACACTGCTCAAATCGCCGACCTCCCTCGAGACCCTGCGCACACACTTGATAGATTATTTTAGGGACAACTTAGGCTCGGTAGACTCTCTTGCCATTCTCTGGGAAGCCCATAAGGCGGTCATGAGAGGATGCTGTATCGCATTGGCTTCTAGGCTTAAAAGGGACAGACAGGCCCAGGAACAGCTCCTCCAAGCCCGTATTCGGTCCCTTACGACTACTTTGGCAGTGCATCCATCCCTGGGGGTTCTTCGCCGTTTGGTCCTGGCCCGGGCGGACCTCCGTGATTTGGAGACCCGCCATGTGGAACGACTTCTCCTTTATACCCGTCAGAGGTTTTTTGAACGAGGTAATAAATCTCATACCCTCCTGGCAGGAACCCTCAGGGATCATCGGGCCTCTTCCACACCACACTCTGTCCGTGACCCCGCGGGTACTCTTCAACATCACCCTGATGCTGTGGCGCTGGCGTTCCACTCTTACTACTCTAAGCTGTATGACTTACCCCCCCCCACGAGCACTACTCCCTGGGGATGACTCAACACTACTGGAAGACTATTTAAAGGATTGTTGTCTCCCACGCCTTCCTCCTGAGGCCTTAACCTCCCTGAACACCCCCATCACCAGGGAGGAACTAGAAGGGGTCCTGAGGGACCTCCCAAATGGGAAAGCCCCAGGCCCAGATGGGTTCACTTACAATTATTATAAGGTTTTCCAGGGTGAACTCTCTGCTCATCTATTGTCCCTCTTCAATTCCTTCCTTTCAGGTTCCCCTATACCCCCAACTATGCTCTCTTCACTACTCACATTGGTCCCTAAACCGGGTAAGGACTTGCAGGATTGTGCTAACTACCGACCGATTGCTTTGCTGAACATGGACCTGAAACTTTTCACCAAACTCTTAGCCAATAGACTGAATGCTTGGCTCCCTCTGCTTGTCCATAAGGACCAGGTGGGATTCATCCCCTGTCGTCAGGGTGGTGACAACACCAGGAGGACTGTGGATTTGGTGGAGGTGGCCAATCATTATTCTACCCCGGCCCCTCTCTTGAGCCTGGACGCTGAAAAGGCTTTTGACCGCATAAATTGGTCGTTTATGCATACTACGCTTAAGGCGTTCGGGCTTACGGGACCGTTTCTCACAGCTATCCAGGCCCTTTACTCCTTACCCTCAGCAGCAATTAAGCTTCCCCATGCATCTTCGCCCTCCTTCCCTATTCGAAATGGCACTAGGCAGGGTTGCCCCCTGTCACCCATCATATTTGCCCTCTGCATTGAACCGCTAGCGGCCAAGATTAGGCGAGACCCTAATATCAAGGGGATCATGGTCCAAGATAAGGAATTTAAGATATCTCTCTTCGCGGACGATGTACTCCTCACTCTCACCTCCCCTCATACTACCCTTCCAAACTTGCTGCGCTCGCTAGAGACCTATGGTGATCTCTCAGGGTATAAGGTGAACCCCGCGAAGACTGAGGCACTCCCACTTAACATCCCACGGGACCTTCTCCTTCTCCTCTGCAGTAATTACGATTTACAGTGGCGGGAGTCCTCTATCCGCTACCTGGGAGTCCATATATCCACCTCCTATGCGACCCTCTACTCGGCAAACTACCCGCGGTTGTTTTGTGAGCTAAGAGCCCTATTGGACAAATGGCAACCCTTGCCTATCTCCCTTTTGGGGAGAATTGCTGCGGTCAAGATGACTCTCCTCCCGAAGCTACTGTATTTTTTCGAGACGCTCCCAGTCGCGATACCTCGGGGAGAATTACGGAACCTACAGAAAGCTATCTTCCAGTTTATCTGGAAAGCAAAACGACACCGAATACCTAGATCTGTTATGCTGGCGGATAGGGGGTCTGGAGGTATGGCTGTCCCACATCTGTTACATTATTACTGGGCGGCCCACTTACGCCATATCCCATTCTGGGCGGCTATGCCAGCATACACCAGATGGGTGCAGATAGAGAAGCTATGGCTGGCACCCATGCATTCTAACGCGCTTCTGTGGGTCAGCTCCCCCCCCCCCCCCTGCCTCGTACCTGTTGGGCCCCATTCGGTTTACTAGATCTATCTGGTCTACCTGTTGTGCTAGATTCTCCCTGATGTCCCCGCGCTCATCTATGGTCTCCATACTATACAACCCCCTTCTCCCGGAGAGCCTGACTTCTGCCATGACTAAAGTGTGGTCTGAAGCTGGCCTTTACCGGATTGCTGATATGGTTGACCCTGGAACCTTGGAACTCAGGTCCTTTGCTCATCTTACAGCTAATCAAAACCTGCCAGGTACTGAATGGTTCCATTACTTGCAGGTGGTTCACTTTGTCCGCTCCCTCCATGGGTCTCTTAAGGTGTCACTCCCCACCGCTTTTGAAAAGATTTGCCGTGCAGGCACGTCCACTAGGGGCTTTATATCCTCTATTTACCAACTTCTTAACTCACAAACTACAGGCTCTCCTGTTAATCATTGCTATATGCTTAAATGGGAGGAGGCGGTGGGTAAACCCATCTCCCAGGAACAGTGGCGGATTGTATGGTCTCGGGCCCAGAAATCATCTCAGTGCATTATGTTTAGGGAAGCGCAGTATAAGCTGTTGATGCATTGGTATCATACTCCGGCTCTCCTTCATGCTTTAAACCCATTAGTTCCCCCATGGTGCTGGCGCTGTGGAGCTGCGGTGGG
Source organism: Leptodactylus fallax (assembly GCA_947044405.1). NCBI lineage: Eukaryota > Metazoa > Chordata > Amphibia > Anura > Leptodactylidae > Leptodactylus > Leptodactylus fallax. The sequence continues at coordinate 8,188,183 of CAMRHE010000038.1, read as the reverse complement.
TACCCTGCACCATATCTTTTGGACGTGCCCTCTCATCCTCGGTTTTTGGAGGGAGGTCAGGACTCTGACGACTGCTCTCTTTTTGCAAGAGGTTCCTCTTGACCCTCTTCTTTATCTCCTGAACCTTCCCCCCAGACACCTGAGCAATAAGTCATCCAGGCTTTTCTTGCATCTTTGTACTGCAGCTAAAACTCTCATAGCTAGAAACTGGAAGAAGGTGAGTCCCCCATCTAGTCTTGAGCTTGTGGCTAGAATGAAGGATGTGAGGAGTCTTGAATACCTGACTGCTGGCCTACATAATTCACGGGAAGCCTTTGGGGCTATTTGGACACCCTGGGACATGTATTGTACATCACAGGGTCTCTGATCTCTGGTCCTCTCCTTCCCTCCCCCCCTTCCCTTTGGTCCTACCCTTGTCTTCTTAACCCCTCCATTCCCCCCTCCCTTGTTCACTGCTTAATTTAAATGCATATTGCTTAAGGGGGAGGAGGCAGATAGCCTCTATTTACCTCAATGCTTCCTGTTTGTTTGATTATTATTGTTTTTTTTGTTTTTTTCTTTATTCCTTGTTAATGAAAATTTTTTCAATAAAATTACAGTTATATAAAAAAAAAAATAGTAATAGGTAGCTACATTTTGGTCTCTGGGCCTGATTACTTTTCTACCCTTTAATCACATGGTTTGGCTCCTTCATTACCTCTATTCATCCGATGACTGATGAAGGTCTCTTGTAGACTGAAACGTTTCATGCCTGGATATAATAAACATTTTGGAGTGTTACCCATGAAGATATTTGACCGTGCCAGAGTTTTCTTTCATTAAAGCTGAGATGGTGTGAAGATAAATTGGCCACAGAGGAAAGATGAAAGAACGGACCCTTTTATTGTAACAAAAACATGGGTATAAGGTATAAGCAACATATGTTAATACTTCATCTGGCCTTCCCAGATGAAGGTCGCTGTACATTTTCTCTTACCTATGTGATATTTATGGACTATGTTTATTTCAGCAGACCACCATCCTGTCAATCCTTCTCAAGTGTCAAGTATGTTAGCTTCCTCATTGTGCATGCACTTGTCTGGTGTTTTTTGGCAATAGTGCTAGTGGCTGTTTTTCTTGTCTTAGATACACATATTGAAACACCACTTCTCAGTTGAGGGTCAGAATGGCAGAAAAGCATTAGATGGTGATAAGTATGGACAAAGGTACAAATGTTAACATGGAGTATATTTAGATGTTATCTCTAGAGCAGTAGAATGAATTCTTCTGTCACAAACTCAGTGTCAAATGTCCTAAACTAATAAAAGAAGTCATACTCACTCACTTAACAACTCTGCTTACTTGTAGATGTTTCCCAGCCCCCTGCTAGACTTTAGTGTGCTCACTATCAGATACCTAAAATGGACAAAGTCAGTATTGGGCTGCAGCCATGGTTTGCCCTACCACAGTGGTAATGTATTTATTTTTATTTTAAAACTTTTTATGTCCTCAGCAACCTCTTTAAATGACTTCAACTGGATATGAAAGTCTTATTGGCAGGGGTTGTGGCTCCCAGAGAACCTCAGTTTAGGGGTTTAATTTCCTTATTTGTTGTACAAAATTCGCTAGTTATGTTCCTATGGCAGTATTCTGCTCAGTATTTAGCATTTTGTATTTGTAATCTAAAACCAAGAGCTGGTCCAAAACAGAAATGAGATATAAATCTTCCCATTATACTTTTTCTGTAGATTACATTCATGGTTTTAGCATAAAATGCTGATGCAAAATGTTGAGCAGAATACTTGTCAGGAATGTACATATCTGTGCTGCTACATCTCCACCCAGAAGCTACCATTCTCTTCTGTGCAGCACTGCAGGGGGAGATTCTGTATGGTATCTGTATTTGCCACATAGTTGTTGCTTTACAGTTGCTACTGTATGTCTACCAGTCAAACTTCGGCTGGGTCTGTTCAGCCAGTCAGAGGTTTGAGATGTAGCACTAATGTGGGCTGAGGCAGAGTATTTTAACACTTTTCTTGCTCAGATGCCTGTGATTGTTTTTGTATCTAGGCTCTGTGTTCTCTGAACTCCCAGTACCTTCTCCTGCATTCTGTTGATTCCCTGATTTACCAATTTGTTAGCTTTTCCTCCTCATTATCCCCTCTCTTGCTGATTTGACTTTATCTGTGACGTCCTGGAGCTTGACCATGGCTTGGACTTTTGTTATGGCTATTTTATACTTTCCTGACTTTTGACTTCGTCTTGTCTATTACTCTTTCTAACCGCTATAAGGTGCTGGCAAATATCTTGAGGTAGTCTTAGACTTAGGTAGCTTATTTACTTGCTATCTGCTGATCCTGAAAGTTATCTGTGGCTTTTCAGGGAATTGCCTAAATAGTAATTCTATTACCATTAGGGAATTGCTTAAGCTGCAAATCCATAGTAATATTGACGTGTGACAAAGTGTAAATGCCATAAATGAAGATTATGTTACAAGGAAAAAACTATAGGTAAAAGTAATGCAGAGTCCACATTAAAAAGCCATAAAAATGTGTCTGTCATTTTCACAATGTAAAATATGGCAATTTTAATTCATTTCATATTGAAACACCAAATTTCAATGAGCATTAATGCTACTATGAGCTACCATAGGTTTCTCACAGCCTTTGTTACAACCTGGAAATACCTCCAAATAAATGTTGTGCTTCACCACTGTGCTGAAACCACAGGTCAGTAGTGATATATAGTTTTGTGGGAAAGTAGCCATATATCTTATACTTTATTAATCTAAAAGTCATTCTATGAAGCACATTTATTATGCCTTGTTTGCCAGTTATCTGATATACAAGGCATAAAAAAGACCCCAATTTGTTAAGCAAATTGAATTTTGCGCAAAAATTTATGAATATTTTTCTGGATTGCACTGGCCACGACTATTTCATGGACAGTGGCATGGACAGAGCTTTAGATTTATTATCAAATGATTCCTGAAATTTATACCACCTACAAACTGGCATAGATTCCAGTGTGCAGGCTCACAGCAATGCACCCTCTGCTGGTGCCGGGGATATGATGGCTTGTGTTGAAAACGCCTGTCTTCATATATCTTCCTATATGTGCTAAAGGAGATGGGATTAGCAGTGCTGGATTCAGAATGGAGAAAGGGTACCATGGGCACACAACCTCATCTGCATATGAACTCCAAGTTGATTTTCTTGACTTCTACAATTCTACACATTTCAAACTACAAAACTATGTTCTTTATGATGTTAACATAACCATACCTGTGGTTTGGGATTAATTTTTCTGATTGTGAACTCACTTCAATATATTACGTTTAAAAAAAAACAAGTGCACCCGACATATCTCATGTAATATTATCCCTTCTACTATAAATTATAAGGATAAAATAGTAGGTTAATATATTGATTTGACTGATCTACTGATAATGTTGAGAGATGGATAGCGAGATAGAGAGACAGATAGATAAATAGATAGACAATAAAATATATATGTATAATAAAAATATAATAGTACAAAAACATACAGTTTCTATAAAATTAGAAAAATGGCCATCTTTACATAATACCTTATAATCTTAGATCCTGAAAGCATACATAAATTACAGCATTGTCCTTGTCACAATACTGTCTTGTTCTGATCTTTCATTTCTTGGCACACATTGGCACAGAGATCCAGATGGATAAGAATTGGGCCAGAAGGCTGGATCTGAAATTTCCGTTGAAGTGTGAACTTTTTTGGTAAAAGAAAAAACCTTCCTATTCATTTAGGCCATCTGACAGGTTATCTGGTAAAGAATTATCCACAAATAGTCTGCAACATGCCAATATCTGAAATCTAACAAATATGCATAAATGTAATAAATTTATATAAATAACACAAGCAAAAATAAATGCTAGACTAATTCACTTGGTAACTATTGTGCATCATAGCAGTATTTTATAAAGAATATGCAATATGTATGATGAGATAGATAGATAGATAGATAGATAGATAGATAGATAGATATTAGATAATACTGTACATATATACATGTAGGCCAGTACAATGGGTGTGTGTCATCTTGGTAAAATCTAACAAGATTTTACACAGAAATAAAAAACAATGGACAACATCACTAGTTCACATTAGCTTTGGTGCTGCATACTACACATATGTGTTCTTCTCACCTTTCCTCTTGGTTCAGTATATCTCAAGATACATTACTTGGAATTTTTCAATTTTTCATTCCTTTACACGTCTATATCCGGCTGCCCAGCGGTTGTGATAATATATTACATTTACACTATGAGAAATTGGACTCTTTAAGGAAATTTTTGGAAATATAAGAGTGAACACATCAGTATGTTAGGCCATACTCAGTGGTCATGATGGGGTTAAATACATTTGCAGCTCTAAAATGGATTTTCTATCCCAAATATTGGGACTCGGCCAACAGATGAGAATGTTGATTTCCCTATCATTTTAATGTACAAGTGCTATAATTACAGATAAGATTACATCATTTACTCTCATTGTGTGGGATTACACATTACACTATGTAAATGAACTGGTTTGTTTGTTGTTGGATTGGGTAAATATGTTGTTTAGTCATTTATTATAATGTATAAATTCCTTGAGTATGTAGCCATACATGGCTGCAGGTTCCAGCTTTGTTTGGGATTATTATGGGGAACATCATTCAGTAAGGCAAAGCCATGTATTACATGAATTACATTGTCACCTATAATTTGGAGCACCAAGTAATACAAAGATAGATAGATCTGTAAAGAGCTGTGGAATATGATGGTACTATACAAGTAAGCATAATAAATAAATAATAAATAGATAGATAGAAAGAAAACACCTGCAGCACGCCAATAAATTAAAAAAAAAGTTCAGTGTTTTAATCCAAGATGCACCTAGCATTTGGTATTGTACTATGCTGCTTTGAAAACTCTTTTTCGATAAAGAGATAGATAGATAGATAGATAGATAGATAGATAGATAGATAGATAGATAGACAGATAGATAGATATTCCAAGTACAGAGCAGCACCAAAAATAACCTGACTCGGCTGGTGGGTGCAAATCCTAAAGATCCAGCATATGATCCCAAGTAAGTAATGCAAAAAATGACAGCACTCCAGAGTTATAAATCAAATGGGTGAAGATTTATTCCAATGCAATGTTTAGGTCCTAAAGCTACAGCTAGATAGATAGATAGTGGTTTGGGGACTTACATATTGATGACCTATCCCTACGAAAGGACACCAATATGTGATCAATGGAGGTCTGATACCCAGGACCCACGCCAATGAGCTGTTTGAAGAGACCGCATAACTCATAAGCTCTGCGGCCTTTTGTCTGTGCCAATGACATCACGTTCATCAGTGACATGATACAGCAGCATCTCAGTCTCATTTAAGTGAATGGGGTTCAGCTGCAATACCTAGCGCAGTCCCTACAATATATAAGGTGATATATGGGAGTCCCGGCTATCAGACCCCCACCAATCACATACTGATGACCTATCCTAAAGAAAGGTTATTAGTCCCATTAAACCCCCAATAGTTAGATTAAAATAGTAAAAACCATCCTGAAAATGTCAATTTTTATAATAGATTTTTTTTATTTCTAGATTATTAATTCATGCATCAAGTATACAGTGGGGAAAAAAAAGTACTTAGCCACCAATTGTGCAAGTTCTCCCACTTAAAAATATGAGGCCGGCCTGTAATTGACATCATAGGTAGACCTCAACTATGAGAGACAAAATAAGAAAACAAATCCAGGAAATCACATTGTCTGATTTTTAAAGAATTTATTTGCAAATTTTGGTGGAAAATAAGTATTTGGGTCAATAACAAAAGTTAATCTCAATACTTTGTTATATATCCTTTGTTGGCAATGACAGAGGTCAAACGTTTTCTGTAAGTCTTCACAAGGTTGGCACACACTGTTGCTGGTATGTTGGCCCATTCCTCCATGCAGATCTCCTCAAGAGCAGTGATGTTTTGGGGCTGTCGCTGGGCAACACGGACTTTCAACTCTCTCCAAAGGTTTTCTATGGGGTTGAGATCTGGAGACTGGCTAGACCACTCCAGAACCTTGAAATGCTTCTTACTAAGCTACTCCTTCATTGCCCTGGTGGTGTGCTTGGGATCATTGTCATGCTGAAAGACCCAGCCACGTTTCATCTTCAATGCCCTTGCTGATGGAAGGAGGTTTGCACTCAAAATCTCACATTACATGGCCCAATTCATTCTTTCCTGTACATGGGTCAGTCGTCCGGGTCCCTTTGCAGAGAAACAGCCCCAAAGCATGATGTTGCCACCTCCATGCTTCACAGTAGGTATGGTGTTCTTTGGATGCAACTCAGTATTCACTCTCCTCCAAACACGACGAGTTGTGATTCTACCAAACACTTCTACTTTGGTTTCATCTGACCATATGACATCCTCCCAATACTATTCTGGAACATCCAAATGCTCTCTAGCAAACTTCAGACGGATCCGGATATGTACTGGCTTAAGCAGGGGGACATGTCTGGCACTGCAGGATCTGAGTCCCTGGCGGCGTAGTGTGTTACTGACGGTAGCCTTTGTTATGTTAGTCACTGCTTTCTGCAGGTCATTCACTAGGTCCCCCCGTGTGGTTCTGGGATTTTTGCTCACCGTTCTTGGGATCATTTTAACCCCATGGGGTGAGATCTTACATAGAGCCCCTGATGGAGGGAGATTATCAGTGGTCTTGTATGTCTTCCATTTTCTAATTATTGCTCCCACAGTTGATTTCTTCACACCAAGATGCTTGCCTATTGCAGATTCAGTCTTCCCAGCCTGGTGCAGGTCTACAATTTTGTTTCTGGTGTCCTTCCACAGCTCTTTGGTCTTCACCATAGTGGAGTTTGGAGTGTGACTGTTTGAGGTTGTGGACAGGTGTCTTTTATACTGATAACAATGTCAAACAGGAGCCATTACTACAGGTAATGAGTGGAGGACAGAGGAGCCTCTTAAAGAAGAAGTTACAGGTCTGTGAGAGCCAGAAATCTTGCTTGTTTGTAGGTGACCAAATACTTATTTTCCACCATAATTTGCAAATAAATTCTTAAAAAATCAGACAATGTGATTTTCTGGATTTGTTTTCTCATTTTGTCTTTCATAGTTGAGGTCTACCTATGATGTCAATTACAGGCCTCTCTCATCTTTTTAAGTGGGAGAACTTGCACAATTGGTGGCTGACTAAATACTTTTTTTTCCCCACTGTATATACAACTCAGGTGCCTAAAGTGCATTTTAACTCTTTAATACCTAATTTTAGCTTTTAGAACCTATTATTTATTATGCTTACTTGTATATCGCCATCATATTCCACAGTGCTTTACAGACATCGTCAGTCGCTGTCCCATACAGGGCTGACAATCTATATTCCCTATCAGTATGTCTTTGGAGTGTGAGAGAAAACCAGAGTACCTGGAGGAAACCCACGCAAACACAGGGAGACCATACAAACTCCTTGCAGATGTTGTCCTTGGCAGGATCCAATCCCAGGACTCCAGTGGTACAAGGCTGTAGTGCTAACCACTGAGCCACCATGCTGCCCATGAACAAAGAAATTGTATTGCGTAGGATAAGTTGTATTTTTATAGGAACCAATTATATAGCAATTATATGTATATTTTTTAATAATAAAATATTTTTCAGGGGATTTTTTTCTACTTTTTAAATGTTACTTAATATTATTTGACTTTCCTAAATATTACTTGATTTTTTTCACTGAAAAACCAATTAGATGCCATGGAAAAGGAAGAAAAAGTTAAAGACAAAGGCAAAAATATTTATTGCATATGAAGGAGGGCATAGAGCAACCCTCTTCCCCCAAGAACCCCCTAGGAACCCAAGTATATATAAATATTCATATTTCCCAACTAGTGCATCCGGCTCTTCAGGCAGCCGCCAGCCAAACCAGGTTGCATGGAGTAGATCTATGATCTCTCTGCAAACAATGGTGAATCCAATCCAGGAATTGCCATCCGATGATGATGTCAGGCCTGGATGTCTATTTTAGGGAGAATTAGAAAACACCTTTTTGTATAATAACATTTTTTCCTGGATTGTATTGTGATGGAATCGATTCTCCCAACCTGATCATTTCTTTATTCACAGATTCTGTTTCTGCCTTGCGCATTGGATTTGTCTCTTGGTACTTATAGTTTCTATATACTTGTCTTCTTCTTTGAATCTGGTGGCAACCATTGGCTATATTTTGGCAATATAAGTAAAAATAATAATAATAAAAAAAAGCATATCAAGCACAAGAATTATCCTCCCTGAATGCTCAGGAATGGTAGGGGTTAGAGAAAAAAATTCCAACTACACCAGGATCAGTGGAGCATTGCCTATTAAAAGATGCAAAGAGTCAGAGTTGGTGGTGAAAGGTTCTCTTTAAAAGCACAAAAATATGTTGATTTCCTAGGATGCACAGATGTGCAGGACAGAACCATATATGTTGTAAAGATGGAAAAGAGTAAAATCACATGACTTAATTCAGATTTTATTAAGATCTATGGCAAAACAAACTGAACAATACATACACATTTCAGGCTTCACGGGGCCCTTAATCATAGATTACTAAGACTTAAGGGTTGCAAAAGACTTGACACACATACAGTCATATGAAAAAGTTTGGGCACCCCTATTAATCTTAATCATTTTTAGTTCTAAATATTTGGGTGTTTGCAACAGCCATTTCAATTTGACATATCTAATAACTGATGGACACAGTAATATTTCAGGATTGAAATGAGGTTTATTGTACTAACAGAAAATGTGCAATATGCATTAAACCAAAATTTGACCAGTGCAAAATTTGGGTACCCTTATCATTTTATTGATTTGAATACTCCTAACTACTTTTTACTGACTTACTGAAGCACAAAATTGGTTTTGTAACCTCACTGAGCTTTGAACTTCATAGCCAGGTGTATCCAATCATGAGAAAATGTATTTAAGGTGGCCAATTGCAAGTTGTTCTCCTATTTGAATCTCCTCTGAAGAGTGGCATCATGGGCTCCTCAAAACAACTCTCAAATGATCTGAAAACAAAGATTGTTCAACATAGTTGTTCAGGGGAAGGATACAAAAGTTGTCTCAGAGATTTAACCTGTCAGTTTCCACTGTGAGGAACATAGTAAGGAAATGGAAGACCACAGGGACAGTTCTTGTTAAGCCCAGAGTGGCAGGCCAAAAAAATATCAGAAAGGCAGAGAGAAGAATGGTGAGAACAGTCAAGGACATTCCACAGACCACCTCCAAAGAGCTGCAGCATCATCTTGCTGCAGATGGTGTCACTGTGCATCGGTCAACAATACAGCACACTTTGCACAAGGAGAAGCTGTATGGGAGAGTGATGCGAAAGAAGCCGTTTCTGAAAGCACGCCACAAACAGAGTCGCCTGAGGTATGCAAAAGCACATTTGGACAAGCCAGCTTCATTTTGGAAGAAGGTCCTGTGGACTGATGAAACAAAGATTGAGTTGTTTGGTCATACAAAAAGGCGTTATGCATGGCGTCAAAAAACACAGCATTCCAAGAAAAACACTTGCTACCCACTGTAAAATTTGGTGGAGGTTCCATCATGCTTTGGGGCTGTGTGGCCAATGCCGGCACCGGGAATCTTGTTAAAGTTGAGGGTCGCATGGATTCAACTCAGTATCAGCAGATTCTTGAGAATAATGTACAAGAATCAGTGACGAATTTGAAGTTACGCCGGGGATGGATATTTCAGCAAGACAATGATCCAAAACACAGCTCCAAATCTACTCAGGCATTCATGCAGAGGAACAATTACAATGTTCTGGAATGGCCATCCCAGTCCCCAGACCTGAATATCATTGAACATCTGTGGGATAATTTGAAGCGGGCTGTCCATGCTCGGCGACCATCAAACTTAACAGAACTGGAATTGTTTTGTAAAGAGGAATGGTCAAAAATACCTTCATCCAGGATCCAGGAACTGATTAAAAGCTACAGGAAGTGACTAGAGGCTGTTATTTTTGCAAAGGAGGATCTACTAAATATTAATGTCACTTTTCTGTTGAGGTGCCCATACTTTTGCACCGGTCAAATTTTGGTTTAATGCAGATTGCACATTTTCTGTTAGTACAATAAACCTCATTTCAATCCTGAAATATTACTGTGTCCATCAGTTATTAGATATATCAAATTGAAATGGCTGTTGCAAACACCCAAATATTTAGAACTAAAAATGATTAAGATTAATAGGGGTGCCCAAACTTTTTCATATGACTGTAAGTGATACTCCCTAATATGGATACCGGAATTTTCTTTTTATTTGCAGTTGGTAAGGTTAGCATCCTTATGTTACATACAGACAGCCTACAGGTTAATCACCATTATCTGAAGTTAGCTTTGATATAAGACCATCAGAAGAAAGATAATTAGATAGACAGATAGATAGATAAATAGATAGGTAGGTAGATAGATACTAGATAGATAGATGATAGATAGATAGATAGATAGATAGATAGATAGATACAGTATTTAGTCAACCACCAATTGTGCAAGTTCTCCCACTTGAAAAGATGAGGCCGGCCTGTAATTGACATTATAGGTAGACCTCAACTATGAGAAACCAAATGAGAAAACATATCAAGAAAATCACATTGTCTGATTTTTTAAGAATTTATTTGCAAATTATGGTGGAAAATAAGTATTTGGTAACCGACAAACAAGCAACATTTCTGTCTCTCACAGACCTGTACCTTCTTCTTTAAGAGGCTCCTCTGTCCTCCACCTGTTTGACATTGTTATCAGTATAAAAGACACCTGTCCACAACCTCAAACAGTTACACTCCAAACTCCACTATGGTGAAGACCAAAGAGCTGTGGAAGGACACCAGAAACAAAATTGTAGACCTGCACCAGGCTGGGAAGACTGAATCTGCAATAGGCAAGCAGCTTGGTGTGAAGAAATCAACTGTGGGAGCAATAATTAGAAAATGGAAGACATACAAGACCACTGATAATCTCCCTCGATCAGGGGCTCCATGCAAGATCTCACCCCATGGGGTCAAAATGATCACAAGAACGGTTAGCAAAAATCCCAGAACCACACGGGGGGACCTAGTGAATGACCTGCAGAAAGCTGTGACTAACGTAACAAAGGCTACCGTCAGTAACACACTACGCCGCCAGGTACTCAGATCCTGCAGTGCCAGACGTGTCCTCCTGCTTAAGCCAGTACATATCCGGGCCCGTCTGAAGTTTGCTAGAGAGCATTTGGATGTTCCAGAAGAGTATTGGGAGAATGTCATATGATCAGATGAAACCAAAGTAGAACTGTTTGGTAGAAACACAACTTGTTGTGTTTGGAGGAGAGTGAATGCTGAGTTGCATCCAAAGAACACCATACCTACTGTGAAGCATGGGGGTGGCAACATCATGCTTTGGGGCTGTTTCTCTGCAAAGGGACCCGGACGACTGACCCATGTACAGGAAAGAATGAATTGGGCCATGTAATGTGAGATTTTGAGTGCAAAACTTCTTCCATCAGCAAGGGCATTGAAGATGAAACGTGGCTGGGTCTTTCAGAATGACAATGATACCAAGCACACTGCCAGAGCAACGAAGGAGTGGCTTCGTAAGAAGCATTTCAAGGTCCTGGAGTGGCCTAGCCAGTCTCCAGATCTCAACCCCATAGAAAACCTTTGGAGGGAGTTGAAAGTCCGTGTTGCCCAGCGACAGCCCCAAAACATCACTGCTCTTGAGGAGATCTGCATGGAGGAATGGGCCAACATACCAGCAACAGTGTGTGCCAACCTTGTGAAGACTTACAGAAAACATTTGACCTCTGTCATTACCAACAAAGGATATATAACAAAGTATTGAGATGAACTTTTGTTATTGACCAAATACTTATTTTCCACCATAATTTGCAAATAAATTCTTTAAAAATCAGACAATGTGATTTTCTGGATTTGTTTTCTCATTTTGCCTCTCATAGTTGAGGTCTACCTATGATGTCAATTACAGGCCGGCCTCATCTTTTTAAGTGGGGGAACTTGCACAATTAGTGGCTGACTAAATACTTTCTTTCCCCACTGTAGATAGATACCTTATTGGGCCCAAGGGGAAATTGATTATTCAACAGCTCCCTTAAAACACACCACACCACAAGAACATGAACATGAGTGGTCACATACTGTACATAGCATAGCATTAATAGTAGTAACCATAGAATAACATTCTGAATAGTATTAATGCATTCATGTAGGCCTCAGTAAAGAAGACCCCTACACTATCCTAGCATTAACATTGACATTATACATTTGTTGAATTATTCTTAATAATTCATTGTCGAAGAACGTGATAGAGGACTTGAAATATGTAACCCAAAAAGGTTTAGAGTAGGCAGAAAAGTAGAAACCACAACTCAATTTTGAGTAGTCAGCAATACTAAGCCATCTCATAAGGTAGGTTCTATTCCCTTATATAGTCCATGTTTGCAGTAGTAATTAGTTACCCCAAAACAGTTTGCCCTTGTTACCCATACCAATGTTGAATGACTTTATTCAAGACATGAGAGTAACATTTTGGCCCCATAACCATGTCTACACTTTGGATTTTGTAGTTTTATAAGACAGCCACCAAAAGCCTGGCAACAACATATAAATCCAAAATTCTGATTTTCCTATCTGTCAAATAAATAGTTGGATGGAATAAAAACCATGAGAGAATATTGACACCTTAGTTAAAGCCGCCTCACATGTGGAGCAAGGCACAAATCAACCAAATGTGCAAGTGCCGACCAACATGCACATAAATCATTTATAACGATAATCTAAAGCAAGCTCCAAATCTCATTAAAGTATATGAATCCTTAATCTGTTTTGGCAAAAAAGAGCCAATACACATTTTTTTCTTTTTATCATAAATTACAGTTCTGTGGCACTGTGCAAATATTACCAAGCTGTAAGACAGCTGTGCTCCATTAAAATGTGTAATGGTCGCTGATTTCTTACAGCACATGGTCATCAGGCCGAATCTACAGCCAGTAATTAGGAAGATGAAATGTTTAATTGTGCCTTAATTTTGATAAAATTTATCTGTCACACATCCCGTAGTCAAGCATTATGCTCACAAATCAATGTCATCTGTACTAAGCAGGAACTAAAGCATGAGGCTCTTGTTCCTTACAGACTCATTTGAATGTCAAACTGTTCTTGGTGTAAACAAACAGCATAAAATGAGGGGACCATATTCGGAGGCGCGCAGCTTTATTTCATCAAAAGTGATACCCTAAAAATCATACAGTTGTTTCCCTCTGATGTGACAAATACCTCTCGGCATGTGTTTGTTTTCGAGACTATTGATAGAAATAAGTAAAGAAAATTTCTGATGAAGTTTTTTTTAAGTTTTCCATATTCATTATTTTACAGAGTAACTTTCAGCGCCTAAATCATGTCCTAATAAAAAGACCCTAATAAAAATAATAAATATCACCTTCTCAATGGACTAACCTGCAATGGGGGGGGGGGGGCTAACAGGAACCATGTGCTGTCTGTGAAATAGGAAAAACTTTGTATTTTCCCTGAGGTGCATGACGTGTTAGGTACATACAAGGTGCTTTGATCTTTTATATACAAATTGTGTTTCCTGACATGAGCGTAACACCTAGGATAGCAAGCATAGTAGTAGCTAAAGGGAGACCAAAATAATCAGATGTTTTTATGCTGTGAACTCACCTGCTGTAAAGGTGCTCAGAGTGGAGTTGGACGCTATTCCAAACTTCTCCCCATTGTTAGTAAAATATTTGCTGAATCTATCTAGATCTCCCAAGACAGACTGTCAGCTTACTGGAGTAATAAATTACAGCTGCCCATAGAAGTCTTTTTAGAGGGAAGGGGGAATGGGCTCAATTAGAGGGAAGCAGAGAGACACACCGACATGATGCTTTATTCACATAAATACTGCTCAGTAATTCTCTATAATATCCTCCATGCTGCTTCTGAGTGAGTAAGTGACATTTAGGGAGCAGAATCTCCTGTTTGCACTGTCTATAGGAGACCTCATGTAGTAGCTAGTCTCCCCCTCTATCTCAGGGAACAGACAGAGAGGAAAACTGCTTAAAGCATAACTAAACTTTGGGACAACGTTTGATTTTCTGGCAGTATTTCTGTCTTTAGTACATTTTGTAATATACTTTATTAACAAATTTTGGATCCTTTCTGTGCATCTTTTCACTATTTCCCTTGCTTTTCTATTGAGAGCTGTTCCCTGCTTCTCAATGTGCACAGTGTAGGGCTGTGTGAAATGAAGAGAAAATGAGTGTTAGGGAGGGTCACTTCTATTGGCTGTATCTCGGACATTATAAATATGTAGAAAGTTGCTTTTGGTGTCTTCATAAAGATTTTCAAATAATACTAAAGAAGCAGTTTTAGCTGTATTATTTCCAGAGATATCACTGGTTGAAAACACAGTGGGGATTAAGATATTTATATACAACTATATACACACGTGGACAAAATTGTTGGTGCCTCTTGTTTAATGAAAGAAAAACCTACAATGGTCACAGAAATAACTTGAATCTGACAAAACTGGAATTTGCCAAACTACATGTTGACAAGTCACAAAGCTTCTGGGAGAATGTCCTATGGACAGATGAGACAAAAATCGAAATTTTTGGCAAGGCACATCAGTTCTATGTTCACAGACAGAAAAATGAAGCATATCTTGAAAAGAACACTGTCCCTACTGTGAAACATGGAGGAGGCTCTGTTATGTTCTGGGTGTCTTGAATCTGTGCAGGGTACAATGAAATCTCAAGATTATCAAAGGATTCTAGAGAGAAATGTGCTGCCCAGTGTCAGAAAGCTTGGTCTCAGTCGCAGGTCATGGGTCTTGTAACAGGATAATGACCAAAATACACAGCTAAAAACACCCAAGAATGGCTAAGAGGAAAACATTGGACTATTCTGAAGTGGCCTTCTATGAGCCCTGACCTAAATCCTATTGAGCATCTTTGGAAGGAACTGAAACATGCCGTCTGGAGAAGGCACCCTTCAAACCCGAGACAACTGGAGCAGTTTGCTCATGAGGAGTGGCCAGAATACCTGCTGAGAGGTGCAGAAGTTTCATTGACAGTTACAGGAATCGTTTGATTGCAGTGATTGCCTCAAAAGGTTGTGCAACAAAGTATTAAGTTAAGGGAAGCATCATTTCTGTCCAGGACTGTTTCATGAGTTTTATTTTTTTTTAAATTCTGTTAAGAATGGTTGAAAAGCAATGTCTGACTTTCATTTGTTCATTTTCATAGAATTTTTATATATTATTACTTTTGTCAGATTCAAGATATTTCTGTGACCATTGTGGGTATTTCTTTCATTAAACGAGGGGTACCAACAATTTTGTCCATGTGTGTATAAATAAGGTTATATAACTGGTATTAACTGGTATTAAGTAAGGTGATTTATGCACTTTATATTCACTGTGGATGGATTGTATGTTTGCGTGCCATCGATACCTCATGTATCTACTTTTTTTTACATGATCTTACATGATTCTGGATGATAATATGTCATTTGAAGAATTACTGTATATGCTTAACCCACTTGTGCGCCAGGACATCCTGGATCACGTGGGGATGAATGGCGCCTGCTCAGGAGCTGAGAGGGCATTCTAACTACCAGGTCTCTGGCAGCAGGATCTGTGATTGGAGACAGCTCGAATCAAGACCAGATTCTAAGGTCAGATGTGACTACTTTATCTCAGTTGTTAGTTTTGATATAACTTTTGTTGAAAGTAACAGACTGGCTCTCCCATTTGGAAATTGCACAAGCTATTTCATTACTATGGTAGCTAGGAGCCTTCTGAAGTACTATTGAGCTCTGTTCGCTCAGTTCAATCCCATTCTGATTTTTTATTCCAGCTTCCTAGTACATCATATTGGAGCCATTAGGAAATAGAGTTTGTCCTGCCAAAAACAAGCCCCATATGGCTACTTTGACCGAAAAAAAAAAAAAAAATCTGGCTCTTGTAAGGTAGTGAGAAAAAAAACAACAAAACTAAAATTGAACTGGGCCTGAAGGTTTTAATCTCTTCCAAGTTTTCCCCAAGTTTTTGACAAGAAATTTATTAAAACATTTTTGACCATAATAACTAAGCCTATTGACAAGTAAGAATGTAGACTTTATGCCAAAAACTGCACTGCAACTACAGTGGTTAACTTTTTTTTTTTTTTTTTTTTTTAGAATTTCTGTTGATTGTTGTACTGATATTGTCTTTTTTTTTTTTTTTTTTTTTGCCCGGCGGTTCCCTGCAGTTCAAATTGCAGCAAATATTACTAAGTAAGTAGAAATGACTGAATTCATATTCTCGTGCATCCGTGTTAGACAGTGGATTATGAGGACCTTTTTTGCTTTTTCTCACAGCATGTTTATAGCCTGGTGTCATCTAGGTAATTTTTCCTATTAGTAAAAAGGCACAAGCACAAAACAAAACAGAATATGTATTTTAATGTCAGTCACAAAACAGAGGTCTAATGGTAAAATGGTCTAACCTATGAAGAAACGTGAAAGTTTAAATGGCCTTTAAATGTAATATCTCTTCATTGGATCAGTGTAATACATGTGAATAAGAAATAATGTTAACAGACATAAAAACAATAATTTACATGTAAACAGGAAGACTTGACTTCTGCGAGGCACACAATGTCCCTAAAAGTAGAATACACCACCTGGACTTCACATGTAACTATGGAAGGTCTTTGAAGAAATATAATCCTTGGAAGAGAAACAGTGAAAGTTAGATGTCAACCTGGTACATCAGGTAAGGGTGGGTTCAAACTTGCTCCGGCACTCCGTCTGCCGTGAATCCGACCTAAATGTTGGAAAACTGGATAGGGAAAGGTTTGCGACGCTTTGCTTAAAAACCCATTCACTTGAATGGGTTTATAAAGCGTCACAAACCTTTCCCTATCCAGTTTTCCGACACTTAGGTCGAATTCGCGGCGGACGGAGTGCCGGAGCAAGTGTGAACCCATCATAAGTAAATAGCTCTTTATTTGGTAGGGGCAAACTGACCAGCGACCACATATGACAGACAGCTGTAAGGCAGTGAATCTATAGCCTCTAGTACAGGGGTAGGCAACCTTTTTTGTTCGGCGTGCCGATTTTAATTAAAAAATCGAAGCTGAGGTACTTGGAGTGCCGGTCAATAATTATAAGTCTGACGACCCCTAAACTAAAGTCATATACCACAAACCATAACACAGAAGTACTGCCACCAGATGCTTTAGGACGCATGCGTTTACTGCTATTTCCTGGGACTCTCCGTGTACTTTCCGATTAGAAGCAATGAAAGTCCATGTGCAGCCCCCAATTAGTGGTAAATGTGTCCAGGAGCACCGTATGGCGGCATTCTTATAGTGAAAACACACTATGTATCTGGATGCAGATATAGTCTTAGGCCACTGGAACTTTTACTTCAATGTAAAACTGCGTTCACATGGTGCATTTTTGCACAAAAAAAAAAAATGCCTGTGTTTTCTGTGCAAAAACACATCCTTAATGCATAAAACACACCGTTATACAGAATAATGTCCCATAGCGGCCCCTGCACAAGGTATTATATCCCATAACAGCCTCTGCACACCGTATTATGTCATATAGTGGCCCCAGCGCACGATATTAGGTCCCATAGCAGCCTCTGCACACGGTATTAGGTCCCATAGCAGTCCCTGCACACGGTATTAGGTCCCATAGCGGTCCCCACACACGGTATTAGGTCCCATAGCGGTCCCCACACACGGTATTAGGTCCCATAGCTCTCAGACTTCCGAGTACAGTAAGTGCAGGACCAAGAGAGGGGACAAACATAAAAAAACAATGAACTCACCATTCCACGCTCCGCAGCCACTCTGTTCTCTTCGGCGCTTCTGCCGCTGATTGGGTCTCTGGGGTCACGTCGCATAATGACATATGCGTAATGACGCCAGACGTGACCCCTGTCAGCTGTCAGAAGTGCCGGCAGATCGCACAGCCGCCGCGTAGCGCAGGGAACAAGGTGAGTATCATTGTTTTTTATGTTTCTTCACTTCTCCCAAGTCTCCGCTTATTATACTGGGGGTCTGAAGAGACCCCACAGTATAATAATAGAAGCTTCGTTTCGGCCGTGTTTGGTCCGATCGAAGCTGCTGGGTGAGGACTCGGGCTGCCGTGCCAGGGGAATAAGCCTCAAGAGTGGCACGCGTGCCAGGGGTTGCCGACCCCTGCTCTAGTATGTTGTTAAGGGATTTAGCTTAAATTAGTATTCCATTAAAGGTCAATCGACTATTCTTATGATAAGCTATTAATGTACTATTGTGGGGTGTAACCCGCAGGATGGAATGATCATCAGAAAGAATGAACAGCGATGTTCTAAATGGGCATGAGCTACAGCATCAGGCACAGCCGCAGGTATGTAAAAGACACTATACTTGGATAAACATTAAAAACAATGTGTTACCAAAAAATGACATATTGTTTAAATCAACTTTTTATCTTTTTATGTTTAACATATTTTTAAGATTTTTTGAAGATATGTAAAAATTTTCTCCCTGTCATTAGGCCTAATAAAATGACACCTTGTAGTGGTTTTGTTTGCAGCAGCCACCTCATTTACATCACAGAATAGAATATGAGACCTCCATTGGTAACACCACATAACCCCATCATCCATTACTTCACTACTGACAGTAGATGATGTCACAGCTTATCTACTCCCCCTCCCTGCACAGACCATGTCTACAAAACATAAAGTGAGTCAGCTCCAGACTATTGCTGACCATGGCAATGACTGCTGTAAAGCATATCACAAAAAGCTGTTAACAGTGCAGAGGAGAAGCTCAGGCAATATGGCAGTCCCCATGTACAGAAAATAGAATAAAAAATATACAATCAGGAAATAAAAACAGAGTATAAAAAAGTGATATAACTCACTTTATGGTTATATTAAATAAATTGAAAAAATGTGATACCTTCCTTTTAAAGGGGTTTTCTGGTAGAATAAAATGTATTGTCAAAGGGGCAGAAATGGGTTAAAAAAAAAGAAAGAAAGAAAGAAAGAAAGAAAGAAAGAAAGAAAGAAAGAAAGAAAGAAAGCTCTACTCACCTTCTAGATTCCAAGCTGCTGCTGTTCTGGTGCTTACTGAGTCCACACTGGTCTCTACTTCCTGGTCCCCTCTCAACACACAGGAAGTAGCTGGAAATGCTTGCTCAGCCAATCACTGCCCTTTAGCTCACAGAACCGTTAAGAGCATGGATTAACATACCAAAAACATTAATATGTTTTTTCAACAATGATACTCAGACTAGTAAAACCAAAAATATGTCATATGTAGGGATTTGATAGTTCAAGCTGTAATAGTACAGGATACAGTGTTACACATGAGCAGTTGTACATTAATTACATTTCCTCTCAGTAAAACATTGACATGTCGATATGATGCAGTAACTTCCCTGAAGTTTGTGAGGTTTTCCTAATATATCACAAGGACAGACATGTTAACCTGCCTTTAATCTGCTCTAATTAAACCTGTATTCCCTACAGCTAGAATGCTAAACCCACAGTTTAAGAATATAATTACAATAATCAGATTTTTAGTTCATTTGACAACAGAAGGCTTTTATGGTTACCTATCTCCAAATGTTCCTCTTTGTAATTAAAATACAGCGATCAGCCGTAAGGATTTTGAAGCTGTTTTAGTAGTTCCGCTATCCTGCTAAACATGTGGCAACCGTAATAATTAAAATGATACTAACACATGCACAATTTTATAGCCCTTATGGTACAACCCATTATGCCAAATAAGGTCCTCTGTTTTCACAGCATACTGCACATGGTCTCATTACACCCACTTTTCTTTCTAGTCTTCACACTAACAACTGTTAAAGTGAATCAACACACAAAACGCACTATAACAGCTTAGTGTTTATGATATATGTGCTGATAGTCAGTGAACAGGAAAATCCAAACATTTACAGTTTATAGAAAGAACGTTTAGACATCCAGTGGCTCGCCAGCTGTTATCCAGCACCACTCCTAGCAGGCTCTAACAGTGGCGGACAGCAGATGCTGAGAGCTGTAGTCATACGGGAGTTTGATGTTGATATATATCCATAATGCTGATTATAGGGTTGTTAGTCGACTCTTCAAACAGTCTGGCGGTAGTTTATGGCAAGCATGTGCGAAAGCGATATCTAGAGCTTTTCGTCTTAAAGGGGTTCTATAGATTCATATAAACAATACTCATAGGAGCATAGCCTGGATCAAAATACACTGCAGTCAATGGGTTTTTTTTTTGATCCAGCTAATAGACCTGGATCAAAACTGGTGCACCAATTTCTGAAAATGAACTCAGAAAACAAATAAGATCAGTTCTATCATCCAACATGGTGCAGAATCACTGGAGGGAAGAATACTGGATGATAGTATATACAGTGCCTTGCGAAAGTATTCGGCCCCCTTGAACTTTTCAACCTTTTGCCACATTTCAGGCTTCAAACATAAAGATATAAAATTGTAATTTTTTGGTGAAGAATCAACAACAAGTGTGACACAATTGTGAAGTGGAACAAAATTTATTGGTTATTTTAAACTTTTGTAAGAAATAAAAAACTGAAACGTGGGGCGTGCAATATTATTCGGCCCCTTTAATTTCAGTGCAGCAAACTCACTCCACAAGTTCAGTGAGGATCTCTGAATGATCCAATGTTGTCCTAAATGACTGATGATGATAAATATAATCCACCTGTGTGTAATCAAGTCTCCGTATAAATGCACCTGCTCTGTGATAGTCTCAGGGTTCTGTTTAAAGCGCAGAGAGCATCATGAAGACCAAGGAACACACCAGGCAGGTCCGTGATACTGTTGTGGAGAAGTTTAAAGCCGGATTTGGATACAAAAAGATTTCCCAAACTTTAAACATCCCAAGGAGCACTGTGCAAGCGATCATATTGAAATGGAAGGAGTATCAGACCACTGCAAATCTACCAAGACCCGGCTATTCCTCTAAACTTTCATCTCAAACAAGGAGAAGACTGATCAGAGATGCAGCCAAGAGGCCCATAATCACTCTGGATGAACTGCAGAAATCTACAGCTGAGGTGGGAGAGTCTGTCCATAGGACAACAATCAGTCGTACACTGCACAAATCTGGCCTTTATGGAAGAGTGGCCAGAAGAAAGCCATTTCTCAAAGATATCCATAAAAAGCTTCGCTTAAAGTTTGCCACAAGCCACTTGGGAGACACACCAAACATGTGGAAGAAGGTGCTCTGGTCAGATGAAACCAAAATCGAACTTTTTGGACACAATGCAAAACGATATGTTTAGCGTAAAAGCAACACAGCTCATCACCCTGAACACACCATCCCCACTGTCAAATATGGTGGTGGCAGTATCATGGTTTGGGCCTGCTTTTCTTCAGCAGGGACAGGGAAGATGGTTAAAATTGATGGGAAGATGGATGGAGCCAAATACAGGACCATTCTGGAAGAAAACCTGTTGGAGTCTGCAAAAGACCTGAGACTGGGACGGAGATTTATCTTCCAACAAGACAATGATCCCAAACATAAAGCAAAATCTACAATGGAATGGTTCACAAATAAACGTATCCAGGTGTTAGAATGGCCAAGTCAAAGTCCAGACCTGAATCCAATCGAGAATCTGTGGAAAGAGCTGAAAACTGCTGTTCACAAACGCTCTCCATCCAACCTCACTGAGCTCCAGCTGTTTTCCAAGGAAGAATGGGCAAGAATTTCAGTCTCTCGATGTGCAAAACTGATAGCGACATACCCCAAGCAATTTGCAGCTGTAATCGCAGCAAAAGGTGGCGCTACAAAGTATTAACTTAAGGGGCCGAATAATTTGGCACGCCCCACTTTTCAGTTTTTTATTTCCTACAAAAGTTTAAAATATCCAATAAATTTCTTTCCACTTCACGATTGTGTCCCACTTGTTGTTGATTCTTCACCAAAAATTTAAAGTTTTATATCCTTATGTTTGAAGCCTGAAATGTGGCAAAAGGTTGAAAAGTTCAAGGGAGCCGAATACTTTCACAAGGCACTGTATGTGAACACACCCTAAGAATAAGTAGTGCTCTAAAGCTAGCATAAAACATTGAGGTAGATTCATCAATGTATTTTTAAATATATAAAAAAATATAGCACTTGGGTTAATACCTTATTTATGAAGGTCCTTTGCCTCTTTTGGGAAAAGTAAGCTGCGTTTTACAGTAGCAATGGGTATAACCTGGTGAGGTTTTCTTAGGATACACCAAATATTTTAGTATGTGCGCTTGATGTACTCTGTTCTGGCAGAGGGACTAATGTGCCCCCATTTTGATCAGTATATCCTGCTGGGAATACCAACTACAATCTACTGTCTATGGACAAGAAACAAAGATCTGATAACATTGGTTTTATCTGTTCAGAAGATGTCTATACAGAAGTACAAACTACACTGGTTCCTGAAGTTACAATGGCCTCAGAATACAATATTTTTAACATACAATGGTCTTTTCTGGACCATTGTAGCCTGAGACCATACTCAAAAGCCTTTGGAGCCTTTGGGTAGAGTTATGTTCTGAGGTTACAATGGTTTCAACTTACAGTGGTGGTCCAATTAATACTGTAACTTGAGGGACCATTGTGTTAAGAGATTAAGGTGGATACAACAGGGGGACCGATTATTTTTAAATTAAATCCTCTGTTAATTTGTGTAGATGAAACAAATCATTGGGACAAATTTATTAAAAAGGTTGCCCAGTTCTTTCTTATTCATGAATCATGATCTATACTCAGGATTGGTCATCAATAACAGATCAATGGGGGTCCAACCATATTGATGCTGTTGTTACATCTTACACCCACTATTAAGCAAGCAATGCAATGTAAACAATGAAGGGGTCACAGCACTTGCACAAACCACTAGCCCCTTCAAACAACTGATCAGCTGGGGCGCTGGGTGTCGGACCCCCATAGATCTTTTAATGATGACCTATCCTGAGGATAGGGCATGAATGAAAAAAAGAACCGGACAACCCTTTGAAACTGTCTAAGACTAAGGCCAAACATAGCGTGCCACAGCCAAAAAGCGCTGTAAAAAAAGATTGTGGCGGAAACGCATTGCATTTTTTTCTACAGAATTTTTCACAGAAAGTCCGCATAATTTTCCTGTGTGGACTTTCTGCTTCAATTATATCTATACAGAAAATACCAGCATTTCTGTAGGTATAATTGTAGGTCCGCTGCAGATATTTTTATGAATTGTGTTGATGGGATTACCAGAATCCCATCCACTTTTGCAAGTAATGTAAAATTCCTTTTTTTTTTTTTTTTTTTTTTTGCAGCGGAGTTTACGCTGCGGTCAAAAAGCGTTGTTTACGCTACATGGAGGTCCGACCTAAAAGAAAAACTGTCACCTATTGCAACCAATCAAAGCTCAGCTTTCATTTTGTATTCTCCTGTGCAGAATACAACAAACAAATCTGTGTATCCGACGTGGGGCCTCAGCCTAAAGGGATTTCCTATGAACATAGCCATATTTAAATTTGGAGACAATTTAAAATTAAAAATGTTTACAAATATAAATAATTAAAAAATGTACAGAATTTTAAAGATTCTAACCATCTGACATCTGTAGTGTGTCTTTTGTTTTGATACAACCATGAATGCAGGATTGTTGTATGGTCTGGCACTTGTCAGAAACCCAGCCATGATTTCCTTATTATGGCCAGGTTATCACGCACAGAAACTACATGCATGAGAAGATAACCTGGCCTAACAAGTGGCAGACCACAGAAAGTTGTATTCATGGTTGTACACGACCACAGACTGTCATTAGTAATACAGTTATAGAAAATCTTTAAAACTCTGCAAAATTTTTCTTACTTTTTACTTACAAAATTGTTTAAAGGGGTATTCCCATGAATATAATCATATCTATATTTGTAGATAATTCAAAGTTAAACATTTTTGCAAATATAAGTAGTTAAAAATTCTGCAGAGTTTTAAAGATTTTCTCTAACCATCTTAGTGGTGACAGTCTGTTGTCTTGATCGGTTGCCAATGGATACGACCACAAATGAAGAAACTTTATATGGTCTGGGGCTTGTCGAAAACCAATCCATAATTTTCTTATTGTAGCTGGGTTATTAGGCAGGGACACTACATGTATGAGAAGATACCCCAGCCACAATAAGGAAATCATAGCTGATTTTCTGACTTTAGAAAGGTTCTGCATTCATGGTTGTATCCATTGGCAACCGATCAAGACAACAAGACTGTGACTACAAGATATTTAGAGAAAATCTATAAAACTCTGCAAAATGTTTAATTGATTATATTTGCAAAAATGTTTAACTTTTAATTATCTACAAATTTTAAAATGGTTACGTTTGTGGGAATACCCCTTTAACTTTTAATTGTCCACAAAGTTAAATATGGTTATGTTCATGGAAAAGCCCTTTAATAAGTGCAAGGTCCTTGATGACATCTTCTTGTGATGTACCGTTTTTATCACCATTGCAGTCTAATGACTGGCATCAGTGGTGTCCTGTTAACTATCGGCATGTGACCAACTAGCTTCAGCAGTGATGTGCCACATGTCGCAGGTCACTGCTGAAAATCTCAAGAATTTCAGATCAAGAACTGGCAAAAACACTGATCAGGTAACTGCTGCTTGGCTGGATAGTCTCTAAATAGAAAGTTAGTGTGTTTTTCTATCTACACTTTTTGCATCTTACATGAAAATTTTTATTTGAGTCTGACCCCCTAACCTAATGATGATTGTAGTTTCATTTCTGCCCATTTGACTATGGGAGGAATGAAGTGTCTAAACCGAATGCTTTATGCAAGCACGCTTGCTCACATCAGTGCTCAGGGACCAAATTGTAAATCACTGTATTATATACAGTATATTGCTATATAACAATAGAGCAACCTATTACTATACAATGTTTAAAGGCTATGTAAACCTCTGTAACTCATTTTTAATGAAACGGTGCATCTAAAATAAAAAAAATTAAGCACAATTGCAAATAGACATTGATTAAAAATATCCTACGTTTTGTGTCTCCATGGTAACAGACTACAAACCCTCTGTAGTCTGATCTTGCAGTTATAGGTTACTCCCTTCCCCAAGTAGGTCAGCAAGTAGAGAAAGAAAAGGCAATAGAATAACACATGATAGCAGGATCTGACTACAGTTTGTTTCTAGTCTGTTACCATGGAGACACATACGTTTGCATAGGAAGTGTGGAATATTTTTAATGGAGACTATATGCAAAGTTGTTTCATTTTTTAAAATTTTAGGCACCCTTTAACCATTTATATGCTGAATTTTATTTATTATCTTTAGACACCTCGTGTCTCCTCTACTATGAAACAATGTTAAAATAAAGTTTCAAAAAGTGATGTTTACTGGAAAACAGCTGTAAATAAAATTTTAAATGCTGCCCACCTACTTCTTTCCCTGAGGTCAGCTCACTCTGCAAAAATATAATAATTATAAATATGGGCCATTTTAACATGAATAATTTTGTAATTAAAAAGCCGGTCTACAGACTCCTAAACTCATTTTACACTCATCAGCTTCGAATAGCTTTCAGAGTCTTTGGTCTGGGACAGATTCCAATGCAAGTCTCCTAGGTGGAACTCCAGCGGATGAGGCTAAATTTATCCTTTGCATTTTTTATGATAGTTTGTTGTGAACAGTATTTAAAACTTAAAATGAAGAATGACAGTCATTTATACAAGGAAAATGTTGTAACAGAAATACAGATGAGTCAAGAGCATGTCAGCGATCTGCAAAAGAAAAAGGCATTTATTACGTGAAATACGCAGAGGAAAGCTACACACGTACAGGTGGGTACATCTCAAGGCTTACTCACGTTACCTACTTTTTTCACATGCTTTACAATATTGTATTCTTAGTTATAATGGGTCAAATATTTTATTTATTGATGGATTTCCTAGTGTGCAGACAGCATTATACTCCATAAAACAATATTAAACTGAATCCGACACTCCGACTTACTATACAATACTATTATAATTATTTTAACGCAATCCAAACCAACATTTTGGTCCCATTTGGACCTATAACAAACAATCAGATTGTGTATAGTGTGGGCATGTAATGGCAGCCAGATTCTTCTTAATACTTTATTTATGAAGGACTAGAACAAGATGTGTGAGAAGGCACATGGTAAATTTTTGGGTAGGTCTGGCCTGACATTGGATAGTGTTCTGTGCTGTCACTTCTGTTAGTCCCCCATACTGTATATTGTTGTTTAGTGCCTATATATTAGCATCTTATAGTGCCAAATATGTTATAGCGCCTGTATATTAGCATCTGACAGTACCAAAAACTGGCCAAATAATAACTTAATATAGTTCTCAAAAACATGCAATCCAGTGCTACAACTAACATCCACTACAAAAGTAATATACTATACATGTACCTTGGTAACAATGCCACACAATACCTAAATGTGAGTAAATACCACGCATTACTTAAAAAATATCAACACCATATAATATTAACCAGATAATCTCATGAATAAAATAACCTAATGGCAGGACTATACAATATATAAATAATATCACTATGCCATTAACATTACAATTTCTTGTGGTCATAAGATGACCAGTTGACAGGCTACTGGAGTCATTTTCTTTTACCAGTGACAAATAATGCAATCTGTGGGACCACAAAGGACCTACACCACTAAGGCTGTCTCACCTATTGGCGCCTTGTGCCATTTTATTTGGTAGGGATCAAAAACAGTAATTTGACATTACAAGAGGAGGGCGATCCTGTATTTAACAGTTGAGTTTCACAAGGCATGGCATGGCTATTATCATCAGCATGTTTGCATATAGCTATGTTACAATATTCCACCATGGCTATGTGTACCTGTCAATGACATTAACTGTACAGGAAGTGCATTTAAGTTGATTCTGTACTTTGTAAAAGGTGAATTTAGAAAGCGAATGCATATGTCCTCCTTACTCTCTACCTGCATCTTTTAGGATTATTATTATCAGCACACAGTCTAAGTCTTCTATTTTCTTTACTAGTTACCCTAAATAAATTGTGTGAATGACAGATAGTTAAAGAAAATGGGGAAAATGCTGGTCATACACATTAAATGGTTATGAGTTGAATCCTCCACATCCCTGTAAACCTCACACGTCCCTGCGGTAAAACAAATTGGGCAACGTTCAAACTACCGTAATTACGGTCTATTGTTGTCATCCATCATAAGATGACAGCAACGGACATTAACGGTAGTAGAGTAGCAGACACAAATGGAGTCCTATCCTCCTGTGTCCATTTCCATTGACTCTAATGTAAAAAAAACATGACGGAGAAGAGAAGTAAATACCATGATGGATGAAAGTTTCTGCCATGTTTTTTACCTTGGGGTGACTGCAGATGGATGACTCCATTTGTACCTGTTATTTAATGTCCATTGCTCTTATCCTGTGATGGATGAGAGTAACGGACAGTGAATAACAGTAGTGTGAACTTACCCTTACCAAGTAAAAGATCGACAGCTTATAACTGTTATCTGCCAGTACTTTGTATTTGACACTAGGTTCACACCTGTGCTCGGGTTTCCATTCTTCAGATCCGCTTGACATGATCCGATCTGCTTAAAAAGCGGTTACCCGTGGAAACCCACGGACCCCATAGTCTACAATGGGGTCCGCCCAGTTTTCACCCGAAAAATGCAGAGAGAAAAGTCCTGCTTGCACATTTTTCAAGGGGAATGGGGAAGGGAATCCCTGAACGGAAAGTGAGCGGATGTGGGAATCCAGCCTTAATTGAATAAAACTTATATTTCAAGTATAATTTTCGTTCAGTGCTTATAGGAGCTAGGCTGACAACAATATAGTGAAGGTTTTCCTATTCCACTGCTGGGACCCCTTCCAATTTCTAGAATGGGGTCTCTGGTCTCCCATTCTAACTCACCTGCACAACTGTGGTGATGAGGAGTAACACAGCGGTGATTTACTGTTTCTGTCAATCCTATAGACTAAATGAAGCAGTAGCATTGGGGTTCTCTTGGTGGGGCCCCCAGCTATTATACATTTATAACCTATTCTGTGAATTGGTGATACATGTTTTGCATGGGAATCCCCCTTTTATAATAATTTACTTACAAAGTCAAAAAAGGGATGGGTCAGATGCAGGGTCCATCTCTCCAAAAGGGGGACACTTTGGCAGTATGATAAGAACTGATAAGTGCAAAAGAGGAAAAGTGAATGTCGGACTTGTTGTTAGAAACTGATGTATGTGGCTCATGTCCTTTCATTGAAATGAACATTTGTCACAGGCATTAACCAACCCCATGATCAGGAACAAGTAATCCACTTTATTTGTTTCTTCTACCAAATGAATTATATTAGTCACCATTAGGAGAACTAGTTGTTTGCATTCTTGCTGTAGCGGTGGCAGTATTTGAAGTTTCCTGCGGTAAGTTCATTACACGTATTTTGTCCAGAATTAGTGAAGCGTGCTGAAAATTGCTAATGACAGATGTTTCTCCACTCTGTCACACTTCTTGTATCATTTGATTTGGAAAGCAACATACGGTGTTCTGCTCTATCAGTATGTCACAGACTGTCTGCAAACAGCTGGTCATAACTCAGTTCAGTGAAAACCATTACTTTCCAATGAAGTGCTGGACACCCTCCAAATTGCATTTTGGCATGGCCTAGGCTACATAATGCACAAAGTTCTTCTGTTCTGAGGTTACCTAAGGAAGGTTTCTTTCGCTCTGCTTTGTATTGGTTTTTTTTTTTCTAGAATTAAAGGGTTTTTTTTTCCTCCTAAGCAGTTGATGTGTACAGCAGAAGGGAATTGCAATGCTATTCTCAGGAGCACATAAAGAGGAGGCCGTGCTGCTCAAGAAAAGGCTGAAGCATAATTTAGATTGTGCTGCAGGATAAATAGGACATTAGGGTAAAGGCACAGAAAGGAGAACAGATTAAAAAGTTCCCATAACACGGCTGACCCATATGTGACTTGAGCCATTGTCAGAATGATCCACATGGTCATATCATGTAAGGCGCCTGTCCTCCACAAATACTCTCCTTATGTTGCACTGCAAATAAACTCTTTTGAATCAGTCTTTGTATATAGCTGAAGTTCTTTTTACGGATAAAGTGATTATTTTAGGGTGAAGGGACCATAGTTAATTCACAAAAGAGTCTAGAAAATATGCATGTAAATTAGATGGAAAGCGTTTCAGTAATATCTGCATAACACTAGTGATGTCTCCAGTAGCCTAATGTCTAAGAGAGGAAGTGTCATAAATGTCTGGCAATGTTGATTGATCAATTTAGTCAGATCCACCAAGTTCAACAATGACTATACCATGTTGGCTTGTTATGCCCGTAAAAATCCAATTTGCATGGATGGTTGTGTCTGATTATAATGAGTAGGATGGAAGAGCAGGTCATCTGGTGACTACAATTACTACATGTAAAGGCAAAATTCACATAAGTATTTAAAGGTAAGTTATTACTACTAATAACAGTATATATATTATTTTGCTTACTTATATAGCGCCATCATATTCCGCAATACTTTACAGATATTGTCAATAGAATGTCATTAAATGTCTTTTAATCTTGTCATTCATTGTCATTGCTGACAATTCCATTTCTCAGATCTTTAAAGGTAAAGCTAAAGGTACAAAGCAACAAACACCAATTGTAATATAATAAAATTTAGGGAAAATGTCAGGATATATGAAACAGGATAAAGGAATAAAAATAAAATAAGCTTACAAAGATATATTACTCTCATTTCAGTAGATAAAGTAAGACCGCAGTATCCACTGGAAATAGGTTCCAAGAATATCCATGGATACTAGAAACTGTGGATACCATCAAACACTATTCCGCACAGCTATGTGCACTGTGCAGTGACCAGGGTTCACTATTGCAGGGGTGTTCACTGCACTGTATACACTATATACACTGCTCAGAGAACAGCTGATAGGTGCGGGGGCCAGGTCTCAGCATTCAACTGATCTTATTTGGATGACCTTTCTTAAGAATAGGTCATTAAAATAAAGTCTTGCATAACCGTTTTCCGCTAAACGCACACAATTGACTATATGAAACCACAGATACCGGGTACTTACTGTACTATATAGGAAAAGCTTCACTAAAGCCCTTCTAGTACCTTTCACCAGGTCATGTCACTATTTAACAGTTTATTGGCTAAGGGATATGAGAATCAAAAAAAGCCATCCTGTGACTAGCAATGAGAGAGGAAAGGGGGAGGACAAGGTTAGTAAAGTCCATCCCAGGGACAGTGGGTGATTATAACGTAGGTGAGTTGAGCAGCCACCCTAAGCGGAAACTTCTTAGGGGGCATGTCCATGACAAGAATTGATTCACATTTCTTTTTTATTGCAGTGTTTGCCATGAAGCAATGTAAAGCCTTTTTTAACGGATATTGTAATAGTTTAGGGGGTCTGGGGTATGTATTTATTCCACAGTCTCATCTATGGTCTGAATTTAGGAATCTGCTCTGTCGACTGAATCCATTTTGGGATCTTGTCTGTAGTCTGAATTTATTTGCAATAGATGGTGGGGGTTGCTGCAGAACTGAGAGGCTTCTGACTCCTGAGTCCTAATCCTGTTATAATGCTGGGCTGTGCAGGGTATAATTGTTCTTTAAGTTTTTGGAATAAGGCTTTAAATATGGATGTAACAACCAAACAAAGGAACACTGGAGGTACAAAAATATTTCTCTATATTTGATCACATAGAGGCCATTGGGGGTATGGATAAGACAACTGATGCAGAAAGTTCATACTAGACATGGGAGAACCTCTACAGATTAATTTCGGGTTCGGCGGGTCGGGTTTCCAATTTGTTTCAGGACAAACAAGTTTGGTATGAACCACACTTTAAATTGTCTTAAAACATGGTGTAGAATACTCTTAGTGCTCCTAGGAACCTATCCATACAATTTCTAGCTCTCTAAGTCAAACACAGCCGAAGTTATGTCAAAGTGAAAAGTAACATTATTATACTCTGGGGTCTCTTCAGACCCCAGATTATAAGAGATGGAGGCACAGGGGAGGTGTAAAAAAAAAAAAAAAAAAATTCATACTCACCTTCCGTGACCTCTCTTGACCTCTCATCGTCCCCGGGGTCATGGCTAAGGCCTGCGATTGGGCCACCTCCCAGGGTCGGACTGGCCCACCGGGAAACCGGTGAATCCACCGGTGGGCCCCGAGCCCCGGCAATTTGTTCTTATTTTGCAAATGCAGATACATTGGTCAGGGGCCTGACCAGTGGCGTAACAATCGTGTTCGCAGGGGTTGCAACTGCGTGGCCAGCTGGAGATGGCCTGGGCCCCGGACCACTATGATAGCGATCGGGGAAAGCCTGGTTTCCTGACCGCTATACATACTGGCAGCCCAGCGGAAGTGACTGAAAATAACAAATGCATATACTCACCTCTCCTAGGCACAGCATTCTCTCTGGTGCTCTTCCATCATGTGACTGAGGCCACACTGAGGCCTGTGATTAGGCCCCAGCGGTTACATGGGGCGCGGTGACGTAATGACAGGCCTCAGCAGCGATGTCTGAAGAGGACCTAAAGATGCTGAAGACTGTAGGATGGAGTGAGGATGCCAAGGAAAGGTGAGGCAAGGTGAGTATATGTGTTTGTTAATTTTAATCACCTTCCCTGGGCCTCCAATTATTATACTCTGGGGGCCACTGTGGAGCATATACTACTGGGTGGGGACCATCATGGAGCATATACTACTGTGTGGGGGCCGCTGTTGAGTATATACAGTGGGTACGGAAAGTATTCAGACCCCTTTAAATTTTTCACTCTTTGTTTCATTGCAGCCATTTGCTAAAATCAAAAAATTTCATTTATTTTCTCATAATGTACACTCAGCACCCCATCTTGACAGAAAAAAACCCAGAAATGTAGATATTTTTGCAAATTTATTAAAAAAGAAAAACTGAAATATCACATGGTCATAAGTATTCAGACCCTTTGCTCAGTATTGAGTAGAAGCCCCTTCCTTTTGAGCTAGTACAGTCATGAGTCTTCTTGGGAATGATGCAACAAGAATGGTCACAGAGTTGTTCCGAAGCCATTCCTTTGTTATTTTATCTGTGTGCTTAGGGTCATTGTCTTGTTGGAAGGTGAACCTTCGGCCCAGTCTGAGGTCCAGAGCACTCTGGAAGAGCTTTTCTTCCAGGATATCTCTGTACTTGGCCGCATTCATCTTTTCTTCAATTGCAACCAGTCGTCCTGTCCCTGCAGCTGAAAAACACCCCCATAGCATGATGCTGCCACCACCATGTTTCACTGTTGGGATTGTATTGGGCAGGTGATGAGCAGTGCCTGGTTTTCTACACACATACCGCTTAGAATTAACGCCAAAAATTTCAATCTTCGTCTCATCAGACCAGAGAATCTTATTTCTCATAGTCTGGGAGTCCTTCATTTGTTTTTTGCCAAACTCTATGCTGGCTTTCATATGTCTTGCACTGAAGAGAGGCTTCCTTCGGGCCACTCTGCCATAAAGTCCCTTTCTCTCATCTTCCTACTGCATCTCTGGAGCTCAGCCACTTTGGGTTCTTCTTTACCTCTCTCACCAAGGCTCTTCTCCCACAATTGCTCAGCTTGGCTGGTGGGCCAGGTCTAGGAAGAGTTCTGGTCGTCCCAAACTTCTTCCATTTAAGGATTATGGAGGCCACTGTGCTCTTAGGAACCTTGAATGCTGCAGAAATTCTTTTGTAACCTTGGCCAGATCTGTGCCTTGCCACAATTCTGTCTCTGAGCTCCTTGGGCAGTTCCTTTGACCTCATGATTCTCATTTGCTCTGACATACACTGTGAGCTGTGAGGTCTTATATAGACAGGTGTGTGCCTTTACTAATCAAGTCCAATCAGTATAATTAAACACAGCTGAACTCCAATGAAGGAGTAGAACCATCTCAAGGAGGATCAGAAGGAAATGGACAGCATGTGAGTTAAATATGAGTGTCACATCAAAGAGTCTGAATAATTATGACCATGTGATATTTCTGTTTTTCTTTTTTAATAAATTTGCAAAAATATCTACATTTCTGTTTTTTTTCTGTCAAGATGGAGTGCTGAGTGTACATTAATGAGAAATAAAATTAACTTTTTTGCTTTTATCAAATGGCTGCAATGAAACAAAGAGTGAAAAATTTAAAGGCATCTGAATACTTTCTGTATCCACTGTAATACTATCTCGTGCCACTGTGGAGCATATTATACTGTGTGGGTCCCCATAACCGTCACTATCAAGAATTTGCTGTAGGGAGGGGGTAGGGGACCCTGGACAAAAGTTTGCACCGGGACCCACAAGACTTTAGTTATGCCACTGCCCCCAACCAATGCATTTGAATTGGCAAAATGAGGACTAATATTGGTCAGAGGCTGGATTGGTAACCTGGGGGGCCCCAGGTTGCAGGCAACATTGTAATGATTAAAGATGGCCAGCTTCCGGCGTAGCGCAGTGGCAGGAGACCGTCCCTACATTCTTGTGGACCCTCCCTCTGTAGCCTGGATCCTGATGGGCAGCCGTTGGAACAAAATCCAGTTGCAGCTTGTTGCTAAAAGCGTCACTGATGTACTGACGCTGTGCATGGCGGCAGGTTTCTGCATAGGAGCCCAGACCAGCAGTGTGAAAGGTAAATACATCTTATCCACGCAAACAAAAAACATTTCCCCCTATATCTTTCAATTTCACTGACCACTCTGATAACTACAACCCCAAGCAGCTACAGATGTTCATATACTGTATGGGGACCATTGATGGCACCATTATATTGTGGTGGGGGGCAGTGGAGGAGACCAATAGCCTGGGGGTTATTAAAGGGGTTGTGCAGGATAACATTTTTTTTTTTTCAATTACGCCGGGGCAGGTGAAAAAAAAACAAAAACCAAAAACGCAAACTTTCTCTCCTGTCCCCAGTGTCTCCCAGCGCGGTTTGGTCCTGCAGCTCTGTTTTCTTCCAGCTGAAGTTCCTTCTGCACGTGACTACCTGTGATGTCACCTGACCCCGGAGGCCAATCAGCTGCCTAAGGGAAGGGACCTGGGATGTCGCAGCCAGTGCGGACTTCTGGCAAAAAGAAGACAGCGGAGCTGCAGGACTGGACTGTGCTGAGAAGACACCTGAGGGAGGGGGGTTCACCTCCCCCGAGCTAATTATAAAAAAGAAAAAAAATTATACTGGACAGCCTCTTTAAAGTGTGGCGCATTAGGGGGTATATTAAAGGGGTTGTCCAGGCATAATTTGTTATGGTTTATCCTCAAATTTATCATCATTAATTCCTGATCTGTAGGGGGCCGACCCCAGACTGATCAACTGTACGGAGCCACTTCTGGCGCCCATCCTGTACACAATACAGGGCCAGAAGCAGAAAGCTCTGTCCACTATATATTAGCCGGGCAACTTCACTGTATCTCAGCACATATTGAAGTCAGCAGGAGCTGAGCTGCAGTGAAGGCGCCGGACTGCTATACAGCAGATGGAGCTTTATGCTTCCAGCTCTGTATTGTGTACAGAAGGGGCGCCAGAAGTGGCTCCGTACAGCTGATGGAGCCATGTGTCAGCCCCCTACCGATCAGGTATTTATGGCCTATCCTGAGCATAGGCCATAAAAAAGATTAACCCTTTACAACCCCTTTAATATGCATCATATAGTTTAATGTCCCTCCCTACAGAATGTCAGCCCCCATCACTGCTCCCAAACAATATAATGGCCCCATCACTATTCCCCATATAGTATGGGGGCCCAGTCAAGAGGCCACTGTATGTGGGGACCAGTGAAGTGGTCATAGAAAAATTTGGCCCAGACAACCCCTTAAAAAAGGTTGTCCATAAATTGGAGCGACCGATGTGGCGGCTACCAGGGAGGTGTAAAAATAAAAAAAAATTTAAAAAAAGCATACTCACCTGTCCCCAGCACCCCATTGTCCCCTGCCTGTGTCTGTTCGGTCTCATGGCGGCCCCTCATTTGTGGAAATCCTGTACCTAATTTCGTCTTAGCGGTCACATGAGGTGCAGGACTCCCAGCAAGGAGTCGCCGGCATGAGACTGAATGGACACTGGCAGCAGACAACGGAGCGCCGGGGACAGATGAGTATGCTTTTTTATTTATTTATTTTTTATTTTACACCTCCTGCCTGGCACATGGGTTGCTCCAATTCCTGGACAACCTCTTTAAAGGATTTATCCATTTTTCTAATATTGATGGCCTGTCCTTAGGATAGGCCATCAATATTACATCTGCAGCGATATAACAGCCAGGACCTCTGCAGATCAGCTTTTCTAGGACAGTGTGGCTACAGGTAATGGTAACAATTCTGGCAGTAGGCTTAGGTAGTGCAGTGGTGCACATGGTATGGCGGGTGAGCAGCAAGGCTCCCGACATGTTATTACCTTTAGCCGCCCTGTCTCGGTACCACTGAGCTGCAGGGGTCCTGATGGTGAGCCCCTAGAAACAATTTCACTGGTGGGCCCTAGACATCCCAGTCCAACACTGCCATCAGCGGTCACATACCCACGGCAAGCATCATGACATCATGATGCTCGGCATGCCCGGGTCATCGCTGAGGCCCAATTACAGTCCTCAGTGCTGATCCCAGGCTGATGATGTCACAGAAGCGCGCCTGATGCTGTGAGGAGGCCCAAGAGAGGTAATGGAAGGTGAGTATGAGTGTTTTTGTATTTTTGTCACCTCCTCTAGGCCTCCACCTATTATACTCTGAAGGGACCCCAGAGTAAAATGCGGTGGCCTTTTTAGTTTGAGATGAATCTCCATTTGTTCCGTTTTGGGAAAAAAGAACAATTTGGAATATACTTTGCTGTATGATGCACCATAAGGCGCTACACAAACTGCCTATCATTCTGTAGTACCAAGTCAAAGGAACTCAATAATAAAAAGAATAATGGCTATTTTAAAAATATTGGAGAATTTATTAAAACTGGACTAAACCAATTTGAATTAATTCTCCTACAGGCACCAGACACACCAGAGTTACTAAGAGACTCCAGCCTCTTAATATTTCTTTTGCATGTCAGGAGATCTCATGTGCCTTAACTCAAATCTACACAGGCAGTAGATCTCCAGCATAAGTCACAGCATTTTTCTGGCGTGAGGTATAGTAAATCTGAAAGATTGCGGCATCCCTGCCTCGCTATGCCCACTGTTTTAAAAAGTGGCGAGCGATGAGCAGGAGATGAGATATATCATTTTGTGCCAACAAAAAGAGTCAAGTTAGAACTGAGGTCTCACGTAGCGTTAACGCTATGCAAAAACCGCAGCGTTTTACAATACTGCAAAGTGGATCGGATACTGGCTAACCCATCAACAGCGGACATGCTGCAATTTCAAAAATTGTCGCATTTTTGTAAATCGCAGCATGCCAATTATACCTACGGAAATGCTGGTGTATAATTGAAGCAGAAAGTCTGCAGAGTAAAACTCGGACTTTCTGTGAAAAGCACTGTGGGAAAAAATGTGATGCATTTCCGCCACGTTTTTTACCGTGAAGAATTTTTGATGCGGCCTGCTACCTGGGGCCATAGCCTAAAGCACAGTTTTTGCCACTTTCATAGTATAGCCCAGCTAGTAAGACTGGGCCATTGAAGTCTAACGAACTAGTTACAAAACAATATGCAACACATAAAATACTACAGTATATAAAACTATTTATTACTGTATGCTAAGTATTTCTAATATTCTAATTATTTTATGTATTTGTAAATAGTCTAAGTATTTCTAGTATTTGATATGTTTAAAGAAACATAACACTATTACTGCTGTAATTTCTTACAATAAGTCAATATAAAACAAAGAGTGCTGATTTTTTGTCTTAGTAAAGCGATAGATAAATGAAAAGATTCTAGATACGGCATGGGGTCTCTGTATTTTACAAATGACTGCATTTTTCCAGCTCTATGGTATGTTAGAAAAATGACACAAAAGATGTGAATTGGATTAACGAGGACGCCGCCTGCACCTTAATGGACGGTAAATTCATTTGAATAAATATGACCTTTCCCGTTTCTCGTCATCTTGTAAAAACTGAGCCCATATCCAATCATTATGATGACCACAAGTCCACTCAGGGATCCTGACAGCTGAATCAAACTCTCACTTCAAGAGATTCTGCCTCGGGCATCTGGCTGAACAGACACACATTAGTTGGTCCTCTCCGCACATTAAATGTATTTACAGATTTCATATTCTTTCTGTTTTTACACTGTTTTCATCTCGGCCCCTTGTTCTCTGTAGTTGTCGATAATAATGTGAATTGCTTAGATCCGTTCACAGCACATTGAGCACTACTGGCACAATTCAACATTGTTTGTCCTTTTAATGCATTTTCTTGATTATGACAGAAGTGCAAGACAGCTTTTCCAGCCAGTGCAAACAAGGCTATTTCTAAAGAGGTGCCAGGCTAAGAAAATCTATTTTCAGATGCCCTATTAGGAAATTCTGAGTTACAAGAAGGGGGTGCCCTATTTAGGGTTCTCATTTCTTATAGTAGGTAAAACAGAGAACAGCTCTTTGCCTCTAGAGGACCTGGCATGTCCTTGAATTGCTCATAGTAGTATAATGTTGTACCGTGTTAGCCATTGAGAGTAGTGGAAGAGTGAAGAAATCAGGCGATACCTTTTAGAGGCTAACTGAGTATATTTATAAGTAAGCTTTCAGGAGTACTCGCTCCCTTCATCAGACATGGTGTGATACAATAACTGAAAATTCACAGATTTTTATACACATGGTCTTCCAAGCATTTTAGAGTCCTTAAAAAAAAGGCCAAAACAAAATGCAATCTAAGAGAAGTTATTTACAACAGGTCAAAAAACAATCTGGAAAGTTGTGGTGCGTGACAGAGGGATCTGTTATCTGTTTGCTATCAGGAGGTGATTTGTGACCCTCACAGGTCATACATAGTGTGACATGAAGCTGGCATGAATATTAAGTCCAAATTGCAGAGTTTGAAATTTTTCCATAAACTTGTATTCTGATTCTTTCCTTTTTTCCTGCGTCTTAAAATGTCCCATTAAAACCACAACCCGCAAATCTTCAATAGAGTGGTTTTCTCCGGAGAAATGTGCGGCCACTGGGAGATCGGTTCTGTTGTTATTAATGCTGGATCTATGTGAGTTCATTCGTTGACTGAGTCTCTGCCCTGAATTGCTCAGACAGCTCATTGATTTCATCAGGCCCTGTGTAATGCCTCATTTCCCTAGTGGTGGCGCTGCCAGGGGAACTGAGCAATTGCTGCTGGATTTCCTAACAGATTACAGATAATTGTTAGATTCCCAGTAACAATAAAACATTATTATTTATATAGCGCCAACATATTGCACAGGGTAGTACAAAGATTGCTATCACTCACTTCTATCCCTGTCCCCATTACGGGTTACAATTGAGATTCCAAATTAACCTATCAATAGGTTATTGGATTGCAGGAAAAAACTGGAGCACCCAAAGGAAAACTACCCACAATATAAGGGGAACATGCAAAGTACAAGCAGAAGTTGCCCTGGTCAGATTCAGACTTGATCTGCAAGGCAACTGTAACATCTCTGCCTGTTCGGGTATCTGTGCCACTCTCCACTCGCACGCTGCGGCACAGGAGGCTTGTTCAGTTTGATTCCTTGTTTAGGGTTCATGTTGCTCTGTCTGAACATGGCTCTACTACCTCTTCTCTGTAATTGAATTTCAGCCACACCCATCTCCTGCATCTCTGTTCCCTCTGCTCCTCTAGCAGTTAATCTTAGCCTTGCCTGTGTGATTGACAGCCTGTCTACCAATCAAGTCTGGGGCAGGTCCTGGACTTCCCATATACAGGTCATCAGCCCACACAGGTTTGCTGGCTATTGCGATTCTGTCCTGTGACTTTATCCCTGCTAGCTCCTCTTTCTGTTACTACTCTTTTGGATTGCGATTTTGTACTGCTTTGTCTCTCGCTTTGACCCTTGGCTTGCTGACTCCTCTTCTGTGTTGTTTGTCTTGTCTTGTTCTGTGTTCACTTATTCAGAGTAGGGATCGCCGCCAACTTGTTCCTGTCATTAGGACAGTGAGACAAGTAGGCAGGGATAGGGGCTGGGTCGAGTTTAGGGCACACTGTCTCTGTCATTCCCTTCCTCCCAGGTTTCAGCAACAGAACTAAGGTATTACTCAATTGGCAACTCCCTTACAGTAACAGTGCTAACCACTGAATCAACAAACATTTCTATAGCAGGCAACCCTTTAAATTATAAACTCATTAAAGGGGTTGTCTCATTAACCTTTCAGACTAAAGTGACCATGTCAAATATGTTGCCAGAGGACACCGGTCCAGCCAGACATTACATTGCAGCAGCCATGGCAGGGAAAAGATAAAATATTTTACATTTTGTAGTATTATATGACTTCCATATAGGGTAGCTCATAAAGGGGGTCCTGAGTGGTGAACACACTTAACAGGATCTTAATAGGGCATATGTATTGGTGTCCTCTTCATGAGACAGACCCTTTAAATACTATCTCATTAATGCTAAATTTTGCAAAGCTCAAAGCCGAGGTGAAAATAGTGGGGTATGTGGGGACTGTAATATCTTGAACAAAGGGTTTCATATAGTTGTTAATAAGGTTTCAAGGGTGATCTAATATCCATAGAACTGATATATTTAACATAGGAACTATATTTGACACTTTTATTGAATGGCTTGTGGAATAACATTACTATTTGAGTCTCTTCTTCCCCCCTGAAGTAAATTGGCACAAATGATAGCAATACTCCACATCACATGCGCTAAAATGAAAGCAAAAAGGGCTTCAATGTATAGATGGATTTAAGAAATACATGTTCATGAACATTTCGTCATTGAAGTAAAAAATAGACAATATACTGTACAATGTCAAGAGCTCAACAAAGATGTCATATGTAAATACAGCTTTAAGGCATCAAGCAGACTGCCATACTGGTAGGGCTACAAGGAGCATCTCAGCATAATTAAAGTTAGTGGGGACACGATGTATCTCGCAGGTTCCACCTACCGCAAGACTACAGTCACAAGAAAACCAACTCTACTGAATTTCATGTACTGTAGGGTCTCAGTTACAGCAAATTGTGATTTGCAATGTGACCCCATTCACTTTCATTATTCGGTAATGTAGAATAGTGAAAATAAGATCTTCAGTTGCCTTGATGTGTCTCATGGCCAAGATCACTAACCTAATCCTGACCCTAACCTAATTGAGAAATTGTTGGGGCTTCAAGGGGAAAATATAATCTGATATAGCATATCCCTCACAGAACTATATATTCCTCAATATTTAAATTTGCCCATCATATCATAGTTTCAAATGTGCACAGTTATAGGGACTTCTCTCATGCTGCACCCATTCTGTAGACTTGGTCTCCTCAGTGACATAGTTTTTATGCGTTCCTTCAAAACTCTTTTTTAAGAAGAAATTCCATGTCTCATACACAGGCCTACCATCGAAACAGTACAAGTATTACTGTTGTCAGAGGGGAAGCTTCGTGGGAGCTACAAATGAAATTAATGGACCGTAGTTAATAGATATTGATAAGCAAACCTGGCTCCCAATATGGTGCCTTATATTTCCCATAACATTGAATGCACAGGCCCCAATTAGTGTTCACTTCCCCCTTCCCCATGGGTTCATTAATTATGCAGTACAGCCATGAGAGGCTGCATAATGATCAGATTATTCCCCTTCATTGTAAAATCAAGGGGTCATAGTGCATCAACAAAGCAGCCTTCCTCAGGCACCCACCAAATATATTCAATAGGCTGCAAGATCAAGGTTCGCAGGAGGACCAGATATTTCAGATGCCAGTCTTGCTTGTACACAACCTGCCCTCTGCACTTTCCATCCTTGTCAATTCCCATACCAGCCAGATGAATGTTTATGCAGCTTTAGTTTTGGTTCCCCTTGTCAATACCTGGTGCTTGACCCCTGCACAAAAATAACATCATTTACCTTTTGCGTATTATTCCATCTAGGTTGTAAACTCTTATGAGCTAATCCTTTAGTCTCATTGTTTGTTAATTTTTTTACCATATTACCATATTTACTTCCCTTATTGTAAGGAACTGCAGAACATCACAACACTATATAAATGAAGATTATTATTATTAGCCAAGTACATGTCACGTGATTCATTTACCCGCTTGGTTTCTTATCATTTTGCATAATTTTTCAGGTCAGTCATAGTCACTCCCCTTTATAGATTTAGCCATAAGCGCTGCGTATTTTCCAGGTATTACCCAGTTATGATGTGCCTATACAGTCATTTATATAAGCAATATTTTCTCTGTGATTCATAGTAAGAACATTTTAGGCATATATTGAAATGTTACACTCTATTGTAAAGTGAGACAATGTTCAGATTAACATACAGCATGATGGTGACATTGTTATAAGGTTATATTTCGGCACGTTTGCTGTGAGTGAATAGTCTTAGTCTGGAATGCATTGATGGTTAATATACATAGAGTACTGTACAAAAGTTTTAGGCAGGTGTAAAAAAAAAATGCTGCAAAGTAAGAATGCTTTCAATAATAGAAGTGTTAATAGTTTGTTTTTGCCCATTAACAGAATGCAAAGTGAATAAACAAAAGTGAAATCTAAATCCCATCTATATTTGGTATGACCACCCTTTGGAGGAGGAGTCCTGGAAGTGATGATACGGCCCCCACAGAGCCTCAACCTGAACATCATCCAGTCTGTCTGGGATTACAGCACTGTGGCTCAGTGATTCGCCTTGCAGCGCTGGAGTACTAGGTACAAATCCGACCAAAGACAACATCTTCAAGGAGTTTGTATGTTCTCCCTATGTTTGTGTGGGTTTCCTCTCACACTACAAAGACATACTGATAGGGAATGTAAATTGTGAGCCTTATGTGGGACAGTGTCTGTAAAGTGCTGTGGAATATGATGGAGCTCTATAAGTAAGCCAAATACATAGATCTGTGCTTAGTTCTCCAAGATATTTAGAACAAATTGTTTGCAAGTGTACCTAGAAGAATTAATAGAAGGTAAAGGAGAGTCACACCAAATATTGATGTAAATTCAATTTCTCTTTTGTTAACTGACAAAAAAAACTGTGTACATAATGAAGAATGGGTCCACCTTTGACGCTTGTTATAAACACTTGTCCATTTGATTTTGCGCATTCCTATTGCTATATGGAAACCATCAACAAACAGGTTTTGATAGATCTGCAGGTGAATTAAAGGTGAAGCTCCAGGTTAATGATCAGGCATCATAGAATTAGATTATTGTTTTATCCAGGGCAGGTGTTGGGGGGGGGGCAAACTGTGCAACTGCCCAGGGCCCCGACCCCAAAGGGGCCCCTGGGATCTGGAGCCTGATGACTCTGGATCCTGGAGTCAGGACCGGCCATATCGATAATAGAAAGGGACCCAGCGTTATGTGCCGCAGGGCCCCTTTCCGAGGTGAGTAAAAATAACAAACATTTTTACTTACCTGTCCTTGTGTCCGATGTCATCTTCTGGTGTTTCGGACATCACCGCTGAGGCGCTGAGGCCTGGCCTCAGCGGTCTTCGTGGGGCATGCCTCACGTAACCGCTGAGGCCCAATCATAGGCTTCAGCGGTGACGTCCACAACGCGTGACGTCAGCCACAGAGAAGAGGAAGGCGACACCGTCGGGCATAGCAGAGTAGCGCGAGGAGGCCCAGGAGAGGTAAGGCAAGGTAAGTATAACTATGTGTTATTTTCCCTTACCTCCCCCAGGCCTTCGATAATTATACTCTGGGGTCTGAAGAGAGAAGAGAGTATAATATAATTCTAACACTAAGGGAGTCTGTAGGGCCACTGTGGAACATTATACTGGTGGGGGTCCCTCTGGATAGCATATTATACTGTGTAGGGCCACTATGGAGCATTATAATGGAGGGGCCCCTCTGGAGAGCATATTATACTGTGTGGGGCCACCGTGGAGCATTATAATGGGGGGCCCTCTGGAGAGCATATTATACTATTTTGGGCTACTGTGGAGCATTATACTGGGGGAACCTCTCTGGGCAGTATATTATACTGTGTGGAGGCCATTCTGGAGCATGTTATACTGTGGGGGTCACTGTAGAGCATTATTCTGGGGGGGGCCACCTGCAGAGCATATTATATGGCATGGCGCCACTGTGGGGCATTATTCGGGAAGGAACTAAGGAGCATTATACTAGGGGGCCCTCTGGGGAGTATATTATACTGCGTGGGGCCTACTGTGGAGCATTATACTGGGGGGACACTCTGAGGAGCATAATATATTGTGTGGGGCCACTGTGGAGCAAAATACTGGGGGGGCCCTGTGGAGCATTATACTAGTGGGGGTCCTCTGGGGAGCATATTATACTATGGGCCACTGTGGAGCTTTATACTGGGGGGGAAGAGGCAGTGTGGGGAGCCTGTTATACTGTGTGGGGTCACTGTGGAGTTTATTATATTGTGTGGAGCTTCTTGGGAGCATATTATACTCTGTGGGGCAATTGTAGAGCAGTATACTGGCGGGGACTGTGGAGAGCATATTATACTTTGGGGGACCACTGTGGAGCATTGTACTGGGGGAACCCCTCTGAACAGTATATTATACTGTGTGGAGGCCATTGTGAAGCATGTTATACTTTTGTTAAGCCACTGTGGAGCATAATACTGGGGGGGGCACTGTGAGATGCATATTATATTGTATGGTGCATATTATATTGTGTGGGGCTGCTGGGGAGCATATTGTACTGTCTGGGGCCACTAAGTGGTAGTATACTGTGTAGAGCCTTATATACCATGTGGAGCCACTATGGGGGGATCAGGGGGGCATTTTATACTGTGTGGGTCCATTATGGAGCATTGTATACCATGTGGGGAAACTGTGGAGGGCTCAGGGGAGCATTTTATACCGTGAAGCATTATATACCATGTGGAGCATTATACTATGGAGGGGGCTCAAAATTCCTGCTGGCAGCCCTGTGTGCTATGTCTGCATCACAGCTCCCTCACTATAATCTTGCACATACGTGTAGTGCTCCATGGCCATGTCATTCCCCATACAGTACTGTGCATGAATCAACCATGGAGTTATTGGGGCCTGCACAGTACTATGGGGGCTGACTATACTGGGAACATACTCTGTAACACCAGATAGTCAGCACATATGTAAGACTTTAGTGAAGGAGCCGTGGTGTAGGCTAT
This sequence comes from Leptodactylus fallax, assembly GCA_947044405.1. Lineage (NCBI taxonomy): Eukaryota > Metazoa > Chordata > Amphibia > Anura > Leptodactylidae > Leptodactylus > Leptodactylus fallax. The sequence continues at coordinate 8,143,877 of CAMRHE010000038.1, read as the reverse complement.
TAGCAGGAAGCTGTTGGGTGGGGCCCCAGAAAAAGTTCCCCTGGTGGGCCTAAGGCCCTTCAGTCCGACACTGTATAACGGAGAACTATTATATATAAGGGTGGGTTACTATATATATAATTGGGAAACTTAAATATGAGGGGGCTATTATAAGGGGAGAACTATTATATATAAGGCATCCATTATAAGGGGGAGCAATTATTTATAAGAGGGGAACTATTTATAAGGGGGGAATAATTGTTAAGTGGGCTTATTTATAAAGGGGGACTATTAGTGAAAATGGGGACTATTATTTATAAGGGTAACTATTATTTATGAGGGGGCTATTATTTATAAGGGAGCAGTATTATTTTTACGGGGTGACTGATACTGATAAGGGGGAATATTACTGATACAGGGCACTATTTATCATTTATAAGGGAGCTATTACTGATAAAGGTGTACTATTATTTATAAGCAGGGACTATTATTTATAAGGAGGCGCTATAATATCTGATGACTGGGTGCAAAAATCTATTAGGTGGTACAAAGGTGCTCATTTGAATTGTGTGAGTTAAAATGGGGCTTGTTATTACTTTTTTATCGGCAGAAAGGAGGCGTTATTATAGGGGTTACCACTGCAAGACGATGGTGTTGTTTGCATATCAGCATTTGGGGCTCCGCTTTTAATTTTGCCCAGGGCCCCAATTTGTCTAAAAGCGGCCCTGGTTTTATCCTATCATACAGTGTTTAAACATTTTCAACCCCATCAATGTTCTATTAAGAAAAAGAAATGATAGGCTCCTGAAAAGATAAGCAGGTCCAAACCTGTAGAAGAATTTTTGGACAGCATACTACAGATCCGTACCACACCCATCTGTTATACGGCCAGGTGCTTGAAAGTCTGTTGACAAGTGAGAATAGTAAACAGAATGTTCTTTAAAACTGTTAAAATGCTTAAAATGTTGAAAAGTTAAAATGCTTGAAAAGTAAATAAAGTGAAGACCGCCCACTTGACACTATAAGACTTCAAGTGTTCTGTCAAGTGGGTGGTCCACTGCTGTACAGCAGTCACTATTACCTGTGCAGTACCACCAATTTTTGCAGTACACTTGTATGAGTAGCTGAAAGTAATGGTACTGTAATGTCTCTGCCTATTCGAGTCTCTGCACCACCCTCCGCTCTCACACTGCGGTGCAGGAGGCGTGTTCAGTTTGATTCCTTTCTTAAGGTTCTTGTTGCTCAGTCTGAACACTGTCCTAGACTATGTAATTGAATTCCAGCCACACCTGTCTCCTGATCCTTGTTTCTTTCTGCTCCTCAAATAGTTAATCTTAGCCTTGCCTGTGTGATTGACAGCCTGTCTACCAATCAAGTCTGGGGCAGGTCCTGGACTTGCTATAAACAGGTCATCAACCCACACATGGTCGCTGGCTATTGAGATTCTGTCCTGTGATTTTGTCCCTGCTAGCTCCTTTTTCTGATATTATTGTATTTCTGACTTTTGACCTTTAGCTCCCCCTGTGACTACCTCTTGGATTACGTTTTGGTACTGCATTGCTCGACTGTTACCGACCCCTTGGCTAGCTGACCTCCCTTTTGTTGTTGTTTGTCCTGTTGCATTCTGTGTTGTCTTTTATAAGAAGGGACCATCGACCAGTTGCTGGCTGTCGCCTATGACAGATCGGGCAAGTAGCCAGGGACAGTGGGAGGTTCAGCTTAGGGTTCACTGTCTTGTTGTGCCCCTCCCCCCAGGGTTCCCCAGCAGCTACTGGGGAATCGCTCCTCTAGCAATTCCCTTACAGATACCCAAAGAACAGGGGGCGCTAGAGAAAAATATTAGTGAGGGATTCACCTGAACGATGGAACCCTATGGGTATTTACAACTAAACAGGTCATAGAACATGATAAGTCTCCTTTAAAGGGTCAATAATCTAGGAATACCCTTTATATCTCCACAGTCATCAGACTCAACTATTATTGTATCTTTGTCTTTAGTGTTAGGCTTGATCCTTGAATTGACCCTTTCTCTCTCCCTGCTTTTCTTCATTACAGCATAACTCTTGTAATAATCCTTCCTATTTTCAGTGTCCGATCCACAATATTTTTTACATTAAAATTTATTGGATTCCTTAAATAGAAATACTGGATCAAGGTGCCAGGTTCATACTGTCTGTGTAAAATGGCTATATTTAATCTTAGGTACAGAAGACAAAAGGGCGAAATTCATTGTCCTTCTTTAAGCCTAAATATATTTTTTAAGATAAAAGTGTTGAGCTATTAGGTTCTGAGCTGAAGCACGTATCCACTTTGGAAAGGTAATTTAAAAGCGAGTTGAGCCATGACAAATAGGGACAGCTGGCCTAATTGAATCATTTGATCTAAGACAGCTCAACTTGGTTATCTTCACTAGAGCCCCCACTGATATTAGCAAGTGAATCATTAGCCATGAAATCATGTCGACTTTTCCGACTGCAGCATTCTTGACATGACAGGGAACGCAGTCTGCTTTTCATTATAACGCCAATGAGTTTTTTAGCTCATCATAAAGAAACAGGTGTCTGGGAATATGTAAAACTGCTAGAGAGTCTATGTTAATTCCAGAAAATAAAGCCACAAGAATGTGGAAGGGGTCATTCCGAATGTTTTACATCTTGCAGGTCCGCCATCCTCCATTCCATCAGACCCCCACAAATCTGAAACTAATGGCAATCCTAAGGTAAGGCCATCAATATCAAAGTCCCAGAAAACATCTTTAACCACTTCCAGATCTCCCATAGACTATATACGCCCAGGCGGTGCTTCTCTTGTTCTGCAAGGACATACTGGTATGTCCTTACAGTTTTAAGCAGCTGTATGAGATTGTGCAGCTGTAGAAGCGGGGAGCCGGCAGTAACTACAGCTGGAGCTCCCTTAGAGAAGGTTTATTACTAACCCTGCCTTCCCGATCGCTGTGTACACAGTGCTCGATGAGCACTGTATACACAGCTATGGGAGCCGTCATGATGCGGCTCCCCTCTGACCCAGCAGTCATGTGATCCACTGGGAATCAGAGACTGCTCGAGCTACTGGGTCCTACAGGATCCAGATCAGCTCTGCAGTCATGGGCAGGAGTGTCAAGAACTGAGCGCACTGGGTCTTGAACCCTTGACTTCCCAGCCATGTTCTGCAGCCTGTTTGTGCTTTGCCTTGCTTAGCCTGGATTTTTCTATTGGAATGATTAGCTTATGGATCTCACCTGCTCTGTGGCCAATCACAGTATAGCAATCCCTATATAAACCCACAGCTTACTCCATCCTGTACCTGATTATTCTGGCTATCTGCTTCCTGTTTGCCCTGATCCTCACCGTTACTCTACTGCTCCTGTGTACCAAACTCTGCATACGTCTGACTACGGCTGATCTACTGCTCCCATGTACCGAACTCTGCAAACTTCTGACCACGGTTACTTCTACTCCTGAGGTACTATTTTTGCATCTTCTACTGTTTAAGTACTGTACTGTTAGCCTCACCGATTGGACTCCAGATCTGATAACTAGCATCGTTACAAGGAGGCTACATTGCTCCTGCAACTGGGGATAAGGTATCAGCCCCAGTTATAGGGGAAATCTGCCTCCCCCACCAGAAAATAGAGTTCAGATGCCCCCAAAGGTTATAAATAAATAAAATAAATATAAAAGTAAAAAAAAAAAAAAATTAAAGTAAAATTATTAAAAAAAAAAATAAAAAAATACACCAATACCACGCCCACATCACAGGTTCTAGCCCCACCCCCAATGACACAATACAAAATAAAAATTACTGTAACAGAGAGGAAAAACTATTTTCAAAAGTTTTTTAGTAGCACTTTGTGCTTTTAAATTAAAAAAAAAAATTAAAAGTGAAAAGCAAACACATTTTCCTCCTCTTTTTGTTTATATTTTCCAGGATATAAAAAAAAAATAAAAATACATGCAAAAATAAAAACATAAAAATAAAGCCCTATGTGTCACCAAAAAAATACGCAGAAATTAGTTGAATAACCCAAATTATAAAAATGTTATGGCCCTCAAAACCGCACATACAAAAACCCAAAAATGTGTCTGGTCCTGAACCAGAGAAATTGGCCCAGTACTGAATTGGTTAACATGTACTGTAAATATACAATTTATGTATGAATTCTAAATTTTAAGTGTAGTGATATGTATATTTTACTTTCAGCAGGTGCCCATCCACCTCACCTGGTCGTTGTAGATAACTCCAATATCCTCATTCCCCAAACTCAGAGGGGATAATGAAGCTGAAATATGTGTATTAGGAGCGCATATTCTAGACATACAGTACTTTAGTGGCCCTTACATCTGATCTCAATGTTTCCATTGTTGAAGGAACACTATGGTCACAAGTTCTTTTTTCCCTGATTAGTAACAATATAGTGATTAATATGGGTTTAGGTTTCAAGCTTTAAAATGCAAAATTCTAAGGATTTCTCACCAAAACACTATGAGAACAATAATGCACATGTATGATCACCACTTCATTCATACAGAACTGAAAGAATTATGTACAGTGGGGAAAAAAAAGTATTTAGTCAGCCACCAATTGTGCAAGTTCTCCCACTTAAAAAGATGAGAGAGGCCTGTAATTGTCATCATAGGTAGACCTCAACTATGGGAGACAAAATGAGAAAACATATCTAGAAAATCACATTGTCTGATTTTTTAAGAATTTATTTGCAAATTATGGTGGAAAATAAGTATTTGGTCACCTACAAACAAGCAAGATTTCTGGCTCTCACAGACCTGTAACTTCTTCTTTAAGAGGCTCCTCTGTCCTCCACTCATTACCTGTAGTAATGGCTCCTGTTTGACATTGTTATCAGTATAAAAGACACCTGTCCACAACCTCAAACAGTCACACTCCAAACTCCACTATGGTGAAGACCAAAGAGCTGTGGAAGGACACCAGAAACAAAATTGTAGACCTGCACCAGGCTGGGAAGACTGAATCTGCAATAGGCAAGCAGCTTGGTGTGAAGAAATCAACTGTGGGAGCAATAATTAGAAAATGGAAGACATACAAGACCACTGATAATCTCCCTCGATCAGGGGCTCCACGCAAGATCTCACCACGTGGGGCCAAAATGATCACAAGAACGGTGAGCAAAAGTCCCAGAACCACACGGGGGGACCTAGTGAATGACCTGCAGAAAGCTGTGACTAACGTAACAAAGGCTACCGTTAGTAACACACTACGCCACCAGGGACTCAGATCCTGCAGTGCCAGACGTGTCCCCCTGCTTAAGCCAGTACATATGTGGGTCCTTCTGAAGTTTGCTAGAGAGCATTTGGATGTTCCAGAAGAGTATTGGGAGAATGTCATATGGTCAGATGAAACCAAAGTAGAAGTGTTTGGTAGAAACACAACTCTTCGGGTTTGGAGGAGAGTAAATACTGAGTTGCATCCAAAGAACACCATACCTACCCATGTTGCCCAGCGACAGCCCCAAAACATCACTGCTCTAGAGGAGATCTGCATGGAGGAATGGGCCAACATACCAGCAACAGTGTGTGACAACCTTGTGAAGACTTACAGAAAACGTTTGACCTCTGTCATTGCTAACAAAGGATATATAACAAAGTATTGAGATTAACTTTTGTTATTGACCAAATACTTATTTTCTACCATAATTTGCAAATAAATTCTTTAAAAATCAGACAATGTGATTTTCTGGATTTGTTTACTCATTTTGTCTCTCATAGTTGAGGTCTACCTATGATGACAATTACAGGCCGGCCTCATCTTTTTAAATGGGAGAACTTGCACAATTGGTAGCTGACTAAATACTTTTTTTCCCACTGTACTTGGCTATTTTCATCAGTCCCATAGAAGTGAATAGATTAGTGGCTGTTCATGTGCACTATAGCTCAATTGATATACTTAGGTTCGGAGACCCCTGATCTAATGATCTCAGGGGGCCCCACCAATCAGACACCTATCCAAGATGGTGCCGCTGAAGTGGCTGCCTGTTAGGCAGCTCTGAGACTCTCTCTCTCTTATTTTTCTTTCTCTGTCTGTTTTTTTTATCTCTCTACTTAATGGACTTTACACTATGAAGAAATGAAGAAACAAAGACTTGGAATTGGACCTTTGTGATACTTTTTTTTGTTTTTATCTGTCTTTTTGTCCTGCTGAAATGGGGACTCTTGTGTCTGCAGGCATTTCTTTTGTCTACACAAGAGAGAAATTACTGCAGCTTAGAGTCACAACAACAGGGCTGCATACCATTTGCCCACCCATCCCCCAAGAACTCTGAAGAAAGAAAAAGCGGGGGAGGGGCTGCAGAGCAGGAACTCTTCAGAGGATTAAAAAGAGGCGTTACCGACCAACTGTTCCCTCCATCATTATGGGCAATGTGAGATCTCTTGCAAACAAGATGGATGAACTAACAGCGCTCACCAGGCATCATCAGGAGTTTCGGGTGTGCAGCATGATGCTACTTACAGAGACTTGGCTCACTGAAGTTACTCCTGACTCTCTGGTCTCCTTGGATGGTTTTAAACTCCTTCGGGCAGACAGGACAAGGGAGAGCGGTAAGAGGAAAGGAGGGGGGCTGGCAATGTTTGTGAATAATAGATGGTGCAATCCTAGGCACATTGTGATTAAGGAGCAAACTTGCTGTAAGGACATTGAACTATTAGCTGTGAGCATGAGACCTTTCTATCTACCAAGGGAACTATCACATGTCATCGTGATAGCTGCATATGTCCCCCCCTCTGCGAAAGCTGACGCTGCCTGCGAGGTCCTACAAGCCACGCTGAGCCAGTTACAGTCTCAGCACCCCCCAGGCCCTCTTTCTTGTGTCTGGCGATTTCAACCACGCCTCTCCATCATCCACAAATCCCAGTTTCACACAGTATGTAACCTGCCACACAAGAGACAACAAAACACTGGACTTGTTCTTTGCCAACGTGAGGGAGGCATATAACTCATCAGCCCTACCGCCCCTGGGAAGATCGGATCACAACCTAGTACATCTCCGACCTGTGTACAAGCCACTTGTACGTAGAGAACCAGCTGTCACCCGCACAGTGAGGATATGGTCCGAGGAGAGTGATGAGGCTCTGAGGGATTGTTTTGACACAACCGCATGGGAAGTTTTGCAGGATTCGTATGGAGAAGATATAGAAGGACTCACACACTGCATAACGGACTACATTACTTTTTGTGTGGACAACACAGTCCCCACAAAAGTGGTGAGGTGCTTCTCCAACAACAAACCATGGATTAACTCTGATATAAAAACACTACTTAAGGAGAAAAAGATGGCATTCAGGACAAGAGATAAGGAGGGGTTGAGGGAAGTACAAAAGGAGCTGAGGCATCTAATCAGGCAAGGAAAAGCCAGTTATAAGGAAAAAATGGAAAAGCAAATGGAAAGAAAAGACATAAGGGGGGTCTGGGAGGGGCTTAAGTCAATTTCGGGTCATAAACAGTCTGTCTGCCAGATTGAGGCAGATGTTAACTGGCTTAATGAACTAAACCTATTCTTCAACAGATTTGATCACACACCAGCTCCTCCCACCCCAGCATGTCCTTCAGCTTCCCTCACCACAATGACTTCACCCCATTCACCCCATGTGGCTACTTCCCAACAGACCAGTAAATCCAGAAATCTTTCTTTATCTGACCACAGTCTGACCTTCACATGGGCCCAGGTAAGGAAGGAGATGAAAAAGATCAAGGCGAGGAAATCCGCAGGGCCAGATGACATCAGTGCAAGGCTAATTAAGACTTGTGGGGACAAGCTGTGTGGTATAATTACATATATGTATAATATGAGCCTGAGGCAGGAAATAGTCCCTGAATTATGGAAATCTTCTTGTGTGGTACCAGTTCCAAAGAAACCTCACCCTATGGACCTCAACGACTACAGACCTGTAGCACTGACATCCCACTTGATGAAGATCTTAGAGAGATTGGTTCTCACACATCTTCGCCCTCTAGTGAGCCCCGCTATGGACCCTCTCCAGTTTGCTTATCGACCGGGCATTGGGGTAGATGATGCCATCATCCACCTTCTGCACAGGGCTCTGTCTCACCTGGAAAAACCAGGGAACACGGTGAGAATAATGTTCTTTGATTTCTCCAGTGCTTTTAACACCATACAGCCCAGGTTACTGAGAGACAAGCTGGGCCTTGCTGGAGTGGACCACCACCTCTCCAACTGGATCCTAGACTACCTCACAAATCGACCTCAATATGTGAGAGCCCAAGACTGTGTGTCAGGTACCGTTATCTGTAATACGGGGGCACCTCAGGGTACGGTTCTCGCCCCTTTCCTCTTCACACTGTACACTGCTGATTTTAGGTGCAACTCATCCAGCTGCTACCTACAGAAATATTCTGACGACTCTGCAATAGTAGGCCTCATCACAGACGATGATGACAGGGAGTACAGAGAACTGAACCGGTTTTTTGTGGACTGGTGCCACCAGAACCACCTGAAGATTAACGGGGGGAAGACCAAGGAGATGGTGGTGGACTTCCGTAAAGGCAGATGCCCTCCAAAACCAGTGGACATCCTGGGGACGGGCATCGAGATTGTGAACACCTATAAGTACCTGGGTTTGCTCCTTAATAATAAGCTGGACTGGGCAGATCATATGGAGGCCCTGTACAGGAAGGGCCACAGCAGGCTCTACCTGCTTAGGAAGCTGAGAGCCTTTGGAATCCGGGGGGCACTTCTTAGGACTTTCTTCAACTCGGTAGTGGCATCAGCCATCTTCTTTGGAGTGGCCTGCTGGGGGAGCAGTATATCAACCAGGGACAGAAATAAACTTGACAAGCCGATTAGAAGGGCCAGCTCTGTCCTGGGGAGCCCACTGGACCCAGTGCAGGTGGTGGGTGACAGAAGGATACTGTCCGTGGTGAGCTCCATGCGGGAGAATAACTCCCATCCCATGCATGAGACTGTGATTGCGCTGGGCAGTACTGTCAGTGACCGACTGCTCCACCCTAGGTGTGAGAAGGAGCGCTTTCGGAAGTCTTTCCTCCCCACCGTGGTTAGGCTGTACAACCAACACCGACCTAAGCGGAGATCATTACATACAGAGAACTGAAATATCTCTCTGCCTGTTAAATCCCCCCCCCCGCCCCATCTGCTACGTCCTATCTGTCTGTCTGCTATTAATGTAATGCCTCTCACCTTGGAACATTCCTGTACATGTTGTATTTGTATTTGTATCTGCTTATCTTATCTTATCTTTGCTGCTGTAACACACTGAATTTCCCCACTGTGGGACTATTAAAGGACAATTATTATTATTATTATTATATCCTGTAAATAGGGTATAAGTGTTTTTAATGGGAAACCCCTGTAAGCTATTTTCTATAGAGTTTTTTTCATAAAAATATTTTCTACAGTTTTGTTGATGTACAGTCTATAGAACATCTACACATAGCTGGCTGTGCTGCTGCTTCAGTTATAAATCTGACAGCACAATGTTTCTGACTGCTCTCTGCTCTCATAGTGTTATTAATTCCAAAGTAATTCAAACTTTATTAGATAGAGAGAAGAGCACCAAGAATCTGCAAGGGAGGTGTTATAATATTTATATAGTTTGATGTAAGTTTTGTGTTGTCATGTGCATATATATAAGGGAGCTTATGTGTTTAGGTGTTATGATATTGCCTGAGAAGCAATTTCCAGAATGTGCAGATACCAGAGAGCAATAGAACAAGCTGCCTATATCTCACACTGCACTGGGAGACAGGACTAAGGCAACCCAAACGTCTTCACAAGAGCCCATCGCAAAGCCAGTTGGACTTGAGCTGGTTTTGGACTCACCCTAGAAGATTAGTGTAAGAAATAGATTAAGTCAAACCAGTACCCACAGCAATACAGCAATGCAGGTCAAACCTGGAAAGCGGAATCAAAGGGATAAACACATCCAAGCCAAGGTCAAATCCGAACATTAACAATCAAGGCCAAATCACTAAGCAACTGGATATCCAATAAACAAGCCAAGGTCAGAAGTACAGCAAACCAATAGATATGTTCAGCACACAGGAACCTAGCTAAAAACAATTAACAAATAGCTGTACATGGTAAGCTCTGAACAGACTTGATTGGTTCAGAATCTCAGGACTCTGGCAGAGTTAGTGAAAGCTTCACATGTTAGTATGGCAACCTTAAAAACATTCTAAAGTGTTGCAGTGAGGAGAATACACACTAAGAATACTAACAGGATGGGACTGTAAGGTTGAAAAAGTTACTACCTTGAATATGAGATTTTCAGCCAGACATGTAAACTGAAGCTCCTGGGTCCTAGTGCAAATTTGCAATGGGACCCCTACCTACTGTTGTGCCATTTAGGATAATGGTATCTTTTATGTGGCAGAGGGCCTTTGGAGCACTCCTGGGTCCAAGGCCCAATAGCAACAGCTAGTGATGTGCCCCTTATTTCATGCACTTGCTTAGAACCAAAAACTATAAATGTATATTATAGTTGACCAGCTTTCAATGTAGATTGAAATGTGCTGAGTCACTGCTGTTACCTAGTTGTAAAAAAGTTAGTACATAAAGGTAGCAGTGTTTGTTGTATCTAAGAGCCCACTGTTTTGGCTAGAGTAGGACTTTTGCAACAATCAGAATGGTATATAAAAAGCTGACATGTAGTTTGTTAGTTGGTGAATTTCACAGGAAGAAGAACAGGAGGAATGGAACATACCAAAAGTTGGAAAACTAAGAATGGTTCCCAGGTGTGAGTCAGCAGCCTTTGTTCTATGGATGACTGCAGATGGATGATCTAAAGACAATGCAGAAGCAGATAAAGTACATGGTCAAGTCTGGAGCTAGCATGATCAAGCAAAGAAGATAGAACCTCAAATAATGCTTTGGATACTTCATGTGATTTCAACATAATATCCTCTATCTATGCTGTATTGCATGTATGTATATATATATATATATATATATATATATATATATATATATATTGGCTACAGAAAGTATTCAGACCCCTTTAAATTTTTCACTCTTTGTTTCATTGCAGCCATTTGCTAAAAGCAAAAGTGTTCATTTTATTTCTCATTAATGTACACTCAGCACCCCTTCTTGACAGAAAAAAAACAGAAATGTAGATATTTTTGCAAATTTATTAAAAAAGAAAAACTGAAATATCACATGGTTATAAGTATTCAGACCCTTTGCTCAGTATTGAGTAGAAACCCCTTCCTTTTGAGCTAGTACAGCCATGAGTCTTCTTGGGAATGATGCAACAAGTTTTTCACATCTGGATTTGGGGATCCTCTGATATTCTTCCTTGCAGATCCTCTCCAGTTCCGCCAGGTTGGATGGTGAACATTGGTGGATAGCCATTTTCAGGTCTCTCCAGAGATGCTCAATTGGGTTGAGTTCAGGGCTCTGGCTGGGCCAATCAAGAACGGTCACAGAGTTGTTCCGAAGCCACTCCTTTGTTATTTTAGCTGTGTGCTTAGTGTCATTGTCTTGTTGGAAGGTGACCCAGTCTGAGGTCCAGAGCACTCTGGAAGAGGTTTTCTTCCAGGATATCTCAGTATTTGGCCGAATTCATCTTTCCTTCAATTGCAACAAGTCGTCCTGTCCCTGCAGCTGAAAAACACCACCATAGCATGATGCTGCCACCACCATGTTTCACTGTTGGGATTGTATTGGGCAGGTGATGAGCAGTGTCTGGTTTTCTCCACAATACCGCTTAGAATTAACGCCAGAAAGTTCAATCTTCGTCTCATTAGACCAGAGAATCTTATTTCTCATAGTCTAGGAGTCCTTCATGTGTTTTTTGGCAAACTCTATGCGGGCTTTCATATGTCTTGCACTGAGGAGAGGCTTCCTTCGGGCCACTCTGCCATAAAGCCCCGACTGCTGGAGGGCTGCAGTGATAGTTGACTTTGTGGAACTTTCTCCCATCTCCCTACTGCATCTCTGGAGCTCAGCCATGGTGATCTTTGGGTTCTTCTTTACCTCTCTCACCAAAGTTCTTCTCCCACGATTGCTCAGTTTGGCTGGACGGCCAGGTCTAGGAAGAGTTCTGGTCGTCCCAAACTTCTTCCATTTAAGGATTATGGAGGCCACTGTGCTCTTAGGAACCTTGAGTGCTGCAGAAATTCTTTTGTAACCTTGGCCAGATCTGTGCCTTGCCACAATTCTGTCTCTGAGCTTCTTGGGCAGTTCCTTTGACCTCATGATTCTCATTTGCTCTGACATGCACTGTGAGCTGTGAGGTCTTATATAGACAGGTGTGTGCCTTTCCTAATCAAGTCCAATCAGTTTAATTAAACACAGCTGGACTCCAATGAAGGAGTAGAACCATCTCAAGGAGGATCAGAAGGAAATGGACAGCATGTGAGTTAAATATGAGTTTCACAGCAAAGGGTCTGAACACTTTTGACCATGTGATATTTCAGTTTTTCTTTTTTTAATACATTTGCAAAAATATCTACATTTCTGTTTTTTTTCTGTCAAGATAGGGAGCTGAGTGTACATTAATGAGAAATAAAATGAACTTTTTTTGCTTTTAGCAAATGGCTGCAATGAAAGAGTGAAAAATTTAAAGGAGTCTGAATACTTTCTGTACCCACTGTGTATGTGTATATATATATACACATATATATAGTGACAATTGGAGGTAATTTAGCTTCAAAGGTGGCAGCTTCCTGGACAGAGGTGTTTGTGGTGCTGGGTGCCAAATAAACAGCCTATCAGATAGTGGCAATCCAAAATAAATGGCTTTATTCAGCTTATAAATGGAACAGGAACAAAAATAACAAAACAGCCTAGTCCACACACGGCAATACCTAACTACTTGAACCCTGACTCACTTCTAAGGGCAAGATTTGCTGAGGTTTCTTCTTAATGGTCTGGCTCACACTGAGCTTAATCAGTCCACTTGGAACAGACCACCTGTCTGTCTCTAACTGGTCCCACAATCCACCTGCTCTCTGCAGGTCGCCAGCAGCACTCTCCTGCCGTTTTCACTCCCTCTGGAGTGACGCCTCCACCTTTTTAACCCTGGTTTTGGGTTGCTCAACAGCACCCTCTAGGTTCACACTCTCTCTATCTATCTATTTTTTTTATATATATATATATATATATATATATATACAGTGCTGGCCAAAAGTATTGGCACCCCTGCAATTCTGTCAGATAATACTCAATTTCTCCCATCATGTGATCATTTTACACAAAACTCCAAAAATGGGCCGGACAAAAGTATTGGCACCCTCAGCCTAATACTTGGTAGCACAACCTTTAGACAAAATAACTGCGAACAACCGCTTCCGGTAACCATCAATGAGTTTCTTACAATGCTCTGCTGGAATTTTAGACCATTCTTCTTTGGCAAATTTCTCCAGGTCCCTGAGATTTGAAGGGTGCCTTCTCCAAACTGCCATTTTGAGATCTCTCCTCAGGTGTTCTATGGGATTCAGGTCTGGACTCATTGCTGGCCACTTTAGAAGTCTCCAGTGCTTTCTCTCAAACCATTTTCTAGTGCTTTTTGAAGTGTGTTTTGGGTCATTGTCCTGCTGGAAGACCCATGACCTCTGAGGGAGACCCAGCTTTCTCACACTGGGCCCTACATTATGCTGCAAAATTTGTTGGTAGTCTTCAGACTTCATAATGCCATGCACACGGTCAAGTAGTCCAGTGCCAGAGGCAGCAAAGCAACCCCAAAACATCAGGGAACCTCCGCCATGTTTGACTGTAGGGACCGTGTTCTTTTCTTTGAAGGCCTCTTTTTTTTTTCCTGTAAACTCTATGTTGATGCCTTTTCCCAAAAAGCTCTACTTTTGTCTCATCTGACCAGAGAACATTCTTCCAAAAAGTTTTTGGCTTTCTCAGGTAAGTTTTGGCAAACTCCAGCCTGGCTTTTTTATGTCTCTGGGTCAGAAGTGGGGTCTTCCTGGGTATCCTACCATAGAGTCCCTTTTCATTCAGACGCCAATGGATAGTACGGGTTGACACTGTTGTACCCTCGGACTGCAGGGCAGCTAGAACTTATTTGGATGTTAGTCGAGGTTCTTTAGCCACCATCCGCACAATCTTTCGTTGAAATCTCTCGTCAATTTTTCTTTTCCGTCCACATCTAGGGAGGTTAGCCACTGTGCCATGGGCTTTAAACTTCTTGATGACACTGCGCACGGTAGACACAGGAACATTCAGGTCTTTGGAGATGGACTTGTAGCCTTGAGATTGCTCATGCTTCCTCACAATTTTGCTTCTCAAGTCCTCAGACAGTTCTTTGGTCTTCTTTCTTTTCTCCATGCTCAATGTGGTACACACAAGGACACAGAACAGAGGTTGAGTCAACTTTAATCCATTTCAACTGTCTGCAAGTGTGATTTAGTTATTGCCACCACCTGTTATGATCCACAGGTAAGTAACAGGTGCTGTTAATTACACAAATTAGAGAAGCATCACATGATTTTTCAAAGGGTGCCAATACTTTTGTCCACCCCCTTTTTTATGTTTGGTGTGGAATTATATCCAATTTGGCTTTTTGACAATTCTTTTTGTGGTTTTCCATTGAAGACAAATTAAATGAAGATATTATTACCAAAGCATTTGTGATTGCAAACATTTTCTGGAAGAAATTGAGTATTATCTGACAGAATTGCAGGGGTGCCAATACTTTTGGCCAGCACTGTGTATATATATATATATATATGTAGGGGAGAGAGAGAGATCTAATTCTAAAATTAAATTGTGATTGCTGTGTAAAATGTAAAGTAAACTAGAATGCAATGATCTGAAAATTTTATATAACATAGAACACATATCAGAAGGAGAAAGTTAGACATTTTTCAATTTCATTTGAAAAAATAACTAATTTAGAAATTAATGTCAGCAAAACATCTCAAGAAAGTTGGGAAAAGGTCATGTCTACCATTGTGCCCCCTCTATTTACAACAGTCTGTAAACGTCTGAGACATGAGGTACCAATTGCTGGAGTTTTGGGATGTTTTCCCATTGTTGTTTGATGTAGGATTATAATAGTCAACCTTCCTGGCCCTCCTGGGTGGTCTTTGCCTGATTTTTCATTTCACAATGCATCAATGTTTTCTGTTGGTAAAAGGTTGGGAATGCAGATACGCCAATTCAGCACTCAAACTCTTCTTCTGCCAAGCCATGCTGTTGTGATGGATGCAGTATGTGGTTTAGCATTATTTTACCGAATTATGGAAGACCTTCCCGGAAAGTGACATTGTTTGGGTGGGAGCATATGTTGTTCTAAAACCTTTATATACTGCCTGATACAGCATTAACTTGCATTTGTGGATTGCACAGTGAACTGTGTTTTCTGGAAGTTATCCTGAGTCCATGTAGCGATTTGCATTACTGGTTTATGACTGTTTTTTTAATGCAGTGCTACTTGAGGGCCTACTGATCATCCAGTATTGATTGCCAGCCTTGTCCCTTGTGCACATGGATTTTTCCAGATGCTCTAAATCTTTTACAGTCATTATATACTGTAGATGGTGGAATATTCAAAGTCTGCAATTTTTTAAAGACCGTCATATGACTTAGTTGAAAATTGGCCTTCCAGCTGTTTTTTACTAGTACCACTTCCTTTTGTTAACCCTGTCCCATCTTTTTGAGATGTGTTGCTGCCATCAATTTCTTAATTTAATTTTTTACATTTAATTGGGAAAATGCCTTTCACCTTCTGATATGTTCTACATTGTGCACAAAATAAGGTTATATGAGAGTTCTCAGTCATTGCATTCCTCTATACGTACATTTACATACACAGTGTCCCAACTTTTTTGGAATTGGGATTGTACTTGTAGTGTGACCAGGTCAATTGATTGCTGCGGCCCTAAGTGTATACAGTAACTAGTTCTCTTTATAGCTATGGAGTAGAAGCTTAGTCAGTAGGACCAGTGTAGTGTAACGCTAGGTTCACACTTATGCCGTGGTCTCCATCTTTCGAGTCCGCTGCGGGACCCAAACGTTGGAGAGCCGGTTCACTAAAACAGTGGTTACACATGGAAATAGACGAAACCCCTTCACTATAATGGTGTCCGCCGGGTTTCTGCCGTTTCAAAACTGAAAGCGGCAGATAAAAATGTTCTACGTGCAGGACTTTTCTCTCTGCCGATTTTTGGCGGTTTCTGCGATGGAGTTTCCCACAGAGACTCCAGCCCAGATATGAACCCAGTCTTGGTGGTGCATACTTTAATGTGTAGACTATAAAGCTGTTAGATGAAGACTGATGTTATTGGCTGTGAGTACAAAGAAGATAGAATCTCAACAGATTGCTCAAAGAGTTGCTTTATGTGATTTCAATGTAATATTCTCTATGTTGCATACATAGTGTGTGTGTGTGTGTGTGTGTGTGTGTGTGTATATATATATATATATATATCCTGCTAATGTAATATTTAAAGTGCTTCCTCCCTACTGTGGAGTGTCAATATGTAGTGTATGTACAGTAAAAGTTTCAAGCTTCATGCAACCCTCCCATTACAGGTTGGTTGTACAGGCTGCATGTTACAGTAGAAACACAGTATATTGTTGTATGGATGATCAGACGCCCTACGTTTCAATTACCCTAGGGCAGGGGTGTCAAACTCATTTTCACCGGGGGCCACTTCAGCCTCACGGGGTACCTTGAAGGGCCAAGATTACTTTACACGTGTATAAAAGTAACTTCTCCTTCACAGTTAAGCGAGCTATTAGACAGCGTATAATATAAACAGGCGCCATAGCCCCTATTTATAGCACCTCATTTACACACACTATAATGTTCCACAGCAGTCCCTACACACTGTATTATGACTCGCAGCTGCCCCTGCACACGGTATTATGCTCCCTAGTGGCCCCTGCACACGGTATTATGCTCCATATTGGCCCCTGCACACGGTATGATGCTCCATATTGGACCCTGCACACGGTATTATGCTTCACAGTGGCCACTGCACACGGTATTATGCTCCATAATGGCCCCTGCACTGGTATTATGCTCCATAGTGGCCCCTGCACTGGTATTATGCTCCATAGTGGCCCCTGCACTTGTATTATGCTCCATAGTGGCCCCTGTACTGGTATTATGCTCCACAGTGGTCCCTCCACAGGGTATTATGCCCCATAGTGGCCAAACCATGAACTATAACCATGACCCCAGAGTATAATGAACAGAGACCCAGGGGAGGTGACAAACATAAAAACCAGTGTTACTTACCTATCCTGGACACCAGTGCACTCCTTGCAGCTTTCGGCCCTGTTTAATTGCACACACACGTCACGTGATCAGGCCGGCGAAGCGACCTGATGACGTCACCAGAGGCCTCAAGCCTGCTCGGAGTAACACCGATCGCAGGATAGGTAAGTAGGATATGTTTTTATGTTCCCTCACCTCCCCTGGGCCCCCGATTATTATACTCCGGGGTCTGAAAAGACCCCGGAGTATAATAATAGTAGTATTTGAGGCCCGCGGCCTCACTTACCGATGCCCGCGGCCGCTCACAGCGGCATCCACTTCCCTTTCTGCATCCCATAGCAGAAGGGGAAGCGGAGGCGGCCAGGTGCAGACGCGGGGTAGGTAAATAAATAGGCTGTGACCTGCTGGGGATACTCCAGCAGGTCACGGCCTATTTATATATATAAAAAAAAAGTTCTCCTCACCTGCGATGCCTTGATGCAGCCGCCGCCTCCTCTTCTTGTTCGCGACGTCTGTGTCTCAGCGTAGGCGGTGCGATGACGTCATTGTATCGCCGCCTGCGCTCAGATGCGACGTCTCTTAAACCAGCCCAGGACAGGCCCCGCTCAGCTCTGTTTTTTTTTTTTTTTTAAAGCGGCCTGTCCTGGGCTGGTTTACATTGAATAGAAAAATGCCGCCCCCCAGACAGTGACGGACAGTGCCACCTGAGGCAATAAAGATGGCGGCCGCCCAGGGGCACACAGCTAATGAGGCGAAGTGAGGCGGCCGGCATCTTTATTGCTCTTGTATTGCGTGAGGCCGGGCCGAATAACAGAAGGCAGCGGGCCGGATTCGGCCCGCGGGCCTTGTGTTTGACACCTGTGCCCTAGGGGTTCTAAAAATAAAAGGAAAAATAAAAAACTTTAAAGCTGTAAAAATAATGTAAGAATTAAAATCATACGTATTTCTCTAGATCACATATAGAAATAAAGAAAAAAATCTAAACCCATTAGGCATCCTGTGTCCACAAATGCCCAAAGTATAGCAATATAAAATTATTTATCCCATACTGTGAACTCGCTTATAAAAAGTGGTCAAAATGGCATAGATTCACCAAATAGTATTAATTAAAACTTCAACTTGCCCTGCAAAATATGAGTTATTTACAATATTAGTTATGTACAATGTTAAAAATATCAAAAAAGTTGGAAGTTCTGGATATGCCTGTACCATACACCACAGAGGTATGCCTCTTTGGCATACTAGATGAGGAACTATGGCAGCACCATGTTAGAATCTTCCTGCAGGAGTCTTTATTCTACACAAGGAAGGCTATCTCATTGTGATGGATGGCTTCGAGACCCCCACCAGTATCTCTGTGGAGGAAGCTCGTCAATTCTGTTCTCCCCTTTAATCAGATTGTATATAAAGGGTGGGGG
This sequence comes from Leptodactylus fallax, assembly GCA_947044405.1. Taxonomy (NCBI): domain Eukaryota; kingdom Metazoa; phylum Chordata; class Amphibia; order Anura; family Leptodactylidae; genus Leptodactylus; species Leptodactylus fallax. Next base: position 8,125,294 of record CAMRHE010000038.1, on the reverse strand, counting down.
TGCTCTCAAAAATTCCATAAGGTGTGGGGCACATGGTGCAGTTCTTTTGTAACCCAGTACACGACTCCCTCACTGCGAACCACCATACATTCAGTTACGCCGTGAGGGGCGGGGAGACGCCTGGAATATCCACAACCTCTCATCAGTCTGTGTTGTGTTCTTGCTGGTGTCATTGATTGCATGTTTCTGCTTATTGATAATCAAATTGTACTTTATTATATATGTTCTGCATATTTATCCTCTTTTATTAAGCCTGTTTGATGGGTCTACCTTGTACTGTCTATATGGTGGGTGGGCTGTGGACTGACTGGGGTGGTAATGTGGCATTTTGTGCGCTTATACATCTGATTGTTCCTTGTGTGTGAACTGTTACATGTATTGTGGGGGTTTTTTTATTGTGTTTGGTACGCAATTTTCAATAAAGAGTTTTAAAAAATAGCAAAAAGTTACAGGTGTCAGAGTATAGTGACACAAAGAAATGTTTGTACTCCAAAATTTAAATTTTTTTTAAAGTTGATAAAACATGGAAAAAAACTATATAAATATGATCATACTGACCTGCATTATATAGATAATGTAATTTTTACCACACATTATATGCTATAACAACAAAGCCCATTAGAAAATTGCGTAATTTTTTTTTTTTTTCCAAGGTCATTCAGTTCTGAATTTTTATTAAAGTTCTGAAAAATAACAACACAAAAAACAGAAAATGGCTGCAGCACAAAAGAGTTAATATCTCAATCCCACACATTGTGCTCTTCTTGGGCAATGACACAATAGAAAACCCTTGGATCACTGGATGCCAAAAACAAAAATATACAGATGGTCATTAAACACTACCAGTTGGTATAAAGCATTCTAGTCTCAAAGGCGAAAAAAATTGACATACATTTGTGAGTACATCATTATATGACATGTACAAGACACAAAATAAGGAATATACTACCAAAATGGTATCTTTTTTTTTTTCTTTTATAGCCATCTGTAATAATACCAAAATAGCTCTAACAGGAAGAGGGACCATCCTGAGCCAAATATTCCAAAAATTAATACTTTTAACCCCTCTAGTGCCAGAAGGTGCAGTGGAAGTTATCTTAACATATTGTTATTACAGCAGTCTGGCATGAATTGTTCTGCTAACAATGCTTTCTCTGTATTCTATAAACACATATGCTAACACTGAATCTGGGATGTTGTAATAAAATATGCTAGTATCAGCTTGGTTTATATAGGCCACAGACAACACTATTCTCCATGGTTTAGAAAAATAAAATTAGATTTTTCCACAAATGCGTTCATATTATTCTCTATATAAAGTAAGAAAGTCAATTATATTATTCTTTACATAAGTATATAAGTAAATGATGTTATTCTTTATATACAGTACATAAGCAAATGAAGCTATTCTTTATATACAGAGCTGGGCGAACCTCTCAAGATTTGTTTCATGTTCGGGTGATTCAAGACCAAGATTTGTTTCAGGTCGAACAAGTTTGGTACAAACCACAGCTTATATTGTCTTAAAACATAGTGTAGAACACTCTTAGGCTCCTAGGCACCTAACTATCTAATTTCTAGCTCTGTAAGGCAAACACAACCAGGGGCGGATTGGGACCTGAAAGTGGCCCTGGACAAAAATTTAAAAGTGGTCCCATTTCTACTACATAGGGCTGCCTGCTTTATACGTAAAGGCAGCAGTCCTATATAAGTAAAGTTATAGGCAGTGGTGTCAGGGTGGCCATTAAATTGTAGGTGCAGCAGCTGCCACCATCACACTCACAGTCCACTGACTCCTCAATCTAGAAGCCCTCAGGATTTGGACAAAAAAAAAAACAACAAATTGCCCGGTGCTCTGATGTCCGCTGCCACAGCCCGTTTGGTCAAACTTCATGCTTTGGTCCTCGGAATCTATGCACCCCAAGTGAATGCTGAGGCCAATCAGCAGCCTCAGTGGTCGCTAGAGAGAGACTGGTGACATATGTGAGTGACATCACTGGTCCCTCTCCAGCGACCCTCTAATTGGCCTCAGCGGTCACGTTGGGTGCAGGGGGAATGAGGCACTGTACACTACCGAACAGACTGTAGTGTCAGACACTGGAACACTGGGGACTGGTGAGTGTTTTTTTATCTTAAGTTTACTCCTCTTTAAGAATAATGTTTCATAGTGCATACAATATAATTTCCCATAGTGGCTCCTCCACACAGTATAATGTCTCACAGTAGCCCCTGCACACAGTGTAACATTTAAAATACTCCAAAATTACCCCTTTTGGGCAAAGATACTTGCTGTGGTTTTTTTTTAGACACACACGGCAGTTATATTGCAAAAACCAATGGTTTTATAGAAATTTTGCCCATTTTGATGACTTGTAAATGATACAAGCTTGTTGTTATTAGTGAAACAAATTTGTGGCTTTATGCCTAGTTGAAAAGTGATGAAGAATTGGCTTAAAAAAAAAAAAATATTAATCCTTTATGGGAGCAAAAGTGCTATAGTGGAAAGTGATGGACCAGCTTGCAGGACATGTCTGGCTGAGTGGTGGTAGCTGTGGTAAAATGAGTAGTAGCATGGCCCCCTTAAATAATGGGGATTTTTTTCACATAAAAGCATGCTGCAAGACTATTGAGTGAGCTACAATAAATCACTTGAGAAAATGAGATTTTTTTTTCAGATTAGGAGACTCCGTCACACTGTTTATTAAGTGAGCAAAAAAACCCAAACCCTTAAATAATGGAGTGTTTTTCAGATTAACGAAATCAGCATTTTGCTGGTAGAACATCAGTTTGTATGTTTTTAATGAAAAATAAATATTTAAATCTTGCCCAAAAAAACCTTAAAAAATTGTTCACTAACATGACTGTTTTGTCAGTAAAAACTATGTTACGCCTGGTATCCGTCTGCTGCCAAACTGTTTTTTTTTTAAAAAAAAACAGTTTAGTCCAAAAAGGATTCCAAATGGTTACACAGCGGATGCCCGAATCCATCATTTTAGATGGAATACACTAGGTTCACAATAGTGTTTTTGGGTTTCCGTCTTTCCGGTCCACTTGGGGAAAGACGGAAACTCTATCTGCTTAAAAAGCGGTTACACACGGAAACCCGCAGACCCCATAGACTTCTTGCAGAACTTTTCTCTCCACCAATTTTAAGTAGAATGTGGGACGGAGTCTCATATGGAGACTCGATTGCTAGTATGAACCTAGCGTAAGTCAATGGGTATCCATCAAAAAAACTGACTGTTTGTGTTCCATTTGTGTCCATTTTTGACAAATCCATTTCTTTCTTTTTTCCCCTTCTTCATTCTGAGCATGCGCATAGGGAAAAATGGATTGCAAAACATACACAAACAGATTACTATCCATTGATAATCCGTTAGTTCCCATCTTCCACCTCAATGTTAAACAAAAAGGAGTGGTTTGGACGGAGAAAGAGTCCTGCAAGTCTGACTTTTTTCTCCGTTCAAAAGAGGGTATACCAGACGGAAATGCTCCAAACGCACACCTATGGATGGTTTTTACAACCCATTGAAATCAATGGGTTTTAAAACCGTTCAAAATCAAGTTTTTGAAGATTCTGAGATGGTTTCGCATGGAGAGACAAACACTGATGTGAACCCAACCTTAAACAGTCTGTGGATAGATCAATTTGCTCTAATTACAAAATTAGATTATTGGCAATGAAAGGGTTAAAGGGGGTTATCTGGTTTCTAACATTGATGGCCATCAATATTAGATCTGCGGGGTCCGACACCTGGGACCCCTGCAGATCACCGATACTGAGATAATACAGCTCTTGGTATTGTTTACGTGCCATGCTGCTCGGTGTTGCTTACAAACCCTGCTGCTCACTCGCTGTTCAAACTGTGGGTACTGCAGTTCTGTCCCATTGAAATCTATGGGGCACCGCTGCAGTACCCACACTCGCTGCTACAGTTTGTATGGTGATTGAGCTTGTGGTGTGTAAACAATACTGAAAGCCATTCTGTCTTGGTACCATAGATCTGCGGGGGTCCCATGTGTCTGACCCCCACAAATCTAATATTGATGGCTTTTCCTACACAACCTTATATAGTGTATATGACATTAGCACTGTAAGGTGTCCACCTACCACTGACTATTGACAGAGAGGTTGTCAGATGGCACCAGAACATCCCAGTGACTCACAGGACATGTGTCTCTTCTGTATTTTTACTGTGCAATACATGTGGCAGCAACATTTTAATTTGTCCGAGACGAATCGCCATTTATTTGGTTTTGTTAAAAACCATATAATTACAAAAATAATGTCAACTTTACTTACAGTACATAAGCAAATTGTTCTATTCTTTATATACAGTACGTAAGTAAATGATTTTATGATTTATATACAGTATATAAGTAAGTGATGTTATTGTTTGCATATAGTACATAAGTAAACAATACTATTCTTAGGGTGGGTTCACACCTGCGCCGGAGTCCATCCGCCGCGAATCTGACTGAAAATCTCGGAAAACTGTATAGGGACTGGATAGGGAAAGGTTTACGACGCATTGCTTAAAAACCCATTCATTTGAATGGGTTTTTAAAGCAATGCGCTGGTGTGCGCTTACACCCTCTGCACCGCGAAGCCAGTTTTTTCGTCGGAAACAAAGTCCTGCATGTCCGACTTTGTTACCAGCGAAAAAAACTGGATTTGCGGTGCAGAGGGTGTAAGCGCACACCTGCACATTGCTTTAAAAACCCATTCAAATGAATGGGTTTTTAAGCAATGCATCGTAAACCTTTCCCTATCCAGTCCCTATACAGTTTTCCAAGATTTTCAGTCGGATTTGCGGCGGACAGACTCCGGTGAAAGTGTGAACCCACCCTTAGTATACAGTACATAAGTAAGTGAAGTTTTTCTTTACATACAATACGTAAGTATGATTTTATTTTTACATACAGTAGATAAAGAAATCATGCTAGTTTGTATACAGTACATAAGTAAATTATGCTATTCTTTATATACAGAACATAAGCAAAATATATTTTTATATACAATACATAAGTAAGTGATGTTATTTTTTTATATACAGTACAAAAGTAAATGATGCTGTTCTTTATATACAGTACTAAAAAGGGAATCTGTCACCAAAACCCAGCATACCACAAATAGAGGGGTTACAGTCACCTGAATAAAACTGTGTTTTCCGGTTGTGAATCGATGCCTCTGTGGCTGAGATATTGATATGAGGTTTTGTCAATAGGAAAATGAGTTTTCTGGGACAGTGAGGGCGTTGCCATTGCTCCAAAGACATAAGAGTCAATGCCCTCAGCGCTCCAAAGGGATAATTTGCATATTGACAAAAACTGAAATATTTTGGGAACAGATGCTCCAATACACAAAGAGAAAGGACTATTTGATTTAGGTGACCCTAACCTATTTACCTGCTGGCTTTGTTGGTATTGTGGGTTCTGGTGACAGACTCTCTTTACGTAATTGGTGATATTCTTTGTATATAGTACATATGTAAGTGATGCTAAAGGGATTAGTGTCCAGAATTTATACAATGGTAAATAGCTACATGGTGGTGGAACATTGCTCAGGCCTCAAGTTGTCTGCATAAATAGGTGAACTCCCATTGCTGTGGTTCACAGAGAGCCTTCTCCCTTTGTTAACCAGCTTAGATACCATGGTCAGCATTAATTACCAGATCTCAGGGGTCAAATGGTCAGAATACAAGCTGTCTTCACTCATACCCATTGCTGTAGCTGTCAATCACAGCCACGCTTCTATGTTTGTCCATTTTGGCCGTGCCTACACAGTCACTAAGACGTATGAAAAGCTAAAGGGACAAATTTTTTAAATTTGTGACACAATCCAAGTTACTGTGAGCAATGGTGGTTATCTTAGCTTACAGCTAGCAATTTTATAAGCCCAATAGTGACAGTCTTTGGGATCTCCCTGGTACAGAAGAAGTCTGTGTTTCACAGATGTAGGTGGACCTCCTTAAGGTGTGCAATGTGATGCTGAAGTTCACCCCCAGCTTTACCTACCCATGGTCATTGGCAATGTCTGGTCAAATACAACTGCTGCAGAACATAACACATAGGGCTACGTCCAACCACAATAAAGCCTACATTCACATGACCATGGGTAGGCTGTTTTCACCTGAGGGGTGCCCGTGTTCATGGATCCATACATTGCGGTGTATGGAGGGATCCGTGAAAACATCTAAAAATAGAGTGTGACCTATATTTTGGCAATCCATTACAACGGTCATGTGATTAGCCTCCAGTCATAGACAGTGAAATTAATTAGGCCGTCACATGGACGATTTTCACTGTCATGTGAATATAGGATAAGGGAGTAAAGCTGTTTTTAAACAATTTTTAGGAGCTCTTGCCAACATGGGGAACACTGCATCCCAACACCTGTATACTCCCACATTGGCATGGCTGAGCTTGCATGTTACACCCTCACAATTACATCTAGGGCTTTACTTTTCCAGGACACTACCAATAAAGCTACGTCAGGGAAAAATACACCAAAATATACATACATGAGCTATATGTACCTTAAAAAACAATATATGATCAGAAATGGCATAACTAGCAGTGATAGATAAATAGATAGATAGATATGTAAAAGAATAAAACTGCAAAATTACCAAGTATATTACAGAAATACCATCACTAACCTGTAAACACTCTATGTGAAAATGTATAATGTAGTACACGTAGAAAGTTAACAAAAACAGTATAAATGGTGGTTAAGGGGAAAGGAGAGGAATGTTATATCATCTGTCATGGGCTCTTACGCATTTGTAAACCCCTAAAATTTCTCTATCAGGGGATCAATATGTCGACAGCTCAATATAGATGATAGTATATCAGTGTAAAGAAGTTATAGTATGTTTAATAAATTATATGAAACATGAAATGTAATATTATCATTACTGTGAGATGTTATTTATAGATTGTTTGATGTGTTTTTTGTGCTTGTACCCCATAAATGATGAAATAATAACAATATAGATTATAAAGGTGCCCTTTGGTATTATCAGATCTAAGCACACAATACTGTATCCTAAGCATCCTGACACAGAGCTTCCTCGCAGACATGTAGCACATTTTCACGAAACAGGAATGAACTGAAGCCAAAATCGAGATGATTATTTTAATTAATGATAATGATTTTAATGGTTGAACATTTTATACTAATTAATTATGATTGATTGCCGGTTTCTCATCAAGGCGCTAACTCTAAGTTGTAATTGAAAAAAACGGAAGGCAAACGAGTCTTCAAAGAGAACAATATAATCCCAGATCTGTGAGCAATGATCTCTTTTCAGCCGAACAAGTCTATAGCTTATTGTTTATGGTATATTCCTTTGTATACATATTATTTGACATGGGATGGAATATGCATAAAGATCAATGAGATGTCAGCCAACAATGTCCAATGGTATATGGTGTCTATACGTAAATAAGCTTAACCTTTGCTTATCACTGTTTAATGTATCTATAGGATTGTGGATACTCAGTTCTCCTATGCTCCATAGACAATGTGATCATAAGCCTATGCTCTCATTATGTCAACCATATTTCATTGACTGAGCTGAATGACTGGTGTAAGGGCTCATGATCATGGCCGTATTATGGGTCCATTTTGTACAGCACTGTAGTAGGCTTTCCACTGAGGTGCATACTGTACCTCTATATATGTCTAACTTCATACAGAGGTAGTTAAAGCTGTTATATTTTTCTATTTGATTCTACACCAATGCATACCTTAAAACTTTCAAATTTTAGATAGAGGAGCCAACTTGTGTGATAAGCAATGCCCCAAACCCCAACCAGGCCACTTTGACCCCACCCAGTCCCTTTGTGCCCCCATAGAGTATAATTCCCCTTTAGGGGCTCACACACAATGTAATGCCCCCTTAGTGTCACCACACAATATAAAGTCTCCACTGGTATCACACAGTATAATGCCCTGCCAGTGACATCCACATAGTATAATATCCCCTTGTGACCCCCACACATGATAGTGTCCCCCTGGTGGAATCGCTCCACTCAGCAGCATACACTAAGCGGTGGAAACCGCTTTATAACAGGGACACCAAACCCAACATTCTGATTGCACTTATCCTAATGAGGAATCCTTTAATTCTGGACTTATATTTTGTGAATATCCTTCAAGGCTCTTTTCTTTCCACACTCACTAGAGATTCGAGAGTCTGATGAAGGTCATCTAGGCCGAAACATTCTCCTTTTCTCTATGCACTTACCAATACTTAAAAGCAACTTTGCATACTAATGGCGTGCTGAAGTCTTCTTGCTTGATACATTAAGATTTGGGACCCTACTGAAGCACCCTACTCCACAGTGCCGCATACAACTATACTTACCTGGTGGCCACAACACATCATAGTGTCCTCTTGTGGCCTTCACACCAAATAATGTTCTTTTTGTGGCCCAAATCATTATAATGATCCCTCCTTGTGGCTACTACACAGCATATTATCTCCTTTTGGCCCCAACACAGTATAATGTCCCCTTTGTGGCCCCCTGAAGGTATAATGTTCTGTTGTGGCTTCCACACATTATGTACAAATGGCCCCTTCTTGTGACCACCACATGTTATAATGCCCTCTTGAGGTCCACACACATTATAATGTCTCCTTCTTGTAGCCCCACACAGTATAATGTCTGCTTCTTGTGCCAAAAAAAAAAAAAGTTTATTCACCTCACGCCATTTCTCCGGAGTAAAAGAAAGAGCTCCTGACTTCACTATTGTACACAATTGTATCTGGATCCGGAGGATGTGGACATACCATCCGCTGTCCAGGACAGCAGGACAGAGGGACAGCACCTAAAATCCAGTACTGTCCGGGATGGTTGGAAAGTGTGCAATTATGACATCCTTCATAATGCTTTATATGTAAAGATGTATACGGAAGCTTTGGTTCTAGGTGAGGATATCTCCATACATACAGTAGGGGTCTGACAGAGCCTGCATGGCAGAGCAGGCTCAGTATACTGCATTACAGGCATGAACAATCAGTGTACATGAACTTTAGAGCACAGCTTACAAAACTATTACTGCACAGTGTATACAATGCACAAGTTATATAATTAAAAATAAAATATTCTAAAATTGACAATGACAAATATGACACCATAATGAAAAATTGGAATATCAAAATAACCCTTTATTAATATAAAGTAGAAAATAATTCCTAAGACCCCCAGGAAATGCAGCAATAAACAGCTATATTGGCCATTTGGAATCCATTCTGTGTCCATAAAAAAATTAGGGATCACCTCTGAAGGCAAATCAGTAGGTGAACATTGCACCCAAAACATGCATTAATGAGCCCCATCGAACTAAATGAAATCATGTTCGGTCACATTTTAATACTTTCATCTAAAAGGCTTTTATTATTGATTTGCAATGAGTATAATTTACCTTGAAATAAAACAAATAGGACGCAGATCGTTCTCGCAACATTAATTAGTGGAATCCACAAAAATATTTTGATTTGATTAAAATACAACTAAATAGACACGGCTTCATTAGAGACTTGTAATTAAGAAACTTAATCATTCCCTACAAGTGATTACTAAGTTTGTTTCTGACTGTTATATAGCAGTGCATGGATTTAACTCTCTAGTGACATCTAGTGGAAAGAATGGAGACTTTCTTACTAGTTATGTTCCTGCAGTATGACATTGTACCCTCAGTGGACAGAAGGAATTAGTTCTCAATTCTCAGCTGTGATTTATTCACTACATTCTGGGGAGCAACACATTTAATTAATGATTCATTATAAGTAACACAGGTACAACTTTTCTCATAAATCCATAGTGCAGGTGCAGATAGCCAACTTTGCAATGTAGTTTATTAAAGAAAATGGCCTGTTTATTCATTTATTTGCCTCCTCCTGCCACTATTGTATACAACCATATACAATAGATGTCTATGGAGAGGGTATGGGGAGAAGTGGGAGAGTCCCTCAAAGCAGAGAAACATCTGACTTCTACAGTTATCTTTCACTGGATTACCAGGAATTAGTATCCAGGCTTCTCCTGGGAGAAATCACTCATTTACTGCTGTAGACAGCCTCATATCTCTGTCTCTTTCCTTCTCCTCTCCCCCCACCCCTCTCCATAGACTGCATTGTACAATAATCTGCACGTCTGCAGAGTAAAACCACTCAGAAAAGAAGTAATAGTTAAAGATACAGGCACTTTTCTTTAGTGAAGTATGTTGGAAAGTCTATTAATTTCACCTGCACTAGTGATTTGTTAAAAAATAAACAAAAATGTACTTGTATTTTAAATAACATTTATGTGCATATTAAATAACATAGATAGATAGATAGATAGATAGATAGATAGATAGATAGATAGATAGATAGATAGACTCTACATACAGTACTTAAATTCAAAAACTTTGTGTGTTTGGGTATAACACTGATGAAACATCACTGGATCTTTATTAAAGTAATAAAACTGTGTATAAATATATACTGTATTATATGCATAGAAGATATTGTAAGAAAAGGAGCTACTGCTTTAGGTTGCCTTCCAACAAGTTTAACTTGCCGCATAGCTTGACAGACAAGGGAAGTACAACTACACTTCATCACAGTGCCCCGGGGATACACATCTCCACTACCACTCTACAGTGCCTTACTGGTGCCCACTGACTCATGGAGGTATTACTCTACAACCACAGACCACCACTGATACAAAGCTCTATACACAACCAAAATGCCCCTTGTTTGGTATTGTGCCCCAAGATCATCTAAAATGCTACTTTGTCAGCCATAATGTCTTCTCTGGTTGTTTACAGGGCATGGGTTTCCTTAAAAAAAAACAACAATTGGCTCCTGGAGATGAGCACCTACAGTATAAGCAGCCACTCACTCCCCTTACTCCACAACGCTTCCTGCACTTTGAGTCTCTTGGTGAGAAAAGGGCAATCCAAATGTTTGTCTTTGGTGTCTTCTTATGTTATATAGAGGCCTTTGGGCTCCAGGGCCCAGTAGCAATTGCTACCTCTGCTCCCCTATATTTACACCCATATATAATAATATTCTCCCCTATGTTGCGAGCACCACAAAGCAAACAAACTTTTTATTTCTCTTATGCTAAAGTACATGAGTCTTTAAGTGCTCCATAGATGGAATGGTTACTGCCATCTCTTGCCTAAACTTTCTCTGCCACTACGAGTGTGGCTCCTTCATAGGTCTCAGCAACTACTAAGTGACTTCAATGAAACCCTGAACAGTCACAGCTGAATACCAAGAACACTTGCAACTGAGTATGACCCCTTTCAGCCCAATTCAAGTTCACAGATCTCACAGTCCACTTGCACCCTCCTAATCACTTTAATATTAATTTATTTATACAGCATGCAGCTCAACTCAGGAGTAAGTTTGCTATCTAGGTACCATTTGCATCACATACAACAGTGCAATTCTGTAAGGTCAAGATCTGCTACAGGTCAGTATGTAAAGCATCTCATAGCTAAGTCTTATAGTAGACAGTATGCTAGCTTTGTAGCCAGTCAAGTTATGATGGGGGATTGAAATGAAACAGAGATGGAAGAAAGGGATGCAGCCTAAGCTTAGGCCCAGGTATGAAAGGGTTTTGTAGAGATATTGCAATAACTAAGAGGTTAAAATGGAGATTTGCAGTGGAAGAAGAGGTGGTTTAATAACATACTGTAAGAGGGGGTTGGAAACTGTAAGCAGACGGGGAGTCTGCAGTACCTTTATAAGTAAGGAGGAGTGGGAGACAGGCAGCAAAGTCTGGTGCAATGGTGGTGTGGGTCTCCTCTTCAAGGGATGTTCTCTAAGCAAGGTTTGTTGTTGTTCTAGGTGTATTTCCTGAGAACAGGTTCTAAAGGACCCATAGTTTTCAGCCCCTGGTTATATTGGATTCCCTGATTCAGCACAGCAAATCTGGGGATTGTCTTTATGGGTAGTTGTCTCTGAGACAGTGCTTCTTATTTACAGGGCTTCCAGGTGTTAGACTCCCACAGATGAGATATTGATAACCTTTCCATAGGATAGGTAATTAATATTTAAAGGGCTTTTCCAACAAAACAGATTATCCCCTATCCATATTGATCAGAAAAATGGGAGACTTTTGCACCCTGTTCTGAATGGAGTGGTGGTCAAGCAGTGACCGCTCCATTAATTTCAATGGGAGTACCTGAGATAGCTGAAGTACAGTGCTGATCAGTCCTGATCAGTGGGGGTCTGAGCAGTCAGACCCCCACTATTTTGCAAATTATTCCCTATCCTATGGATAGAGGATTACTTATTTAGTGGGAAAACCCCTTTAACACCTGGAAAACCAACGGGTATTTGTCATTTGTTGGGTAAACAATGTAATAACCTAGTGAAATCTCTGAACTTTTCTCTATACAACAATTAATCTTTATGTACCTAAGTGAAGCTGGGAACCCCTTTAACTATTACAGAATCATACACTCTCCTGAAAAGGAGAACATGGTGGTGAAATACCTATTTTTAATACATCAGCGAGTTCTGAAGTTCGCCATCAAAGATTTCTTTGAAATGAATAACTATGCAGTTACCTCAGATCTCAGGCTTTGATTTCACACAAAGCTCATATCACAAGTACCTTTATCAGACTGTCATTTGGGGAAAAAATGAGCAAAGAAGTTAAAAAAAAAAACTAAAACTAAGACAATAAATGACACCCATCGCTGCAACTGAGAATCCATATAGTATACTGTAACAATATTGAAATGTTTCTATAAACTTTCCATAAGTTTTCTTCAATCTGTCACAGGTCCACAGATGAACAGGTGACTCCCCTGGTGGGCCCCTGAGTCAGGTGGGCCCCTACTTCACCCTGCCATGGCACAGTACACACTCACTGTACTTCATACAGATACTCTCCGTATAGCATCTCAACCAGGCTATGTGTCAGTATAAGATACTGAGTACATTATTTAAGGAAGTACCCAGTTTATTTTCATATACTGTAGATACACTGGGCAACTGAGGTGGAGACTCAGGCCAACCACTCCCCTTCCTCACAATCACATTGCAGGAGCCCCAATCACCCATCACCTTGCAGAGCTTTTCTGATGTCTACAAGCGGCAAGCTACTACTAAAATATAAATTTATGTTGGTGGCATTTTAGGAGTTTGCGCCCAATTCACAGTTGTAGTAAGTAGTTATACATCGGGTCCCTAGAAATGGGCCCTAGGCATCCTAGTCCGACACTGGACTTCAATAATAAAAACAAAACAGGTCATGGCAAATATAATGCAGAAATCACATGCTTGTACGTCAACGTACATGCGTGTGTTGTTAAAGCATACCTGTTGTTTCTTTGAACCGTTCTACATAAGATGCTATGTGTGTGTACATGAGAAGTAACACTACATATGGCCATTACATAACTTATATTCTGCAGCTTTCCCCTATACATGCTACAACTTGAGTTTGCAATCCTCTTTAACCTGGTGGGTGGAGACTAGCTGCCATACACTGTACACAGCGGAGAGGGGATTTGTTCTATAACTGCCTCTCGCTCAATCAGAAACAACCCCAGGGCCATGCAGAACATATATGGAGAAACACTTACATGTGCTGATGTGAATAAAGTATTTGGGCTGTGATAGACTTCTATTCAGCTTCAGCATCAGTCTAAGCCTGGGTTTCTTCTCTTTCTACTTCCCCTACTATCCCTTTTCATTCCTTCCCCTCTCTATGTGAACTACAGTCCATTCTGAAACCTATAGAGAACTGACACAGTGAAAGTTGTTTTAGCAGGGGAAGCAGGAAAACAGCCTAATAAAGGCAGACATAAGCATTTCTCTCTAGTTAATTAGAATCACCCGTACTATTAATTTACGCAAAACTTGTTGAAATGTGCCTATTTAAAGGGTTTTTTTAAGATTTTCATATTGATAATCTATTCTCTGGATAGGTCATCAATATTAGATCAGTGGGAGTCTGACACCCAGCACCTCCACCTCATCTAATTGAAGGGGACAATGCTCTTTGAGTACTGTGACTTCACGTCCACCAGTCACATTGTTCTTCTACAGCTCACTCCCATTCAAGTGAACACAGCCATTATACAATGTACATACAATCGAGAGGCTGCAACACTCACCCAGGAGAGTTCATTGTGATATGAAAATATATGAAATCCCTTTATGTATAAGCACACTGAACTGTTCTACTTAAGCTCTATTCACATCATGGCTTCCATTTATAACAGAGTTATCCTGAAATAGTTTTCAAACATATATTTGAAAATCAGCCTTTCTAGTATTTTTGACCACATAAATAGAGCTGCAGACTGAGGTACTATTGTAGTCAAAATACCAAAAAGGCTCACAGAAACCCTAACTATACTCTTAACCCAAGAGCGATCAGAGCCTTATACAGATGGAGATATAAACAGTACAGAGATTAACGTCACATCAGCTCTCTAATACCTGAGGGGACCCAAAGGCCCCTCAACCACATAACAAGGCATTGTTATAATTTGTTACAGTCACATACTGGAAATTTGGATTGTCTAAGTCTCTAAGCCATAGTTTACTGCTGGCTAACTAGAGTGCAGAGTCTATGGGATCCCCTGGTTTTCATCCATATGATCTTTTCGAAAGGAAGATCCTCAGGTCAAGGTCCATGAATAGTCATGGATTAGTTTTATTTGCAGTAATACAGTAGAAGGGCTGTGACAGGCCAAAGGACAAGGCAGGAATAGAACAGCAGGTACCAAACAGAAAATCAAAGGACAAGGCAGGAGTAAGGTTGGGATCATAGCCAAGGTCAGGATCAAAACCACAGACAAACCAATGCCCTAGAACAAGAGCCAGTAAAAGAATAAGCCTCAATTAACAGGCAAAATATGGCATTCCCCTTTAACCCTTCACTGCTCTGCCAGAGAAGCAGGACTGAACCAATAGGAACAGAAGCAGGAGGAAAAGAAGCACCAGTTGCACAGTAACTGGACATGTCTGGTGGCATAAGCAGCAGCCGCTTGCTAGCCACTTGAATTGGATGAAATGTGTAACATAATTATTCTTTATGTTATTCTTAGGCTGGGGCATATAGATGCAGACTTTTGCAATTGCAGCTGTCACTAGGGTATCCCAAATTAGTAAATCCATCATAAGTACAACGTACAAGTAGGATGGATCTGAGCTGAATTTTTCTGGCAACAAAAGTTGGTGAATTATGGATTTATATAAAAATCCTAAACAAATACCATTCAACCAATTATTCAACTAAACCCTATTAGCTATAAAATTGTTAGTATTGTGCCAATGTGTGGTATTGCACACTGGAGCCCATCAAGGGTCCCCAGGGTTGCTATCACTAAAAATCTTTTAGATTGTATATTAGGTTATAGGAAATGTTCACACGCAACAGATTCATTGCAAATATTTCTATGACTGAAAAATCTATTCAATACATGTGACACCCTAACGCTCTTAGGCTAGGTTGACATCTATGCTGGGCTCTCCTTCATTGGGTTCAGCCTTGGGACCCAAATAACGGAGCGCCCACCCACCAAAACAGCTGTTACCCGCTAACATCGGCAGACATCGTGCAGGACTTTTCTCTCTGCCAATTTCTGGAGGTTTCTGTGGTGGAATCTGCAACAGAGATTTAGCCTAAGGCTACGGCCCCACATTGCGGAAAAGCAGCTTTTTTTTGTTGCAGATTTTGTTGTGTTTTTTTGAGCCAAAGCCAACAATGGCTACAAAAGGAATGGGAAATCTATAGGAAGTTCTTATACTTCTACCTACTGCTCAATCCACTCCTGGCTTTGGCTCAAAAAACAGCAACAAAATCTGCAACAAAAAAAAAGCTGCTTTTCCGTAACGTGGGGCCGTAGCCTAAAGCAGTACAGTATTTCAATGTATTACTTTTTAAAAAACTCAAAATCATTAGTAAAAGTCTCCTAGTGGAAAAAAAATAAACTACAAATAAAGTTAAATGTAGCTTTGTAAAAAAAAAAAATTAAGTAATATATTTTTTTAAAAATGTTTATTATTGATCAAATGTAAAAATAAATGACATTTTTTTAAATATATAGAAATTATAAGAATAGAAAATTATATAACAGTGTACGTACACCTTACAATGGCCCTTGTTACCAAAAGTTACTGTAAGGAAATCCTTATCAGTTAGGATTTTTACAGTTAACAAAAATATTAACAATGTTAATGTAAAACTGTATTTTAGAGGTCATCCTTGAATATACATATTTTTAAGTGTAGTATATAATATTAATAATACTGTTATTATACTCAGTGGTATTCTTATCTCACTGCAGTAGTAAATATAATAAAATCAGTAGTAGAAGTCAGCTGGATCAAGCTCTGTTTCTGCTGAATCTTCTTATGTGTAATTGTTCTTTAATGGGAAGTGACTTGACTATTAGTTGTATTTGGATTTTCCCATCACCAGTGCCACAGACAGAACTGTCACGCACCATGGTTTTCAATGTATCACCATAATTGCAGTGCTCTGATTGTAACCACTATCAGGACACTAAAGAAGCAGGTGACATACTGGTTAAGCAATTCACATTAAATCATTTCACAATACCTGGTGGATTTCAGATACTATGACAGGCAGTGGTGAATTATATGATGGATGGATGTAACAACTGGGGCACAAAATAGCGAAATCCGGAGTCTGACTGCAAATCATGCTGTCTATACTAAACAGAAGAACGACTAGTGACTACACCTGGAAGTAGCATACTGTATAAGACTATGACAGTAAGATCTAGACAGTGGCGGCATGTAACATTGTTTCCTATAATACATTTTATCTATTAAATGGATGGAAAATCAAGAAAGTTGACCCATAGATAATAGTAACTTTTTGCACAATTAAAATTAATGAATCTGTCAATTTAGAGAAAAGTTGAAAAACTTTCATGTATTACTTTATTTCAATTTTGCATCATTGATAAATTTGAAAAAAGACACAAGTCCATGAAGTCCAGCCTGCACCCCTACCATGTTGATCCAAGGGAAGGCAAAACCCCTAGGAGGCGGATACAAATTGGCCCAAATTAATTAGATTCCACATATGGCATTCACTCCAGTCACTGCCTTGGAACTTACACCCCTAGGAATGCAATGGCAAATGCCACCACAGCCTATAGACATTGTACATAACGGCTCCATGATGTGGTTTATTTTTGCAGTCTACTCATCTCAATTCAGCACAGAGAACAAAAACAATAGGGCAAATTTAATAATATCATCTAAGGCTATGGACCCACATTGTGGAAACGCAGCTTTTTTTGTTGCAGAATTTTTTGCAGATTTTGTGGCTTCAAAAGGAATGGAAAATATATAGAAGTTCTTCTACCTTCTGCTCAATCCACTCCTGGCTTTGGCTCAAAAAACGCAACAAAATCTGCAACAAAAAAAGCTGTGTTTCTGCAACGTGGGGCCTTAGCCTAAGAGTGTAAACTTAGACTTTATCACAGTGACTGATGCTGGATGATAAATCTAGTGTATCATTAAAGGGGTTGTCCCACAAAGTAAACTGGAAGAACTTTCTTGCGCTATCACATTCAATCTGACCACAGTCAGGCTGAATGTTGACAGGACTGGGTGGGACTGGTGACGGTCGGCGTTCCTATTGACTTCAGTAGGAGTACCGGAGATAGCCATTGGCTGAAATGGGTGATTTTGACTGTGGTTGACTGAAATATATAGTGTATGAAAAAATTGGCCAAAATTATTGTTTGCAACTATGCACTAGCCATTGCGTTGTCTATTTTTAACAGCCGCCAGCACTCAGATGCAAATCTGTCCTATTTTTGGATGTTTTTGGACATTATTCACAGTCCCTTAAAAAAACCAAAAGTGTAAATACACCCAAAGATTTTCATTGTTCTGAAAAAAAAAAACGCCATTACATGGCTGTTTTTCACTGTTGTGTGCATGAGGCCTAAGTGTGGCATGTTGTGGTGAGATTATTCATGTGAATGATCTCATAGAAGATTGTTTGGCTGTATTCTGGCTGAAAAGTGAATTCTTAGCTCCTATTCACACTACCATTCAGTCACCATTTTTTAAAGCCCGTCACATGACCATTTTACAAACAGTAAGAGTGAGTGAGTATATTCACATGTCCATATTCTTGATGGCCCATTTTACAGAGGCATCATAACAACAAATGCGCTTTCATGGGTTTTAAAATAGCCATGTGAATAAGACCAAAAATGAGCTGACACGTCAATTTTTCACATCCGTGCAAAACAGAATTGCAGTGTGCATAAGGCCTTAGGGTGCTATTATGCAGCAGCTTTTTACTTTCCTTAATACATGTTAAAAAACATATGTTATTTCAAAAATGTATGTAAGTGAAGCAAAAACTCAGTGTAACAGCACCCTAAGGTTGAGGACACCTGCTCAGATTTTGCTGATACAGTTATTTAAGACAAAATAAGGAGGGGATTGAAAAAACTAGAAGTACAATTTTTCTGTTAGGCTGCATACCAAAGTAGGGACAGTCGCTTGTGAATGAAAATACGTGTATCATGTGATCATTGGTGCAGGCATGCAGGTAGGGTTTTGTCCGCATGCAGCTGTCGCTATGTTAGAGCACAGCCTAACACTAGATTCAGACAACTAAGTTTCATCCATGGCCAGATTTACTGGTCTGAACAGTGTTCCGGGAGAGGGACTTCTAGTAGTATAGTCATTTATTATGTTAGGAGTCCCTGCCTCACCTCTACATACTTTCCTATGGTGATTATAGTATGGGGCAGTATGTGTCTGGGAGTATGTGTCCCTCTCCTGGCATATTGTTTAGGACGGTAAATTCGGCCAACACATAGAACAAGTTCTCACTCGGCCGTGTGAATGTAGAGTCACAGGTTCTCAACTGGCTTCAACAATGTGCAAATTCAGTGTGTCCGTACCCTTAGGCGTATAGCCAAGTTGCTTTTCATATAGCAAGCAACTGTTTTTTTGGCTTGTGTATTCTGTGATAATAATTTAATGCTACCCTATGAGAACCTGATTGGAAATGAATGTGACCAGATTGCCGTTTCATGTTTTTTTAGAAAGTTCACGTTTCCTGCAGTTAAAAGTTTGTGGTAGAGTTCACACTGTTCATGTTCCCACTTCGCATGGCTGCCTGGAGAGAGTTCTGTGTGTATCAATATTGTACACTGCTGCCAATTTATAGAGTGACCGATTGATCTTGTAAAACCATTACAAATTAAACATCTCTTCCATCTGTTTAAGAGCGGAGACAAGCGTGAACAGCAGGAGGGAATCTTGTCTCTAAATCTCCTGATAATTAATTATTGGATCAAACACATAGGAATGTCTATGAAGAACGCGCTTATTTGCTCTGCTTGTATTATGTGACCTTTTATGAAAAAACATATTGTACACTAAATGGAGATATTCGTTAAATCGGATTTGTTCTAGTTAGTGCCAAGACATTACAAAGAATGATAAGATGTAATACATTGTATACTTAGGGCAAACTAAGCATGGAGCTTCCTAAGGTCTCATGGACACAGCATAGTTGAGTGAATACAGCTTTTATGACATTGTATACAGGCTATACAGTATGTCTTTCTACTTCTGAACCATATGGTATCCTAATTTCGAGTGGTATGATGTCCATGTATCTGATGGAACATGCCACTATATGCATCCATATGAAATTAGAAGAATATGGAGGTACCATACAGGCCCAAAGGAGTAAACTAGGAACACTATTATGGCTGCATACAAAACAGAGCTGTAATAAGGCTGGGGAGAAGGGTTCATTAATGCTTTATAAAATCAGACAAAACCAGAAATGTGGAATTGCTGAATATAACACTTTGTACCAAAAACTCTCAAGAGTATATATGTTACTGAGTGAGACACCATAGCCTGGCATAATTGCACCCAACAAAATCTTATCTGATAAAAAAAAACAATAAAAATCATGTTTATAAAATAATACTTATAAATTAAACTCACAAATAAAAAATCAATCAAGCTAAGAGAGGAGAAATGGGAAAGACAGTAGAGTTACTAGAACTAGTCAACCATTCATGGGATTCTATAGGAAGTAAACATAATGCTCTATCTCTTTTCACAAAATTAGTCCTCTTAAAAGTACCCAACACATTTCTGTACCCAAATGACTGCAAGTCTTCAGGGGCAAATAACAATATTAAAGGGGTTATCTGGGGAGTAACAAACCTCAGTCCCCTGGAGTCCTGTTTATTACCCAGCTGGGGTGGCCAGAACTCTTTCCTCTCCCTCACCTGCTGACTCTCCGACTTTGTTAACATGACTGACTCCATTCTACTCAACGGGCTGTATACATTAATAGAAACTGATTCCCGTGTTCCAGATGAAGAATTGGAATGCTAAGCTACCTCCATAACCAGACAAGATGAAGCAGCTCCTGTACATTCAGCGCTACCACCACTAACACCAGTAGATTAGGCACTTTCTAATACAAAAGATCAGCTCATAGAAATAATGGGAGAGTCAGAAGTTGAAATATCCTGGGACAGATTTACTAAGGCTGGGTTCACATCTGCGTTGGAGTCGACTCCGCTGCAGATTCTGTCTAAAAAGTTCTGCATGGAAGATTTTTCTCTCCGCTGATTTCAGTAAACTTGATGGACGCCTGGCAGACCCTATCATAGTCTATGGTGTCCGCAGGTAATCGCTTGTTTAGTGGACGGGTTCTCCGTCTTTCAGTTCCCTATGCAAACCCGAATGACGAAGAGCCTAACGCTAGTGTGAACCTAGCGTAACCCTGTCTAATATGTATACAGTGTAAAGTTAAACTAGACAATCTAAAATGCACCAGATTTATTACAATGGCAGATATTGGGTGATATATATAGTGCATCTTTAGATTACCTAGTCTAAGTTTATGCCACCTATTATTTGACTTACTATGCACTTTTGCACTTATTGTCAGATCCTAAGAATCACCCCACTAATCCATGCTTACTTGTCAGAAAAGGCAAAAAAAAACCTGTATTGTCTGAAACACTGTATTAATGTAGTGCTTGGCCAGTATATCAGATTTTATGGCACTTTTTGCTCCAGAGTTCTGCTGAAAGGTTCTCCTTGATGCCAAAATTGGCTGCATTGGGGTTAAGGTATTAAAAGAGTCATAACAAAATAAATAAGGATCTATTTATTCTAATAATGACATGACTTTTCTCCAGGACAGAGACTCAATAGTAGACATTTATTAAGCTACTTGCCCCTTTTTTTGGCGTAAATTGTGCCTTTTTGAGTCTTTCTCTGCCCTGCACTTTATTTATGAAGAATTTGCGCCTTTTTTTCCAGATGTTATGCTGATCTCGCCACTTTTGCTTTTTGACAGGAAAAGGGGACGTGGTCTAAATGGAGATCCTTTTCACGCTATATTTATGGCTTTCGCCTATTTAAAGGGAACCAGAAAGGCTCAAATGCACTCCAGGACATAAGTCAGCATAAAATAGCCCATTAGGTCGGAAAGTATTAAAAAGGGGTATTTGCATCACTTTTAACAAAAAAGGGCAAACTACACATAGTTTAAGGCAGCGGTCCCCAACCTTTTCCCCGCCACGGCCCGGCAGGGGGGGGCGAGGTAGGGAGTGGGGGGCAGGTCGGGCGGTTTAGGGGCGGGTTATACGCTAAACAGCACTGTAGACCGAGGCCGTACTGGTGGGACCTCGGTGTACAGCACTGTAGACCAGGTCCCCGTCATTAGCTATGCTAGGAGCCATGGCTCCTGGCACATTATGTTTACCCAGGCCAGCCCGTCGCCCTGCGGACTGGCAACAGACTCCCAACGGCCCGGTCCCGGTCCGCGGACCGGTGGTTGGGGAGCCCTGGTTTAAGGCACAGCTAAACTAACCAACACAAAAAGGAGGTGCACCTACATTATAAATAGACACCACAGTAAAACTAGTTTAAAAAGAAAGGTGAAAAATATGGGCAAAAAAGGTGCAGATGATAAATAACTATCTATGAATCCAGAGTTGTAGACATCTGGAACCGTAGCTATAGATAAAAGTATAGATCAGTATTGCTGTAACTATAGCTGTGGCATCTGTGCAGACAGAGACTACGGGTGCCCACTCACATGCAGGGATGGCACCGCTCAAGGGAAACAGTCATAGTGCCTGGGAGATAAAGGGAACTGTAGGGGTTGTAGACCTGAGAATTTTATGATACATATGGCCTTTAGTGAACATTGTCCTATATTACCCAAAAGAATCTCTATCAAGCCCACAACTACCCTAGACTAGTTTCTTATAACCATCCCTTTATGCCCACACAGATAAAAGGGATGGCACTGTCCAAGAGAAGCAGTCATAGTTCCTGGGAGTTAAAGGAAACTGTAAGGGTTGTAGGCCTGAGTAATTACATAATACATATGGCCAGTGGCGTAACTAGGAATGGCTGGGCCCCAAGGCGAACATTTGACATGCCCCCCCCCCCCCCAACCGCTGCTCCCAATCGCCCCCCCGCCCGGACCGCCCCCCCCAACCCCCCCCCCCCAAAAAATGCATTCCTGCGCACACTATTATGTGCCATAGTGGCTCCTGCACACAGTATCATGCCCCATAGTGGCCCCTGCACACAGTATCATGCCCCATACTGGCCCCTGCACACAGTATCATGTCCCATAGTGGCCCCTGCACACAGTATCATATCCCATAGTGGCCCCTGCACACACTATTATTCCCCATAGTGGCCCCTGCATACACTATTATTTCCCATAGTGGCCCCTGCACACAGTATCATGCCCCATAGTGGCCCCTGCACACAGTATTATATCCCATAGTCGCCCCTGCACACACTATTATTCCCCATAGTGGCCCCTGCACTGAGTATTTTGCCCCATAGTGGCCCCTGCACTGAGTATTTTGCCCCATAGTGGCCCCTGCACACACTATTATATGTCCCATTGTGGACCACTCATGAACAATTATTATACTCTGGAGTCTTTTCAGACCCCAGAGTATAATGATCGGAGACCCAGGGGAGGATAGAAACATAAAAAGACAATGTTGCTTACCTGTTCCTCGCTCCGGTGCATGCCCGTGCGCTACTTCAGCCTTCTTCAATGTTGGACCAGGCCGGCATCACGTGACGCGGGCCGGCGTCGCGACGCAAAATGACGTCCGCTGACATCTGGGACGTCACCAAACAGGCCCGAAGCCTGGAGAAGCGTAGGAGAGGTAAGTACATTGTTTTTTATGTTCCCTCACCAACTCTGGGCCTCCGATTATTATACTCCGGGGCCTGAAAAGACCTCCGGAGTATAATGATAGCAGAGATTGTGGTGTTCGGCCGCGGCCTCACATACCGATCCCCGCTCCTGCTCACAGCCGCCTCCGCAGAATCGGAAGCGCAGGCGGCCGTGAGCAGGACCCCGGAGAACGGTAAGTATATAGGGCCTGTTACCTGCTGGGGTTACTCCAGCAGGTAACAGCCTATGTTTAAAAAAAAAAAAAAAAAAAAAAGCATCGGGCGCCCGCGGGGCCCTGTTATGTCCCGGGCCCTGTGGCAGCTGCTACCGCTGCTTCCCCGATAGTTACGCCCCTGCATATGGCCTTGACGAGATAATGTCTAGTTTCTCCACTTCACGTACCTTGTCCCACCTATATGATAAAGACTCAACACAAAAGGAGTGGAGTTGAATTGGCCACAGCAGCCATTTTATTAAACAAACATACAAATTAAAGATCCAAATAACAGAATATATATACATATTAGGCTAAGGAGGTCCTCGGAGCCAACACACTGGCCTATAACTTGCCCCTTAAATTACCTCCAGCCGTAAGGCCCAGCTCGGAGGCACCAACTCACCATTCCCTGGTGAAATAAGGATCTATCATTAAAGATCCCACGAACCAAGGCCAGCCCAAAATTTCCTCATCACCAATCCATTGTTTTTGGGGAGTCCAGAGCCTCACAGCTCCCCCCAACCATACCACCAGGTATTTCCTTCCCAACTCCAAGGACTCCCTGCCTAACTGCCGTGACAGAGATCCCATGACTTACCTAGAGGAACACAATCCCTCTCCTTTCCCCGAAACCCTCATTGAACCAACACCCAACAATCCCCTTGAGACTAAACAACGGGAGGGAGGGTGGGAGCTTCCTGATGTTGATGTCCCTCACGGCGACTGCCGTTGGTCTTCGCGGGCTTTTCCTTTTAAAGCCCGCCTGCCTGCAACCAAATCCCCTTCTCAACCCAACTTACCACCCCACCACCAATGGGCTTCCGTCCAGACATACCCACGTCAAGTGGGTCCTACCCCTAGGCTTCGCCTCCAGTCCGTCCCCTTCTTTATTAAACAATTTCATACATTACCCAAAAGATTCCCCATTCGGCCCACAACTATCCTAGACTAGTCTCTCGTAGCCTATATTTGTAAATCCATCTCCGGTAAAAATACTTCACTGATGACCCACCAGATTTATACAGTATATATATGTGTGTGTGTGTGTGTGTGTGAAGAACTCATTCTCAGACATCTTCTTATAGAAGAGCGCTCACTCTTCTACAATAATTCCAAAAGATTCCATTGCAGACTGAGAACCAACACCTCCCACCATCAAAAGCCAATTGGCAGTCATTAAAGAGTTAAAGGGGTTTTCCGGTACTTTTCAGTTGATGACCAGGTGTTTGAAGTGCTAGCTGAGGTCCCTGAGCACCGCTTCCATGTCACAGGCCATGTGATGTCACGTTCATTAGTCACATAGTCAGATCACAGCTCAATCCCATTCAAGTGAATGAACTGAGCTGCAATGCCAAGCACAGACACTGTACAAATGTATGGCGCTGTGCTTGGTATTTACTGGAATGTTGCAGCATCTTCAAACGGCTGGACTAATTGTGTACATTAAGCCCCTGCCTTGTTGGTCAAAGCTGACTGAGAAGCCATTTTTCTGGGGCCAAGACACGCAGTTTAAAATCGCACAAACTGATCCACAAATATAGGTGGCCATCACCTTTTGACTGCTGTACAGGCAACATGATCCCCTGATGATCCTGCATAGCTGGGGAAACGCATTGGAACGTTGACATACTGTGTAGCAGTGGGGTAACTCTCTGAGGCATTTGCAACAGACTTCTGTACATCTAGGATTACTCTCTTTTCAGAGCCCACCATTAGGGTGAATTGAAACTCATGATTATGCTGACACAACCTAAAACCAAAAAATACCTATATCCCCACCCCTGCCTTTTAAGTGATGGAGCTCATTATTATCTATTAAGTCTTAATGTATTTCTATATTTTACATTTCTAATTTTTTACTATCTCTTCAATCTTTGATGCATGAACTAATGATTGTGTCTTTACTCTGGGTCTGTTAGAAATACTTGAGTTGTAAATATACCAAAATAAGTCCCAACCCTAGTTCTGTAAGAGTTCAGTAACTACAGTGGGGAAAAAAAAGTATTTAGTCAGCCACCAATTGTGCAAGTTCTCCCACTTAAAAAGATGAGTCCGGCCTGTAATTGACATCATAGGTAGACCTCAACTATGAGAGACAAAATGAGAAAACAAATCCAGAAAATCACATTGTCTGATTTTTAAAGAATTTATTTGCAAATTATGGTGGAAAATAAGTATTTGGTCACCTACAAACAAGCAAGATTTCTGGCTGTCACAGACCTGTAACTTCTTCTTTGGTGGCTGACTAAATACTTTTTTTCCCCACTGTAGATATGCTTTTCAGAGTCCCAGGAGAACTGAGTAATATGCAATGGTGAGCTGTAATAGAAACTGCTCAATCAAAATCTACCAAAGTAAACTCTATAAGGCTAGAGCCCCAAATTGCAGAAATGTAGTGTTTTGGCCGCAGCGGAAACGCCGCGGCAAAAAACGCTGCATTTTCCATTACCTGCAAAGTGGATGGGATTGTGGCTAATCCCATCCACAGATTGCAGAAAAAAAAATCCGCAGAGGAAATACTGCAATTTCAAAAATCATTGTGTTTTTGTAATAATAGAAGCAGAAAATCTTTCTGTGAAAAACGCTGAAAAAAAAAAACGTAATGCGTTTCTACCGCAGTCTTTTCGCAGTTGTTTTTTTGGCAGTGAATCGGTGTGCAGGGCCTTAGCCATACCATGTTAGATTTGCCTTTCAGGATCCTGGGAAATCTGGGTAATATACAAAGGGGGGGGGTGTTAGTTTTCAGGGTTTAGGGTCCCTTTAAGATTTGGATGATTTTTTGTATCACAATAATGAGTAGCACGTGTTACTGTACATTCCACCTGAGGAAAATGTCTAGTTTACTGGCATAGTAAAAATGAGCTATTGAAGATGAAATACATAGTAAAATGTGATAGGTAGGCATTACTATAAAAAAAGCATTTTTAAAGGGAGTTTGTCAGCAGAACCCAGCATATCAACCTAGCCCCGCAGATAGATAGGTTAGGGTGACCTGTAAAACAGCCGAGATATTGCTTTTCTTGTCTATATGAAAATGCTCCAATTCACATGAGGAAAACACAATTTGATTCAGGTGACCATAACCTATCTATCTGTGGTGCTGAGTTGATATACTGCATTCTGGTGACTCCTAATTTTAAAAAAAAAGCATAGTTTGAACCCAGTCTTAGGCTGCTGTCACACTAGTGTTGTGTGACCATTTGTCCCCCATTCCGCTTACAATATGTGGGGCAGTCCTGTGCAAGCAGGACTTTTCTCTCAGCCAATATCGGGCGGAAACCCGGCGGACTCCATTATAGTCTATAGCAGGGGTCGGCAACCCCTGGCACATGTGCCAAGAGTGGCATGCGAGGCTTATTTCACTGGCACGGCAGCCCGATTCCTCACCCAGCAGAATCGATCGGACTAAACACTGCCGAAACGAAACTGCTATTATTATACTGTGGGGTCTCTTCAGACCCCGAATATAATAAGCGGAGACTCAGGAGAAGTGATGAAACATAAAAAAACAATGATACTCACCTTGCTCCCTGCACTCCGCGGCGGCTGTGAGATCAGCAGGCGCTTCTGACAGCTGACAGGGCCTCAGAGGTCATGTCTGCGTCTGACATCATTACGCATAATGACGCGACGTGACCCCAGAGACTCAATCTGCGGTCGCTGACTACAGGCAGAAGCGCCGAAAAGAACAGAGCGGCTGCGGAGCGTGGAATGGTGAGTACATTGTTTTTTTATGTTTGTCACCTCTGAAGAGAACTATGGGACCAATTACTGTGTGCAGGGACCGCTATGTGACATAATAACGTGTGCAGGGAACGCTTTGTGACATAATACCGTGTGCAGGGACCGCTATGGGACCTAATACCGTGTGCAGGGACTGCTATGGGACCTAATACCGTGTGTGTAATGTCCCAGTACGGCCATTAATTGTCTGATTTTTGGACCCTCGTGTGCCCTGTGCCAATGCAATGCATTAGGACATTATGTAGTGTTCACCCCTCTACAACATTGTGCAAAGGCTTCATAATCCCTTTGTGAAAATGCATACTCATGTTTACATCTGGTTTCTGATATACTGTCATTTATTAATACTGTCTTTCTATGCATAGTCCTGTGTGCTATTTCTCTAACTGTAATGTCACAAGCCTAGGTCTGGTCACATGATGCTGCCCAGGGAAGCCCAGCCCACAGCATCTCAGTGATGCCTCCAGAAAGTTCCATGAGACTTGCTGGGTTTCCACTCCTCCCTCTAGAGGGAGGGGCTGGATCTTCCTCTGGGGAGTCTAGAGCTGTCCTCAGACAGGATAACATCTAACCTACAAAGCTCTTCCCCTCTGGGATTGAGCTCCAAGCTACTACTACGCCTAATCTCCATTCTAGACTGCAAAACTGCATTTCTGCTCAAGCTTACAAGATCCCTAGTAGTACCGGCTGAGGGATTTGAAAGTTTCGCACCCAAAGGTCAAGCCTGGCCACAGAGCTAACCTCTGATCCTGCGGGCGGCATTGCTGGAGTGCTACTTTAAAAGGGACTTGTTCACGCCATCTTTCTCTATCCCCCAGTCCACGCGGAGGAAGCACTCTTGTTCTGATAGATGTTGCAATAGCCAGTGGGGAGAACATTGTCATTGGGCCCCATTGCCAGCTCCAGGCCTTTAGTGGTTCCGCCAGCCTGGGCACCTCAAAAGGACTACAACCACCAAGAGTGAGTAGAACCTTCTTTTTCCACGGTGAGCCAAGCCGTGAAGACTTCTTATCCGTAGTAACCCACATTGGACTGTAAATTGCTTACACTGCTGTTGCCCGTAGCAACCAACCCCCAAAATCTGCTATTTGCAGAAGATAGCTAAGAAAGCGTGGCTAGACCAAGCTTGTGACAATCTCTTGCTGTGATTTTGACTGCATCACCAAAGTGACTTACTGCATGTGCCTTTACTTGCAAGTCTGGAGAACTGTTTATTTGCACTACTGTTTCAGTAAAGATTTGTTTCCTGGTTTCACCTCAACTTTGTGTCAGAAGTCATTAGCCTGCACACTGCACAAGGGTACTCCAGAAGAATTGAGATATGTGAGGTACCAGGAATACCAGGGCTGCTTCCACTCTGCCACGTGACACCGTTCCAGCTAGCCCGGTTACCCCTGGTTACCACATGTGCAGGGGCCACTATGGGACATAATACTGTGTGCAGGGACCGCTATATGACATAATACTGTGTGCAGGGGCCACTATGTGACATAATACGGTGTGCAGAGGCTGTTATGGGACCTAATACCGTGTGCAGGGGCCGCTATGTGACATAATACTGTGTGCAGGGGCCACTATGTGACATAATACTGTGTGCAGAGGCTGTTATGGGATATAATACCTTGTGCAGGGGCCGCTATGGGACATAATACCGTGTGCAGGGGCCGCTATGGGACATTATTCTGTATAACGGTGTGTTTTCTGCATTAAGGATTTGTTTTTGCACAGAAAACACAGGCATTTTTTTTTGTGCAAAAATGCACCATGTGAACGCAATTTTACATTGAAGTAAAAGTTCCAGTGGCCTAAGACTAAATCTGCATCCAGATACATAGTGTGTATTCACCCTGAGGATGCTGCCATACGCTGCTCCTGGACACATTTACCACTAATTGGGGGCTGCACATGGACTTTCATTGCTTCTAATCGGAAAGTACAGGAGCGCCCCAGGAAATAGCAGTAAACGCATGTGTCCTAAAGCATCTGGTGGCAGCACTTCTGTGTTATGGTTTGTGGTATATGACTTTAGTTTAGGGGTCGTCAGACTTACAATAATTGACTGGCACTCCGAGTACCTCATCTTTGATTTTTTAATTAAAATCGGCACGCTGAACAAAAAAGGTTTCCTACCCCTGGTCTATAGTCTAGTTTCCGCGGGAAACCCCAACGATACTATGAACTATGAAGGCTAGTGTATTTTATGTTAGCCAGCACAATTACCTTTGGGATATTGCTATCTGGGGTGCAGAGGTAGTAGTCTCACCCTGGCTTTAGTAGCTGAGAAGGTCCAAAGGCTCCTCTGACAGATATACAGTATATCGCAAGCTATAGTTCTGAATGACCTTCAGCCATTTTGCAAATCTGAAATAACTTTGTAGTCTGTTTCTAATAACCACTAGGAATGGTTGACATAACTTTCTCTCTACTCTGGACATTTGGCAGCCAGTTTTCTAGATGACCTCTGTGAGAATGTTACATTCTTTAAATAGAAACTAATACATTGTGATGTTAAAGTAGATCCGGCATCCAAAATAACTAATTAAAACTGATGCGCTTATTTAGTTTCCAATTCATCACAGGTGGGCTCGTGTTAATGCGGAAATGAGAGTAAATTGCCACAATTTGGCAGTCTCACTAAGTGCCATTCACTTTATTAACTGCAGGTTTCATACTGTATTTTATAGCCAGTCCACACACTAAGTCAAGCTTCACATCTCCGGGAAAGTTGTTAATATTTCTATTTGTTCCTTGTGTCTCTGTGTTGTGCATGTTTCACCTTGTTTTGTCGGAAATGTCACTAATGCCACCCGGGAATCATTGCTTGGATTGGCCGACTCTTTACTTTCTGCAGAATGTTCATTTTATATCATAATTAAAGACATATTCTCAGATCAATGGGGAGCATTTCCCTGGGTTTAGCTGTCAGTTAATACAATGAAACCATGACAGAACCTGGTAAAATCAATGAGGTTGTGAAACAATGAATGTTATGATCACAGAAGCTGAGATTTTACAAAAGAAAGCTAAAAAAACATTTTTAAAAAATCAACAAAAATATATGTAAACAGAATTATTGAGGTTTGTAAAGCAATAATTTAGGCTATATTCAGACGACCGTGGATAAAAATGGCCATGAAAAATAGATCAAACAGTCCATTTTCTCACTGCCGTTTTGCATCCATTTGGAACTCATTTCCACGTATCCTTCATAGACTTGAGTCTATTGATGGATCCGTGAAAAGGACAAAAAAAGGAAATGTCCTATTTTTTGACAGTCCATCAAAATGGACTGTCAAAAAAACAGACATGTGTCTGGTCGCACTGTAATCAATGGAGCAGATTTATTAAGACTGGCGTTTCACATGTGTGTCAATACAGCCTTAGACCTGAAATAAATTAAAGGGTATTTTGACCTTCGGGCAGCATTGTGCCCTTTAAACCTAGACTGAACCTATATAAAAGTTAATAAATGGTTTCAAACGATAAAACTTAACTTTTAATATCTTAAGATAAAAAATACAAAGGACGTCCACTAGTCTACTAAAAGACAGATCAATGTGGTCTGTACCTGCCTATTCAGAGTTTATTCAAGGTTTAAATGTTAGACAGTATTCACACTCTCCAACTTTCCACTGGACCTAGGGTGTAATAAGATACTTTCACCACCCTTAGACTAAGGTTATAGTATCACGGCTGCATCATACAACAGGTCAGTATTTTGTCAGTTGCTCTTAGTGCTAGGAAAACCCAAACACCTGGTCCCCACACACAATTACTAAAGCATCACTGACTAGACTCCCACACAGCCATGCTATACCTCCACAACCCTAGTCTGTAGTATGTACATAAACCAGTAAACTAGGTACAGGTCACAGTAACTTCATTTCCTGTCATTAAAATGTTGTAACTATAAGGGAAACCACGATATTCTGACCCTTATGCTCAATAAACACCTATGTTGCAGCAGAAGATAAACTTAAAGATAAACTTGCTCTACGCGTTTCCCCTGTGTTATCTATGTCAGGTTCATCAGGAGCTAATACTAAAACTTATAAATTGGTCTAAGCTGCTAAAATTTCACAATTGCAGTTACAACTGTAGTTCCTGGAGCACTGATGGTGTGCTCCAGTGTATAGAGTAGCCGACTACTCTATAGGTATAGCATGGCTGTGCGGGAGTCTAGTCAGTGATGCTTTAGTAATTGTGTGTGGGGACCAGGTGTTTGGGTTTTCCTAGCACTAAGAGCAACTGACAAAATACTGACCTGTTGCATGATGCAGCCGTGATACCACAACCTTAGTCTAAGGGTGGTGAAAGTATCTAATTACACCCTAGGTCCAATGGAAAGTTGGAGAGTGTGAATACTGTCTAACATTTAAACCTTGAATAAATTCTGAATAGGCAGGCACAGACCACATTGATCTGTCTTTTAGTAGACTAGTGGACGTCCTTTGTATTTTTTATCTTAAGATATTAAAAGTTAAGTTTTATCGTTTGAAACCATTTATTTTCTGTGAGATATGAAGTAATAGGGAATGGTGTAGAACCCGCTGTGAGACTATATAAAAGTTAAGTATCTTATGTTTGTAAATGGAAGATGAACATGGACAAGGTGCTAGAGATGTTGGATGGCTCAAACCATAGCAAAAATATCCATCGATATGTTATTGGCAGCGGTTGGTTGGAAGGTTTTAATAGATGGTAACTGGTTCACACTAGACTGTTGCCCTTATTTCCTGATGCTTCTTTTTGCAGGAGAGGAAGTAGAGGTACCGTGTATCAGATCTGGAGAGTACACGCAAATTCCTAAAGATTTGCATATCCCATCTTATACTTTCTACAGTGTTAATCTTAGAGAAAAAAAAAATGGACAAGGTTTATCGAATGCTTTTACCCCAGATATACAAAAAGGTTATAAATATAAGGCTATATATTGTATAATATATTTTTGGTAACTAAACCAGCTATAGCTAGAAGCTGGAAAACTCTTTCAGTTCCTTCGCTTATTTACATGCCTCGCAATCTAAATTAGAAGAGATAGGGAAACCTTGGATGGTTATTGTGGAAAACCAAGCTAGTTACTGCTTACGCAAATAGAGATTTTTACACAAAAAGTGATTTATATGAGCACTAATAGCCCATTTTGCCTCTCTGTTTTTCCCTTTGTTTGTCCCGTCTGTTTCCCTCCTGTGTATTTAAATGTCTTTGGTACCTGACCTACAAGATGTTCTATCCTATTTTTCTTGCTGTGTTTGTCACCATAAAAATTTCTTTTTTTTTTCCTGTATATACAGAATTTTATAATATGTTAATTTCTGGAGCTATCAAGGGACAAGTTTATTTATGCCATTTGTATTGCGGTGAGAATGTGCAGTTGGTAACTTATGTGTGCAGTTTATTACTGTTTCCTTTCCCTAATGTTATACAGTATAATAGAAAATTTTAGACATGAGCCTCAGGAAGATGAGATATAGGGAGTTATTTCGCCAGGGGTTTTTTATCCCACAGGTGTCCGTCATGAAAAAAATTTGTTTTAGGCTAAGGCCCCATGTAGTGAGCTTCAGCCAAAAAGCGCTGCAAGAAAAACCACTGCAGGAAACGCATTGTGGTTTTCTCGCAGCGATTTCACAGATGTCCGCATAGTTTTCCTCTGTGGACTTTCTGTTTCAGTTATACCTATACAGAAAATGCAAGCGTTTTTCAAATTGCAGCATTTCCATAAATACTCCTTGGTAAAAAAACGGAATGTATCTCCTGTCATTGTTTTCCTGAAACCTAGTGGCATAATCCAGGAATAAAGCCAAGCCAGAATATCTCCTCCAGAAGAAGGAGAGACCCACCTGCAGATAGCTGTTTCAAGGCTATTGCTTCACATCAGTGCAAGGCAGAGTACTGGATAGCTGGGGGATAAGTCATAGACATGGGTATGACACTAGGTTTCAGGAAAACCAGGCATTGATACTATAGGGAGCTACCTTCCAAAAAGTAGTGCTAGAGTAAGTTTTCATCTTCTACCAAGAAAGACTTATTTGCGTATTGTTTTGCCAGAATTCTTAGCAGGGCAGGCATGATCTACTAAGTCCTTGAACACCACAAAGTGACCTAATAAAGGCAAAGTCTTCTTAAGGAGATCCCTTCTGACCTTAGTGAGGATAAGAAATTCATGAGTAACTACTATCAGGGTTGGGCTGGCCCATCACAGAACAGGAGTTCATTCATGAGCCCAGATTCTCCCATGATATTGGGACCCATTAGTAGCACAGTGTTTATCACATTTTAAGTAGCTATTGCTCAACCCACCAAATAATCCTTTTTGTGGATATGGCCTTGGTGTATGGGACAATTGATTCCGAAATAACAGATCATTTGTCAGTTTTAACTAACACATTTGGCCATGTTTCCTGTCAAATTTGAATACTTCTGTTTTCAAAAAATGATACAATTCCACTTCTGTTTTTGTGACAGTAAGGCTAGGTTCACATCTGTGTTGGAGTTTCTATAGGAGACTCCGCCGCAAATTCCATCTAAAATCCTGCACAGAGGACTTTTTCCTTCACCAGTTTCAGTATAAAACCAGCGAAAACTCAACATGGGTAACCACTTTTTTAGTAGCTGGGATCTCCGTCTTTTGGGTCCCCATGTGGACCCAAATGACGGAGAGCCGAACGCTAGTGTGATCCTAGTGTAAGAGTATATTAGTATTGTTAATTCTGTCTTAAAAAAACCTTTTTTTGTAATTGTGTAACCATGCCAGACTTACAAGATAGATTATATAGATACAAAATTTGGTTACTGACCCATAAAATTCTAATTAAAGGGTTATGCCAATTTCACCCAATAAATGTAATTTTTGTGTATAGTGAAAAGTTATATGTTCCAATATAGCTTCATATCAATTCCTCAAGGGTTTTGTATTCCAGTCTTAATAAAGTCTCCGACAGACACAAGGCATGTAGATTTCTATTATAACTCACACCAGAAAACTGAAGCAAGTTAATGAATATGTCATGAGGATGAGTCTCTGCCACTTACTGCCACACTCCACCCACATTTGCACAAGGTGGTGATCAAGGTGCAGAATGGAGGTTGTGGTGCACTTTTGGCACAAATAAGGGCCTGAAGCAAATGTGTGCCAGAAAATTGGCATAGGGGGATTGATAAATTCCCTCCCACTGAATTTGCACAAAAAATCAGACCAGCAAAGTAGTGACTTTTTTGATGGCTTGCATGCCAGTTTTATGGTGCACAATCCATGATAAATCAGCCCCATATTTTACACTATTGTAACTATGATCAGTCCTGCATCAGTGTGACCAGGACTGATTGTTATCAATGAAGGGTCCTAATGAACCGCAGCAAGCAAAGATCTTCCAGTCTTTACAATGGTACAATAGTGCAAAATACTATCTATCTAGCTATCTGTCTATCTATGTTTTAGGGATTTTTGTTTTGTTTTGTTTTGTTTCTTACTCTCAGAAAGGACCACAAATCTAGAACTGTGGTTAGCCATGCTGTATTTCTTACAAGACATTTCCAAAGTTTTGGTTGCAATGGATCATTACTTCCTTAACATGCTTATTGTCGGAGTGAATTTTGAGCAGTTTTTAGGCTGCATACTGTTTTCTTCCACATAATTTGCTGGATTAAAATTAGCAGTGTGAAAAGCTGTAGAGAAATCTAAATGCCTGCCAAATCAAAGAAATAATCAAATTTTTATGAATATTTAATATCATAGTCATGGCAAATAAGGCAAGTAATTAGTACTTACCATAAATTTGCAAAGTATTATTTTATGTAAATTCTACTAGTTTGAAATGAATTATTCATTGAATTACCAGAAGCTGACACAAACCAGTAAACATTTTTTATCTACATGTGATTTGTTTCTGTAGACTTAATGACAAACTCTATATATGTAGTATAGTTCCAGAATTGATGCTTGGGGAGGGGCATTTCATCTGCAGCCAACCCCTACTTGTTCTGCCTAAAATATTCAAAGGCTAATGCCAGCAGCGCTGCTAACCTAGTTCATTGGAGAAGACTAGTAAACTTAAAAGGGCTAAAAATTAAAAAAAAATATATTGATGATCTATCATTGATATCAGATCAGATGGTCTAACATCAATAAGCTGATGTATCACAGCAGCTGATAGATAGAGAGATAGAACAGATGTGGATATGAGGTGAATAGATAGGGTATAGGGAAACAATAGATGAACAGATAATGGATGGGTATGAAAAGGATGGATGGACAGGTAAACAATAGATGGATATATGGATAGATAGATATGAATTTTCACTTTTTACTACATATTGTACATGTTATTGTCATTATCATTTTTACTGCCATTTAGGTCAAACGAAGATGGCTTGAGGTTTTTTTAATTAGTTTACACCAGTTTCAGAGCAAAAAAAACATACTAGAAAAAAAACCTCAAAAATAAACCAACCTCCCACTAAACTGCCCACACGTAACCTTCGATCCTCCAAAGACCTCCTACTCCTCTCTGCTCTTATCCGCTCTTCACACAACCGTCTCCAAGACTTCTCCTGTGCATACCCCATACTCTGGAACTCATTACCAAGACACATAAGACTGACCCCCACAATCACAAGCTTCAAGAAGGCCCTGAAGACTCACCTATTCAGGAAGGCCTACAACCCCCAATAACACTACTGTCACCACACCACCATCTGTACAGCCTCTACCCCCACCTTCTGTCTCTATCCCTCTTCCCTCATAGATTGTAAGCCCTTGCGGGCAGGGCCCTGTATCCCACTGTGCCAGTTGGTCACTATCAGTATTATGTTTGTTTTGTATATTTTGTGTATCGTTTGTAAGCCCTCAAATGTAAAGCACCATGGAATTAATGGTGCTATATACACACGTGGACAAAATTGTTGGTATCCCTCATTTAATGAAAGAAAAACCCACAATGGTCACAGAAATAACTTGAATCTGACAGACTGGAATTTGCCAAACTGCATGTTGACAAGCCACAAAGCTTCTGGGAGAATGTCCTATGGACAGATGCAACAGAAATCAAAATTTTTGGGAAGGCAACTCTATGTTCACAGATGAAAAAATGAAGCATATCTTGAAAAGAACACTGTCCCTACTTTAAAAAAATGGAGGAGGCTCTGTTATGTTCTAGGGCTGCTTTGGTGCATCTGGCACAGGGTGTCTTGCATCAGTGCAGGGTACAATGAAATCTCAAGAGTATCAAGGGATTCTAGAGAGAAATGTGTTGCCCAGTTTCTGAAAGCTTGGTCTCAGTCACAGGTCATGGGTCTTGCAACAGGATAATGACCCAAAACACACAGCTAAAAACACCCAAGAATGGCTAAGAGGAAAACATTGGACTATTCTGAAGTGGCCTTCTATGAGCCTTGACCTAAATCCTATTGAGCATCTTTGGAAGGAGCTGAAACATGCCGTCTGGAAAAGGCACCCTTCAAACCCGAGACAACTAGAGCAGTTTGCTCATGAGGAGTGGCCAAAATACCTGCTGAGAGGTGCAGAAGTCTCATTGACAGTTACAGGAATCGTTTGATTGCAGTGATTGCCTCAAAAGGTTGTGCAACAAAATATTAAGTTAAGGGAACCATCATTTCTGTCCAGGCCTGTTTCATGAGTTTTCTTTTTAAAAAAATTCTGTTGAAGCATGGTTGAAAAGCAATGTCTGACTTTCATTTGTTCATTACCATAGAATTTTTATATATTATTACTTTTGTCAGATTCAAGTTATTTCTGTGACCATTGTGGGTTTTTCTTTCATTAATCGAGGGGTACCAACAATTTTGTCCACGTGTGTAAATAATAATAGTAATAATAACTTTAATGGGTTGTAAATTGATTATAACCCTAATCCCATTACCTTTTAGAGGTGATTCTACAGTTTCCAAAAATGCCTCTTTTATTCAGTTTTGGAACCCCATATTCATGTCAATTTCCCCTTTATTCATATTCAAATGAAGGGAAACGCTACATAACCAGGCATTTTAGGAAACTGTAGCATCACCTCGACAAGGTACTGGAATTAGATTTAGAACCAATTTACTGCTGACAGGCTCCCTTTAAGGTATCATGGCTATGAACATATTTTGGATCTGAGTTACAGAGCTTTAAGGCTAAGGCACCACGTAGAAAAATGCAGCAAAAAAACGCTGCGGGAAAAAACAAGGTGGAAACGCATCTTGTGTTTTTCTGCAGCGCTTTTCATTGCAATTTCACAGAGTTTTCCTCTGCGGACTTTCTGCCCCTATTATACCTGTAGGGAAAATGCCAGCGTTTCCGTAAGTATAATTGACATGCAGTGATTTTCAAAAACGCTAGCGTTTTTGAAACCGCAACTTTTCCACTGCATATTTTATCTGCAATGTGTGGATAGGATTAGCCAGAATCCCTTCCACTTTGCAGGTACTGTAAAATTCTGCCTAATAAAGTACCCATAGAGGTGCACAAGGCGTCCACTTTCATACTTCATAAGAATATACAAACATACAAGCAAAAAAAAAAAAACATTGTTTTTTTATTTTCCTAGGATGTAGAAGTTCTTTTTAACTGTATTTCAGCCAGTGTGGTTTTCTGGCACTTACTTTTTAATGAATGGTCATCTCTGGTAACTTGCCCTTTCTGAACAAAGACTTTCACTGCCTAAGTGAACATGACAAATCATCCGGCTTCCTTACTTTTTAAACCATCATTCATTAAAACAGCAAGAATATCGAAACGATCGCTCGTTAAATTTGATGGTATATTTAATGCAAGGGAGAATCAAGGAATTAAAAAATACTTGATGAAGAAATTACATGCTGCAAAAGTGACCTTGATAGCAAGTATTGAAAGGCATTCTCCAAAAAACTAAATTAAAGCCAAAATGAAAGCAATAAAAGATATGTATGCAGATATATTTATATGTATTTTGAGCCAAAATGTTGTAACGTTGTAATATTGTATCAATTATTTTAAAGTTCAATGTTGAGTAAATGGCCAAAGATGTGCTTAGAGAAAGAGAATGTGCAGAAAGTGGTGACAAATGGGAAGAAATAGGGCTTCAGGTAAATCCTGAAGATTATGGGAACCCAAAATTTACCAGTCCTCATACCAGTTTTATGTGCACCCTTTAATATAGTTAATCCCTTATTTATTTCCCTGTTTTCTATGGGCTTCTGGGCATCTGACGTTTAAAGAGAACCAGCCCACATTGCTGTAGCTACTAGCCCGGCTACATATCAGACACAGTACACACAGTCCATTGACTATAGACCACAAATAATTTATTCCAAGCAATATTGCTGCTGACTTGAATTGTGTAGTCCATTTTAAATGTTTAGAAGAGAGATCAGCTAAATTACTACCCTGGGTCTACTCCTCTATTCTTAGAAATGCTAAAGAAACCTTCCATGAGAGACCAGAAATATGTTTCCATCTAATATACAGCATTACTTTATGGCACAAGGAGATGATTCCTGCTTTCTGAAGCAAGAAATGAAGAACAGTCTCCTTCAAGGACATAATGTAAAAGCGCCTTAGAACTAGATAGTCTCAGATGTGTTTGAGTGTGTAAATAAGGCTATAAGAATATTCTTATGTGACATATATGCTGGGAAAATCTCTGCATGTATATGACAAATGTGTATCCCTATTGTATACAACTGTATACTGTGAGTTACAAATTATGCCCATTAACTCCCAATGTAACATACACCATACAAGCAGCCAGGCATTGAAAAACATAGCCAACTATGTATTTTAATCCAATTAGTAAGAAATGATCACAAGGCATAGCACCTAAAGGTATGTCTATTGGAGACTCCGCTGACGCATGTATGACCTTTTACACCCTATAAAGATGTATGATATATATGTTGGGGAAATGTGTACCACGGATTGTGTGCAAAGAATATAATAATACTAATTACAAGCAAAAATAAAGAATTTATTAAAGGGGTTGTCCAGGATGAAACAAAAATTAACCCCTAAACTAAACCCCCTCCCCCCAGGTAACTTCTAATTTATTTATATAAAAAAAATGTATACTTACCCATATCCCTGTGGCAGTTATGTGACCGCCCCAGGGACACTTTCTGATAATCCAGCCATGTTCTGTTTCGCCCTTTCCAAAACGGAACGTCACCATTACTCTCCTCCCCCCCAACCCCATCATACTTACGTACATTCCTCTCCGGGAATGGCTCCTCCCCCTCTTCCTCTCCGCAAGTGCTTGCGCAGTGTGGAGGTGCCTGCGACGCATGCGCAGTAGAGATGGCGGGCACTGTCTTCTGGCGGGATCCTCAACAACTGCCCCGTACCGCTGGAGATGCTGCTATTTAAAGGCAAAATTCCTGCCACATCTGACAGCTGACCAATCAGCTGCTCCAAACTGCTGCTAGGTAGATATAAACCAGAAGAAGAACCTGCTCGTGGTGACACAGCTGACCTGTACATGATCTCAAGGTAAGAACTGTGAAAAAAACTGTATAAAATCACATTACCATAATGAACTTCATATTAAAATTATTAAAAAATTCATTGGGGCTGTGCCACCATGTGTCCCCCATTTTATACAACATTTTTGGAGGGACTTCTCAAACTTCTTGCTTTCCCAACTGATGGTTAAAAAGGTTTTCCTGTGATCAGAAAATTGATGAACTATTTTTAGGATAGGCCATGAACATGGGATCGGTGGAGGTCTGACTGGTGGCATCACTGGTGATCAGTTGTTTGAAGGGGGCCACAGCCAGTGTTAGATGTAGGATTGGGATGCCTAGGTCCCACTATTAAGATTCATCCTGAGGGCCTGCTGGACAGCTACATGCAAATATTACCTCATTCCTCAAGGGGCCCAGTCAGTAGCCTGGTCAGAGATACATACATAGCAGAAGGCCTCGGGTAGCAACAAGATACTACAAGATCTCGTGACTGGGGCCCCGCAGTATTGTCAAATTGTGGGGCCTGAGGAGGGAGGATACCGGTGGAGCTGCCTCTGTGCCTACATGTCATCCCAGCCACCCTATGTGTATATATAATCATATGCTGCCTATATGTATGTAGTACCATGAGTGTAGTACCTGTCCTGTACAATGTTCATGCGGGAGGGGGGAAAATAAGCATTTACCTGTACCCCTGTGGGCCTGTTCCAGCCTGGTCGCAGCGTCCGGTCCATTTAAGAGAATGGGATGAAGATGTGATACCCTGCTCTGCCATTACTAAATAGACAGTATATAGGTAAATGATCCAATGTAAACAATGAAGAGGACACAATACTCATTGAGAGATTGCCCCCACCACCGATGAAATATTGATGGACTAAACTCTAATCCCAGGAAACCACTTGAGGGTGAAGCCCCACATTGTTAAAACGCATCTTTTTGGCCATGGCGTAAGTGCCACGGCAAAAATTGCTGCGTTTTACATTACCTGCAAAGTGAAAGGGATTCTGGCTAATCCCATCCACACATCGCAGAAAAAAAATCTGCAGCGGAAAAGCCGTGTTTTCAAAAACGACTGCATTTTGAAAATCGTAGCATGTCAGTTATACCTGCGCAAATACTAGCAGTTTACATATAGGTATAATAGGGGCAGAAAGTCCACAGAGGAAAACTCAGCAATGCATTTCCACAGCGTTTTTTTGCTGTTTTTCGCTACGGGGGGCCTTAGCGAGGCCTTAGTGAGACTTAGCAAATATCGTCTTTCATTGTACTATGTTAAAACCTTCAGGGGTGTGCAGTTTTTTGCACAGAATTCTGAGATTCATCTCAAAGGGATGTGTAAAAATCATGCACAAGAACAATCCCATGTCACCTGTGAGTCGCAGGTCACAATTTGCGTGTGACTTTGTGTCACGTCGCAGTCACACAATGTCTCATGTACAATTCAACACTATAGAGATAGACTAAAAAATTTTTCACGTAACTGTGTGACTTTTTGTTGTGTGATATATGTCTCCGCGAAGCCTTAGATCATTTGTTTTGCTGGTTACTCATTTTATTATTATGTTAATCTGTTTAGTACTCTGTTTGATACATAATATCTGTATTTTCATCACCATTTTCCCAATATTCTATAAGTGCTCCACGTAATATTTTCTGATTTTGCAACCTGTTTTATTTAGATACTTTTTCATATACATATTTGTCACCACTTCTGTTGTTTTAGGCTATTTTACCCCCCCATTCCCTACTTAAAGTAACAGCAGCCGTGAGTTACATGCAGCATTGACATATGTCAAGCTCTGACCTCATCTGCCATTTTGTATCACATCTGAAGTGCCAGTCTATAGTGTGCACTTCCCCTTTGCTGCCATGACAAATTTACATCATGTCACGTCAATGATGACGTGACATATCCAGACATATCTAGCACCTGCTGCAGGCCATAACTTCTTGAACCTGTGACAGGGGAATAATTGTGATTTTTTTTTTTTCCATTTTTACCCAGCGCGCAAAGAATGAAAAAAAAAGACTTGGAAAATATAGTTCTTTGATGTTTATTCTTATAAAGAGATGTCTTAAAAAAAAAAAAACAATCAAAAGGGGTTAATCCAATCCTTTTGTGAGGCAATGAATCACAGAGGAAGACAAAACAAACCTGTGATCTGGAACTTCCTGATCACCCACTTAGGGTGGATTAATGAGAAGTACACGACTGTGAAATTACGTGCCCTCTCAGTCACGAAAATGGTCGTAGTGGTGCATGACCTTGAAATGAATGGAAGAAAACATCACCTGATCCACAATTAGAAAGACCTAAAGGGGAAAAAACTAGAGGATACATTAAATGACATGAATATAAAACACGCAAAGAAATAATAACCCGAAATAATGACAAATAAGAAAAGATATTAGCAAGAGGCAAGGTTCACAAGAGGCAGCTCTTTAATCTGTTTATTTACAGAGGGCACCTCATCCACTGACGGCTTTGCTCAAATTTGTCTATTTA
This sequence comes from Leptodactylus fallax, assembly GCA_947044405.1. NCBI lineage: Eukaryota > Metazoa > Chordata > Amphibia > Anura > Leptodactylidae > Leptodactylus > Leptodactylus fallax. The sequence goes on along the minus strand of CAMRHE010000038.1, from coordinate 8,083,160 downwards.
TCTGGGCTGAATTTTCCACTTTTTGCTGTGAATTATTGTTTAAAATGATTTCTAGTCTTAGCAGACTTACATGACAGTATTATCAAGGATTCATCATGAGGCCATCTGTCGATTCTGAAAAAAAAAAAAAAGGAAAAAAACAGCTGAGATGGAAAGAACAAGACAGACACAAGGCCGGAGAAAAACTGATGCAAAAGCATGTGTCTAGTAGCAAAATAAGAAATAAAAGTCTAACATCAATTCTCACACTTAGGGGCTAATTTATTATGCCTTGTATGCCATTTTTCTGGCGTACAAGCCATGACTAAGGTCCCAGTATTTGTTGCACGCTTTATCTGCGCAAAAATATAAGACTTTTAGGATAAGGCCCTATGTAGTGTCCCGCAGCAAGAAAGCACTGCGATAAAAGCCAAGGTGGCAATGCATCGTGGTTTTTCCCGCAGTGCTTTTCACAGAAAGTCCGCAGATTTTTCCTCTGCCAACTTTCTGCTTCCTTCATACCTATAGGTAAACCGCCGGCTATTTCCGTAGGTATAACTGGTATGCTGCGATTTCCAAAACCGCGACAGTTTTGTTAATCACAATGAGTCCGCTGTGCGTATTTTTCCACAATGTGTGGATGGGATTCTCTAGAATCCCATCCACTTTTCAGGGACTGTAAAACACCGCTGTTATTTCCGTGGTGTAAATGCTGCAGCCAAACCTCGACATTTACTCCATGGGGCCCCACGTGGCACAAACGCCATGGTTTGGCCGTGGCGTAAATGACGTGGAAAAAACGCATCATTTTACAGTCCCTGCAAAGTAGAGTTCCCAAAAGGAACTCTAGCGAATCCCATCCACACATTGCAGAAAAATACGTGCAGCGGACACGCTGTGATTTCTAAAACCGTTGCATGTCAATTATACATATGGAAATGCCAGCGGTTTCCTTATAGGTATAATGGAAGCAGAAAGTCCGCAGAGAAAACCTTTACAGATTTTCTGTGAAAAGCGCTGCGGGCAGAATCGCAATGCACTGCTGCCGCAGAATTTCCCGCAGCACTGCTGCGGCCCGCTAAGTTTGCAAAGAAAATCATTTACAAGTTACCCAACTGTTCTGACTGTACCTGTATCCTCAGGAGCTAGTATTTTGGTAGTATAGTATTTTGGGAATGGGCAGAAACAAACACAGCATTGGTGGTAGCAGCAGGATGGAAGTGTTAAAGGATGGGGGTTTCTATTACTAAAGAAGGGAAAGGTCAAAGAAATCTAAGCTGCAAACTCTGATGTGTGTATCACACATACAGTACAGACCAAAAGTTTGGACACACCTTCTCATTCCAAGAGTTTTCTGTATTTTCATGACTATGAAAAATGGTAGATTCACACTGAAGGTATCAAAACTATGAATTAACACATGTGGAATTATATACTTAACAAAAAAGTGTGAAACAACTGAAAATATGTCTTATATTCTAGGTTCTTCAAAGTAGCCACCTTTTGCTTTGATTACTGCTTTGCACACTCTTGGCATTCTCTTGATGAGCTTCAAGATGTAGTCACCTGAAATGGTTTTCACTTCACAGGTGTGCCCTGTCAGGTTTAATAAGTGGGATTTCTTGCCTTATAAATGGGGCTGGGACCATCAGTTGTGTTGTTCAGAAGTCAGGTGGATACACAGCTGATAGTCCTACTGAATGGAGTGTTAGAATTTGTATTATGGCAAGAAAAAAAAGCAGCTAAGTAAAGAAAAACGAGTGGCCATCATTACTTTAAGAAATGAAGGTCAAATTGGGAAAACTTTGAAAGTGTCCCCAAGTGCAGTGGCCAAAACCATCAAGCGCTACAAAGAAACTGGCTCACATGAGGACCGCCCCAGGAAAGGAAGACCAAGAGTCACCTCTGCTGCGGAGGATAAGTTCATCCGAGTCACCAGCCTCAGAAATCGCAGGTTAACAGCAGCTCAGATTAGAGACCAGGTCAATGCCACACAGAGTTCTAGCAGCAGACACATCTCTACAACAACTGTTAAGAGGAGATTGTGTGCAGCAGGCCTTCATGGTAAAATAGCTGCTAGGAAACCACTGCTAAGGACAGGCAACAAGCAGAAGAGACTTGTTTGGGCTAAAGAACACAAGGAATGGACATTAGACCTGTGGAAATCTGTGCTTTGGTATGATGAGTCCAAATTTGAGATCTTTGGTTCCAACCACCTTGTCTTTGTGCGACGCAGAAAAGGTGAACGAATGGACTCTACATGCCTGGTTCCCACCGTGAAGCATGGAGGAGGAGGTGTGATGGTGTGGGGGTGCTTTGCTGGTGACACTGTTGGGGATTTATTCAAAATTGAAGGAATACTGAACCAGCATGGTTACCACAGCATCTTGCAGCGGCATGCTATTCCATCCGGTTTGCATTTAGTTGGACCATCATTTATTTTTCAACAGGACAATGATCCCAAACACACCTCCAGACTGTGTAAGGGCTATTTGACCAAGAAGGAGAGTGATGGGGTGCTACGCCAGATGACCTGGCCTCCACAGTCACCAGACCTGAACCCAATCAAGATGGTTTGGGGTGAGCTGGACCGCAGAGTGAAGGCAAAAGGGCCAACAAGTGCTAAGCATTTCTGGGAACTCCTTCAAGATTGTTGGAAGACCATTTCAGGTGACTACCTCTTGGAGCTCATCAAGAGAATGCCAAGAGTGTGCAAAGCAGTAATCAAAGCAAAAGGTGGCTACTTTGAAGAACCTAGAATATAAGACATATTTTCAGTTGTTTCACACTTTTTTGTTAAGTATATAATTCCACATGTGTTAATTCATAGTTTTGATGCCTTCAGTGTGAATCTACAATTTTTATAGTCATATAAATACAGAAAACTCTTGGAATGAGAAGGTGTGTCCAAACTTTTGGCCTGTACTGTATGTCTTAGGATTGGTAAACATGTGCGTATTATAGCTCCAGACTGGAGTATTTTTTATCATATTATGTAAGCCCATTTCATTTAATGGCTATACAACATATGTCAGTAAAATGGAGGACATATGATGTGGCCAGTTGTCTTCATAGAGCACAAGGCACTATTCGGTGAATGCAGATGCACCCGCTGAAATGTCCCCTACAAAGCACCTAATAGATGGTCTTATTTAAGTATATCCTGGTGATTTATTTATTCAGAAAGTTTCCCTTCCCCTTTGCACCATGATCCAGTCCCATTTTTGCCACTGGAGAGAAGAGGGCTTGATTTATTTGTTGTAGGCCCCTTCACCAAACATTTAGAAAAGGTCACCATCAGAACCTTAGGACTTGGACTTTACCTATCCCCCAGTCTAAGCCATACCTAGGAGAGATAGCAGCTCCTTCACATGGCCCTCCCTAATCACTTAAAGGGATTTTCCGGCATCAAATTGAATTTTCACACTGATGACATTTCCACAGGATAGGTCATCAATATGTGATCTGTCAGGGTCTGATGTCTTGTCCCGCGCAAATCATGTGTTCTAGCAGCCTCCGGAAGCTGATAGTGAACTGACTGTGTGTGCAGTGCCACTACTATCCTCGTAATAGAAGCAATGCTGCAGATCACTAGAAACACCGCTATTCTCTGTATACTTCATCAGTATGAAAATTCGATTTGAGATATTAATTTTTAATTAGGTGAGTCTTACCCTAACAAAAGGACGTATTAAAAATATTTCTTTATTAAATTCACTTAAAAGTATAACTCATATCCGAAAAATATCCCAAGAAAAAAAAACATAAAATAGGAGTACCTATGGTCAAAATAGAGATCAAATATATCTTTGAACAGCCATCAACACATTCATCTACAATGGTGTTTCCAATAGATGTTGGTAGATCCAAGTCCACTAGATACCACACATACAAAGCCCCAGGGGCACACCGCTAATGAGGCGAAGTGAGGCGGCCGCCTCGGGCGGCACTGTCCGGGGGGCGGCATTTTTACTATTTAATGTAAACCAGCCCAGGACAGGCTGCTTTAAAAAAAAAAAAAAAAAAAAGAGCTGAGCGCGACCTGTCCTGGGCTGGTTTACAAGACGTCGCATCTCAGCGCAGGCGGCGATACAATGACGTCATCACGCCGCCTACGCTGAAACACAGACGTCGCGGACAAGAAGAGGAGGCGGCGGCGGCTGCATCAAGGCATCGCAGGTGAGTATAGCTTTTTTTTATATATATATAAATAGGCCGTAACCTATTGGAGTATCCCCAGCAGGTCAGGGCCTATTTATTTACCTACCCTGCGTCTGCTCGTGGCCACCCCTGCTTCCCCTTCTGCTATGGGCCGCAGAAAGGGAAGTGGATGCCGCTGTGAGCGGCCGCGGGGATCGGTAAGTTAGGCCGCGGGCCGCAAATACTACTATTATTATACTCCGGGGTCTATTCAGACCCCGGAGTATAATAATCGGAGGCCTAGGGTTGGTGAGGGAACATAAATACCAATGTTACTCACCTCCTGCGATCCGATGTAACTCCGAGCAGGCTTGAATCCTCTGGTGACGTCATCAGGTCGCGTCGCCGACCTGATCACGTGACGTGTGTGCGCAATTAAACAGGGCCGAAAGCTGCAAGGAGTGCACCGGTGTCCAGGATAGGTAAGTAACTCTGGTTTTTATGTTTGTATTCTCCCCAGGGTCTCCAATCATTATACTCTGGGGTCTGAAAAGACCCCAGAGTATAATAATAGTTCATGGGTCGTCCACTATGGGGCATAATACCCTGTGCAGGGACCACTGTAGAGCATAGTACCCTGTGCAGGGGCCACTCTGGAGCATAATAAAAGTGCAGGGGCCACTATAGAGCATAATACCGGGTGCAGGGGTCACTATGGAGCATAATACAAGCGCAGGGGCCACTATGGAGCATAATACCAGTGCAAGGGCCACTATGGAGGATAATACCAGTGCAGGGGCCACTATGGAGCATAATACCAGTGCAAGGGCCACTATAGAGCATAATACCAGTGCAGGGGCCACTATGGAGCATAACACCATATGCTGGGGCCACTGTGGAGCATAATACCGTGTGCAGGGGCCAATATGGAGCATAATACCGTGTGCAGGGGCCAATATAGGGCATAAAACTGTGTGCAGGAGTTGCTGTGGAACATAATATCATGTGCAGTGGCCAATGTGGGGCATAATACCGTGAGCAGGGGCCACTATGAAGCATAATACCGTGTGCAGGGGCCGCTGAGAGGCATAATACAGTGTGCAGGGGCCGCTGCGGGCCATAACACTGTGTAATACTGTGTGCAGGGGCTGCTGTGGAACATTATAGTGTGTGTAAATGGGGCGCTATAAACATGGGCTATGGCACCTGTTTATATTATATGCTGTCTGTTTATAGTGACCGTGTGATGTAATTGTAGCCTTGTCACATACTGTAGACATGTACAGGACGAGGCTGCAGTTACATTACATGGCCGCTATGAGATGAATTACACTATGTAAACAGAGAAGCGGTCACGGTGCTTACACAGGTACCATTCAAACAGCTGGTCAGTGGGGGTCCTGGGTTTTTGAACCCCACTGATTAGTTTATTAATGACCTGGAAAACCTTTTAATTAGTTAACACCTGGGGTATTATTAATAAGGGGCACTATTTATACAGGGTACACACAGACATTATTAATATAAAGATGCACTTGGGGGTATTATTCATTATGGGGGGTTATATCATATATTATATAATTGGGGGTAGCAGCAGGATGGGGGCTTTGTGTAGGTGAGGACAATGTGGGTTGGATGCCTGGAAAAGTTAGGAGCCAAAGATGTCTGTGTTGCAACCTTTACAGAGACAAGTCACAGCTGGAAGAAGTGGTCATGGCGGTCCAAAGGGAAGAGAAGGGAAATGTGAAGGATTAGTCAGAGACGTCACCTGTAAGTCACAGAATGTTACTGCCCTGTATTCACCTAAATGATAGAGGATAAATACCCGAGTGATGGGGGTCTGTCTGCTGAGACCCCCACTGAGCCTGAGAATTGGGTTTTTTCCCCCACTAGGTGGGAATCCAGCCTGACCGCAGCCATATATATAGGTGTGTCGCTTGGTGGATGGACGAACCCGCATGGCTCTCATTCAACTTTGATGGGAGTGCCAAAGATACCCGAAGTCCAGTACTCAGCTATCTGCGGGGCTCCTATTATAGAGAATGGGGGCCACGTGGGCTCGTCCATCCACCAAGCAGAAGATGTGTGAAGTTACTTTCATTGTTAATGCCATGTTGTTGATCTGATACTGAAGTAATACAGGAAGAAGAATTCTTAAAAACTGTTTTATAACTTTGTGTATTGTGTATATTGTGCAACGATAACAGTGTGTTAAACTAGTAGCATGGAAACTCAGTTTTTTTTTTTTTTTTTGGGGTGGGCTTCTTTCTATAATCCGCCTCAGGCAGCAAAGAGGCTAGGTTCACCACTGCAAAGCCCGTATTAGGATAAGAGACTTATTTGTCAGTATAAATCTCAAAAATATCCCATCAACTAGGCTGAAAATGACCTGAGTGGTAGTGAATGGATCACATATGCTGTTGGGCTACAAAATCCTATGTCTTGCCATTCAGCATAGTCTATTCCTCATCTCCCAAGACCATAGGAATAATCTCCCGACTGGTCTGATGTGTCATTATATCCCAATGTACCAAAAGGTGCTCATTAGCCTAGCTAATACATTACTCTTAGGCTTGATAGCACCTCATGGAGAGGCACCTAAATACTGTGTTTACTCCTATCATGACACCTGATGGGCCAGAAAACCCCTTTAGGTTATGGGATTGGATTTATGGAGACAAATGAAACAACAACTGATAGAATCATCAGCATGGCTCAAAGATTGTGAGTGGGAGAAGTGCTAGGACATTTGTGTCTTGGAGAGTGGACCTTCTAAATATATTAGTTTTCTCAAATTCCATACTCATCCACAGACACAAGCTGTTTTAGGAAGACCTATAGTCCAGTAGCAAACTAGAATGATCCATAAGTCTTCATTTGCGCCGTAGTATATTTGTATATACTAGGACGATTAGAGTCCATTCCTGTTCCAGCTCATCACAGCACACAATGCTCCATAAACCTATGTCCTGCACGCTTGTCATAGGTCGCCCTTTACTCAACCTAGTAATCCCTGATATCAGTGACTTAAAGGCACACTTGGGCAATTAGCCTAATGGAGTGTAAAACACTTCCATACAACAGCCAATTAAACAAACAGCAAACCGCTTTCCGGAGTCCCTGAGCATATGACTGGGGACTTTTCATATTGAAGAGCTTCTATTAAGCATATAAATAAGAAAAGAAGGGTGTTTTTAAACAAGACACCGCAGGGAGTACAGAACATCACTTACCCCGCAGCTCCATGTATATTTAATATGTGCCGTGAACCATGGAGAGTTTTTTTCTCATTATTGTTTTTTTTTTTCCAATCAGCAAGCGCTAAACTGGGAACATTAAATAAAAGTCATTTCTTCCATAACCCATATTAGGCGGCCCATGTTTTGTGATATCGCTATCATATTCTTAACGTGAGGTGAAATTACAGGTCAGGTGCTTTGTAATGTATGTACAGTTAGTTCTGAATTCCTAATAACCTGTCATTCCTGGGATTTGGATGTCACAATACAGCTGACAGCGGTAATGCTACAAGGCATTGCTTTGATGAGAGCTTTGGGCAAATCATGAGGAATATTCCTAGCCCACATCATGAGAAGGTTACCAAGGAGAGCTTTTCATTCTTCTCTGACCCCGTGATCTGACAAGTGACACCTACAAAATGAACAGCTCTCCAGTTTAAATTGTTTAACTGTAGCCTGATCAGTTTTATTATCTTGCTAATCCAGATATCAGCCATTTCATCAGAATGGAAGATATGCATATCATGAATTATTTTGACACTGAGACCTTTTAATTTTCGCCAGCAATATTTCATTGCACCAATCAGGGATGCAGTCAGTGATGCTGCTCGCTTCCCGGGATGTCAGAGGACAGTGCACTTGTGACAGCACCAAATCATCTGGGAGCTGTAAAGAGCCACCGCTGCAATGATTATTATCTGCTGTACTCATGCATTTCATTACAGGACAGCAGAGCAGAGCCTCGGGATCCAGACAGACTTTATCCAGGCATTTGTGTGTCACCAATCCACTTGTGATTACAGCGGCGCAGACGATAACGTGATGGAGGTTTTTTTTTATGTTTTGCTTTTTTGTATGTTTAGTTTTTTCATGGGGAGATTATTATAGATTATAACGGTGATGATTATTATTGCTATTACTACTACCGTAACTGATACATTATAGGTGCCTGTTTATTAGGTACTTTGGATTATCGAAATTCATAGAAATTAATAAAACTAATTTCTAATTGTTGTATACTTTAAAGAGATATAAACATAACAAACAAGTACTCACCTCTCTGTGGGCTTTTGTTTCCAGCAGCGACAGCTCCATTGGTCTGTATATACCAGTGATGTCCTGTTTGTGCAAGGGGTCAATCACAGGCCTCAACAGTGACATCTTCACAAATGGCATGTGACTGCTGTGACGTGTCACTTGTAAAGAGGTGATAGCAGGCCTGTGACTGGCTGCAGGGTCACCTATCACAAACAGCTGGGGGGCCTGTATACGGAGAAGACCAATGGAGCTGCCAATGGAAACAGAGGCCCGGGGACAGGTAATAGTTTTTTATGTTTCTCTCCCCTGATAGGGGCGCCCTGAAGAGCACCTGACAGCTTCCTTGGCATTGCTGTTTCAGTAAATAATTATAATCCTTATAATATAACAATTCTGGAACATCTTTTCTTATATCACTACATTGGACATTAACCTGTTACTCATACTAGAACGTTATGAATCATTTGACAACTGGGTGTTAACAATTGAAGGTGTGTTCTTAACTAGTCTGACACAGTCCAACTAGTGCAGACAGTGTCAAATTGTATAGGGAAACAATGAGAATGGTAACACCCAGTTGTCAACTTATTCATAAAGAGGAATAATCAAGAAACAGCACAAAGTAAAGTTATAAGTAAAGATGCTCCAAAATAGGTATTTACATGGGGAATACAGGTATATACTGAAACAGATAAGTCAAGACAGCTAACGAATGGGTTTTTCCAACTTTCTAAGCAATGCTAGGAGAATCCCTGCATATTACAGTGTCTCATGAAACAAGGCAGATTTTAAATCAGAGGTATACAATGTACTATAGAGCTCCATAGACTTCTATATAATGGACTCTGTATAGTGCTACTGTGACATGGTTATGTGCATGAGAATTTATTGGTTTATGGTAGTGGGCATGAACAATTGGTTGAAATAGATTCTGGTTATTTCATTTAATCGTTTTGCAAAAACTACTACTACTCTTGAATGATCCATAATTCTTCATTTGAACTGTAGTATATTTGTGAAAATTGCATTTTGGACATTTAGAATACATTACATTACATCACAGCAGACTATGCCCCATAAACCTATGTACTGCATATATGTCATAGGCTACCCTTTACTCAACCTAATAGCTCAAAAAAATCCTTGATATTAGTGTCTTAAAGGGGTATTCTTATCTCAAGGATGCTATCTAGCTTATGTAAATTCAAGATTAATACTAAATACATTGCTTTAGCAATGCTGCTTTGTTTGCCTGCTACGTGAGATTATTCTTACACATCATTGTCAAGGCACCCAGCCGTTATCTCATCCAGGTCAAATGAGGTGAGTCACTACTCTGGGGTGTGGGCAATTAGGTCAGCCAATTGTTGTTTGCTGATAAAGGTTCGGACATTGTAATCTCTCTATGACACCACAAAGATAACATTGAATTTACTTTGCTCTCCTGCAGCATGTAATTTTGTTTATCTCTCTAACACTGTGTAATGTAATATACATTTACTGTGCATATTATGCAATCTGCATTTATATTATATTTCTAGTAATGATAATAAATAATCTTTCATGGTAAAGGCAATGCTTATATCTACTGCGGTATTTCATAGTGTCCTGTCTATCAAACAGTCAAAGCCCGCCCACCAGCTTGTTGAAAAATAAAGGAAGCGAGAAGAAGAGACAGCAAGAAAACTGCTGAGAGAGGGAAATGAAAAAAACTCCTTTAAAGACATACTAGGGCAATTAGCCTAATGGAGTGTAAAACACTTCCATACTCCATAGACTTCTGTGGGCACCATATTATGGGCTCTGTACAAAGCAGTGGTAATGGTAAATGGTAGTGTGCATGAGAACCTAGTGGTATATGGAAGTGGGCATAAACAATTTTTGGCTGAAAAAGTTTCTGGTTATTTCATTTAATCTTTTTACAGAAAAAAAGTAAGAAAAATGGCATGTTAAACCCTAGGAGTACATTATTCCATCTGTATATTTATAAATAAAATGTTTTTGTATACAGCATGACAATGAATCACACCACTAGCGAAGGTATTAGGTTGCTGGTAATAGTATCAGTGGGGTGGTCTAATAGATTTGGGTTGGAGTATTTATAGAGCAGTATATCCTGTGTAGATAGCATGACAGATATTGTACCAGTGATCTATGTAAGAAACATAAAACCTACCACGAGTTCATTGCACATAGGAATATCAATTGTCCAGGTCTAGAAGTAGTAGTAGTCTTACTAATGTGATATGACTGTACTTTCTCTCCATATTCTACTAACACCCCTGGAATGACCCTATTGGCAAGGTGTCAAAATAATGGCAGACCAACCACTGCATTGTATTGCATACAGATAAGCAAAACCATCTCAACCATCCTACATTTCTCTGGCCCCACTTTTTCAACATCGCTGTAGGTGTCCAAGCACTTAAGCACTTTCTGTATCTCTGGCTCACATAGCTAAGAGGGCCCTAGGTCAAGGAAAGAGCAAGTCAGCAGGCTACTGACCGGACTCCAAGACAGAAGCAGTCTGCGGCAAGGGCAAGGCATCATTCTTATAATGAAGAAAGCGTGTGTTGGTACACTTTTAGGAATTTGGAAATAGTTGTTAGGTAATATTTCCATGTAATTGTCAGTGGGCCCCCACAGCAAATTTTACTGGTTGGCTCTAGGCACCCCAGTCTGACACTGAGCTAGAGAGTGCTGTTTGCATGTGCCCTAGGTACTAGGTTCCATAGGGGGCCTGGGGACCTGTCTTGGCCAGGTGATACAGATATAGAGATACCACAGTCAATTTTGGTTGATGGAAATCCTAGTTACAAGTCCACCAACAAACATGGGGGTTATGAGTGAGCCCTATTTTCAGCTAATGGATCCACCTGTGTCCCCCATGACTGCTTCTCTATTACACAATGGATCCATCTAAAACCAAACAAAGTCCACTTTATGTAATTTTATGTCTTTTGAATATGATGACTTTAATATCAGGTTTTTATTGTAACAAGACCATGGCTAAATATGGCAGAGCGGGTGCCGAGATGTTATCAATAAATTAGCCGTACAAAGCAAAGAAAAAAATCATTTCAAGTAGTGCTCAGCATCTGATCCTCCATGAAAGATTAATGTAGTTTAGAGGTTTATTGAAGATTATCATTCTGCCCTGTCACATTTAGCACAAATGATGATTCAGTCACAGTTCAGTAATATCCAAGCATATTATTGCTGGAGAGATTGGAGAGCCGAGAGAATCATTGAAGGGCACAACGCACACATTTAGTTGTAAGGTAAAGAACTATTCAATATACGATTTCTACAAATGAAATGAATGTTCATTTTATTTCACACTGTTAAACTGGAGCAAGATCTCTATTTGAAACAAAGACAGAGTTCAGCCCTTTCATTTCTGTCTAAATCTGTGGATATTACACAGGAGCTCGCTGCACATTAGTAAAATAGAACCATCTGCACAATTAAATACTACAATTATATTTTACACCTATATATTTTGTGGGTGGAATTAGAAATTTGTTAAATTGTTCTCACTTCCCCCACCCCAAGTCCTGCATATCTTAGGCCTTATTCACACCTAGATATTTTGTTTCCATATTATATCCATAGAGCTCTGCATACAGAGTCATTGTAGTTCTATAGTCAGTGGTTTTATGTTTCTGCTTTTCTATGTAGCCATATTTCTCAAGAGGTCTCCATGAACTTGACTTTTAAGGCTGAAGACACATGCTGAGTTTTTGGTGCTTTTTTCTCTTGCAGATTTCGCTGCACTTTTTGAGCCAAAGGCACCAGTGGATTCAAAAGTAATAGGAAATAGAAAGGAAGGACTTACACGTCTCATTTATGCTGAATCCACTCCTGGCTTTGGGGGGAAAAAAAAACAAAAAACAGCAAACTCTACATTTCAGTTGAAGACTGAAGCCCCACGTTGCTGAAACCTAGCTTTTTTTGTTGCAGATTTTGCTGCGGTTTTTGAGCCAAAGCCAAGAATAGCTACAAAAGGAATGGGAAATATATAGGAAGTTCTTATACTTCTCCCTTCTGCTCAATCTACTCCTGGCTTTGGCTCAAAAAAACGCAGCAAAATCTGCACCAAAAAAGTGGCATTTCCACAACGTGGGGCCTCAGCCTAAAGAAGTTTTTCAATCTTTTATAGTCATTTATAGCCTCTCCTAGAAAATTCATGTCTGTTTGGGGGGGACAGGCTACAAGTGCCCCAACAAATCTTTAAAGAAAATAAACTTGCACAACTGTTTTTGTGCACATGGCTTTGGCCATAACGCAACTTTGTGGGGCCCCAGAGATGGGTTGCTTTTTTTTCTTTTTTTTTTTTATATCAGCCTGTACAGGATTGGGGAATGAATGTGAGAAGAAGTATGTGGGCCCTTAAAGGGGCATTATGTTATGTGTGGGCCAAGATAGGAGTATTTTTTTTTTTTTACAATAGAACATCTTATTTGCTTGGACAGCATGGCTCAGTGGTTAGCACTGTTGCCTTGCGGCTCTGAGGTCCTGGGTTTCAATTAAACCAAGGGCAACATCTGCATGGAGTTTGTATGTTTTACCTGTGCTTGCATGGGTTTCCTCCAGGTTCTCCACATGCCAAAAATATACCAATAGGTAAGTTGGTAAGACAACTGATCCTTGTAGTGTCGAGGATGAGCGCCTACTCCATAATGTAGCTGCACTTTGAGTCCCTTCTGTGAGAAAACCACATTATAAATGTATGTCAACAGTAAGATATGTCCAGTATATCACTAACATCCCTGACAAATTGATTTAGAAGTGATTTTGGTGGTGGCAATAAGCCATCTTGTCAGTAACCTGATGTCCACACATCAGGCTTCTTAATCCCTGCCACCTCCTTAAGGACTTGGGCTGCAGATTGTCCAGCAAGGTCCTATGTTCTAAAATGAAATTTAAGTTTAAATATTGAGGTGGATGAAACTATTATTAGACCGAATTAGAGTCAATGAGGTTAACAATACAACTCATCAATCTATTAGGATCCAGGACTGAGACCTCCAGCGGGTTCACTTCAATAAGGCACATGCTGTTTACTACCTAACAGCATAGACGGGATCCAATAGAGGCAGAGATTTATTTCTGTGCGAATCAGGTTATATCTATAAAGTTATTAGTCATAATTTGCCGATAATTTCAGGTTAAACTACAATGGCTGTAAATGAGAGGATTCATCTCAATTATATGTGGAGTGTCACTGGATGACGTGCCGTGTATTATGAGTAATTAAAATGAGGCAGAAAAGGTGCAACAATATGGTGAGAAACAGCAAGTATCTCTGTGGTGAAGGTAAGGACACCGCTCAGACTGCAAGGTCTGAAACTTCTAGTATGCTTGTATATGGATATGGGTTACAAAATGTTTACAGCATTGCTTAGAACTGGGATTAGAATACAGTATGAAAAAGGAACCGATGAATTTATTTAGCTACCAGAATGTTTCCAAAAATTTGAAGCACCAATTCTGTGATAAATAAAATGTAGTGCAGCATATATAATATAACAGCTATTTACATATTTAGATTATATTGTAGCCTTTGCATGCATGCTTCACCAGTGATCTCCTTGGTTGTCATTGGCACCTCCATAGTTCATATTTGCATTGGTTTTAATACATAAACTTCATGAAAAAACAACAACAATGAAAGTGAAGAAACTGAATATCTGTAACAGCTCAGATCTCTATGCAAAAACTTTTAAAGTTAGTATTGAGTCATCCAGGATTTAATACTGTGTGCATTTACAGCCGCTATACTATGTATATAGTTGTGCCTGCATCTGGAGTGCCACAGCCCCTGGAAACAGCTGATCAGTGGGGGTACCAACTGTTGGACACCCCTGCAAACTTATATTGATACATATATAAGTATATAAGATATCCATAGGTTATGTGATAATGCCCTGCTTACACCGAAAAAACATTGACATTGGTTGAAGGGGTTATCTAGGGAAATATAATAAAGCTTACAAGTGCTTTCCCCAATTACAGTTTATTACTAATATATATCCTGGGCCCCATTTATTACATTTGCAGAGGGCAGCTGGAAAGGCCAGAACTCTTGTTGCTCTGTCTCCCCTGCAGCCACTCCAGCTCTTACTAATGTCACCGACTCCACCGAGTAGAGCAGAGTTGGTGACGTGACAGGTGGGAAAGAAAACTGAGTTATTTCTGAAATCTATGCCAGTGCCTAACTGGCATAGATTTCAGTTCTGGCGACCTCCTGCTGTGTACCAGATTTTTTAACAGGCCAGAACCTGTTAATACTTTGGGTACATCTGCCACCAATGCTTAAAATATTAATGCCAGTCTTAATAAATTCACCACAGTGTATTACTTATCTTCTACTCAGTGGCGTAGCTAGCGGGGGGGAGACAGGAGTGGTGGCTGCCCTGGGCCCACTAACACTGTTGGACCCTTCCACGGGGCCGCCATTAATACATGCCTTAATTTTAACTAGATTGGCATTTGTAGGGCAGCAATCTAATTAAAACGCATCCTACAACTAAAGCGGGATCGTCACAGGTGAGTATAACTTTTATTTTTTCCTTTTTTAGGGCAGTTGTTTATTTAAGGGCTCATTAGGGGTATTTATAAAGGCTATTAGGAGGCATTGCGAATACAAGGGGGTCATTTATATAAGGGACCATTAGGGGGCATCCATTATATAAGAGTTCATTAGGGGGAATTTTTAATACAAGGGACATTATTTATATAATAAGGGTTCAATATGAATATAATGGTGCATAATTTATATAAGGGGTCATTAGGGGGCAGTATGTACAGTGGGGAAAAAAAGTAATTAGTCAGCCACCAATTGTGCAAGTTCTCCCACTTAAAAAGATGAGGCCGGCCTGTAATTTTCATCATAGGTAGACCTCAACTATGAGAGACAAAATGAGAAAACAAATCCAGAAAATCACATTGTCTGATTTTTTAAGAATTTATTTGCAAATTATGGTGGAAAATAAGTATTTGGTCACCTACAAACAAGCAAGATTTCTGGCTCTCACAGACTTGTAACTTCTTCTTTAAGAGGCTCCTCTGTCCTCCACTCATTACCTGTAGTAATGGCTCCTGTTTGACATTATCAGTATAAAAGACACCTGTCCACAACCTCAAACAGTCACACTCCAAACTCCACTATGGTGAAGACCAAAGAGCTGTGGAAGGACACCAGAAACAAAATTGTAGACCTGCACCAGGCTGGGAAGACTGAATCTGCAATAGGCAAGCAGCTTGGTGTGAAGAAATCAACTGTGGGAGCAATAATTAGAAAATGGAAGACATACAAGACCACTGGTAATCTCCCTCGATCAGGGGCTCCACGCAAGATCTCACCCCGTGGGGTCAAAATGATCACAAGAACGGTGAGCAAAAATCCCAGAACCACACGAGGGGACCTAGTGAATGACACGCAGAAAGCTGGCACTAACGTAACAAAGGCTACCGTCAGTAACACACTACGCCGCCAGGGACTCAGATCCTGCAGTGCCAGACATGTCCCCCTGCTTAAACCAGTACATATCCGGGCCCGTCTTAAGTTTACTAGAGAGCATTTGGATGTTCCAGAAGAGTATTTGGAGAATGTCGTATGGTCAGATGAAACCAAACACAACTCTTCATGTTTGGAGTAGAGTGAATGCTGAGTTGCATCCAAAGAACACCATACTTACTGTGAAGCATGGGGTGGCAACATAGAAGGGGTCGCAACACATGCACAAGTGCCACAGACCCTTCAGATAACCCAGCTGAATTTTTTTTTATTGATGACCTGGAAAGCCTTTTAATAAGGACACTCATAGGGCATTATTAATAAGGAGCACTATTTAAGAGGATACATAGGGACATTATTTTATAATTTAAAGATGTACTCGGGGTATTAATCATTAAGGGGGGGTTATAGCATATATTTTATAATTGGGGTAGCAGCAGGATGGGGGCTTTGTGTAGGTGAGGACATTGTGTGTCAAGTGTCTGGAAAAGTGAGGAGCCAAAGTTGTCTGTGTAACAAACTTTATAGATACAAGTCACAGCAGGAAGATGTGGTCATAGCGGTCCAAAGGAAAGTGACGGGAAATGCGAAAGATTATAGTCACCTGTAAGTCACGAAATGTAACTGCACTGTATTCACCTAAATCCTAGACTAGGCTACCTCACAAACTACCTCACAACCCGACATCAGTATGTGAGAGCCCAGGACTGTGTGTCAGATACCGTGATCTGTAATACAGGGGCCCCTCAGGGTACAGTTCTTTCCCCTTTCTTCTTCACATTGTACACTGCAGATTTTAGGTGCAACTCATCTACCTGCTACTTACAGAAGTATTCTGATGACTCTGCAATAGTAGGCCTCATCACAGACGAAGATGACAGGGAGTACAGGGAACTGAACCGGGATTTTGTGAACTGGTGCCAGCGAAACCACCTGAAGATTAACACTAGGAAGACCAAGGAGATGGTGGTGGATTTCTGTAAATGCAGATACCCTCCTAAATCAGTGGACATCCAGGGGACACCTATAAGTACCTGGGTGTGCTCCTTAATAAGCTGGACTGGGCAGATCATATGGAGGCCCTGTACAGGAAGGGCCACGGCAGGCTCTACCTGCTTAGGAAACTGAGAGCCTTTGGAATCCGGGGGGCACTTCTTAGGACTTTTTTCAACTCGGTAGTGGCATCAGCCATCTTCTTCGGAGTGGCCTGCTGGGGGAGCAGTATATCAACCAAAGATAGGAATAGGCTCGACAAGCTGATTAGAAAGGCCAGCTCTGTCCTGGGGAGCCCCCTGGACCCAGTGCAGGTGGTGGGTGACAGAAGGATATTGTCCGTGGTGAGCTCCATGTGGGAGAATAAGTCCCATCCCATGCATGAGACTGTGATTGCGCTGGGCAGTACTGTCAGTGACCAACTGCTTTACCCTAAGTGTGAGAAGGAGCGCTATCGGAAGTCTTTCCTCCCCGCCGCGGTTAGGCTGTACAACCAATACCGACCTAAGCGGAGATCAATACACACAGAGAACTGAAAGATCTTTCTGTTTGTGATATCTTCCCCCCCCCCGCTTCTTCTTATTTGTCTGTCTACTATCAATATCAATGTAAAGCCTCTTACCTTGGTACATTATGTTGTATTTGCATTGCTTATCTTTGCTGCTGTAACACACTGAATCTCCCCATGGTGGGACTATTAAAGGATTATTATTAATTATTATTATTATTATTATAAAATAGTCTGCAGATCCCTGTGTAGAGCCGGTATATACACTGTATAGTGATAATATTGGTATATCTCAGTTGAGGGCCCACTTGGATGTGTTTGTCCCCCTGTGCTGATCTCTAGCTAAGCCTCTGCTTCTACTGATCCTGAGTCATAGCCTATATCATTTGAGCTGAATTCACAAGTTGTTATTGGAAACAGTTGACAAGCCTGTCTGTAAGCATGTCCATAACAACGTATCTGAGGTCCTATAAATGGCTAGGATTAGGGTTTCCAACATCAGGTTGCTGTATAATTCCTGATGTGAATTCTACACTTTCCAAAAATGCAATCACCAATGCAAGGCCTGTGCATGTACTGAGCCAGAAATGAATGAAAACAAAATTTCAGCTCTTACGCCAGCAATATTTTGAATACAGACAGGTTTTAACCTCAACAGAATCCGTAAAAGATTGTAGATCATATCTATATGTACTAATATTCATTGCAGGATATATTCATTACTATGCAGTTAAATATTCAGCCATTACTGTGGAGACTGGCTCCACTTGGCCTGAGAACTGAATGGAGCAAAGTTCACCATGGCATATGCTATAGTCACTGGGTACATGTTTATAGAGTATATACAGCTGTTAGAATACCCTTGATCCAAAAAAAAGAAAGAAAGTTCTTTGTCCTAAAGTGTCATCGGAGAGACTTTTGCAAGCTACTTGTCTTACAAAATGACTATAATAAAAGAGAGATGCCTAGAAGCTACATATTTTACGAAACAAGACAATAAGCTGATTCAAGTGAAATAAAAGTGTGCCTTAAGCTGGTGTCACCATGGCCGGGACTCACAAATGACACCAAACAGACAGCAAAGTATACTCAGAAATCTAAAAATATGCTGAAAGTACTACCAGCCTAGCTATAAATCTGTGGTCAGAGTATTGGATAGACTTTCAGTAAGACAAATAAATAGTAATAGTGGGTATAAAATAGTAATAATATTCCATTATATATGTACCAGACTATTCACACACTGGCATCATTTGCTTTCCATCAAGGGTCTTGTTAATTGTTATGGCAAGAATAGTGTAGTCAAAACCACAGATAGGAAGACTTATATACAGTGTCCATATTAGGACATCCTCAGATATCAGAGTCAAACATCAGATTAATAGCAGTTTACAACAGTGATACCTGACTTTGATACCTTACTCTGAAGTCACTATGAGGTGAGACACCAAGGCATCTTTGGTGCCAGTGGTCCTAATATGGGTTGTATCCCTTGTGGACATTGTGTTGCATGCCCTAACATTCAGAGAGCTACTAATTTTTGTAATGCACAGGGCAATAAAATATTTCAAATTCGACATCACATAACATGTAATACACGTTATGTTATTTATTATGCCACCTGTCCATGTTCACTGATTTACGTTGGACTCACGTCCAGGCAACTTAAGATCCGAGTTAGGGAACACGTACGAGATATTTTGTCCACTAAAAACAATACGGAATATGATAAATTTAAGCCAATTGCTAAACATTTTGCACAATGTCATGATAGTAATCCAGCACTATTACAAGTACGAGGCATTGAGTGCATCCCAATAAACATTCGAGGAGGTGGATTGAAATCACGATTAGCTCAACGTGAGGCTAAATGGATTTGGACCTTAGGGACCCTTTTCCCTGCGGGTTTAAATGAAACTCTTAACTTTGGGGTATTCTTGTGATCTTCTATTGCTTGGACTTAGTAACCCCTTGGTACCTTGTGTTTTGTTGTTGTTGTGGTAGTGGGGTTGCTTTTTATTATGTTTATTGTTCGTTTTGTATCATTATTCATTTATGTTTTCGTTTTGTTTATTTAGTCATTCCTCCTTTTGGCTTTCTTTGACCGGATTTCAGTGATACATTACAGGACGTCTTTTATGGTTCTTCATAGCACTTTCTTCACATTCACAGCACATTAGTGTTTTCATATTTGCTATCATAATAAAATCCTCGTATAAGGGGGTCTTTGGATATAGTTATTCACTGTTTATATGATATTTTTGTACCTTTATATTGTATTGTAATAATATATTTTATGTTTATTGTAATACTCCATATTCCCCTATATATGCCTCTATTGAGTCTGATAAAAAGTTGTCTGATACCTGACTCACAGAGATCAGACTCACACATCATCTGAGTTTTTCATATACATACAAGCAGCCAGCACATACAATGGTGGAGATTTATCAAGTAAAATGCTCCTTAATTCTGGTATCATTTTCACCAAATAACCTCTCTAACATGTTGTGCGCCACATTCATAAAGTGTTTTAAATACTTTTATTACTTGTACAAAAAGGGGTGTGGACTCATAGTAAAGGGGCGTGACCTACAACACTGTGCTGCAAAAATACATCCGAATAACCTAACATTTATCAAGTGTTTTAGGCTGAGGCCCCACGTACCAGGCTGCAGCAAAAAAGCACTGTGGGAAAACCTTGGCAAAAATGCATCACAGTTTTTCCCTCAGAGATTTTCGCAGAAAGTCTGGCGAGGTTTCCTCTGCGGACTTTCTGCTTCCATTATACCTATAGTGAAACCGCTGGCATTTCCGTAAATAGAATTGACTTGCTATGATCTCCAAAACCGCAACTGTTTTGGAAATCACAGCATTTCCACTGCATGTATTTTTCTGCAATGCGTGGATTGTAGGGGTTAAATTGGTACTGGTAATTTGAACCGCACACCGTGGCTGCAATTGGTTTGTTTTACAACCCCTACAATCCACAATCCATGCTTTTTTGCTGCAGCCTGGTACGTGGGGCCTCAGCCTAAAACACTTGATAAATGTTAGAGAGGTTATTTGGATGTATTTTTGCAGCACAGTGTTGTAGGTCACTCCCCTTTACTATGAGTCCACACCCCTTTTTGTACAATTTAAAACACTTTATGAATGTGTCACACAACATGTTAGAGAGGTTATTTGGTGAAAATGATACCTGAATTATGGAGCATTTTACTTGATAAATCTCCACCATTGTATGTGCTGGCTGGCTAGTATGTATATGAAAAAAAACTCAGATGGTGTGTGAGTCTGATCTCTGACTGAGTCAGGTATCAGACAACTTTGTGTCAGACAACTTTTTATCAGACTCATGGAGCTCTCAGCCTGCAGCCTTATACGAGTATCTTCTACTCCTGAGTGTGAGCAGTGATGTCACTCAGAGGTCAGTCATCCTGGCCAATCACAGTGTAACATTGTATGTGCTTCATAGCTGACTGCTGAGTTGCGACGCAATCAGATATGAAAGTCAGAAGTCATCTAAGTTTTACAACCAGCCTAGAAACACTGCATAGAGTCAGGTGTCAGAATCAAAGTCAGGTGTCGGAATCAAAGTCAGGTGTCGGAATCAAAGTCAGGTGTCGGAATCAAAGTCAGGTGTCAGTATCAAAGTCAGGTGTCGGTATCAAAGTCAGGTGTCGGAATCAAAGTCAGGTGTCGGTATCAAAGTCAGGTGTCAGAATCAAAGTCAGGTATCAAAATCAGGTGTCAGAATCAAAGTCAGGTATCAAAGTCAGGTGTCAGAATCAAAGTCAGGTATCAAAGTCAGGTGTCAGAATCAAAGTCAGGTATCAAAGTCAGGTGTCAGAATCAAAGTCAGGTATCAAAGTCAGGTATCAGAGTAAGGTATCAAAGTCAGGTATCACTGTTGTAAACTGCTATTAATCTGATGTTTGACTCTGATATCTGAGGATGTCCTAATATGGACACTGTACTGATAGATCCCGATATAAGTCAGTGGCATTGTCACGATCTGTTGGGATCTATTCTACAATAAATCCATCATAGCGGTCATGATTCCTTGTGTGAATGGAGCATAAATATGCTTTTCGGAACATCCTAAAGGGGGTCATACAGTTCTGTAAACTGAATTCTGAGTTGACTTGATCTCTGTTCAGGATTGTCATCTCTTGGCTGATGTGGAGACTGGCAACAAAGAGATTCTAGCGCTCTGGAGGACTTGTCCACCATTATACTGTGTGGGTGCCACTATGTGTCACACAAGGAAGGACTCTATTACTGTAAGGGGGGACAAAGGAACTGTGTAGGGTCAATGGAGAAATGGGAAGGATTAGGAGCCCAAGAATAAATTTGCTCATGAATAAAATATGGAAGTTGTGTGCAGCAGTCCTGTATAAAATCTGGAAAGGTGCAGCATAAGGAACCTGGCATTTTGACCTGTAAATAGGGGTTGATGCCTGTAAACAAGGTTGTTGTAATATGATACAGACATATTTTAGGTGCATAATAATAAATCTAACTAGCCTGACAAGGGAGTATCGGTTAAGATATGATAATAGTGAACAGATTCACCAAATTTATCATCCAGCATCAGCCACTGCGACAAATATGGCACATTTCAGACTGTCTGCATATACACAGCCAATGGACAAAAGTGGTGTGTTTCAGGGTATGAAAAAAGTAGACTTTTTTATTTTACACAATATACCACTGGCAGACAAGTTCACTGTCATGCAGCTTTAGGCAGTCGAGCAGCAGCAGTCAAGCCAACATCCGCTAGCAAGTACCTGAGGCGACAACAGTACTGACTTCAAGTAGATATCAGATTAGATATCAGATAATATTGAAGCACATGGGCATGTCTGTGAAAAGACCAAGAACTGTTAGTAAAAGCTTATGTTTTTTATGGGACTGCATCTGAGTACTCATTCTTTGTGCCAATCCCTAGTACCGGCATCTGCCACTTTACATACCCACCATTGTTGAGTGCAATATTTTGGCTTTTCACAAGACTTTTTCCACTACAGATTTAGCCTTAACCTTAAAAGGCCAAGACCATGAGTCTGAGACCCTTTAGAGGACCTTTCACCTGGGCTGACATACATCATGTGATATGCGCTGTCACCTTGAACATTTTGGTATTGTTTATCCAAATCCGCTCAGCCATTCCAAAGATATAAGCCCTTTTAGCGTTGGTTCAAATTATGGTATACTAGCCAAGTGGGTGGTAACACTGTGGATTCTCTGGGGCGGGGTCTCTGTGCTGTATGTCAGGCAGTGTTACCGCCCACTTAGCTAGTACATCCTAATTTACATCAACCCTAAAAGGGCTTATATCTTTGGAATGGCCAAGTGGATTTGGATAAACAAAGCACCAAAATGCTCAGGGAGACAGCGCCTATCAGATGTGGTATGTCATTGGGCTTTTCAGAATTGGTCCTCTCTAAGACCAGGTTCCCAAGGGATGAGGTTGCAGTGGATTAGTCACCACAGACTTGCTGTTTGCTAACCCATTAATGTGTACCGTACAAGCAGAGTAGATTAAGTTTCAACAAATTTCATCCTCCTTCAAATTCACCTATAATGCAGATTTCCAATACTACTTTGCATTACAAGGGTTGGAAGCAGTGGCATACTCACGCCATTTAGGGCAGCAGCGGAATTCTTGGAAACCTTTTTTTTTCTAATGGACAATCAGCAGCAGAAACATCCTAAGACCTTATTCACATGGCAGAATTTGCCACTTATTGGATGGGTGGCTGAAATGATAAAAGTCCTGCTTGATCTTGCCTCTTGAGACTCCCAGCTGATTCAGCCCATTCATCTGGGCCTCATAAGTGGTGGAAAGCCGCAACACAATGCCAATGCTCACCTTCAATTCCTCTTCATTTTCTGACATCCGAACAGGCGCAAACCAATATTTTCGTGTTCCACATAAGTGATACTAGAATTTGAGTAAAACAATTTTTCTACATTTTGTACTCAGGAAAACTGATCACACAGATGAAATCTGTCATTACACTAACAGCGTAAAGTTTTTTTAAGAATAAAACATTTTTTTTGTACCAAACAGAATGGTGCCGCATGCTGACTTAAAATTAGACAAAACAGATTGAAACTGACAAATGAGCATTTATATATTCAGAGAAACTTCTCATTGTTATCTGATGACTATAGGGAAGATGTAGACAGTAAAATAAAGGTGGGAATCAAAATGACTCCTTATCATATCATACAATCTGAACATAAATTAGAGCCAAAAAACCTAAATGAACTTGTACAATATAAAAGGGACTAAACAAAAAGTATATATATTGTTTTCTTTTTGGTTGCATATAACAATTATGATGAAAATGCTAATTATTATATTGGATAATAATAGTGCAACAAATAAAAGATGCTTTATGTGGACCCTTCTTACTGGCTGATACATTGTGAGCACCATGATGTGTGACTCAGTGCCAGCAGCATTGTAATGTATGCCAATCATACTTCTATGCTGCCATCTAGTGGATCAATTAAAAACCAGTCACATTTTAGACCTACTTCTACTCCTCATGCAATTTTTGTACAGATTAATTAAAATTTGATATAATAAAGTACCAGATGTTGGGGTCAAATAATTAACGCGTATTAACGCTATGTTTTAGTTACTTAAAACTGAGTGACAAACATGTCTTTTCCTTTCAGAGTAGAAATCTGCTATCCAGATGCTGAGTGCAATATCATTAACAGTACAGACATATTCTGGAATGCTTTACTGTTGTGAATCTCCAGAAAAAGAAATGAATGTTGATATCTATACATCCTGCTCATTTTAGGACATACTGAAAATGGAAACCAAAGCTGCATATCCTGGCACTGGTGTATGAAGACCATATTACACTATGTTCACATCTGCACCTGGTATCCGCCCGCTGTGAATCCGTCTAAAAGACAACAGATTAGTCAGAAAACGGACACACACAGTTACATATCGCATATCATAATCCGTGCTTTATGACCTGTCAATGGGTCTCCGTCACAAAATCTGTCCAGGTGTGTCTGTTTTAGGCGGATGTTTTTTTTTTCCCCTTTCATCTTCATTCTGAGCATGTGCAGAGAAGTATGAAAAGGGAAAAATGGATTGTAAAACGGACACAAATGGGTTGCTAATTCGTTCATGTCTGCCTTCCATAGAACTCAATGTTAAAAAAAAAAAAAAAAAAAAAAAAAATTTTTTTTTTAAACGAACCATTCTTATCAGTTTTTCTGATCTTTTGACATGTCACAGAAACTGATCAGGTATGGAGACACCAACACAGATGTGAACTCACAGTGCATTTTACAGTACCTTCAAAGTGGATGGGATTCTGGTGTTTCCATAGGTATAAGTGACATGTTGCGATTTACAAAAACACAACGGTTTTTGAACTTGCACCAATTCCACTATGGATATTTTTATGCAATGTGTGGATGGGATTAGCCAGAATCCCATCCACTTTGCAGGTACTGTAAAGTGGCACGTTTTTTGCCACCAAATCGCAGCGTTTTCGCATCATGGGGCCCCGGCGTAACAAAATGTTGCTGCATTTTTTATCGTATTTTGGGATTATTTACAAATCTGCTTTTTTCACAGCATACGGATGAATTTACTTCAATGGATTGATTCATATATCCACACGGGTACGCCTGTTTTTTCCCCATATGCATCACACTAATGTATTAAAAAAAAAAAAAAAAAAAAAAAAACACACAACATGAGAAAACAGATGGCATCCATGTGTCATCTGTTTTCCATGGACCTGTAGACATAGAAAAACGTAGGAATTTGGGCGAAAAAAAGGAAAGTAAAATGTGTGAAGCATGTAAGACAGGTTTTTGGCACAAGTTAATCCAGAATTGTGGTTCACTTTAATTTCATCTGCCTCTTCTATCTAGTTATGCTTAATGGGCTTACATCTGGCCACAAAATACATTGGAATAATTTCCTTAACCACTTCCGTACTGCCCATAGACTATATACGTCCAATGGGTGGTTGTCTAGTTCTGTAAAGAATGTCCAAGCAGAACTCAGCAGCTGCACAAAATCGTGCAACTACTGAAACTTGGAGTCGGCTGTAACTTCAGACGGAGCTCCCCTAGAGAAGGCAGGGAAGGTTTATTACCTTCCCTGCCTTCCCAATTGCTGTGTATGCACCATCTTGCAGCCGCCCTCGGATCCGGCGGTCATGTCATCCGCCGGGTGCAGCGTCTGCAAGAGCTGCTGGGTCCTACAGGACCCAGATCAGCTGTATACTCTTGTTCAAGTAACGTGCAGGAGGCTGTATTCCTCCTGCAACTGGGGCTAAATGTACCAGCCCCAGTTACAGGGAAAATCAGCCTCTCCCACCAAAAAAAAAGGTCATCAGTTATCCCCAAAGGTCTATTATGACTTTATGGGGGACACAACGTAAAAAAAAAAAAAAAAAAAAGTTAATAAAATAAAATAAATAAAATAATACGGCAATAAAACGTCCTTATTGCAGGTTATAGCCCCACCCCCGACGACACCATACAAAATAAAAATTACCGTAACGGAGAGGAAATTTTTAAAAAGTTTTTTTAGCAGCACTCTGTGTTAAATAAAAAAAAAATGAAAAGTGAAAAACAGACACGTTTTCACGTTTTGTTTAGATTTTCCCGGATATAAAAAAAAATTAAAACACATGCAAAAATAAAAACAACATAAAAATAAAGCCCTATGTGTCACCAAAAAAAAGACGCAGAAATTAGTTGAATAACGCAAATGATAAAAATGTTACAGTCCTCAAAACCGCACATACAAAAAAAACCTGAAAACGTGTCTGGTCCTGGACCAGAAATTGGCCCGGTACTGAAGTGGTTAAAGGGGTTGTCCAGGAAGAATGTTAAATAGGTCAGGGGAGGTAAAAAAAAAAAATAAAAAAAATTAAACACTCATATTCACCTTTCCCCAGTGCCGTTCGGTCCTCCCAGTCCATTGTTATCTTCCGGTGGAAGTCCCCACCACACGTGACCGCTGAAGTCAGCCAGCAGCCTCAGCAAAGGGCACGTGACATCAATACCTGTGACATCCCAGGGTCTCTTCCTGAGGCCGCTGATTGGTCAGTGAGAAGCAGTAAAGATCCTCTAATTCACTAAAAAGCCAGTGAATGAATTCCTATGAAAGTAAATATGGAACAAACTATACATCTTATACATTCATTATACAATATTAATAATTGTGTAATATAATTAAAAATATTTTATTTTAAAGTCAGTTGGTTACCCGGTATTCACATGATCAAGTTTCACCCATGAAACTCTGTCTGTGTGCTGGCAGGATTTACTGGCTTGACTAGCATACTGGGAGAGGGGCTCCTAGCATAATAGTTATGTATGCTGTATGTCCCGGTCTCCCAGCGACATACTGCCCTGTAGTGATTATAGTATAGGATAGTATGTAGAGGGGAGGCAGGGACTCCTAGCAGCATAGATAACTATCCTACGCAGAGTCCCTGGCCCAGTATACTAAATCCATGGATGAAACTCAATCGCGTAAACACGGGGTAACTTTTTTCCGTTTCCACCCAAAATACCTAG
Source organism: Leptodactylus fallax (assembly GCA_947044405.1). Classification (NCBI taxonomy): domain Eukaryota; kingdom Metazoa; phylum Chordata; class Amphibia; order Anura; family Leptodactylidae; genus Leptodactylus; species Leptodactylus fallax. The sequence continues at coordinate 8,056,153 of CAMRHE010000038.1, read as the reverse complement.
TTTCCTCCTGTTTCTTGTGTGGTTGCCCCAGTTTCTAGTATCCTCCTAACTTCTGTAACATGGCCAACAGTTTCTTCGACTACTCTATGTACATTGAGCTTTGGCACTTTGAAACACTCCCCCCTACTCTTATGTGGATCGGCCCAGAGCAGGGGGAGTGTCTCAGACTAGCAGAGCACACCGTGCATAGGAGTAGCCTAAGATGCTCAGGGCCATTATACAGAAATGAAGAGACTAGGAATCGTATGCACCACCAGAAGGATTAAAAAGGAGGGCACCAAGCATTTTAACTATACATTATGTATTTAATGTCACACTTATATGGGGAACCATAGGGTGGCTTTAAGTATACACCGCATCAAGTGCCACCAAGTGCAGCGCCAAATCTCATTTTTATTTTCCACCATCCAAAGAAAGAGGAGACGCGGATGATTTTATTATTTTATTTTACACAACATATTTCAAAATGTAATTTACAGGCTGCTTCCATTCTGGTTACAGCAGCAATAGCAAACAATGCATTTTTTGGTGACTGGAAAAGAAAGAAATCTGATTACAACGGTTATTACCACTATATAGACGATGCACAAATTATAGCTGGAATATTAAAAGGCCGATGCGCTCCTCTGCAAACAAGGGCGGCTGGATTCAGACAGCTTACAAGACATTCAGTCTACTGAATGATGTTACAGGCTTTTAAGAGATTCGCTGTAATGCGGCTATAACAGGAGTAATTGACGTGGATAGCTTTAGCCTTTACTCTGTGTGCATATATTTGCTTCTATAGCATATTTATATCAGAAGAAAAAAGTTACCCACATTATCAGAATACTAGTTTGCAGTTAATTTTACAGCAGCATTATAGTCAATAGACATTCACTCTACAAGTGTGAGGATGTTATCAGCAATGTACCATTTTGTTCCAGTAAGTAAATGACGGTATTCACACAATGATCATCTGTGCACTTTTTTTTCTATTACAATACATAATAGTAGGTAGCACATCCTAAATGTCCCCTAAAATTCTGGTAAAACTGGTTTGACACTTAAAAGGAATCATTGAAAAATCTGATTAATAACACAAGACCTGCTGGGACAAAGACCAATTGAGAATGACTAGTTTGGGCAAGCACGGTCCCGTAGCTACAGTCTACGGTAACATGTATATAACCTTGTGTGTGCCGCCAAGCCGTGACTGAACGGCATGTACGGCACATGGATGACATCTGTGTGCTGCCCATTCATTAATGCGAGTGAGCACGGGCCGCAAATTGGACAGGAATAGGACATGTCCCGGCTCTCAACACCATGAAAAACATGGCTAGTACACTGACAGTGCACACGGCCTTAGGCCTTATTTAAACACTGCTTCACTCTGTGGAACTTTGGGCTAAAGACCGTAAAGGAGTTGACGAGGATTTTTTTTTTTTTTTTTTTTTTAATGGGCAATCCTCAGAATAGGCCATAAATATATGCTCGGTGGGGGGCTGACAGACGGAGTCTGAATATGTTGGCCCTAGTCCCTGTATAGTGGACGGGTGCTGGTAATGCAGCTCAGTTCTTATTGAAGTCACGTGGGCCGAGCTGCAGTAACAGCGCCTGGCCACTATATAGGGCAAAGAGCCAAATGCTTCAGGCTCCATACTATCTATAGTACGGGTGTCAGAAGTGACCCTATACAGCCCCCCACCAATTACACATTTACAGCCTATGCTATGGACAGTCCATAGACAAAAAAAAAATTATGGCCAACCCCTTTGACAATTTAACACAGACTAAAAAGGGATTCACAGCCTGACAACCACATGTTAAACCCTAATAACCAGTCTGAATGGAAAGCTACATGGGCAGCAGTCTGACAACTGAGAAGGGTTAAGGAGAACCATTTCTGTTCCGCATCTCAGATGACATTATCAAGCAGATTTTTCTACACACGTTTAGAACCAAAAATTGTACCTGAATTAAAATAATAATGGAACAACTTGGAAAAATGTCTGCCTATTGTTTCTAAGTGAAAAAAATAAAAGAACGGCACCTCATGGAGCAGAAGGTACAGTATAGAAATAGCGGTGATAAGGTAAATGGACAAGTGCTCACCTGGAGGGGAGTAGGAAATAGCTTTCAAGCTTCTGCTCTCCCCGGGGCAGAGAACCAACAGGTCTATGGCAATAGAATTAGGATGAAGGAGAAAAGAACTGGGGTGCTAAGCTGGGATAAAAGGGGTACGGAGAAAGACATTGAAGAAACAATTTGTTTTATTTAATTCAGGCAACAAGTTTCCACACCGGACCGCCGTCTTCCTCAGGCCAAAAATCGCTGCTAGCTGCTGCCGATAGGGACAGGGATTTCTTCACTGTCTTCCTCTGCGGCTCTTGCCGCCCAGCTTAGTAGCACACAGTCACCCCAGTTGTTTTTTCCCTCATCCGCCTGCCTATCATGTAGGTCCATCCATCCACCTTTACAAAATATGTACACACAAACCTAAAACAGGAAATTTAGAGAAAACTGTTGCAGTCTGTAGTAATATGTCTTCAGCAAAGCAAGGCCGTTTTCAATGTAACAGGCATATGAGGTATGGTAAGTGCTCGTATATCAACCATTACCAAATTATTGTTCATGTTTCAGCTCTAAATAATACACCAATACCACCATAGGCTCCAAAGCTACAATAAATTAAACAGCAAACATGGATTTGTAATCTACTTGTAGCAAGAAACCAGAGGAAAATGGCAGCCATACACAGTCAATACCACCAATGTACTGTATGGACCTTTTAACCGTTCTGTGCAGAATGCAGTCGAAAAGAGATTTTGTACATGGTCACTATGTGTATATACTGTATACAGTCTGAAAGAAAATATACGTATAGAAAACCTGTGTCTGTATTACATTACTTGTAATAGCAATGAAAGGACAATTCTGAAGCTTTCCTTACAGCTCTGCTTTGTGCCATTCATTTTGTTCTCCCTAAAAATGCACCAAAGAATTGATAACTGGGTATCACCATTCCCTTCTACAATGGGGAGTGTCCCTACACATTGTTCAGTCAGTAGCAACAGTAGGAACACTCTACCAACAAGGGGAATGGTAACACCCAGTTGTCCATTTTTCATTCCTTTTCAACATTTCTGTTTTAGGGGGAACACAAGTATTTTACTAAGGCCAGTTTTTTTTTTTTTAATTCTTATCAAATAAGCCAAGGCTAGGTTCAGACTGTAGTGTTTGGCCAATGAAATATACACCATCTGCTGGCTGTAACCCTACAGGAACCCAGACTCCCAGCATCATAGTTATCCAAGATACTAGGAGTTCCTACCTGCCCGCGGGATTAATGTCTCATATTGTAATCACATTTTCAGGACATGACAGTAGTCTCGCAGGGAGGTAGGGACTCCTAGCATTGTAAAGGAGTCCCTGCACAGTATTCAGTCTGGGAAATACGGCTAACATACAATTTGTGTTTCATAGACCAAACACTGCCATCTGTAACTGGCCTCATACAATGTGAAGAGAGCTGACTGGTCCTCTTTAAGAGAAAATCCAGTCAATATGATATTCTGATATGTAAATGAAGATCACTTGGTGATGCAAAATGTCAGTATATCAATAGGACTTTGCTTTGGACTGTTCAATGGGTTGTGCCACAAATTAAACTTATGCCCTATTCGCAAGATAGGGAGTAAGTGTCTGACTGGTGCGTCTAAACACTGGCACCCACATAAGTGCTGTCACTCCATTCAATTCTACAGGCGTGACAAAGCGGTCATCAGTGGTCTTGTAGAGACGAACAGAGTGACAACAAGGGAACTTGGGACCCCTGTTCAAATGACCAGTCCACAGGGTATAAATTTAATTTGTAGTTCAATCCCTTTAAGTTAGATTTCAGTTAACAGAAGTCTACGAACAGTGCCAAAACTCTAGAGAGCCTTTTTAAGGTATGTTCACATGGCGGAATTTGGCACTGAATCTGAGGCGGATTCCACCTCAAAATCAGTTCCAAATTCCACCTGACACCAGCCTTCATTGATTTCAATAGGAACCAGACCCTGATTTTTTTCAGCTTGCAGAAAAAATAAGAATCATACTCGATCTTCCAGTGCATTCCGTCTGATAACTCCCCATTGCAGTGAAAAGGAGGCAGAATAATTCAGCCTGGCTGGTGTGGAATTTGGTCAAACAGAAAAAATCCTGAATCTGCATTTTTCAGCTAGAAAAACTTCTGCTGTGTGAACATACCCTTAGGCTCAATTTACATGCAGTAGATTTGTTACAGAAACTCCATTACAATTATCTGTATGTGGTTGTTTCTGCAAACCCCAGTGAGATGAAAGGGATAGTCAGTAATTTCTGCAACAAATCTGCAGCATGGAAATTGATCCTTATTCTGGATATCATTGGTGATCCATTATCAAGAACTAACCAAGCCAGATCTTCTACGTTGCACCCAAAGATTATCTTGACTAGATTTTGTTCTTAGCGGTCTGATCTTAGTCTTTTTTTTTACCAACACCCATAGGAGCAGCATTACCTTACAAAGACTATAACTTTCTAGTGACATAATAACCGTATGACAAACTTTCACAACCAAAGTGTGCAATTCCATTCCTGGTCCATTAGAACAAGGGAAAAAAAATGTATGAAACAATCACGGTGTTTTAATTTTACATCTAAAACATACATTTAACCCCTTCTTCTCATTACAAACAGTTGCAAATATAAAAACACCACCATCATCGACAGGGAACGAAAATGGCTGTACTTCTTACATAGGGTCTCTAAAAATGGCACCACGGTATATAGTAGCAGGCAGCAGATCTTGCACACACACACATACATATATATATATATATATATATATATATAACGCATTTTTCTATCAATAGTGGTTCTTGGTTATCACGTTAGACCATCAGTCTGACCCTGGGAGCCTGTATTATATAATTTATATTTGTGGTTAACACATTGCATATTCATGGTTTATGTGGAAAACATTAGCTCGTAAAGGGGTTTACCACAAGCGAGACTTATCCCCCCCATCTCCTAAGACACGGGACAAGTGCCTGATTGGTGGGGGCCTTATTGCTGGGATCCCCATCATTGCAGGGTCACTAGTACCCTCTATACGAATGGAGCAGTGGTCACACATGCATGCTGCTGCCTAACCTATCCCCATGGGACTGTCGGGACTGTCTAAGTCCACGTGTTGGACCACCACCCCATTCAAATCCACCCCATTCAAATGATCGGTACGGGTCCCTGCGGTCAGGCCCCCACTGATCAGACACTTACCCCTTATCCTGTGTATAGAGGATGAAGCTTGTTCGTGGTACAATTCCTGTAACATGATCGCATTATACATACTCAGGCAGGACTAAAAGTTAACATTGTTGAAGGTAATATTTAGATTTTATTATATTTTAGGCTTGTTGCAGTCCAGATGTTTAGTACTGTTGCCCGCTAATAGTTAGACCTGCACGTAACTCAAATCCTCTATCATATAGAAGGCATAAACTCTTTGAGATTTGGAAAGTTTTCACTTTTTTCCAAAAAAAACAAAACAAAACAAAAAAACAATGAGGTTGTGTTGCTGCAGACAGTAGCACGTGTCACAGGAACCAATCCTTCCATAAAATAAGGCAAGTGAAAGAAAACGTTTCTTAAAAGGCGTTCATGCACTAATATCTAATCTGAATGAGAACTGACGGTCCTGAGTATTGAGGTGAGGAGACGCTTCCTGCGTATTACAACATACCAGTGACCTTAAGGCTGAATATCAGAGTGTTCACTATCACAATTATTTGGCTTATAACATGACAGTGTAATAGCAAAGGGTGGACCCATTTACAAAGTGAGGCAACACGCAATAAATTAAGCAACACGATCTGTGACCGTTGTCCGCCATGCTGCTTTACGAGATCGACTATCGTACATGTAAAACGCGACGTAAGTTGCGCGATTTGAAACTTTTTGTGTGTGTGTGTAGTATTTTATTGCAAATTGCACTTCACTGGGATGATTGAAATATTTCTTGTCTTGCAGTCTTTAGTCCCTAAGCCCATGTCACCAGTAAAAGGATCTGGATAAAAAGTTTGCTGCAGTGCTGAGCCAACTGCTTCCACCATCTTGGTGTGCCCCAACACGAGACACAGCTTTATCCTGCTCCTTCATTGGGCTTTCATCCTCAGGTAGGTAGTCTGGTAAATCTACGTTCTGCTCCACATCCACAGGAGTGTCTTGAAATGGCAACAGCAACTTAAAAGGAATGGTAGAGGAACATGGCATTATTATGGTAAAATAATCATAGAAAAGCACAAAATACTTATTAAGCCAATTAAAGGTAGACTAATAAGAGGTGGGAGCGGACCTGGTTTGACTGCTGCCAGGCTCCTTTTCTCCCGCACAGATCAGCCTGTAGTGAACAGGCCACCCTGTTCAAGTAATAGGAGCCGCACTATAAACCCCAGAATCACCGCTATATGCTGGACAGGGGTGCAGCTCTGCTTCTATTACATGGGCAAACACACGCTTCCTGTCCACTAAAGCAGCTTTCAGAACAGCTGATCTGTACGGGGTCCAGTGTCAGGCCCCCACAGATCACATACTGATGACCTATCCTGTGGATAAGAAACCCCTTTAATCTTTATGTCCTTCTGTATTACATTACATTACAATTAAATCATTCAATTTCTAACCTGCAATACAAAATGACAGCTACACAAACTTGCTGTGGGCAAAACCTCCAGTTTTTTTTTTGCAGCCATTTTTATACACAACGTATACTGTGCTGCTAACTTTATACTGGCATTATCAGTAATAAAGAATCATACTGAGCAGGTGAGATTGTGGTAAAACTCAATGGGCAGATTTAGTCAATGCACTGACATCAGTGTACTGGGGGAATGCCACTTTATGAAGCCCTTTTGCCACTTTTTCCATCATACAAAGTCTATGTCGGAAAAGTGGTTGGGGGTTTCTGACATTATTTTGACCTGGCATGGTGTAAACCCACTCAGCAAATTCATTAACACAGTGTGCAAATACCGCCATCTATCATCTGGAAACTGTAACAAAATCTGCAACAAGCATAAAGCATTCAACAAGAACATCACCAACCTCTTCTCCAGAATCCCCCTTTACTACTTGCTGCGCTTTCATCACTTTGGTAGATGCTATTGCTGTTGCCAAAGCCTGAAATGGGTGGAAGTCAAAGAACAGTGAGAATAACATAGGGAATACACATACCTATTTCCCTACTACTACAGTCTGTAAGCATGCATTGTGTATTTGTACAGGAGTGTGTGCGTGTGCGTAACAGGGTGCTTATAAATATACATGGTACTTCTTTACAACACAGGTGAGAATTTGCTTGGTATTGCAGCTCAATCCATTCACTTGAATAGGACGGAGCTGCAAACAGGGAATGTGACCAATGAATGTTGACGTCACAGCCTATGAGAAAGGTGTGATCAGCAGGGGTGCTAGAAGTTGGACCCTGATGATCTGATATTGAAAGAAATCCCCTTTATAGCATCTGAATGAAAATCCATCAAACTGGAAAGTTAAGCAATCTGGGGGGCTCTGTCCAGATAGCTTAACTTTTTATTTTAGTTTCTTAACCCCTTCCCGCTGGTGACATTTTTGATTTTCGATTTTGACTCCCCACCTTCCAAACCCCATAACTTTTTTATTTTTCCATTCTCTGAGCCATATAAGGGCTTAATGTTTGCAGGACAAATTGTTCTTCATGATGCTACTATTTATTATTCTGTACAATGTACTGGGAAGCTGGAAAAAAAAATTCAGAATGGGGTGGATTTGAAGAAAAAATGCATTTGTGCAACTTTCTTACGGGCTTCGTTTTTGCGGCGTTCACTGTGCAGCCAAAATGACATGTCAGCTGTATTCTATGTTTCGGTACGATTCCAGGGTACCAAATTTCTAAGGTTTTATTTACATTTTAACCCCTTAAAAAAAATATAAAACTTTGCAAAAAAGATTTTTTTCTAAAAGTATTCTGACACCGGTAACTTTTTCATATTTCTGTGTACGGGGATGCATAGGGCGTCTTTTATTGCAAAACCAGGTGTACTTTTCAGTTATACCATTTTGGGGAATTTCTATTGCTTTGATCACTTTTTATTCAAATTTTTATCAGAAGCGAAGCAGTGAAAAAATTGCGGTTTGGCACTTTTGATTTTTATTCCCGCTACGGCGTTTACCGTATGGGAAAAATATTTTTAAAAGTTTGCCGACTGGGCGTTTTTGGACACAGGAATACCTAATGTGTGTGTGTTTCACAGTAATATTTTACTTTTATATATGTATTCTAGGGAAAGGAGGGTGATTTGAAATTTTAGTTTTTTTTTGTTTTTTTTTAATATATATTTTTTAAAACTTTTAAATTTTTTTTTTCTTTTTTTACTATTTAATTAGCCCCCCCACTAGGGGGCTTGAACCTGCAATCATTTGAAAGCAAGTCCCATAGACTGCAGTCTATGGGAGATTCGCAATGTGACTATTGAGGCCGGTCATAGACCAGCCGCAATAGTTATATTGCTATGACAAGCCTGGGAGCCTTCATAAGGCCCCTGGCTGTCGAAAGAACAGGTCGGCTCCCGCAATCTCGCCACGCGGAAGCCAGCCTGCAGCAGTAAAGGTACGGGGACAGTGAGGATCAGTCCCAGCGGCTATTTTTTTTTTTTTTTTTTTTTTCTTTGGGGGGGGGAATCCTGCCTTGCAATGCCTGCGAACTCTGATCGCAGGCATTAGCTCCGGGTCTCCGCTGTAGAATACAGCAGAGACCCGGTTGCTATGGAGACTGCGCTCCTGCAGCCATCTTTAAAGACCCGGCATCCGCCGTACTATTACAGAGGATGTTGGGAAGTGGTTACAGCAAAAACAAGAAAACTGAAATTAAAATAAAAAATTGCCCAAAGTCAAAATCACTCAGCTCTAGGTGGCCGACACCTTAGATGTAAGTTGGCTGAACCTGATGATTGACGATCTCATGTGTATTAGGGCCCCCCAACCAACAGATGTTGAGGAAAGAGTTGGGTATGTTACATTTGAAAAGAGAAAAAAGAGATTTAGAATAGAAAAAGAGCCTTCCAGAAGTGTCTGCTAGCAGCTCATTCCTTCTCACCATTAAAAACACATGTACTCATAGATGAGTTGAGTGTGCACGTCTATGAGGAAGGGGAGTAATAGTTATTGGTATTCTAAGGTGCATGACCCATTTAAGTATTTGCAGTTCAGATGATCTGGTCTAACAGTCTGAGTACAGAACACATACACCGGTGTCAGTATGGGTAATACTACGACATACATCCTGTGTACATGTATTATCTACCATGTGTGGAACATGGGGCTCCAGGGCTGATAACATGTGGCATCTTCTGACATTCAAAAAGGAATAGAGAAAAAAAAAAATCTGAAAGAGTAGTACGATAGTCCAAGTCTTTCTCCAATCCTTCAGTATTCAGATCTTACCTCTGCTTTCAAGTCAGAGCGAATACGGACAACGCATCTTTGCACTGCCATTTGAAATGTAAAGCTAATGACGCCTTTGATTTTCAGTAGGGCATCTTCACAGAGACTCCTTCGAGACTGCGGAGACAAACCATTGGTCTTTTTAATGTAAAGGTAGAAATAATACATAAAAAGCTCAAAAGATTTAATAAATGTAAACACTGTACGGATTAGGAAATAAAAATGCAAATAACAAGATTCACCGTATTGTGTCACACATGTATAACATATCAGTGAGATTCAATGTTTGTTACTCCTACACACGCTTATATGTAAAGATGATTTTCATTCAAAACTAAAGACTGGTATATGGTTGCATATAATGTGTAACTTGCCTAGCCTTAGTGTATTTTTTTTTTTTTTTTAACACAATATGACCATGACGTTGGCCACATAACGATATTTAGCAAAAAACCCTAAACCATTTGTTGTGCCATATACATCTATTCACCGCCAGTCTGCAGTAGTCCCTGGTTCTCCATTCATGGGCTATGTAACACGGCCATGGCGTCCATAAGGTGCAGGTTGAGGAAAGCTGACTGCATTCATTTATTGTTCAGGACCTGTGCAGAGGAAAATCTGTCCAGGGACAGTCACTTTGGTGAATCAAAAGACCGCCACCACCTTGTGCCCTATGGAAACTGCAACCGAGGCCTGCTGTGTTTCGATAGACCTTATATGGGGAGCCAGGGTCCTACTGTGGAGTGAAAGGGGTAACAAGTGATGGGACTTTTGTATAAATGTCACAAAATAAATCGATTAAGAGCTTCTAGTGAAGATATTTTAGAAAGTGGCCAAACACTTTAACCACTTCCATACCAGATGCTTTACCCCCCTTCCAGACCAGGCACATTTTCAAGTTTTAGCCATGTTCCAGTTTAACTGAAAATTGCTTTTTTATTACTGTGCCAACTTACATGTATATTTGGTCTCCTTTTTCTCGGAACATAGTGGGCTTTCACATTTTATAACAAAATAAGCAATACATTTTACTTTTTACAAAAATATAGAGGGAAAAGGGCAAAAAAAGTTAAAAAAAAAAATGCTTTTTCCTACATTTAAACACATGATAATCTCAAAAAAATTAATTATAATAAATATATATATTCTAAAATATATTTTCTTATTTCTTCTGTTTGCACAGATAGCACATTTGAGTGTTTTCTCCATTATGTGGGCCTACAGCAGAGCCTCCAATGAATGGTGTGCAAACTGGCTTTTGAAGGCCAAATTTTCCATAGCTGGTTTGCTGACACCATACTATCATTACAGCTGCTGTGAAGGCCCAAAACAGTATGAACACCCCCAAAATGACTCCATTCAATAAATTAGACCCCCCAAGGTATTCAATAAAGGACATATAAAAGATATTGGGCCTCTGGTTTTTTCCAGACTTTTCAATGAATTTGGTGGAAAAAAAAATGAAAACGACATTTTTTCCCAAATATGTGAATTCAGGTGACTATTTTTAAAATCTGGTAAGTGCTACTTGAGAAACACAGCTGATAATATATTTAGCAACTTATTCCGTGTTCTTAGATACATAATGTAGGTGCATTCCTTACTTGCTGGGCCTACAGCAGAGCCTGCAATGAATGGTGCACAAACTGACTTCCAGAGACCAAATTTTCCATAGCTGGTTTGCCGACACCATACAATAACAATGACAATAACCTTCATGTATATAGCACAAAAAAATCTGCCTTTATAAGACAAATGTATTTTAGGCTGCAGAAATTGACTATAATCAATACATTTCTTCCCTATACTATGTGCGCCCAGAGCCACTGTATGTCTGCACCCTAAAAGTATGCCAATAACCTTCATATATATAGCACAAAAAAATCAGCTTTTACATGACAAATGTATTTTAGGGTGCAGATACACCAGATGGCCAGTAACAATTTGTAGATAATAAATTTTGTACCGCCAGAACCGCCGCATGTCTGCATCCTAAAAGTGGAATAATAATCTTTATTTATGGGTCACAAAAAATATGAATGTATATAGATAGAAGGATAAAAAAAATAGATAAAAAAGATAGATAGACAGACAGATAGATAGATAGATAGATAGATAGAGAATTGGAGACAGAAGAGAGTGGGGGGCACTCAAGGGGGGGGGGAGTGTGTGTGTAGTGATTTTTACTTACCAATCTCCCTCTGTCGGGATTTGAGGAGGGGGGAGATTGGAAGCCACTTTTTATCTTTTTATTACTTACTTTATGTGAGCCTTGTACAGGCTGTCACAGTGCTCACATGCCCCAGAGACCACTATGCCCAATCAGGGTGGTCTCTGGGCATAGCTCCGTGATCATAGCTGTCTTCTCACAGCTGACCACAGAGTATTGCTGGGGGTGGAGGCAGAAGTGCCGATCTCCATCTCTGCTTGGCTAAGAAGAGGAAGATCGGCATTCAGTCAATAAAGTTTGTCACTATGTGACAAACTTCATTGTGATCGTTGTGACTGGCTGTCACAGCGATCACATGCCCGCAGACCACACAGAGTGGTCTCCAGACAAAGCTCTGAGAGCCCTACTGTCTATTGACAGCAGAGATTTCGGAGCTGTGTGCAAGGGGGATGGAGGGAAGGGGTGCAGAGGAGCATATTCTGCTCATGCGCCAGTCAATGTTATCACTGTGACTGGCTGTCACAGCGATCTCATGCCCGGAAGCCACACAGAGTGGTCTCCAGGCAAAGCTCTGAGGTCCCTGCTCTCTGTTAACAGCGAGACTTCAGAGCTAAGTACAGGAGGGGGGTGGGGGCACAGCGGAGCAATCGGCTCATGTGCCAACTGTCATTGCGATCGCTGTGACGGTGTGTCACAGCGATCACAGACCTGGAGACCACACAGAGTGGTCTCTGGACAAAGCTTTAAGGTCTCCGCTGTCTATTGACAGCGGGACCTCAGAGCTCAGTACAAGGGGGGGGGGGGACACAGTAGAGCTAGTTCTGCTGGACGTACCGGTACGTCCTTGCAGAGCTAGACAACCACCACTTGGACATATATAGTCTATGGGCGGTACGGAAGTGGTTAAACAGGTTTTCTGGCCTGTAATGCATGTTTCATAGCGGATCAGAGTTTCAAACAGGAGCAAAGCTGCCGTCCTGTCCACTGTATAGTGGTGGCCCAAGGGAGCTCCACTCCTTTTACTTGAATAGGAGCAGCCTGCACACAATCCCCATCCACTGCAGCAGCTTCTGGAGCTCCAAGGATAAGGAGCAGCCAAATCTGTGCAGGATTCGGGTGTCAGACCCCACAGATCGGAAGCGGATGACCTATCCTGTGAGTACATGATCAGCAGGAAACATGCATTAGGGGCAGGAAAAACCCCTTTTAAGTTTCTATTGATCTGATGTGGTCTTCTGCCTCAAAACTCTGCTCCAAAATTACACCCATGGAATCCGCATAAGAAAGTGGAGGCCGAGTCTCAGACGGGTCTCTGACGCAGCTTTGTTCACACAATTAGCCTTAAATAATGGGCCTATGCACAATGATGCCACATACAGCGGTTTCTGTGGCGATTCTATAGCAGAGACTGGGCATGAAGCCTCTTTTCTGCACGATGAAAAAAACAAGGGACGTTTTTGAAGTGGATTTTGAAAACCATGCTCCAAATTCCTCTATGTGAACATACCCTTACAGATTCCCAGTAATACAATAATCGCTCACAGAAGACAAACAACATTGTGTTGCATTGTGTACACCACCAGACAGAGGAGAATGATGATGGACTGAGAACACACAACTGGTCCTATGGCCTGGCAGACAAGCTGTTAAATCACATAATCTATGCTTGGTTGGGCAGAGAACAACCTTGACATGTGTTCTCCACTCGTGACTAAAAGGTACAATGCTTACATGTTAAAAAAAAAAAAAAAGAAATCGAAGTAGATAAAGTAAACTGTAAATCATAAGACATTGCTGGAAAGCCAAGACTTGTTTGCTCCATATGATAAGGAAAGCATTTCCCCTTGGTTAGGCTTTGATTGACTGAAGTGCTCATTGCTAAGCAGTTAGTGTTTAGTTCTCGGTTTATCAGACACCTTGCATGCATGCTGACGGAACGCATCAAAGCAGATGTTGCAACCCTTCAGCAAATTGTAGATCACAAGCGCTGTGCACTGCATTCACTCTACATGCTCCGCAGCCAGACAGTCTTTTCAAACAAGCAGACGGGCTTCATACTTGAAGGATGAATACTATTTCTGGCAGACACGTGCCGACTGACGTCTTATAAAACAACAGGAGGGGGTCATTTGCATTTGCGTTTTGTGCATGCTTTTGTGATGCGTCTTCAATGTGAAACTAAGTCTGGCGCAGAACAAAGTGAATATAAAGAGAAGCCAACGCTTGTCCTATTGGTCTTGAAGAAAGTTTATATATATATATATATATATATATATATATATATATATATATAAAACAGTCATATGAAAAAGTTTGGGCACCCCTATTAATCTTAATCATTTTTAGTTCTAAATATTTGGGTGTTTGCAACAGCCATTTCAATTTGATATATCTAATAACTGATGGACACAGTAATATTTCAGGATTGAAATGAGGTTTATTGTACTAACAGAAAATGTGCAATATGCATTAAACCAAAATTTGACCGCTGCAAAAGTATGGGCACCTCAACAGAAAAGTGACATTAATATTTAGTAGATCCTCCTTTTGCAAAAATAACAGCCTCTAGTCGATTCCTGTAGCTTTTAATCAGTTCCTGGATCCTGGATGAAGGTATTTTTGACCATTCCTCTTTACAAAACAATTCCAGTTCAGTTAAGTTTGATGGTCGCCGAGCATGGACAGCCCGCTTCAAATTATCCCACAGATGTTCAATGATATTCAGGTCTGGGGACTGGGATGGCCATTCCAGAACATTGTAATTGTTCCTCTGCATGAATGCCTGAGTAGATTTGGAGCTGTGTTTTGGATCATTGTCTTGCTGAAATATCCATCCCCGGCGTAACTTCAAATTCGTCACTGATTCTTGTACATTATTCTCAAGAATCTGCTGATACTGAGTTGAATCCATGCGACCCTCAACTTTAACAAGATTCCCGGTGCCGGCATTGGCCACACAGCCCCAAAGCATGATGGAACCTCCACCAAATTTTACAGTGGGTAGCAAGTGTTTTTCTTGGAATGCTGCGTTTTTTTGATGTCATGCATAACGCCTTTTTGTATGACCAAACAACTCAATCTTTGTTTCATCAGTCCACAGGACCTTCTTCCAAAATGAAGCTGGCTTGTCCAAATGTGCTTTTGCATACCTCAGGCGACTCTGTTTGTGGCGTGCTTTCAGAAACGGCTTCTTTCGCATCACTCTCCCATACAGCTTCTCCTTGTGCAAAGTGTGCTGTATTGTTGACCGATGCACAGTGACACCATCTGCAGTAAGATGATGCTGCAGCTCTTTGGAGGTGGTCTGTGGATTGTCCTTGACTGTTCTCACCATTCTTCTTCTCTGCCTTTCTGATATTTTTCTTGGCCTGCCACTTCTGGGCTTAACAAGAACTGTCCCTGTGGTCTTCCATTTCCTTACTATGTTCCTCACAGTGGAAACTGACAGGTTAAATCTCTGAGACAACTTTTTGTATCCTTCCCCTGAACAACTATGTTGAACAATCTTTGTTTTCAGATCATTTGAGAGTTGTTTCGAGGAGCCCATGATGCCACTCTTCAGAGGAGATTCAAATAGGAGAACAACTTGCAATTGGCCACCTTAAATACCTTTTCTCATGATTGGCTACACCTGGCTATGAAGTTCAAAGCTCAGTGAGGTTACAAAACCAATTTTGTGCTTCAGTAAGTCAGTAAAAAGTAGTTAGGAGTATTCAAATCAATAAAATGATAAGGGTACCCAAATTTTTGCACTGGTCAAATTTTGGTTTAATGCATATTGCACATTTTCTGTTAGTACAATAAACCTCATTTCAATCCTGAAATATTACTGTGTCCATCAGTTATTAGATATATCAAATTGAAATGGCTGTTGCAAACACCCAAATATTTAGAACTAAAAATTATTAAGATTAATAGGGGTGCCCAAACTTTTTCATATGACTGTGTATATATATATATATATATATATATATATATATATATATATATATATATATATATATATATATATATATATATATATATATATATAAATATACAAAAAAAAAAAAGTCACATGGGACCACCTCCTCAGTATTATATCAATACTGAAGAACCTAGACAGATTTAGTCATAACAGAGCAGAAAAAAAAAAAAAATCATAAAAAAATCATTAGGGCATCCTTCTGACTTGTCTTGGTTTTCCCACAAACGTAACTATATATAAATTTGTAGACAATTAAAAGGTAAACATTGTCTACTAAGGAAAACCACAATTATGCCCTATTATGGATTAGGGATGTAAGACAAAAAGTAGCTGCAAAGGGTGTTTTAAGGGTATATGTGCAGCTGGGTATCCAGATGATCAGCTGATCACTTAGGGACACTACATTAGATAAGGGGGTTTTCTTCATTGATGGAGGTGGAATGGCTAGGAATCTATAGGGAGATACTAGTGGATTCCCAGCCATCAATGTACTACTCAGATATCTGGGCGTGATATCTCAAAAAGAAAAAAATGTAGTGATAGTCACTCCCCCACCCTCTATCGTTCCAGAGGCAGACCTTTGGTGGTCTCCTCTTCCAGCACCCTAGCGATGACCTCAGGGGTCACATGTGGTAGCGAGTCATGTCATCACTTACCTAGACAAACTCTTTAATTGGCCACATGACTTTGCTGTAAAACATCTGTTTCACCTGCAAAACTGCACAGCCCATTGTAATGCCTATAGAGTTTTACAGGCAAAAAGCTGTTTTCCGCAAAATGAAAGGACCGCTTAATTAAAACTGCCATATCTGCATGCTGCCACGATTTTCTGCTGCATCAGTATCGCCCCATGTGCTCCTGAGGGAGGTAAGCAGCTGCACCGGCTGATACATTGAACATTAAAGGGAGTCTACCACCCCCTCCAAATATATTCACCTGCCACCACTATGTTATAGAGCACATTACAGTGATAAACAACATACCTTCATTATGCATGTCACTTTTGTAGCCTTGGTGAAAACATTGCTGAAGTTTTGCAAATGCAAATTGGGCAGTTGGTGCATTAGGGGCAGGCCTTCATCTCCCTTACACACTGCTCTTGCCACTCAGGTACCGCCCGTCTTCTGCCTGCACCACTCTGAATTTACTGTCTTTTCTGCCCCTCTCTGATCATAACTTTCTGTCTCTCACCATCAGCGCTTTGTCTCTTTCACAGGACTTCACTCATTATACATATAGGAACTTACGTGCTATTAACACCCGGCACCTCTCAGATACTCTACAGTCCTCTCTGTCCCCATCTCTTCACTGTCCTGTCCCAATCTGGCCACCAGTCACTATAATGAAACCTTGAAAAGTGCATTGGATGAGGCGACTCCCCCCTCCACTCGAAAAGTTCGACGCAGGAGGCAGCAACCCTGGCACACGCCAAAGACGCGTTTTCTTCAGCGGTGCTCTAGGTGTGCTGAACGTCTGTGGAGAAAATCACGTACACCGGCAGATTTCCTCCACTTCAAATTTATGCTTAAAACCTATAGCTCTGCCCTTCACCTCGCCATACAAGCCTATTTCACCGCTCTCATCTCTTCTCTCTTCTGTAACCCTAAAAGGCTCTTTGAAACTTTTCACTCCTTATTCACCCCTAAGGTGCAGGTGCCATTCACAGAGCTTAGCGCAGATGACCTGGCCACTTATTTCCATGACAAAATTGATAAGATCCGTCAGGAAATAACAGCCCTGATAACTCTCTTCTTGACCCCTTACAATCTGGCTTCCGCACTCTGCACTCTACTGAAACGGCCCTCACAAAAGTTTTCAATGATCTCCTGGCGGCTAAATCCAAGTTGACTTCTCTCTTCTTATTCTTCTAGATCTCTCAGCAGCATTTGATACTGTTGACCATCAACTCCTTCTCACTATGCTTCACGGACCCCGCTCTCTCCTGGTTCTCCTCTTATCTCTCTGACCGCACTTTCTGTGTATCATTTGTGGGCTCTGTTTCTTTCCCTCTTCCCCTTCCGTTGGGGTTCCTCAGGGCTCGGTCCTAGGCCCTCTCCTTTTCTCCCTCTACACAGCCCCCATTGAACAAACCATCACCAGATTTGGCTTCCGGTACCAACTTTATGCTGATGACACCCAATTATACACATCATCCCGTGACATCACCCCTGTACTAATACAGAACACCAGTGACTGTCTCTCCACTGTCTCAAATATCATGTCTTCGCTCTATCTGAAACTAAATCTCTCAAAGACTGAAATACTGCTGTTTCCACCATCTAATAGATCTGTCCCTGATATCTCCATTGCAGACTCCGGCCTTACCATAACTCTTAGGCAGTATACCCGCTGCCTCAGGGTTATGTTTGACTCAGACCTTTCCTTCAGCCCCCCATATCCAATCACTCGCACGCTCATGTCATCTCCACCTCAAAAACATCTTCAGAATCGTCCCTTTCCTTACCAGAGATACGCTAAAGACATTTATTGTTGCCCTGATTCACTCTCGTCTTGACTACTTTAGCTCCTTACTTATCGGTCTTCCCCTTACTAAACTCTCCCCTCTACAATCTATTCTGAATGCGGCGGCCAGGCTCATCTATCAGTCTAGACGCTACAGCGATGCCTCCGGTCTGTGCCGGTCACTACATTGGCTGCCTATTCAATACAGAATACAATATAAACTTATCACTCTCATCCACAAGGCTCTCCATAATGCTGCACCTCCCTGCATTTCCTCCCTCATCTCTGTCTATTGCCCAACCCGTACTCTCCACTCACTCAATGACCTAAGACTAACATCCTCTACTATCAGAACCTCCCACGCTCGTATACAAGACTTCTTCCGAGTTGCACCACTTCTCTGGAATACTCTATCCCAGACTATCAGATTAACCCCCAATTTCTACAACTTCAAGCGCAAACTAAAGACACATCTTTTCAGACAGACCTATCACAACTCCTAA
Organism: Leptodactylus fallax; assembly: GCA_947044405.1. Taxonomy (NCBI): domain Eukaryota; kingdom Metazoa; phylum Chordata; class Amphibia; order Anura; family Leptodactylidae; genus Leptodactylus; species Leptodactylus fallax. The sequence goes on along the minus strand of CAMRHE010000038.1, from coordinate 8,037,561 downwards.
TGTAAACACTTCCTTAGTTAGAATCCCTAAAACGTACCCTCTGTTCACGCTCCCACATTACCCCACAGGATATGATGCCGTATCAGACTAACTTTATATGTCCAGGCACCATCTGCACGTTAAAGGACACGGCTCATACAAGCTTTATATATGTCTAATGAAAGTCACCTCTATCACAGAAACAGCTGGACCACTGTATAAGCAATGCTACCTCTGATGCCGCCCCTGCTACCTCCTGTGTCACCCCCTCTACCTCATAGATTGTAAGCTCTTGCGAGCAGAGCCCTCGTTCTCACTGTGTGAATTGACTATTTCTCTGTAATGTATCTTTTTGTCTGTACTTGAACCCTACAAATTGTACAGTGCTGCGGAATATGTTGGCGCTCTATAAATAAAATGTATTATTATCATTATTATTACAGTGAGAGTTCATCCTCTCATGGCTATGTCATAACCCATCCTACTTAAGCTACAAGAGCAGTGCTCCCATGGCTGAAGACCCGCCTCTGGTGCACCAATGGTTTCATTTGCATAAGAATTCTAAATTGTTTTTATATAAATCTATTGTTTATCACTGTAATGTGTTCTGTAACACAGTGGTGACAGTTGCATATTTTTGGGGGAGGTGAGAGACTCCCTTTAAATTCTTACAGAATTAGGATACTTTCACACACATTTTTTCTGCAGTTTAGTTACTGTAGTAACTTACCTTAGCAGCCAAACGTGTCACTGTATGCAACTAGGATTTTAAGTTAATAAAAATAGTTTATAGATCCAGTACTGCAGTTTCTGACACTTTTCATTTATACTGATCCTATCTGTAAACTATAACATAGTGTTCAGAGGTGACACATGCTTTAATAGGGAATATGTCATGAGTTCAGACCCCCATAAAGGTAAAGTTGATGGTGAGACTAAGGCTGCCTCAAACCTTCTAATGCCAGCCTGTAATTTTTGGCCTGACTATCCATGGTATCTTCAATGTATAGGCTCTATAAAGGTGCCATGGTTGGAGGCACATAGGACTTCTAAGGCAGGCAGGAAAGAGCACCAGCTCAATAAAGTAACCAAATGTAGGCTTACCGTGTCATCAAGACCATCAATATGTAGGACCACAGTTTTGGCACGTTTGTTTGTAGCTCCAAGGAAGAATTGGGCCTTTCGCCGCCTAGAGTTCATCTCATTCATACACTCTCCATCTGCAGTGCTGGATGACTGCAGAAGATCATAGACTTCTGTAGCAAGAAGCTGTGTGTCCCCTGGCGTGGTAGTCCTGGGTTAAGACAAAAAGATATTCATATTACATACAACCTGTGGATACAACCTGTGGACAATACCTGGAATTGTGCATTCCGGCTGAAACAAAACATGTAGTAATTTATTAATTTTAATTTCTGCTTATTCTGGGCTTAGGAGTCCAGTGGACGGTCCTACTACCTGTTTGATGTTTACATGCTCATACTCTGAAGGATATTGCTTAGCAAGAGTGTCACGTAAGGACCATCCTAGCACATGACACTGATGCGGCTGTCAGGGGTCAATTCACTCAACTCACTCGATCTTGCACTCACCCTTAACCCCGACTGCAAACTAAGCATAAATCACAACCCAACACAGTCCATGCAACCCAAATATACACGGTCACCACCTCTTTAACAGTCAGATGCAAAACACCTAAAAAATGTAATGGCTTCACAGAGCAGACACCATGTACCATTAAATTTAAATAGATTTGAACAGAGACAAAACAGATGACAAACAAGCAAAATAGTTTTTAAAAATAAAAAGGGAGAAAAGACAGAAGAACCTTGTAACTTAGAGTCCTTTTGTTTCCATAGGAGCTTGGACAAAAAAGATGGCTAAAACTCAGCTTGCTCGCTGGCTTCAAAAAGTGTGACAAAGTTCCAAGGCATTCCCAGGTTTTTTTGTGACAGTGTGGTCGTGGGCTGTGTTATTTATGGCTGGTTTGTAACGGTTTATACCTCCATATTCCCCTTTATTCTTATATCCCTATGTTGATGATTGACATTTGGCTATTCCTTTTTAAGGCTAGGTTCACACCTACGCTGGGTCTACGTCTGCGGATTCCGTTCCCCATTCCGCTTTAAAAATACAGAGAGAAAAGTCCTGCAAGCAGCGCTTTTCTCTCCGCATTTTCTGCCCTTTTCAGGCAGAAACTGGGCAGAAATCTGGTCCTCGGGTTTACAAAGGTAACCACTTTTTTAAGCAGATTAGGTTATCGTTCGGGGGGGGGGGGGGGGAGGGGACCACTTGGGGAAACCCGAACGCAGGTGTGAACCTTTGCGGATTATCTTTTATTTGGTGTATTTATTTATTAATTGTTTGCAATATGAAATCTTGATAGATGGGGTTATTTATATACTTAAGAAATGTGGCTTTTGAGGATTTGCATTTTGTCCTTTTTTGGGGTTACATCAGATACATATACAGATTGTACATATATTTATATAATATATAAGGGAGAACAGTAGCTCAATGGTTAGCACTGCAGCCTTGCGGTGCTGGAGTCCTGGGTTCGAATCCTGCCAAGGACAACATCTGCAAGGAGTTTGTATGTTCTCCCCGTGTTTGCGTGGGTTTCTTCCGGGTATTCCGATTTCCTCCCACACTCCAAAGACATACTGATAGGGAATATAGATTGTGAGCCCTATATGTGACAGTGACTGACAATGTCTGTAAAGTGCTGCAGAATATGATGGCGCTATATAAGTAAGCATAATAAATAAATATTCAGTAACAATTGCATGTCCATATGTACCACATGGTTCTTTGTGCATTTTTAATTGTAGCTTGCTATTTTCTATATCATGGATTTTCACTATATATTATTATACATATGATTTAATAAAGATTGATTTATATAGCATTATTGATTTGTTTTTTTGGGGAAAATATATTGGTTCTATTCCCAGTTTTTTGTGAAGCTGAAGCTTCTGGCTTGTGCTTAGCTACGCCCCCTGCCAGGGTGCCCCCTTTCCTTCGCTTGGAAAGCTGGGAAATGAATTGCTCCATCTGCATCAGGGTAAGATGAGTCCACTACATAAGGTTGAGGTCACTTTCCGATTACAACCCCTTCCCCCCATCCTTTCTTATGCCTGACTGATTCTGGACTAGTTGTAAAGCAAAAAACCTGGCTTGTCCAGGGTAATGAAACAGGATGTCTGGTCTTGTGATAGCAGGTAGAAACAGTTTCATCCCTGACCCATTCCAGACATTAACTATAACAACACATACCATAGTAATATACTGGCGATACACGCATAAACACTACATTCACTAATGATATATACATGAACAATAGAATTGAGTAATGATATATCCAGACGTGGGGCTCCTTTCATCACAAGGAGCTAACACTTTCTCAGCTCCTTCTGCTCTTTACTTTGCTACTTGCAGATCAGACTGCACATTCATTGTGGCCAGTTCCCATTAAAGAAGCACTCCAGTAAATGTTTTTCTTTCACTATGTACTGTACCTATACCGTCAACATTTAAAATTCAGTGAGAATTACTTTATTTGGTTATTTGCTTCCTATCTGATGTTGGCTCAGTGGTTAGCACTGTTGCCTTGTAGCACTGGTGTCCTGGGTTTGAACCAAAACATCTGCAAGGACTTTGTATGTTCTCCCCGTGTTTGCTTGGGTTTCCTCCGGGTACTCCAGTTTCCTCCCACACTCCAAAGACATACTGATAGGGGATTTATATTGTGAGCCCTATATGGGACAGTCACTGACAATATCTGTAAAGTGCTGAAGAATATGTTGCTATACAAGTAAGCAAAATAAATAATCCTTCTTCTTATTTTGGTCATATGATCTCAGGTGACCCCCCCCCCCCATCCCATGGGAATAACATGACTTTCTCTTCTTTCAATGTGAAAGAACACCATCTCAGACACCAGACCTTCCTGTATAATTCATACTGAATAGACTGTACCACACAGGCTTCTCCACTAGGGGGACACAAACTGCCATCACTAGCTACTGCTGATCAGACAGCTCCTGTCACACAGTTACAACGCAGGACGTCACAGTTCAGTCTTCCTGACTGTAGGGCCGGTGAATAGGACCTAAATCAAAATCATGATTATTTGAACAATTTACCTTGATTACGATTAATGAACGATTATTTTAGGACATTTCTCTTTTTATATGCCATTCCATGCCCCTGAATTTTGGTTTTGGTTATTCACATATCAGCAATCCTGATTGGATAGTGTACAGTGAGTGACATATCCTTTAGTCAATGGCAGTGTAAGGATGGCCTATATGCAAAATAATTGAAATAATCGATCTCAGCAAGTTCACAACTATTAATTGAGCTGACTTTTTATTTCAGTTATTTTTCGATAAATTGCCCAGCCCTACCTGACCGTATACTTATTATACCATCACAGAAAAACCTCCTTATGACTTTGGGAGAAGAGCAGCAAAGAAGTCCCTCGGATGTTGTACAGTGTCACAATATGGCCATGGCCAAGTAACTACAAGTTTAGGAGAAAGAATATTTGGTAAAACCACATAAAGACCAATAAAAAAAAAAAAAGAAATAAAACCCTACAAGTGAAAGTTATCAGTAGCGCTGGAGAATGTTCCTTGGTGATGTCTGAGACATTCGCCCCTTTAAGGGACAGCTGATAATTCGTCTTGTACTACATTAACGCTCCTAATCACCCTAAGTGAACGCTAATTTGCAAGAACAGATTACAGCAGTGGATTTCCTTCAGCCTGTTAAAAAGGCAGACGATCCGGCCAAGGCTCGCTCTAGTTTTTTTTTTTTTTTTCACGGGCAGATAGTTATTTAACATGTCGATTATCTGAAGCTATAGAAGGGAAGAAAAAAAAAGTTAATTAAAAAACTTTATCCTTTGGAAGATAAAAGAAAGCTGTTACCGGAGGGAACGTCCTTCTTTACCGACCATAAAATCCAATTATTCAATAACAGTTGAGGCTGCTAGCTTTAATGTAGTTCATATGGACACATTAAAATGTGTGAAGCATGCATAAATACCAGCATTGACAAACTACTCCGCTCTTTATTATGCTCAGCATCGCATGCACTCAGTGTTATTTCTGCATGGAACTGTGGAAGGTGTCACTTCTGCTCTTCGGAAAAGTCAAGTAAATATGTCTTTAAGCTTGACTTGAAGTCAGACTTGACATTCTAGGTTTCTGCTGACAAAGAGTTCCCAAGTTGACATAACATAAATGTCTTTAAAGTTTAGTTTCCTTGTAGAAACCAGATTAGCCCTTCACTGCCGGGGGCCTGGAAAAAGATTTCTCTATACAAGTGGAGTGCAGTCAAGCAAACGATCGGGGCTGAAGGGGTTAACGCACAAAACGTCTTGCTGCGGGACAGAAGCGATGACAAGACATTGTTCAGATACGCTCTCCAAGTATAAATTAGTTGCGGCAGATTTTATTAAAACTAGTGGTAATTGGGAGGTAAATCATCAGACGGGGAAGGCATATTTAACCTGGGAAAAGCAATCGCTCGTCTACTCCTTAACCTTTATGCTGTCTTTATGATCGGCGTGCGCCTTGTGACATTTTTTTGAATGTCAAAGGATTTCAATTTGTCACCAGAATTTCTTGCGCTGTCACGTCTCTCACCCTAAAGTAGAACGGACCGACGCTTATCCAGACGTATCAATCAATTATATCTTCTAGGTCTACATTGTATTTATCAGGACCCAAATCCAAAACCGCTTTATTTTATCACTAAGGTTCAATTTATGTCAAAATAAAGCATGAAGCTTATTATATCCTCGAGGAGGCAGAAACTCTCTATATTAAAAGGGGCTGGACACTAACTTTCACACTAGAGCCAAGCATTTTCGACATTTGCGTCCGACAGGAGACCCAAATGACGGAAAGCCGGACTGTTTCATCGATGGTTACACATGGAGACCGCTGCACCCCATTCACTTTAATGGGGTCCGCTGTTTCAAAAGTTAACATGTTGGAGAAGAAAGTCCTCCATGTGGGATTTTATTCATCACTATGTTTCAGGCAGAAATGGGCAATATAACATCAATAAGGAGCCGATTATAGGCTTGGCATGTTGCAAATCTCACAATGTGATATCTTCCATGCAGGCTCACAATCTATATTCCCTATCAGTATGTCTTTGGAGTGTGGGAGGAAACCGGAGTACCTGGAGCAAACCCACGCAAATATGGGGAGAACATACAAACTCCTTGCAGATATTGTCCTTTGCAGGATTCGAACCCAGGACTCCAGTACTGCAAGGCTGCAGTGCTAACCCCTGAGTCACTAACAGAGTTGTCGTGTAGCAGCTTACCCCTGTGTGCATGTTTATGGGAACTGGAAGGAGTACGGGTCGGCTGACTGCAATCTAAAACTCAAAATGCCCTTAAAATTAGTCTGAAGGACAAACATTCCCCTACACCACCTGTCAGGGATCCGGACAACCTCCAGCCACAGGAGCACATGTGACCCTAAATATGATCTTACAATGAGGACGCCGCTCCCACACTCACCTATTGCACAAGGTCACAATGAAGGGAAGCAACCCCAACATTCCCACAAATAGCTGCGGCCACTTACAGTAGATGAGACACTGATATACCAACACAACACCTGTATCTGGTACACCCAATAAACCACACTCTATCACACTGGCATACAAAAGGTAACAAAGCAAATTGGTATTTCCCCTCTTTCGGAATGTGGGGATATCTTAGAGCCCAGGATAATCTTATTACATCGTAAGATTTAAAATACACAAAAAAAAAAAAAAAAAGTACAGCACTTACAGCTGCGTAAGGGTTGGTTCACACTACTGTTATTAATGTCTGTCACAGGATGGGAGCAACGGACATTAATGGTAATAGAGTGATTGATGCAGACGGACCCCCCCTCCATCTGCATTCACCCCCATGTTAAAAACATGACTAAAGTTTTCTTCAGTCATGTTTTTACTTTTCTGACAAAAGAAAGTCCTGCATGCAGGTATTTTGCAATAACTTGTAAACAAGTTTTATTATCTACAACTGAATTGACATCCTGGACCTAGTAAGATCCCGGCATCCTGGGATGCTTCATCATGCAGGGCTGTGGAGTCGGAGTCGTGGAGTCGGAGTCGGTGCCTATTTTGGTGGAGTCGGAGTCGGTATAAAATGGACCGACTTCGACTCCCAAAATATATAATAAATTGGTACAGTTAGTAGTACAATGCAGTATGTGCTGAATATATTTTCATAAGAATTTGGGAAAATGATGAAATGTCCTGTAAAGGTCTGTTCTATTCCTCATATAATGATGGGACTGAGTTCTGAGTGAACCTATAAGGTTTAGCACCATTATCTGGAGTAAGCAAGTCGGAGTCGGAGTCAGGTGAAATTGAGGAGTCGGGGCTTTGGCGTACCGACTCCACAGCCCTGGGCATGTGACTTGAATTAACATATACAGAATACATACTCGTACCTAAAACCAGACAGAACTACAACGATGAATAAGTTCATAACTAGACAATAGGATATATACAAAATTCATAACACCAGCCATATTTCTTTCCTACAATAAACATAACCATTTTGTGCATGGAGATCATTCAAAAACCTCTGTGTCCCAGATTCCCAGACTCAGAGCCATCCCCCTTCCTCCTGTGCCTGGCTGTATGATAACTGGCTAGAGAAGGAGCCATCCTTCCACACCTCAGTTGGTCTGCCGCCAAATATGAAGCAGATCAGCAGATTAACTCCTTTGTTCTCTGCAGGATTTCTACAGGAACATGCAGAAAATGCTGCAGAGAGACTCTCAGTAGGGGAATAAATGATGTCCAGTTTACGTGGATTGTTGGTTTATTTCGAGGTTGGGCGTTCCTTTAATTTTGACAAGCTTCTGGGAAAGCTGCAAAAGTAGATCTTGGTGGCATATGAGTCATATGGTCTCTGGAAGCACAGACAGATGTGCATTCTCATCTTTCATATGACACAAGAACCACTGTTCTAAGTTGTATAATGCTGAGATATAACTATTTAAAATGACAACCCCTGCAACCTTAGCTTCCCTGCATGATACAGGAGCCCGCTCACCCACACTCCAGTGGGAAGTAGGGAGAGGATTTCTGCTGGCAACAGAGAGACAAGTGAAAGAACACAGAAAGGACCAAAGAACTATTTCAGTGCAGGATTTCACAGTTAAGAGCCCAAATCCTTTAATAAAATATATTCAATATTTAGTAATGTCACAGATCCTGGCAGAAAATTAAATGTTGAAAGTTTAGGTACACTTTAATTTCATAGTATTATATCCATTTCAGCAAGGTTAAATGATAAAAGTTATTCAATAATTAACATAAATCACTTATTATTGCAGAGGTCTTGGCGTGAATATAACGAATACAATTAGGAGAAGTTCACCAGACCCACCACAAGTCAGCATAATGATGTGAATGGGGCTGTACCCAAGGGTTGCATACCCATCAACCAAACATTAATGATAAAGACAAAGATACAAAAATTTTACCAAAAAAGCTAATTTTTTGTTCATCTGACCATGAAACCTTCTTGCACAGTTTAGCTGGGTCACTCTGGTGCTTTCCGGTAAACTCCATGAATGCTTTTATTTGCTTTGTCATGAGTAATGGATTTTTTCTAGCCACTTCCCCACACAGGTCAGTAGCATCACAGCTGACTGCTATTCCACCTGAGTCTCAGCCACTGACCTCTGTCGCTTTTTCAGACTAGTTTTAGACTTTTCTGTGGCATAACTCTGCCATTTTGCTCCGACACAATTTTGGGAAACAGCAGTGTCAGAGTGGCATGCTACAACCTCCCCTGTCTTTGCCATCGGCTGTGTGCAGAATCTCCAGTGTATTCAATTAGATGCATCTTCACAGATAGGTTGAAGTTGCATCTTATAGGAATACACTGAACTATCTGCATAGAACAGAGCCAGGAAGTGTCATCCTGTAAATCCTTTGGCTATGTGGAAATATCTGAGATGGGAATGACCCTTTAAGAAATTCTCTAGTAAATAAACTATGTCAAGTGCCAGTAACAAGCAGCAACCAGCAGAAATGCAAGGACACAAAAGTCCTATAAACATCTCTGCATCACAACAGGATAAGACCTCATGCACACAACTGTATTACCACTAAGTTTTGCACAGAAATGTAATATGGATACCATCATGGTGTACAGAACCATATTCAGGCATAAAGACTATCTATGTGCTCATGGCACCTGATGGAGACTGTAAGGCAACACATGAAGGCCATAAAGCACCAAGCACATACCAAAGTAAAATAAAAACTACCGTAATAATAATTATATCACTGATGTGAAATGCCGCTCTACATCAAGTGTAAGAAATGCGTCTGAGCACTGTACTATATGCACCTCACTACACATTACATCATATGCAGGATAGCTTACTTACTTCTGAATGACGTTTTGCAAGCTCAGCATCATTCCTAGTTCGCTCCTCATCTTTTCTCTGTTGGAGCGACATTCTGCTAAATAGCGAAGAGCCTGCAATAAAAAAAAAAAAAAAAACTGGTCAATGAGGTGCTACAGAAAAACACGGTACAGCGACAATCCCGAACATAATTTATAATTTTTTAGCTTATGTATCCCTCTCCACCACCAAGACCATAAGCTAAATGCATCTATACAGGTAATGGAATTGTGAGGTAACTTCCAGCAATAATTTATAGAAAGAGGTACATTATGCCTTATAATGCCTGTGGACCTGTAGGGGTTAACTTGAAATACCTTTACTGCCTTACCCCAGAAAACTCTTCCTAAAGTGCAGACGTACAGGGGTCTTCACTACCTCTCCGGTATAAAGGTGTATAAATTTCAGCAAAACAGAGTGCTGGGGATTCAGGGCAGGGCATGCAGCGGATTAGGCAATCCATTACTGATAATAAGGGCACAGAAGACCCAGCATTAGTATACTAATACACACCCAATGGATTAGAGTTAGGCTAGGTTCACACTTGCGCTGGGCTCAGCCCGTCCGCTAAAGCAGCGGTTACCCGCAGACACCCATGGACCCCATAGACTATAATGGGGTCTTGTAGGCTTTCCACCATTTTTATACTGAAAACAGTAGATAGAAAAGTCCACCATGCAAGACTTTTCTCTCCCTCAATTTTCGGTGGATTGGGCGGTGGAGACTCTGACGCAGACGTGAACTTAGCCTAAACCGCAAGCAGAGGGATCACAAAAATGGGGCTCACAGAAAGCTGGGAGAATAAAAGTATTTTCAGCCCAGATACGAGTCGTTCAGGCTTTTTATAGCCTATCCTCAGCCTGTCAGCAGTAGATTAATGGAAACAGCCATACTTATTTATTTCTCTGCCTTGTATAGCGTCAACTTATTCTGCAGCGCTTTACAGACATTGCTGGTCAGTGTCCTGTTTAGGGGTTATAATCCAAATTCCCTATCAGTATGTCTTTGGAGTGTGGGAGGAAACCCACGCAAGCACGGGGAGAACATACAAACTCCTTGCAGATGTTGTCTTTGCAGGACCTCAGTCCTAGCCATAGAGCCACCGTGCTGTAAAAGTGCCGATAGCATGAGATAGAGAAGAAAACTATAGGCAGTAATGTGCAGCTAAATTGTTATTTAGAGTGGGCCTTCAATTCTAAAACATATTTTTATATAAATAACAGTACAAGAAAATATAAACTTTGGACTATAAAAAATGCTTCTTTCTCCATGTGTTAGGACGCTTCCACCTTAACTGTTCGGTCTGATATAGAAAAAAGCATTTTTTTTAATAATATATTTTACAAAGTTTCTTATCTTTACTTGTACTATTCATGAAAAGTTGTTCAGTGGGTCAGGGCTGCATGGCCACAGAAATAGTGTCACCCTGCTTGCATCACATCTAATGAAAATCGGTGCAGGCACGTAACTCACAAGTCGTCATGAAACAATGATCACATGAAGACACCATGTTTGGCTCTTTTCCCTAAAGGCCTAGCTAAACTTCAACCTTTCGTTCCTCCAGATGGGAGATGTTGGGAGTCAGTCAAACTGTACGCCTATACATAAGACTGTCTATCCCATCACAATTATCAGGAACTTCTTCCAAACATCTTATCGGTATGGGCAGTTTTAGGCAGTTACTTGTAGATGCATTTTTCAGGCATTTCAGTTCTGCGATTTTCAATATCACTGTTATCAGTGAATGAAAGCATTTCTTCACACAGCTGAGAGTTTGCTACAATTGTATCCACTCTAGGTATCAAACTAAGAAAGAGTTTGATAGCTAGAGTGGTTTTATTCAGACCGGACGCATCCAAATAACTCTGCATGACCGCTGAGGCCCAATCACAGACCTCAGTGGTCTCTGACGTCATTTATGAGGACCGAAGAGGACTGACGTTCAGTTTTGGTTATTTTTGAAGTAACTGTCCAGCACTACGTATGAGTTTAGCTCGTAGAGGCTTTTTTTTAACGACAATTTCTGCAAACTCTTGAATGAAATGCATTTGGTATGTACCGAATCATCCTCTAGAACAACAAAGAACACTTGCATGCTCAGACAAACCAAGCGTGTATGTGTACAGGGGGGGTCAAGAGCTGCCAGCTAATTTTGAGGGAGTATTTTTATCCAAGGAGAGTACGAAATCTGTAGCAATGCAAATAAGTAATACATAGGCATGTATACAAGAGGGCTCTACTTCTAGAGATAAACCATTACCATAGCCGTCTTCCATGCATAAAAAGAACATTAATTTAGGCAATTCTAGAAACGGTGATTCAAGCATTTTGACTTTTTCTCTTACTACAGCGTTCACCAAATGGGACAAATATTTTATATTTTACTAATCTGGGTATTTGCATACTCGTGATACCGTGTATGACACATTCCCTATATTCAGCTGGTCAGTATGATCACGAGAATACCAAATCTATATGTTTTGTCTCATGTTTAATACATTTTAAAAAATAAAACACTGAAAGAAACAGTTGTTTGCATTGTAACATTTTTACATTTCCATGTATGGACGAGTGTAAAGCGTAGTATTGTTACCATTTGAATCTGCAATTCGGGCATTCTGAATTTTATTCCTACTATGGTGTTCCCCATATGGAATAATTAATTTTATATTTTTATAGTCTTGGCATTTTGTGATGTGGGGATGCCTAATGTCTTTATATTTATATGCATTCTAGAGGAAGAGGGTGGTTTTAATGGGACTTGAACCTCAGAACTGTTAAGCTGCACTCTATGGTAAAATCCCTGTATTACTATTGAGGTCTTCCACAAGCAAGCCTCAATAGTAATATTGCTGAGGCAAATCTGGGACCCTTCAGAGGGCTACCAGCTGACATAGCAATCAAATGGTTCCCACAATCTTACCGTGCAGGAGCCATTTCGTACTACTAAGTGAAAGTAATTAGAACCCATGAGGTGCCGGTTCCGTGCATCTGACCATGGCACCTGAGGGTTTAGGTGCAAGCAATCAGATATGGTTCTGATATAGCTGGCACTGCCGTGAGGGCTCTGCTGAGTAAAAGAGCAAAGACCCCACATCTACGGCACCTGCTCAGCTCCTGAACATGCATCATATCTAAACGAAGTGTCAGGACTAGCCATACATGTATGACAGGTGTCAGTACAAGGGCATGTGCATTTTTTCCTGTAGTACAATTACTATGACACCTGGAAATAACACACATGAGAATGAAGAGTTGCGAGCCCTGCCCAAAAAGAGTTTACAACCAAAGGGAAGCTCAATACCATTATGACAGAATTCACATTGCACAGGATTTGGCTAAACACCTGAATGCTACCTATACAGAAACCACACACAATTTTGGACTGACCAGTAAAGCGGAGTAAACAACTTGAGGATTGGGATGGTCAAGAAACAAAATGAGGCCCGGCAGGCAGCCTTGATCTTGTACAATGGCTCGGCGGTTCAAAGGATCTGAAGCCAAATCTCGCAGTTGATTGACAACCGCTAGTGCATCAGGCTCCACGCTCATTTTCTGAAGATGTCTTTATGCCATACGCACAGAATACCTAAAAAAAACAAAAACAAAATGAAGAGTCTGTACACAATCGCCAAGTATTTCACCATTGCTAATGGAAATTTTACTGTTTTCTAAAATCACTTCACACATTAGGAAAATGGTACAAAACAGATGCAAAACTAGAGCCTCGCACACGACCACAATGCCAGTCATAGGGCACATGACTGCCATCTACAGGTAAACAGAGACCAGGCAGACCATTGGAGAGGTAATATTTTTTTGCTGCTTGTTTATCATAACCTGGAAAACCAATTTACTAATAATGTATACTTAGGATAGACCATCAAATTATGACCCTAGGGGCCTGACCACAGCATATCCACTGACCAGCAAGGCCAAAGTAGGCCACAAAGATTAGATATATATCAGATACATTAGGGCTCGGCGATTATGACCTAGATCAAAATCACGATTAAATGAACATTTTACCTTGATTACGATTAATTAACAATGATTTTAAAACCCGCCCCTTTTTATATGTCATGCCTTTGAATTTCAGTTTCAGTTATTCACATATCAGCAATCCCTATTAGACAGCGTACAGTTAGTGACATAACCTTCAGCCAATGGCAGTGTGAGATAGGATGACATGGAGGCAAAATAATTGAAAGAATCGGCTTCAGCAGGTTCACGATGATTTATTTTAATTTTGGTTATTTTACTATTAATTGCCCAGCCCTAAGATATATATTATAGGGCAGTCGTCATACACATGAAATATCTACCATGGAATGGGATGGGGAGGGGGGAATAATCTGGTCGGCAGAAGTTTATCCCCTACATCTACTTAAATAAAAATGCATGTCTGACCGATCTGAGGATCTGTGTTCAGGCGAGGCAACGTTCAGCCACCAGCCATCCTATGTGTATGGGCAGCTTAGTACGTATCCATCACAAAGCTCTGCCCTTTAGTGTCTGATATAATGGATTTAGCAGTAACAAAAGGCCCCATACAGTCACACTAAACTCATGTGCTCTGTAATCTTACTGAAAAAACCTCTGTCCCCATTACAGACAAACAAATGTTATAAATCCGCACCCCCCCCACCAAAAAAAAAAATCCACCTGCAACTCAAAAGCTATGCATGTAAAATTGGCTATAAATTTGTCCGCAGCCAAACTATAAATGGTTAAATGGACAGTAAAAAAAAAATTAAACTATATTTGTATTTTTCCAGAGGATGGACAATTTCAGGTAAGGCCTCCACGAGATGGGTCTTCAGCTGACTTTCAGGATTGCAGACAGAAAATCTGGTGCAATGGATAAGAACATATGTCTTCCATATACGCCAACAAAAACAAACCCTGCATCGTAAATGGCCCTGTGGAGCAGCTAGAAAGCTGCAGCATGATGTCAATTTATGTGGTAAGTTGTCCTACAGATTTCACCCTTTGCAAGGCATAATGTATAACGGGTCCAGCTATGATAGAATCCGCCTCAAAATCAATATGAAAATCCTCCATGTGAGCATAGTCTTAATTTCCGTGGAGAGTGTGTACTCATGAGAGCATTCAGCTTTATACTTCGGACAAATAGGACCCTTCATTTTTGGAACTACTGCTTCTAAACTCCCCATACATATGCATGCTTGGCTTGACCAAGCATCCATGTGTTTTCAATGGGGAAAGGGGAATAAGTAGCTGTCAGAACAAAAGACTGGGCATTCCGAAATTCAATATGCGTGACCCAACACACCCTCATACATATAAGATAGTTAAAAGGGTTATCCAGTTTCAGCAAATAAATGTTATTGCAAATAAATGTTCATAGACTGTAAGCCCTTGCGGGCAGGGCCCTCTATCCCACTGTGCCAGTTGGTCACTGTCAGTATTATATTTGTCTTGTATACTTTGTGTACCGTATGTAAACCCTCAAATGTAAAGCACCATGGAATTAATGGTGCTATATAAATAAAGAATAATAAAAAAAATAATAGTTTGTGTAAAAGTTGTGAAAAGTTATACAATTTTCCAATATACTTTATGTATCAATTCCTGAAAGTTCTCTAGATCTCTGCTTGCTGTCATTCATTCTGCTTACATACAGTGGATAGAAATCAGTCCATGGTCATGTGACTGTAACAAGCAATGCATCTGTGTGTCCATCACATGACCATAGACGGATTTGTATCCACTGGATTTAATCAATGAATGATAACAGAGATCTATGAAACTAGGAGGAAGTGATAGAGGAAGAATATTGAAAAATTGCTGAACTCTTCCTTGAGAGCCATGGGACAGCAGGGACTTCTAGTATTGTAGATGACTGTGATGCCGGGAGTCTAGGTTCCGGTTCTGGGTTCAATATAGAAAATATCTTACACACCAAACCCACCCTTGTGAAATAGGCCTTTAAAGACAAGTGCCGCACAGTAGGGTAGTTTAACCCTGTATTCGCCGCTATGTTATTTAACCAGATGCACAGCGGGGCGTTCTGCATCTACCTCTACAAGCAGAGATAAGCAGATGCGCAAGATCATGCAGCTGCAAAAGCAGGGAGCTGGCTGATGTAATCCCAGAGAGAAGGCAGGGATGGTTTAGGATAGTGTCTACCTATCCAATGGTTGGATACACAGCGCTCAATAAGTACTGTGTACACAGCTATGAACACTGCCATGATGCGGCTCCCCTTCCCGGTAAAATAAAAATAACACCACTAAAACATCCACATCACAGGTTCTAGCGTCGCCTCCAGCAACACTAGTGGTGGAGATTTATCAATAACTCTATGCCAGGATGATATTGTGCCAAATAATGCCACAGACCCTGTTCTGCTCCTTGCTCACCTCATCATGGGAATGTGGGCAGGGAGCAGGGTGGGGATGCCTTGGCCCAAAATATTCATTATAACCCACGCCAATTTTCTAGCGAGAGTTATAATGGAAATCTACGCCAGTTCTGAACAGTTCAGGTTTAAGTTCTAGCGCTGGGACGGGCAGCTGATTTATGAAGAGGCGCTAGTCGAGGCCTTTATTAAGATTGGTGTACCATACTCCAGTCTTAATAAATGTGCCCTATTATACGTCACTTACATAAAAATTACTGTAACGGAAAGGGAAAACTGTTTTTAGCATTTTTTTGTAGCACTTTTGTGCTATTAAAAAAATGCGAAAAACATTTCCCCTCCTTTTTTGTTTACATTTTCCTGTATACAAAAAAAAGGAAAAAAAAAAACACAGAGAAATAAAAGTGACACAATTAAAAGCCCCATTTATCACCAAAAATCATTTAAATCAACGAAGTGAAAGAAATGTCTGGTCCTAAACCAGGGAAAACGGCCGTTACTAAACATGTTATATATTTGGCTGCAGTAAAGTCTCAGAAAAGTAAAAATCTAATTCTAACCATAGTGTATAAACAAGATTTCCTAAACTTCATGTTGTCAGTGAGGTAAATGAACAAAAAGTCAACTGGAAATGTGACTATTGCAAAAATTCCTACAGAGCTTTTCCTGTAGAGAACTGAAGTTATGCCATGACGTGAATGTATCTTGTATGTGAAATGTAACATTGATGGGATACAATCTGTACCTCTAGGGTTAAAGCTACATTTGCACAATTGAGATGCAAAACGCTCATTTTTACACCTGTCTTTCACACCCATTTTCATGAATCCCTTAGTGCGTGGAGAGATCGGTAAAAAGGGAAAAAATAGAACATGACCTATATTTTGACTATCTGTTACAACAGAGTGTCAGAATATCAGTTATGTGAATATCTTCCATTCACATGAATAGATATTAATGCAGCCGTATTTACATGGGCCGAGAAACTTGGTTTGAGCTCTGCTCAGTTGTGCTTGGACCTGTAAATGCATCCAATACACAGACAGAGTTTTCTGGATTAAACTCACCAATGTGAAATCATCCTTACCGTATATTCACACTTCATTTCCTACAAATTTCTGCTACTGAAATATTCATTACATGTATCTGGATGGGGTTGTTTCTGCAGCATGTGCATGACTTTCTGCGAGCCCCATTTAGATGAAGCCTTGGACAAAACCTTTACACTACATAGGAGATAAGCTGCATGCAGCCACTCCTCTTCTCTAGACCTCCGACCTTCTCCCCAGGAGACTTCCTTTCTCTAGATTGTTGATAGTCCTAGCAGTGGAACATCTACCTACTGGACATTTGTGACACATACTGTGGATACGCCATAAATGGTCCAGGCTGCTTTCAACGTCACTACAGTTTTAAAAGATTCTACCTTCAGATGGAGAATGGACTGGTTGTGGTCAGGGTCCACGGACTATTCATGCTGCTATCTGAAGACAGAATCTACACTACAAGTATTTAGATAAATGATGGTTGTGTGCACTCCGACATTATGATCCTTTGTCTATATATCATTGGCCATACAGTACATAGTGTTTTATTTTGACCCTTTTTAATGGTACAATCTGACAATGTGGACTTTGGACATGTGCATCATGTTGAAAGACAGAAGGACTTGAGATTATATATATATATAACTACATTACAACTTTTTATTACAACCCTATTAAGCTTCAGTTTAAGATATAGAAGATAGATACATTAGATAACTGCTAGCGAGTTGCATCAATATTCTTGAGTGTGTAGGGGCAATCTACCCACTTCTAAAGTCTGCTATTAAGGCCACATTCACATGACAGTATCTTGGTCAGTATTTTGCAACAGTATTTGTAAGCCACATACAGAAGTGCAACCTACAAAAAGAGAAATGTAATGCACTCCTCCATATTCTGGACCCATTCCTGCTGATGAAAAATACTGAGCAAAATACTGCCATGTAAATATGACCTAAAGGAGTTTTCTGGGACTTTTCTTTCCTTAGGTAATCACTTAAAAATCCCTGGGGTCCAATACCAGGTACCCCTGCTTATC
Organism: Leptodactylus fallax; assembly: GCA_947044405.1. Lineage (NCBI taxonomy): Eukaryota > Metazoa > Chordata > Amphibia > Anura > Leptodactylidae > Leptodactylus > Leptodactylus fallax. The sequence goes on along the minus strand of CAMRHE010000038.1, from coordinate 8,019,645 downwards.
TGCTGTCTGATGTGGCAGTGGCACTCCTTGGGCACTGCTTCTACTACACAGGCCATGTGACCTCACATATCCTAATTGAAGGTTATTCTCATTCAAGTGAATGGAATGATCTGAGATACCAAGCAAAGCCACTATACAGATCTATGGCGCTGTGCTTGGTAAATACTGAATAGGCAGCGGCGCTCACCTGAATGATGCAGCTTCTACAAACAGCTGATCTGCCAGGGGCCTGGGTGTCAGATAGATGATTGCTTAGTAAACCCCAGAAAACCCCTTCAAGAGAAAGAAAGATGGGACAAGTTGGATTTGAAAGAAACCTGTTGCATTAAAAATACTGTCTAATCCAGACCTGGGCATTGTACTGCCCGCTGACCATATCCGGCCCTTTAACTATCTCTGACCGGCCCGCGTGGTGACAGGTAACACGCATCGGCAGCTACGTATTGTGTTATTGCAATAAGCAGCTGCCAATACATTTTTACTCACCTGTCCTGGCCGCTCTCCGCTGCCTCCTTTAGGTGGCGCTACACTGACGTCACGACGCTGAAGAACGCCGTGACGCTACGTACCACGTCCCAACCTTCTTCAGCGTCGGCAACAGCGCACCCTGGAGGTGGTAGCAGAGGGTGTCCAGGACTGGAGGGTGGACAGGTGTGTAAAAAGTATCGGACGCTACTCTGTGTGGGGGTGGGGGGATAACAGGTGGTCATATATATTGTGGGTGGGCTTTAACAAAGGTGTCATATACTGTGTGGGGACCAAAAATAGGGGGATCATATGCTGTGTGGGAGGAAGGTAAAAAAAAAAAAGAGGGTCATATACCGTGTGGGGGCAAAAAAAAAGGGGGTTATATACCGTGTGATTGGCCAGAAAAAGGGGGTCATATACCGCATGCACGTACTTTCATTTTCGGCCCCACCAGTTGTGCATCATGATGGTCCTCTAAAACCTTTCCAATTTCTCATGTGGCCCCTTGGGAAAATAATTGCCCACCCCTGGTCTAATGTATCAATTTTATGTTACAAGCACTGTACTTGGGCAATAACTGACAGCTATCTTTCTACACACAAATGGAAGGCTGACAATCACTGGACCGCCTACTGGACTCCTGAGCACATAAAATGTAAGGACATAAATGAATAGAGTACAAATTCTATCAGCTCAGCTCCTCCTGCGTCCTGATGGAGCTTTATATTTAGCGATCTCCCATACATGCTCGGCCTCCTACTCCATCAAGACAGAAGAAACCAGACTGTCGTTCTCAAGATTGGTGGGGTCCTAAGCAGTCAGACCCTCACTGATCACAAACTTATCCTGTCAATAGGGAATAACTTCTAAAGACTTTGTCTAACTCATTTTTTTAATGTTTAATATTGCTGCTGAAGGGGACATGAACATAAAAAAAAAAAAAACTTTACTCATCTTTCCATTGACCTCAGTTTCCAGCAGTGACAGCTCTGGTCTTCTGTATACAGGTTCCCTGGCTGACATCACCATAGATTTGTGCTAGGGGACCACTGCAGCCAATCACAGGCCTCAGTGGTGACCTCTTCACAAAGAGAACGTGACGACTGCGACACAACATTTGTGAAGAGGTGACCGCTGAGGCCTGTGATTGGCTGCTGTCAATGTTCATGGCCCTCTCAGCAGCACTGTTAAAGGGGCGGTCCAGAGAGTTGTAATATACTTACCTAGTGCCGGGGATTCCGGCCGTGTCAGGTCCTCTGAATCATGTGATCCGATGCAGCATTCAACCCCCCCAGGTCACTCTGCGCCCTTCCTTCCTGATTTCACACATATTAATAACCTGTGCTATGGTGGTTGGATGACTATATTAAAGCCAGCCCCATAGCACAGGTAACTATTTAGCTGCAAGATTGAGGGTGCAGGGGGCAGAGCAACCCAGGAAGCCGAACGCTGCATCAGATCACATGACCCGGCGGTCGAGACGTCACTGGAACCCCCAGTTGATCACCAGCAACCCAGGGACCAGGCAGGTAAATTACTACTCCCTGGACAACCCCTTTAAACATACTGATAGGGAATGTAGATTGTGAGCCCTATATAGGACAGTGACTGTCAGTGTCTGTAAAGCGCTGCAGCATATGATGGCGCTATATAAGCAAGCATAATAAATAAATAAAATGTCCAGCAGACATCCATTATAAAAGTAAGTGTGAACTAGTCCTTATAATGTGAAGCTCTGCAATGACAGGTCCGCGGTGGTAAGCTTCATCAATTTGCTGCCTATATTGGTCCATGATTACAACACCTTGCCATATGACAAACATTGCGTCATGTTTTCCCCCTTGAACTTCAATAGTCAAAAAAATACTGGATACTGCCAGCTGCATGGTGTGAATGAGCCCTGAGTACAAGCACAGCCAGGAGGGATCAGTATCTGTCATGTGAATTGCAGCATACGAGGAGACACAAGTAATAATCGACAGCCGACATCCTCATGTATACACGACCCTTACAAAGCACATCGGACACAGCAGTGATCCTGCCCAGGTGGCCATTCCTGCACATCTACATGTCTTGGAATGTGTCTATATGACGTCAGACGTCACACGGCCTCAGACAGCTCGGTAACGGGACACACGTGACCCTGAACACTCTGCGCGCCCATTATATAACCTTCCTACACACACCGGTACCAGACACCGTAAACACTCACCGATTACAGGTCCGGGCCTCTCCAGCCGCGGCCTGGGTCCACCTCCCGCAAAGCGGATCTGTAATTGGCTACTGACAAGCCCCTGTCCAACAGTCCAATCATCTGCCTCGTTCTAAACGTGCGCTGTGATTGGTTAGCAAATAGACAGCTCTGTCACTAGCCGCCATGTTTAGTGTGGGCGGCTGATTCAGAGGGGAGATAAAGTCATCCCAGTGATGGCAGGAGAAAAGACAGATGGCCGGATGTGCAGATAGTTTGGAACATGTTGTACAGGCTGTTCTGAAGAGAATAAGACGACATTATAATGATACGACCTTGGTTGTCACCTTCAATAAACTAGAACTATATAGGGGTTTTCAAAGCATAATAAGTTATGACCTTTCCTTAGGATAAGTCATAAATTAACGTTCATACAGTAAAGGTCCTGACACCTGGGACCCCTGCTGATCAGCTGTTTATATAGCGCCAACATATTCCGCAGAACTGTACAATTTGTAGGGTTCAAGTACAGACAAAAAAGATACATTACAAAGAAATAGTCAATTCACACACTGGGGCTGAGGGCCCTGCTCGCAAGAGCTTACAATCTATGAGGTAGAGGGGGTGACACAAGAGGTAGCACGGGCGGCATCGGAGGTAGCATTGCTTATACAATGGTCAGACAATTTTGTAATTGAGGTTACTGTCATTACACATATATAAATCTGTATGAGCCGTCATCAGTCGTGTCCTTTAACGTGCAGATAGTGCCTGGACATATAATGTTAGTCTGAAACGGCATCATATCCTGTGAGGTAATGTTGATGCATAAACAGAGGAGGGTACGTTTTAGGGATTCTAGCTACGGAAGGGTTTACATTAGGAGTTGTGATAGGCCTGTCTGAAAAGATGTGTCTTTAGTTTGCACTTGAAGTTGTAGAAATTGGGGGTTAATCTGATAGTCCGGGATAGAGCATTCCAAAGAAGTGGTGCAACTCGGGAGAAGTCTTGTATATGAGCGTGGGAGGTTCTGATAATAGAGGATGTTAGTCTTAGGTCATTGAGTGAACGGAGAGTACGGGTTGGGCGATAGACAGAGATGAGGGAGGAAATGTAGGGAGGTGCAGCATTATGGAGAGTCTTGTGGATGAGGTTAATAAGTTTATATTGTATTCTGTATTGAATAGGCAGCCAATGTAGTGACTGGCACAGACCGGAGGCATCGCTGTAGCGTCTAGACTGATAGATGAGCCTGGTCGCTGCATTCAGAATAGATTGTAGAGGGGAGAGTTTAGTAAGGGGAAGACCGATTAGTAAGGAGTTACAGTAGTCAAGACGAGAGTGAATCAGGGCAACAATAAGTGTCTTTAGTGTATCTCTGGTAAGGAAAGGGTGGATTCTGAAGATGTTTTTGAGGTGGAGATGACATGAGCGTGCGAGTGATTGGATATGGGGGGCTGAAGGAAAGGTCTGAGTCAAACATAACCCCGAGGCAGCGGGTATACTGCCTAAGAGTTATGGTAAGGCCGGAGTCTGCAATGGAGATATCAGGGACAGATCTATTAGATGGTGGAAACAGCAGTAGTTCAGTCTTTGAGAGATTTAGTTTCAGATAGAGCGAAGACATGATATTTGAGACAGCAGAGAGACAGTCACTGGTGTTCTGTATTAGTGCAGGGTTGATGTCACGGGATGACGTATATAATTGGGTGTCATCAGCATAAAGATGGTACCGGCAAAGAGGCATCGTTGTAGCATCTAGACCAGGGGTCGGCAACCCCCGGCACGCGTGCCAAGAGTGGCACGCGATGCTTATTTCCCTGGCACGGCAGCGGTGTGTTCACATATGTCACATCTGTTTCCCTCCGGCGTGGTGCACACAAGCTGGAGGGGAAACTGATGCCAGGACGGATCCCATAGTTTTCTATGGGATGGGTTCTGGCACAAGAGGCATCAGTTCTGGCGCCGGATTTGTGCCTCAGCCGGATGGAAAAACGTTACCTGCAGCGTTTTTCCATCCGGCTTCCTTAAAATTTCATTAGCGCCGGGTGAAGATGGATGCGGCATCACCGGCATCTGCACAGTCTATGTACAGTAGTAAAGCCGGTAATTGCCGGTTTCACTACTGTACCTGAGCGAATTGCTCAGGATTCATTGAAGCTATAAAGAAAAACTTGGATTCATTTTAAAGATGAGAATCTCCTCTTTAAAATGATACCAAGATCACCGTGATCGTCCTTAAACATCCTGAGCGATTCGCTAGTGAAAACGATGTTCTGCATTGAAATCCCAATGCAGATTTCAATTCCCGACATCGTTTTAACAGTGAATCGCTCTGAATGTGTAAGGTCAATCATGGAGATCTTGGTATCATTTTAAAGATGAGATTCTCATCTTTAAAATGAATCTAGTTGCATCTTTGTGGCCCTAATAGATCCTTAGAAATGGGGCTCTAAAGTGTCCCCCCCCCCCTCCTTTGTCAGGCAGCATCTTAGAGCTAAGGAAGGAGGGGGAGGAGGAGCTGCAGAGACAATGATAACTCCTCATTGTCTGTGCATAAGCTGCAGATGACCCCAGGGGGGGGGGGTAGCAGGGACTTCTGTCCATGTTATCCCCTCTCCTATCACTCAGAGAGCATACTGTACTTTTGCTCTCTGATAGTCACATAGAGGTATAATGTAATACCCCTCTGAGCCTAATCACATAACCAGGAAGTTTATTGGCGCTGTGACCCAGACATTTACCATCCTCCAGGTCGCAGCGCCAGAAGTGTCACACCAAACACACAACACATGCACAAAGTCACCAATAAAGTTTAAATTTTTTCACTGTCTCTGTCCTGTCCATACCTGATCTTTATAGTGTAAAATACGCCGCCTGCCTCTCTAGTTATATCCGTTACACGCTAAAATAATAGTAATAGCAATTATCACTAGTATTATCACCATAATACCGTGTGCAGGGGCCGCTATGTGACATAATACCGTGTGCAGGGGTCGTCAGACTTACAATTATTGACCGGCACTCCGAGTACCTCAACTTTGATTTTTTTTAATCAAAATCGGCACGCCGAACAAAAAAGGTTGCCTACCCCTGATCTAGACTGATAGGTACGTCGTGACAGCAGGAGACAGAGACTGGAGAAGATGTGAGGGGGAAAGGGTCACTACTGCAGGTCGTAGGGTGAGAAGAAAAAAGTAGCTGAGAGACTTCCTCTTCTGTAACAGGTTCAAAAGATGAGAATGAACAGTCTGAAGTGCAGTTGGTGAGGGAATCAATGCCACCTGGGGATTGGGCAGTTATTTCCTGACGGATCTTATCAATTTTTTCATGGAAATAAGTGGCCAGGTCATCTGTGCTAAGGTCTGTTAATGGCGCCTGCACCTTGGGAGTGAGTAAGGAGTGAAAAGTTTCAAAGAGCGTTTTAGGGTTACAGCAGGGGCGTAACTACCGGGGTAGCAGCGGTAGCAGCTGCCACAGGGCCCGGGACATTACGGGGCCCCGTGGGCACACAATGCTTTTTTTTTTTTTTTTTTTAATAGGCCGTTACCCCAGCAGGTAACGGGCCCTATATACTTACCGATCCCCGGGGTCCCGCTCACGGCCGCCTGCGCTTCCGATTCTGCGGAGGCGACTGTAAGCAGGAGCGGGGATCGGTATGTGAGGCCACGGCCCGAACACCACAATCTCTGCTGTCATTATACTCCGGGGTCTTTTGAGACCCCGGAGTATAATAATTGGAGGCCCAGCAGAGGTGAGGGAACAGAAAAAACAATGTACTTACCTGTCCTACGCTTCTCCAGGCTTCACGTGACGCCGGCCTGGTCCAACATTGAAGAAGGCCGAAGTAGCAGCGACTGGACTGGAGCGAGGAACAAGTAAGCAACGTTGTTTTTTTATGTTTCTATCCTCCCCTGGGTCTCCGATCATTATACTCTGGGGTCTGAAAAAACTCCAGAGTATAATAATTGTTCATGGGTGGTCCACAATGGGACATATAATAATGTGTGCAGGGGCCACTATGGGGAATGATACCGTGTGCAGGGGTCACTATGGGGAATAATAGTGTGTGCAGGGGCCACTATGGGGAATGATACTGTGTGCAGGGGCCACTATGGGGCATGATACTGTGTGCAGGGGCCACTATGGGACATGATACTGTGTGCAGGGGCTACTATGGGACATGATACTGTGTGCAGGGGCCACTATGGGATATGACACTGTGTGCAGGGGCCACTATGGGACATGATACTGTGTGCAGGGGCCACTATGGGGCATGATACTGTGTGCAGGGGCCACTATGAGACATGATACTAGGTGCAGGGGCCACTATGGAACATGACACTGTGTGCAGGGGCCACTATGGGGCATGATACTGTGTGCAGGGGCCACTATGGGGCATGATACTGTGTGCAGGGGCCACTATGGCACATAATAGTGTGCGCAAGAATGCGTTTTTATTGGGGGGGGGGGTTGGAGGGGGCAGTCCGGGGGGCACGATTGGGGGCAGCGGTTCGGGGGGGGGCCATGTCAAATGTTTGCCTTGGGGCCCAGCCATTCCTAGTTACGCCACTGGGTTACAGGAGAGAGAAGAGATGAGAGCGGTGAAATAGGCTTGTTTGGCATGGTGAAGGGCAGAACTATAGGTTTTAAGCATAAATTTGAAGTGGAGGAAGTCTGCAGGTGTACTTGATTTTCTCAACAGTCGTTCAGCACACCTAGAGCACCACTGAATGAACATGATGTTAGTTACATGTCCTGTCAAGTGGAAGCAGCACTTAGGGAGCACCACTGCTGTTTCAGAGAGATATCCACAGGGTCCTGGTGTTGGAACTAAGGATAAATCATCATTTAAAGGGGTTTTGACATGAAAATAACCGTATTTAAGTTTGTAGACAATTAAAAATGAAACATATTGGCAAATATAAATAATTAAAAATTTTGCAGTGCTTTAAACTTTTTTTTCAAATCATTCTAGTGGTGACAGTTTGTTGTCTTGATAGGTTACCAATGGATACTACCATAAATGCAGGAACTTTCTATGGTGTGGGACTTGTCAGAAACCCAGCCTTGAATTCCCTATTGTGGCTGCATTAGCTTCCCATGTGTGTATTGTCCTTGCTTGATAAACTGTCCACAATAAGGAAATCACAACTGGGTTTATCATAAGTGTCAGACCACAAAGAGTTTCTGCATTCATGGTTGTATCCAGTGCTAACCAATCAAGATAAAAGACTGTTACCACTAAGATAGCTAGACAAAATCTTACAAGGGGTGTTCCACTTCCTTGTTTTTACCGCCTAATAAGGCTTAAAACAACAAACACGATATATTCACCCTCCCATTTAACTAGGGATCCAGTGGATCTGGTGTTTCTGACCTTTGACCTATACTGGAGTGCGTCAGACACGTTGTTTGATCAAAGTATCATTGCTCACTGATTGGCTGATGAGCTTGTGTGCAGTTAGAACGTATACAAAGAGACTTCCTTTGGGATCCCCAACCAAACAGACACCGTTTTAGACTGTAACTTTATATGTCCAGGCACCATCTGCATGTTAAAGGACACCGACTGGTGACGGCTCATACAGCTTTATATATGTGTAATGACAGTAACCTCTATCACAAAAATGTCTGACCACTGTATAAGCAATGCGACCTCTGATGCCGCCCCTGCTACCTCTTGTGGCACCTTTTACCTCATAGATTGTAAGCTCTCGTGAGCAGGGCCTTTAGTCCCAGTGTGTGAATTGACTATTTCTTTGTAATGTATCTCTTTTGTCTGTACTTGAACCCTACATTTTGTAAAGTGCTGCGGAATATGTTGGTGCCATATAAATAAAATGTATTATTATTATAATGGATCATTTACCTCAGACTTTCTTAATAAGGTGTACAATACTCTATTTTCTAAACTAGACAACCCCTTCAATGACAGGTAAACCAGTTGAGTATGTTAATATGACACTTGCATAATTACCTCCCATATTTTCCTGTTTGGTATTATATGCTAGAAGCCATGGGTTATAAAACTGAGAACCAATATACATACCGTATATGCCGGCGTATAAGACGACTGGGCGTATAAGACGACCCCCAACTTCTGCCCTAAAAATATAGAATTTGGTATATACTCACTGTATAAGACTACCCCTCTCCCAAATGAAAAAAAAGTCTGCTTTGATTTCAACATGTTAATTTTAATTCAAATGCATATGACATGCAGGTACTGTATATAGCAGCAAAACTGTCACTTATAAACATAAGGTTGTTTCAAACATGTACGGTAAAGCTAAGCTCTTCATTAATATCACAGCATGGATGCGAGGGGAATCTGGCGTTACTGCACCGCCAGCTTTCCCCTCGCATCCATGCTGTGATATTAATGAAGATCCGACATGCTTCTGTAAGTGCCGCCTGTGACCCCCAGCTCTGTGACGCCGACCGCTGTGACGGGGCGGCTGCATTAGCATACAGCGCGCCGCCCCGTCAGCGCGTACTAAGCCTCTTCTAATGACTGTGAGAGGCGGATTGCCGCGCATGCGCGGCGGTCCCAGGAAGCGGCTCTCTACGCGCTGACGGGGAAAAAAACACCTCACACAGTGCGGCCCCCGTATATCCGGCGTATAAGACGACCCCCCACTGTAGCCATTATTTTAAGGGGTTAAAAAGTCGTCTTATACGCCAGTATATACGGTAACTATCCAAATGTTAAATAATATTGAGAAATGACAAGGAAACAGATCATTGAGTTCTAAACATGATTTATTAAATACAACTGTACCTAAACCTAAGCTGTTGGTCCAGAAGAAGGCAAAAAACCTGGACACGTTCGGCCAATTTGTGTCACAGGTAAAAAATTCCTTCTTGACCCCAAGAAAAGGCGATCAGTTTAAGAACCCTGGACCAAAGCTATAATAACTATAAGTAACTAATGATCTAGAAAACACAGCATATGCCAAGTCCTTTCTGATACCAGTATACCTGGTATACTGCAGCGCCTCTGCTTCACAAACTGGACTATGGAGCTTCCTTTATGACTATGTTCATCTCCATTCTGTACAGTCCTTTGTGGTGCTAGATCTTCTTCACTATGACCTGTTAGCATACAGCAACTCTGCTTCACAGACTGCACTCTGGAGCTTGCTTCACAAATGCATTCTTCTCCACTGTTGAAAGAGAAAACAAACACTACTCCCTATGGCACAGACATAGGTCAGTTGTACTAAGCCAGGTTCCAGATCTTCTTCACTATGGTCTCATAACATGCAGCAACTCTGTTTCACAGACTGCACTCGGCAGCTTGCTTCATGATGCCCTTCATCCACATTGTTGATTACATTCGTCTCCACTGTTGAAAGAGAAAATAAACACTACCCCCTATGGCACAGGCATAGGCCAGTTGTATTATGCCAGGTCCCCAGGTCTTCTTTACTATGACTTGGTATCGTGCAGCGCCTCTCCTTCACACACTGGAATTTGGATCTTGCCTTATGACTGTATTCATCTCCATGGTTGACTGCATTGGTTTCCACTGTTGAAAGAGAAAACAAGCACTACTCCCTATTGCACAGGCACAGCTCAGTTGTATTATTTCAGGTCTACAGGTCTTCTAAACTTTGTTCTAGTAGCATGCAGCACCTCTACTTCACAGTCTGGACTCTGGAACCTGATTCACAACTGTTTTCATCTCTGTTGTTCACTGCATTCGTCTCCACTGTTAAAAGCGGAAAAAAAACACTACTCCCTATAACATAGGTCAGTTGTATTCTGCCAGGTTACAGATCTTCTTCACTATGGTCTTGTAGCATGCAGCACCTCTGCCTCACAGACTGCACTCTGGAGCTTTCTTCACAACTGTTTTCATCTCCAATGATGAATGCATTCTTCTCCACTTTTGAAAGAGAAAACAAACACTGCTCCCTATGGCATAGGCCAGTTGTATTAAGCCAAGTTCCAGATCTTCTTCACTATTGTCTTGTAGCATGGAGCAACTCTGCCTCACAGACTGCACTCTGGAGCTATCTTCACAACTGTTTTCATCTCCAATGATGAATGCATTCTTCTCCACTGTTGAAAGAGAAAACAAACACTACCCCCTATGGTACAGGCATAGGCCAGTTGTACTATGCCAGGTCCCCAGGTCTTCTTCACTGTGGCCTGGTAGTGTGGAGAGCCTCTGCTTCACACACTGGAGCTTGCTTCATGACCATGTTTATCTCTGTTGACCGTCCTTTCTGGTGCCAGATCTTCTTCATTTATATATATGTGTCTGTACATACATATAATTTACTTACTTAAATTATGATTCAGACTAAAGATTCTCACACCCCTTGACAGATTCTCAAGCCTTCAGTCCATTTATGGTCCAGATGTCCTCCCTGCCATAAAATAATAAAAACAGTCAAAGACAGTTTTTAGGAATCTCCCCCATAATGTGCAGTGATCTTCAATATCCTACCTTTTCAGACATGTATACCAGCAACCATTCCTATATGCAATATAATGTAGGTATACAAAACCCTCCTCCACATGTGAGATTTGTAATATCTTTATTGGCTCTAAAAGTAACAGAACCTCCAATAACAGCTTTTACCAGTGTGAGAAAGTGACAGGACAAGTGCTGGAGTCACGGTATGTCAGTCCCCGGGTTTTGTCATATAGCTGGTCCAGCACGGGGTTTTTGAGTAAGCCCCAGCTCAGGTGCGGGTCTTGAGGCTCATTACTGGCCCATATAGACCTGCAGAGCCTGCACTTGAATGCAGATCCTGGGGAGTGAGAGCAGGCGGCTGGAGCTGTCCTGATCTGCCAAAGACTGGTACTGTGCCAAACTGGTGGCTGGCAGACAGCCACACAGGTTAGTAAGCCTTATTTTGTTTAGGTAGCCGCTCAGATGAGCAGGAGTTTGTTTATTTTTTGTGCCTGATGTTAAGGCTGATATTGTTTTGCCTGTTTCCCTGAAGAGAAGGTTTATTTATTTTGTTGTCATTTTTCTAATAAACCTGTTACACCTAAGTTTTCGTGTCACTGTCTCTGACTGTTTGGGCCCGTACCTAGGCTGCTACCGAGCTACCTCCCTCACACCAGCTGCAGCTGCCACTGTACGTGCATATGCCCAATTGCCCCCATACAAGGTGCATGATTTGTGATTGCCTTCCTAATAGCCCCAGCAGTTGTTAGGCTTTGGGATTTCCCCGTGTTTGGTATATGAAGCTCTCTGCTTCCAACATTCCATTTTGTGACCTCACATAAGAGCTGTCATGATCCAAATCGAGAGATTCTGGCCACAAATACTGAGGAAATATAGTACTTTAGAGCCGGCCCATTAGATTTGGAGGGTAGTCACCCATATTTCTATTGTATTCACTCAGGTAGGCTAGGGCTACATGAAGACTTAGGTCCAACAACTGTCATATGTGAATGGGGGTCACCTTATGGTGCTGATGTTGTCGTGGCTACAATTAGTGATAGATTTGTGACTGACAATCACACACAACGCATTATTTGCAATGTTGCAGGGTGACAGCAATCTTTGCACCTGTGACAGCTGTCATGACCAAAGTCACTTTGTAGCCCTAGCCTAAAATGCTATGCAATTCCTCATTTACCTGTAACCTCAAGCCTGAATCCTCTGTGCAACTCATATTCTTCTCCTGATATGAGCATTTGACCCCTGAACACCAGTTTTCATAGAAACACAGTAATTGTGACATCATGCTGTGAGGCAACAATGGCCTCCTCTACCTGATGATGTCACAGGTATGACCAGAAGAAAAAGTGTCCTTATTTATAAAACTTATCAAAATGTAGCAGTTGTCTGTAGCAACCAATCAGATTCTTCCTATAGTTTATACAACATACTGTAGGTTAAAAAGTAAAGCAAGACATCTGACTGTAACTGCTGTGGGAAACTGTTCCATTGTGTGCACCTGAATATTCTTATATTTCACTGTCCACTTCCTCGCTGCCCCTATACAAGTCAGTTGGTTATTGGACTCCACACAATACGGGATTAACTAAGCAAAATGTGCCAGAATTCTGTAGCAACTTGCACCTAAACAATGGGATTCATGGTAGCGCCAAATTTCTTTGTTTAGATCCATAATAATAGCGCCCATAAAAGTGTATGAGTCCACATTGTACCACCATGTACCTCTGATATTATATGCAGGACAAATGTTTGTTTTTTTTAATCGCAGATTGATAATGAAAATAAAAACTGTCTTTACATTACATGCTGCATGCTGTGGGAATGCTGTATAACAGCGCAAAAAGTTCCTCCCAGAAAACCATGTTCTGCCATAGAAGCTTTATGTACGCAGCTTTGCAATATGTGGATGGCCTTGGACACTTTCTCTACTAGGGGTTTATATTCCAGATGGCTGTATACTGTATATTCAGTATACTCAATGTTATGCTGCTAGTCAAAACAATCTAGTTTAAGATTTAAAGGAGATATCCTGAACTTTAGGCTATACCATCAAATTACATTGGTACCCTTAGCGTCCCTACCAATCAGATATCTGCAGAGACCACCGCTGTCACTGGACATCTAAGAACCTAGACCTGGCAAAACCAAAAAAGAGAGCGGTCCTCTCTTACCCTGAGCCGATGTGAAAGTGTTCGGAAGAGCCCTGATGTTAATGCAGGAACGACTCAGGAGGCAGCAGTGTAGTTGAAACAGGTGGAATTTTACTCAACAACTGTAAACCTTGCAGCTTCCAAATGGGAGTAGTAGCATCCCACTGTATAGTATGTCCTGCCTTGGTTTTGAGGGATGCCCAGATATAATAAGGCTCTAGTGCTGTACTCTACGCCAACAACTCTCTCTCTCTGAATCTCAGCCACATCCAGCAGAAGTTACTGGGGGCTGTACTCAAAGGCAGTCCTTCCAGGGGCCTGGTTACCTTTTAGTGGCAGGTCCTGGACAACACCTCCTGGCAATCAGATCGATTTTAAATGGAATGGGGGGCGGAGTCTAGTACGGAGACTCAAATGCTAGTGTGAACCTAGCATAAGGGCAATGGACAAGTCTGCAGGTCACAGAGCCTACAGTTCTATATACACATGTGGACAAAATTGTTGGTACCCCTCGTTTAATAAAAGAAAAACCCACAATGGTCACAGAAATAACTTGAATCTGACAAAACAGAAATTTGTCAAACTACATGTTGACAAGCCACAAAGCTTCTGGGAGAATGTCCCATGGACAGATGAGACAAAAATCAAATTTTTGGCAAGGCACATCAGCTCTATGTTCACAGACGGAAAAATGAAGTATCTTGAAAAGAACACTGTCCCTACTGTGCAATATGGAAGAGGCTCTGTTATGTTCTGGGGCTGCTTTGGTGCATCTGGCACAGGGTGTCTTGAATCTGTGCAGGGTACAATGAAATCTCAAGACTATCAAGGGATTCTAGAGAGAAATGTGCTGCCCAGTGTCAGAAAGCTTGGTCTCAGTCGCAGGTCATGGGTCTTGCAACAGGATAATAACCCAAAACACACAGCTAAAAACACCCAAGAATGGCTTACAGGAAAACATTGGACTATTCTGAAGTGGCCTTCTATGAGCCCTGACCTAAATCCTATTGAGCATCTTTGGAAGGAGCTGAGACATGCCGTCTGGAAAAGGCACTCTTCAAACCCGAGACAACTGGAGCAGTTTGCTCATGAGGAGTGGCCAAAATACCTGTTGAGAGGTGCAGAAGTCTTATTGACAGTTACAGGAATCGTTTGGTTGCAGTGATTGCCTCAAAAGGTTGTGCAACAAAATATTAAGTTAAGGGAACCATCATTTCTGCCCAGGCCTGTTTCATGAGTTTTCTTTTTTTTTTAAATTCTGTAGAAGCATGGTTGAAAAGCAATGTCTGACTTTCATTTGTTCATTTTCATAGAATTTTTATATATTATTACTTTTGTCAAATTCAAGTTATTTCTGTGACCATTGTCTGTTTTTCTTTCAATAAACGAGGGGTACCAACAATTTTGTCCACGTGTGTATGAGAGGGGCTGGAAGGAGCCCGGCCTGTAGCCATAGCCATCATTATGGCCCTCACAGTCACCTGACCTGACCTAACTTGACCTGCACCTGGACCTGTAGCCATACCTGAACCAAGCTCTCCTGTGGGCCTTTACTCAACCAATCTCTGTTTACTCTCTCCCTATTTCTACCTGCTCTGCCCTTAGCTTGTTGCCTTAGCAATGTTTCAGTTGTATTCTATTATTTGAATGCATTTTCTATTTATTATGTTGGCTGTATGTCCTGTTTTGTAGTTTTTACCCTTGTGCATTGATGCTGTTCAGTTGTTTTGTGCCTTGTCTGTCCTGTTTTATTCTTGTCCTGTTGTGTATGTTTGTAGATCCATGATACCTCTGGAAAGTATGAACAGCGGAGTCTGTTGAGATAACACCGTTAGAGGTGGCCCCAAGCCAAAACTGTTTGGTAGCACAGCAGGTCCACAATCCGCTGCCTTGTGACACTTATCTCAAGACAGAGATCCACTGACACCTGTCTAGCAGCCACACAGAATGGAGAAGTTGCTGCACACATGCGTCTCTCTCCACTCACACAAACAATGTCGTGAGCATAGGGGTGCAGTGGAGCCCCATTTTCAAGATAGCTGAGGATCTCACCTCTAGTATCCTGACAATATGTCTTAAATATCCAAAATAGTAATACCCCTTTAATGAATCGCCTGGATTATGAAATATTCTGGATTATTGAATGATTTATTTGAATAAATAATTTGGTTATCTCTCATCAGTCATCAGTCTCATCAGTTTGCTTTAGGCCCTATCAACTCTCTGTATTATTATATTTTTGGATGTTGGATTACAGGAATGGTAGGTGTAGTATGGGTGATGTATTTATACTGAATTTTACCTGTTTGTTTACCGTGTGGGTGCTGACAACAGTATGTACTGTATCAGTGCTTTATGGACCACATGAGATGTGTAAACCTCTTAATTTTTTTTTTTTTGTTGATCATTAAGGCTGAAATACTATACCCCCAGTCTAAATAAATAGGCTTCATGGTGTTCAGAATGAGCACCATATTAATAAAGCATCTGATTAATGAGGATTGTGATTTATTTTTTTCATTAAAAAAATTCTGTGACTTTATAAAAAAAACATCACAAGGAGAGACCCTTACTACAGGTTGCTATAGGGCCCTTGGATATCTGTACATCCCAGTGCTAGCGAATCCCAAAATCTTCACATAGCTGCCACTGGGAAAAAAAAAAAGAGCAGAGGCTGGCACATTTACAGGTACATCTCAATAAATTAGAATATCTGTGAAATGTTCATTCATTTCAGTAATACAATTCATAATCACCATCTTCCATGATTGTGTGTCCTACTGAACCAGAGTGAGGGACCATTTAAAGGCTTAGGAAACCTTGGCAGGTGACACACTGAATTTACAATACTCAACTTTTTTACAATATTCAAATTTTCTTACATTTGGGTTTTCATTACCTGTAATCCATAATCAACATTTACAGAAATAAAACACTTGAAATAGAACACTCTGTGTGTAAAGAATCTAGAAAATATAGGAGGTCACTTTTTTAATTTAATTACTGAAATAAATAAACGTTTCAAAGATATTCTAATTTATTGAGATGCACCTATATCATGATCAGACCAGAGTCTACTCACATGTATAGATACTAGAGAGACGGGCAAACCGCTTTGTCACAAACCAGGTTCAACCAGATTATTCCAAAATGTTCTGTCTTTAACGAAACCGAACAAATGGCAATTTATGTCGGATTAACTAAAATGGCGCCGCCACATGTATTGTACAGGAAAAATACAGAACAGACATGTCTCGTGAGTCACAGTGATGTGCTAGCACCACCTGAAACCCTCTCAGCCAATAGACATTGGTAGGTGGACACCTTACAGTGCTGATGTCATATACACTAGATAAGGTGCTACAAGCGTCATCACCAGCTAGTTGCAGTAATGGTGGAGATAGTGAAGGATCTGTGATTCATCTCACTGCATCATACAGAGCACAGTTCTGAAAAGCTTGCAAGCAATAGTTGGAATAGGAGAATTTAGTCAGATAGGAGTGAGGGCATACCTGTGCTGTTTGAGCTTGACGCTAGGTTCACACTAGCATTCGGGTTTCTGTTCTTCGGGTCAGCTTGGGCCCTGAAAAACGGAAACCCTATCCGCTTAAAAAGCAGTTAACCGCATAGACTATAATGGGGTACGCCTGGTTCCTGCCTGAAATTGGCGGAGAGAAAAGTCTTGCATGCAATGTCCTCAAACACACAGCCAATGTCATCAAGAACTATCTTCGGTGATAAGAAGAACAAGGATCCCTAGAAGTGATGATATGGCCCCCACAGAGCCCTGATCTCAGCATCATCCAGTCTGTCTGGGATTACATGAAGAGACAGAAGGATTGGAGCAAGCCTACATCCACAGAAGATCTGTGCTTAGTTCTCCAAGATGTTTGGAACAACCTCCCTGCCGAGTTCCTTCAAAATCTGTGTACAAGTGTACCTAAAAGAATTGATGTTGCTTTGAAGGCAAAGGGAGTTCACACCAAATATTGATGGGATTTAGATTTCTCGTTTCTTCATTCACTTAATTTTGTTAATTGATAAAAATAAGCTATTAACCCTTCTATTATTGAAAGCATTCTTATTTTGCAGCATTTATTCCACACCTACCTAAAACTTTTGCACAATACTATGCATGTTCTTATTTTTTTTATTGATGCCTTTGAGGTCTTTTAGGTTTGGATTTAAAGAGGTTATGCTAGTAAAATTAATTATCCTCTATCCAAATCACAGAGGATAAATTGCAGGTCAGTGGGGGTTCCGACAACTGAGACCCCCCCCCCCCCAACAATTCTGAGAGTTGGGGTTATTATGCTTCCATTGGGATTTAGAAGTATATGCAGAAGTGCCCCAGCTCCATTCATTTCAATGGGAATGCTGGAAGTAGCTGAAGTACAGCACTTGTCTATCTCTGGTGCTCCCACTGAAATGAATGGGTACAGGGGTCCTTCTGCATCCACTGCTAATTCTTAAAGGGAGTAAAGCAACCCCCATCCTCAGGATCAGTGGGGGTTGCGGCAGTCGGACTCCCACTTATCAGCAATTTATCCTCTATCATATGCTCAAAGCCTATAACTCTGCCCTTCATCTCGCCAAACAAGCTTACTTCACCTATCTCATCTCGTCTCTCTCCAATAACCCTAAACGACTCTTTGACACCTTTCACTCCCTTCTCACGCCAAAGGTGCGGATACCTGTCACAGACCTCAGTGCTCAAGACATGGCCACGTACTTTAAAGACAAAATCGACAACATCCGTCAGGAAATAACCCAATCTCCAAGCGGCATCAGTCCCCTTCCCTCCCTTGCTCCTCATTGTGAATTCTCATTATTTGACCCGGTAACAGAAGAAGAAGTGTCCCAGCTCCTTTCTTCTTCTCACCCCACTACTTGCACAAGCGATCCTATACCGTCACACCTCCTCTGGTCTCTGCCCCCTACTGTTACAACTCGCCTTACTAAACTTTTTAACCTCTCTCTTTCTTCTGGAATCTTTCCCTCCTCCTTCAAATATGCTGTCATAATCCCACTACTGAAAAAAACCCTCCCTTGACCCATCCTGTGCTGCTAACTACCGACCTGTCTCTAACCTCCCCTTCATCTATAAACTCCTGGAACGCTTGGTCCACTCCCGTGTAATCCGCTATCTCTCTGCTAACTCTCTTCTGGACCCCTTACAGTCAGGTTTTCGTGCACTACACTCTACAGAAACAGCCCTCACAAAGGTCTCCCATGATCTCTTGACGTCTAAATCTAAAGGGTACTATTCAGTACTTGTTCTTCTGGATCTCTCAGCAGCATTTGACACTGTAGACCACAAACTCCTCCTCACTATGCTCCACTCTATTGGCCCCAGGGATACCGCTCTCTCTTGGTTTTCTTCCTATCTCTCTGACAGCTCATTTAGTGTATCATTCGCTGGTGCTATTTCTTCTCCTCTGCCCCTTGCGGTTGGGGTTCCTCAAGGCTCGGTCCTAGGTCCCCTCCTCTTCTCTCTGTACACAGCCCCAGTTGGACAAACCATTCACAAATTTGGCTTTCAGTACCATCTTTATGCAGATGATACCCAACTATATACCTCATCCTGTGACATCACCCCTGCACTACTACAGAACACCAGGGACTGTCTCTCTGCTGTCTCTAACATCATGTCTTCTCTTTATCTGAAATTGAATCTTTCAAAAACTGAACTTCTTGTGTTCCCTCCATCTACTAACCGACCTAACCCTGATATCTCCATTTCTGTCTGTGGCCTTACTATTCCCCCTGAGGCAGCATGCCCGCTGTCTGGGTATTGTATTTGATTCAGATCTCACCTTTACCCCACATATTCAGACACTTGCATGCTCTTGTCACCGGCACCTTAAAAACATCTCTAGAATTCACCCTTTTCTCACCGTGGAAACATCTAAAACCCTCATTGTCACTCTGATTCTCTCTCGTCTTCACTATTGCAATACGCTTCTGATTGGGCTTCCTCTTACTAAACTCTCCCCACTACAATCTGTCCTGAATGCAGCCGCCAGACTCATCTTTCTGTCAAACCGGTACACAGACGCATCTACCTTGTGTCAGTCACTGTATTGGTTGCCCATCCATCACAGAATACAATATAAAATTATCACACTGACCCACAAATCCATCCATAGAACTGCGCCCCCCTATATCTCTTCTCTCGTCACTGTCTACCGCTCTAACCGACCTCTCCGTTCTGCCAATGACCTAAGACTTGCATCCCCTGTTATCCGACTTTTCTTGAGCTGCAGCGGTGCTCTGGAAAGCTTTACCCAAGACAATCGATTAATCCCCAACTACAGCAGCTTCAAAACTGCCCTAAAATCACATCTGTATGGTCAGGCTTATCACCTGACCTGATCACAGTGTAGTGTGCGGAGGTGGAGAACAATAACACCTTTTATTCTTCTTCCTCTGTTCTTCAGATCCTGGCCCCTCCATCTAGAAGTTACACTGCGCTCCTTGCACTTATCTGTTTATTCACAGATACTGGCTGGTGATGGGTTCATACAGCTTCAGTTACACAGTCTTTTCTATTAAAAAATGGCTGGACCATTGTAGCAAACAACCCCTCTGACCTCTCGTGTCCCCCTATCTCCTCATAGAATGTAAGCTCTTGTGAGCAGGGCCCTCACTCCTATTGTGTGACATGTTTATTTCTTTGTCACATTGTAATGTCTCATATTGTCTGTTCATGTGTCCTCTGATTTATAAAGTGCTTTGGAATATGTTGGCGCTATATAAATAAAGTTATTATTATTATTATTATTATTATATCAAATAAATAATTTTATTTAAGATTTTTAAATAACCCATAAGGATGCTTGACACATTTTTTCTCATATAATAACTAAATCAGTGTTTATTAAACAACCAACAAAATGCTGATATCCATTAGAGAAAATCGATAAAATTATAAACACAATCATTTATTCAATCCTAAATCTTAAAAGTTGACAGTATGGGCTAGTTTGCCAGAACTGAAAATGTCTGCCATAAGCAGCGCGTACGCAACGTGTCTTCCTGTCTCCGCCCACTCAATGTGCCGGCTGTAGCGTGGACGTCGCTGACGTAGTGAGAAGTTGCCGCCGCTGAAGCTGACTCTGGGGTTCCGTTCTGCTTGAGCTGTCACCGGGAAGAAGACACGTGACCGGGCAGCGGTGTCAGTGCAGCTGGCGGCAGGTATGTGCGGCAGGTACATCCTATAGGCCGGGGTCTCTGCAGTGTATGTGGCGCATGTGCTGCCAACCTGTGCCAGCTGTGCGGGTGAAGCTGGAGTCAAGGTCAGAGTTACCTGGCGCTGGATGGTGAAATAATGGACCCTGCTGACTGCGCTGCCGCTCCTCTCCTGTAACTGCTTCTCCGCTGCTGTCCCGGTACAGCCATGCTAAGCTCATAGATAGAGCGCCCCCACTTGGGGCTGCACGTACATTACACTGGGGATATGGACGCCGAGAGGATTTCTAGAGATTTCCTAATTGTATTCTCCAACCTGGGCAAGCAAGGTGACAGCAGCAGAGAAGTCCAGGTGTTGTGGAAGTGAGGACATGATGGCACTTGTAGTTCTACAACAGGTCATAAACATCAGGTTTTGTTGACTGTATCATACTTCAGCTCACACTGGGTTGAGAGACTGTTTACACAGTGAAAAGTTCATGCAGACTTCCACAACACATGTCCTGAATATTCAGTGTCTGGCTGTTTTCAGTAGGAATCCAAGCAGTAAGTAAGTGCAGTAAGCGCAGGGTTTTCCGCGTTTGTTTTTGACAGCTGTACTGCCCCTTATAACCCCCCCCTCCCCAAACAAAAAAAAATGTATGAATGGCACAAATCTGAGGTTCAGCCTTGGGTTTCTGTCCCAGATATTCTTCCAAATCAGTGTCAGATTTTTCAGCGTGAAAATATCAGCTGTCTGAACATGGCCAAATACAGGCTTGATTGTGACTTGTCCAGCCCTGTTGTCTCCCCTCTGATCAGCGATTGTCAGGTGGAGGGCTCATGGAGACAGCCGTTTCCTCCTGTCAGATTCCTTATATGCTGCATTGACTGTGGCGTTAAAAGGGGTTTTCTGGGCCCAAATGTATTTTCCATACAGATGACATCTCCACAGGATAGGTCCTCAGTATATGGTCTGTCTGGGTCTGATACACGAACCCTGCACAGATCAGCTGTTCTAGCAGCCTCCGGGTTCTGGAAGCTACTAATGGAGAGGCAGCAAGTGCAACACCCGAAACTTCTCTTCCCCAGAACCACCGCTATGCAGTGGATGGAAATGCTGCACCGTTTCTATTACTCGAATATTATTGGAGCTGTATGCGCCACCTGGAGGCTGATAGAACAGCTGATCTGTGCAGGTCTGGGGGTCAGATCCCCACAGATCACATACTGTTGACCTTTCCTGTGGATAGGTCATCAGTATAGGGCTGCAAAACCCTTTAAAAGACAATCCCTAGGGTAGATCATCAATATGTGATTGGTGGGGGTCTGACACCTGGGATCCCCCAGCGATTGTTGGTAGAGGCAGTGGTGCTCAAGAGCACTTTGGCCTCTCCTCTGTGCCAATGATGCTACATTCTTTGGTCACATGGTACAGCACCAGCTCAGTCCCATTCATATTAATGTGGCTGAGCTGCAATACCAAGTACAGCGCCTACGATTTGTTTGGCACTATGCTGGGTATTCAGTGAAGAGGCTGCCTGATCGCATAAGGTTAGGTCATCACTATATATGCCATGGCAGTAGGATGACACCTGTACATTACAACTTGCACACCACTGCTAGGACAAAATATTAATTTTGTAAAGAAGACATCTGGGGTTGTCTTTGAGGTCCATACATTGTAGAGCTGCTTGTTCTGTGTATGCTGTGAACTATTTGCCTTTGGCTTGGAATCACACATGTAGTTTTATTGCATCAAAGGGGATCCAAAGAAATGGCAGATATACAGGAAGGACTTGGTCTTCTCCTTCCTGCTGGATCCAGTTCTAACTTTGACTCAAAAACTATGTGTGATGCCAGCTTTTACCTGTTAACCCTTCCGAGTTCAGATTGGTGGTGAAGACACCACCTGGTGACCAAGGTTTTCTCCCAATGTCACTCACAGTCACTGAGATATCTAAATCAGTTTTACTAAGTGCATTCCAAATAACTCAGTATATCTCACGCTAGGTTCACACTAGTGCTAGGCTCTTTGTCGTTCGGGTCTGGCGGAGAGCCCTTCCGCTATAACAGTGGTCACCATTGGACCCCATAGACTATAATGGGGTCCATCGGGTGTCCATTGGGTTTCCAGGTTTTTATACTGAAACCGGTGGAGAGAAACGTCCTCTGTGCAAGACTTTTCTCTGCGCCTATTTCTGATTTTCCTGCAGAGACTCCGATTAAGATGTAAACCTAGTCATAGCCTTGTAATTGGACATGGGACCCTGAGATAGATAGATAGAGGAGATGTGTGTGTATATATATGTATACATATATATATATACATACACACACACGGACAAAATTGTTGGTACCCCTCGTTTAATGAAAGAAATACCCACAACGGTCACAGAAATAACTTGAATCTGACAAAAGTAATAATATATAAAAATTCTATGAAAATGAACAAATGAAAGTCAGACATTGCTTTCCAACCATGCTTCTACAGAATTTTTTAAAAAAGAAAACTCATGAAACAGGCCTGGGCAGAAATGATGGTTCCCTTAACTTAATATTTTGTTGCACAACCTTTTGAGGCAATCCCTGCTATCAAACGATTCCTGTAACTGTCAATGAGACTTCTGCACCTCTCAGCAGGTATTTTGGCCACTCCTCATGAGCAAACTGCTCCAGTTGTCTCGGGTTTGAAGGGTGCCTTTTCCAGACGGCAGGTTTCAGCTCCTTCCAAAGATGCTCAATAGGATTAAGGTCAGGGCTCATAGAAGGCCACTTCAGAATAGTCCAATGTTTTCCTCTTAGCTATTCTTGGGTGTTTTTAGCTGTGTGTTTTGGGTCATTATCCTGTTGCAAGACCCATGGCCTGCGACTGAGACCAAGCTTTCTGACACTGGGCAGCACATTTCTCTCTAGAATCCCTTGATAGTCTTGAGATTTCATTGTACCCTGCACAGATTCAAGACACCCTGTGCCAGATGTAGCAAAGCAGCCCCAGAACATAACAGAGCCTCCTCCATGTTGCACAGTAGGGACAGTGTTCTTTTCAAGATATGCTCCATTTTTCCATCTGTGAACATAGAGGTGATGTGCCTTGCCAAAAATTTCGATTTTTGTCTCATCTGTCCATAGGACATTCTCCCAGAAGCTTTGTGGCTTGTCAACATGTAGTTTGGCAAATTACAGTTTTGTCAGATTCAAGTTATTTCTGTGACCATTGTGGGTTATTCTTTAATTAAACGAGGGGTACCAACAATTTTGTCCACGTGTATGTGTGTATATATGAGCGATGGCACTGTAGAATAGACTTTGGCATATGTTCAGACATTGCTACTTTTGCTACATGATATAACTTTATGAACTAAGATTTGTTGAGTCTAGTTTTCATTTTGCAAGTACTCTTTTACTTGTTCTACATTGCACTAACTCGCTGTTCATCACTAGCTTTGCCACACCCGGTTTGGTATTGTGAAACGCTGTGTTCTGATGGGACGGCACATAGTAACACTCCTATGACCGGCATTTTATTAACAGATTTGGCCTCCTTTGTACTTGTCATCTTGTTTAGCTTTGCAGTCATACTTACTAAGGGAAAACTCCAGTAGGGCGATACGTCAGCTGTCAGATTGTCTCCTCCAATAGCGCCACCTTGTTGGTAGGCAAGGAGTGCAGGTGGTGCATATGCCCTGAAAGTGACTGTCTGATCATAGAGCCGGGATCTGTGTGTGTCGCCTGTATTTGCTTTTTGTGCTGCCATGTAATGACCTGAAGATATTTGGGCTATTGCCTGGTGGATGGGATCAACGTGTTTATGTTGGTGAGTCTTGATAAGAATACTCTTGAATAGTCTTGATATTTTTTTTTTTAGACAGATATTGTCACATTGTATATAATACATACAGCGAAATACTGTAATGTCATATGGATGAAATCTTTCCTCTCCGCTCCCCTGTGGATCTTTGTCCAGTTTCACAATGGAGTGATGTGCAGACGCTGGTGAATGATGTTAGGCTGGGTTTACATCTGCACCGGATTCTCCATCGCAGAAATCACCGAAAATCAGCGGAGAGAAAAGTCCTGCACGGAAGACTTTTCTCTCCGCAGCTTTCAGTTTTGATATGGTGCACCCCATTATAGTCAATGGGATCTGCCGGTGTTCGTGTGTAACCGCTGTTTTAGTTCCGGCTATCCGTTGTTCGGTTCCTCCTTCTGCCAGACATCTCTGGTGGATGGATAGGGTAGGTATAATCCAGCTGCCAGATTTTTATTTGCATTGACATCTAGCATTGGGCAGGAGGCACAGTACACCTACACTCTTTTGGGTATAGGAGAGCAAGTGTGCAAAGTCTGACAACCTTGTGCTGTGCATTTCTATATGTATGTGGCAGGTGTGATGTCATGTTTGGAATGTAACCTGCACCTCTCTAGTTGTTACCCTACCACATAGACTTTGGCTGCACTCACATGGGCGTATGCACTGTACAAGGAGCCTTGTCATCAATAGAAAGCAGAAAACCATCACCAGAAAGATCTTCTTTCCTCTGCGGGAATTTGTTTGGTAATAAATAACCAGTCCTCTTAGGCATGCTTAATATGCCATGTGAATGGCGCCTTACTCTGTTATGTCAGGTAAGTTCTTGTTTGTACAACATACCTGGAATTCCAGCTGTTATCTCTTTGCCACCATACAATAGAGCAAGTTTTTCTAGAAACCTTGCTTTTTCACATTGATTCCACAGCGAAGAGTCATTTACTTACGTGGTTTAGAAATTGCGACTGACTTCAGGTTTCCTCTTTTTACAGGCTCTTTTTTTCTTCAGTATAAGTGCAGCATCTATTAGGCAATCTTCTGGAATTTGCAGTTTGGTTACTTGTAGTTATTAGCGTTCTATGGAAACCAGCCTTGTAGAGCTGAAGTGTAAAGTATGGAGGAGTGACAGAGTAGCAGCCTACAGAAGCTATAACTTAATAAATTTATCCTGAGGAAACCTACTGTACATACAGTACACTGGGAGACATGCAGGTGGAGTGGCCAGTTTGTGGCATAGAGGGATGATATTGCCTCGAATTGCGTATCGCACACCACATTGTGCTAATGCGGGCGGAGGGGAACAGGGAGGGGATGTCTTGGGTAGACAAATTCATTATAGCTCAGTTTTCTGGTGTGAGTTATAATGGAAATTTACCCTAGTACTTAACTAGTGTAGACTTCTATTCTTAGCTGCAGCCTCTTCATAAATCTCCCATTCACTACACCTGTCAGTGCCTTTATTAAGAATAGCGTATGATACTCAAGTCTTTATGCAGATGTTGCGCATGGTCAACTTTTAACCTCAGCCCTCCTGTGGTTTAAAACAGTGCTAACCACTGAGCTGCCATGCTGTGTGTCTTAGGGGGCGTTCACACTACTGTTGTTAATGTTCATTGCTGTCTTCTGCAGCCCCCCACCACACAAAACAAAAAAAAACAAAGCCCACACACACACCCTGTGTCCCCCCCAACAACAAAAAAAAAAACCAAAAAAAAAAAATTTTTTTTCAACAAATTTTTTTTTTTTTTTTTTTGGAAGTTAAATTTGTGGGGGGTTTTTTTTTCCATTACAAAAGTAAACAAATACAGTCATATGAAAAAGTTTGAGCACCCCTATTAATCTTAATCATTTTTAGTTCTAAATATTTGGGTGTTTGCAACAGCCATTTCAATTTGATATATCTAATGACTGATGGACACAGTAATATTTCAGGATTGAAATGAGGTTTATTGTACTAACAGAAAATGTGCAATATGCATTAAACCAAAATTTGACTGGTGCAAAAATTTGGGTACCCTTATCATTTTATTGATTTGAATACTCCTAACTACTTTTTACTGACTTACTGAAGCACAAAATTGGTTTTGTAACCTCACTGAGCTTTGAACTTCATAGCCAGGTGTATCCAATCATGAGAAAAGGTATTTAAGGTGGCCAATTGCAAGTTGTTCTCCTATTTGAATCTCCTCTGAAGAGTGGCATCATGGGCTCCTCAAAACAACTCTCAAATGATCTGAAAACAAAGATTGTTCAACATAGTTGTTCAGGGGAAGGATCCCAAAAATTTTCTCTCAAATTTTCACCCTCCCTTCTCCCACAGGGAGGAAAAAAAGAAAGAAAGGAAAGACCACGGGGGCCATTCTAAAAAAACCGGAAGGGGGGGGAAAAAAAAAAAAAAAAAAGGGAGGGGGAGGGGGGGGGGGGGGGGGGGGGGGAAAAAACACACCCCACCCCCAAAAAACCGCCGCCCCCCTCCTCCGGGGGGGGGGGGGCCCCGCGCGCCCGACCAAAAAACCCCCCCCCCACGCAGAGGGGGGGGGGGGAGGGGGGGGGGGGGAAAAAAGCCTTTTTAGAAAACACGCCACAAACAGGGTCGCCTGAGGTATGCAAAAGCACATTTGGACAAGCCAGCTTCATTTTGAAGAAGGTCCTGTGAAAAAAAAAAAAAAAAATTTTTTTTTATTTATAAAAAAAAAAAGAAAAAATAAAGAAAAAAAAAAAAAAAAAAAAAAAAAAAAAACAAAAAACAAACAATAAAAAAAAAA
This sequence comes from Leptodactylus fallax, assembly GCA_947044405.1. NCBI lineage: Eukaryota > Metazoa > Chordata > Amphibia > Anura > Leptodactylidae > Leptodactylus > Leptodactylus fallax. The sequence goes on along the minus strand of CAMRHE010000038.1, from coordinate 7,992,659 downwards.
AGAAGGTTTCCTATCGTTTTGAGGGGGGGGGGGGGAAGCGCCACCGGGAAAAATCTAATAAAAAAAGAGGGAGGGAGGAACAAAACAAAAAAAACAAATTATAAAGATATATATAAAAAAAAAAAAAAAGAAATTAAAAGTAAGGGGGGGGGGGGATTTTTCAACAAAACAAAGACCCAAAAACCAACCCCAAAACCAACCCGGCCATCCAGCAGGGGAACAATTACATTTTTTTGGAAGGGCCCCCCCCGCCCCCCCACCCAAATAACATTGAACATCCGGGGGATAATTTGAAGCGGGCGGTCCCTCCTCCCCCACCACCCACCTTAACTGAACTGGAATTTTTTTGTAAAGAGGAATGGTCAAAAATACCTTCATCCAGGATCCAGGAACTGATTAAAAGCTACAGGAAGCGACTAGAGGCTGTTATTTTTGCAAAAGGAGGATCTACTAAATATTAATGTCACTTTTCTGTTGAGGTGCCCATACTTTTGCACCGGTCAAATTTTGGTTTAATGCATATTGCACATTTTCTGTTAGTACAATAAACCTCATTTCAATCCTGAAATATTACTGTGTCCATCAGTTATTAGATATATCAAATTGAAATGGCTGTTGCAAACACCCAAATATTTAGAACTAAAAATGATTAAGATTAATAGGGGTGCCCAAACTTTTTCATATGACTGTATGTTTGTGTCTCTGCAACAGTTTAATGTTCGTTGCTGTCATCCTATGACATCCTAAGACAGCAACGAACAATAGTAGTGTGGACACCCCCTTAGAGATCAGACTTCTGTTATACCAGGAATGGGTAAAATATTGTAAACCAGTGTTTCTGGCAGGAAAACAATCAATTTATTAGCAAAATATGGCCCTGTTTGAGGCTTCTGTCAAGTTTGACAGGAAGAATAGCACAGCATACAGCACATTACATAGTAATGGGGACGGAAGAGGTTAAAGGTGTCAGTCATATGAGTAATTTGGATTTTTGCCTGAAGATAGGAAGAAAGAGCGGTGTGAATAGTGTGCCAAGCAAAGCCTTTTCCTCATGGGGGTCACCTCTGACTGGCATGCACTGTTAAGGGAGCTCCTGTGGCTTCAAGTCCTGAGTTCTCTTAGCCTCTGACCAGCTTTTTATTCATGCCACTGCTTGTGTCAGCATGTTCCTGCGGCAATGACCACTAATAATGCTGCAGATTTTACCCTGTCCTCTCCTCCCAAAAACTGTACCTGTTAGTTGACAACATTGGAGGAAGTGATGTGTATTCCTGGCCATGTTGTCAATAGTAATGGGTGGAAGTGGAGCTGATACTGCTTCCTATTCTTGGAGAGCTGTGTTTTTCCCTGCTCAGCTGTGGCACACGTGTCACAGGTTGAAAACCACTGTTGTGAACTATAGGAGTCGCGTAAATCACTCCAGAAGCCAGGTGAAATGTTTAGTAATCCATCCGTATGTGCTGTTGGACCAGGTTCACACAGTTTAGTTTTTGATGGCAGGTATCCTGTGACACTTTTACTGCTATTTTCTAATGATCTCTATGGAGATTCTCATTGCTGGTTCTCTACTTATCTTCTTGATTTCATACTGAGGTCTTATCCTGATACGGTATGTGTACTATGGTGCTGTACAGTGGATACTCTATGTGTCATAGCACAGTCTCCGTTCACCCGGCTCTGCTGTGTACATGAGCCTTAGGTGTCTGTTCTGAGGATCAGTGCTCCACAAGGTGTGATGTCCCTTATATTGTAAACTAGTTTTGGGAAGTTGAGTCTACACCCTGTGACTCATGGTGGTTTCCTTCGACGCCCTGCCAGATTCATCTCTTCCATCACCATCATATACAGATCTGTTCTAGACCTGCCTCTATTGTATTTTTAGTAGTTGACACATCTGATCCTGTGTTTACTGCCTTCCTAGCTGGCTTTTGTCTGATTTTGTCATATTCACCCCATTTGTTTATATATATATATATATATATATATATATATATATATATATAAAATAATAGATATCTATAGAGATATTTATAGATATATATATATATATATATAGTTATAGGCACTGTTCACACTATGGTGGATCAGTTTCAGAGTTATATATTGAGAGGTTTCCTTTAACATGCAGCTCAGATATATCCCACTGTATTGGTGTGAATAGATTTCCAGGGTACTAAGTGAAATGGAGTGTACTGTTCTGTGTATGTCCAAGTGCATGTGTATGGGGGAGATGGATGGTGTAATAACATGGTGTACTGGCCTGGTGTATGCCAAAAGACTACTCAAACTCCAGGTGGATGGAGCTGTGTGGATGTGTTGGACATATTTGCTCAAAGCTTTCCCAGCATATATGTGGAATGTAGATGGCAAATGTACAGAGCCTTATGGTGGATCTCGCTTTTACAGTAGTGCGCCACATCCCTACTCAGTCTATACTTTGCTGTATACTTAGTGCACAGTACTAGGCGGCTTGTGTGCATGTCCGGCCACCAAACTAGATTCCGATCAGAGCTGGCTGCGGTGGAATTATTAGATGCGTTACTGCCTATGTCTAACACGTAAGCCTAGCATGGTATATGAATGACCAAGTACGTGGAACTTGTAGTGGGAAGCCCAAGTTATAGTCTAGTTAGTCACTGAGTAAGGGTCTGGAATATTTGTGGAAAAATCCTTCTCAGATTTGTTTCTGACCAGGTAAAGATTTGGGTCCTGTGCTTCACCCTCTTTTCATGGCCCTTCTTTACTTCCAGACAATCCTGTTTAATACCAGTTTCATATATATTTAGAAGCGTATTTACCGTCCATCTTTGCACTGCTGTGTTTCCTCATTTACAACCTTGACATATCTTAAATTTTTTCAGTTAATTATTGACCTACCCAAAACCGTACAGATCATATACAGCTTTGTAAAGTCTGAAAGTAAAGGTAAAGTTTTTGTTTTGTAGGAAACTGAAGAAAACCCATGTAAATAGAAGTTCTGGGGGACAAAGTCTTTTTTTTTTTTTTTTTTTTTTTTTTTTTATGACCGGAAAACTGCGGACTCCATACTTCGTAAAGTGGCCATGCGGTGTTATAGCAGCTCTGCTCCCATGCACCTAAACTAACTTAGCTTTTCAATGTTCCTTCCTGTTTGATGACTTGTCATCTTGTGCTCAGGTCCCTGCTGCAGCCATTCACTGACCTCAGCAATGACCTGTACACATATTGCAGGTGACAACGAGTTAGTCCCGGTTCACATCTGCGTTCGGCATTCCGTTCGGGGAGTTTGCTTGGGGACCCCCTGAACGGAAATCTATACGCATTGCAAGCAGTTTACCTGGGAAACCCACGGACCCCATAGACTATAATGGGGTCCGTGTGGTTTCTGCTCGATTTCCACACAAGCAGCACTTTTCTCTCCATTTACTTCATGCGGAAACCACACGGACCCCATTATAGTCTATGGGGTCCGTGTGGTTTCCCAGGTAAACCGCTTGCAATGTGTATAGGTTTCCCCAAACGGAATGCCAAACGCAGATGTGAACCGGCACCTGTAGGGTGTAATTTTTTTTTTTTGTCATAAACCCTTCAAAGTGAAAGTGTTTTTTGATATGTCACTATGTAAGTTAATTCTACACATGTGGACAAAATTGTTGGTACCCCTCGCTTAATGAAAGAAAAACCCACAATGGTCACAGAAATAACTTGAATCTGACAAAAGTAATAATATATAAAAATTCTATGAAAATGAACAAAAGCTTCTGGGAGAATGTCCTATGGACAGATGAGACAAAGATCAAAATTTTTGGCAAGGCACATCAGCTCTATGTTCACAGACGGAAAAATGAAGCATATCTTGAAAAGAACACGGTCCCTACTGTGAAACATGGAGGAGGCTCTGTTATGTTCTGGGGCTGCTTTGCTGCAACTGGCACAGGGTGTCTTGAATCTGTGCAGGGTACAATGAAATCTCAAGACTATCAAGGGATTCTAGAAAGAAATGTGCTGCCCAGTGTCAGAAAGCTTGGTCTCAGTCGCAGGTCATGGGTCTTGTAACAGGATAATGACCCAACACACAGCTAAAAACAGCCAAGAATGGCTAAGAGGAAAACATTGGACTATTCTGAAGTGGCCTTCTATGAGCCCTGACCTAAATCCTATTGAGCATCTTCGGAAGGAGCTGAAACATACCATCTGGAAAAGGCACACTTCAAACTCGAGACAACTGGAGCAGTTTGCTCATGAGGAGTGGCCAAAATACCTGTTAAAAGGTGCAGAAGTCTCATTGACAGTTACAGGAATCGTTTGATTGCACGGATTGCCTCAAAAGGTTGTGCAACAAAATATTAAGTTAAGGGAACCATCATTTCTGTCCAGGCCTGTTTCATGAGTTTTCTTTTTAAAAAATTCTGTAAAAGCATGGTTGAAAAGCAATGTCTGACTTTCATTTGTTCATTTTCATAGAATTTTTATATATTATTACTTCTGTCAGATTCAGGTTATTTCTGTGACCACTGTAGGTTTTTCTTTCATTAAACGAGAGGTACCAACAGTTTTGTCCATGTGTGTATATGCTCAGAATTCTTTAACATTGCAAAAATGTAAGGGAAAATCATCCCCTGTAGTTTATATACTGTATAGTATGATCTTTACTTATGAGTTTGTTCTGTTTGCTGTTACTACATATTTTCTGTAGCATGAACTGACAAACTAACACTTTCCATGACAGAAATGTTTCCAGACCCAAAAATCTGTCAACAGTATGTGAATTACTTCTATCTACACCAAAAGATGCGTTTCATACACGCAGTCATGTGACACCTAGGCCTAGGAATGTGCACACAATTGTGAGATGCCGAAGATGTGCTAAGAGTTGCAAACATTTTGCCATAATTTGCAACTTTTTTCACGACGAGATGTAACTTGAAGCTCCTGGGCCCCAAATGCAAAATCTGCAATGAGCCCCCATTTGCCATGTGCTATTTATAATATGGTTGGCTTTTTATGTTGTAGAGAGACCTTTGGGCCCCTTCAAGCTTGAGGGCCCAGTTAGTGATTGCTACCTTTACATCTTCTGTAGCTACGCCCCTAAAATGATATAATAACTAGAATTGGAGAACCTACTGGTAATTTTTTTAGGGCATATGGATATTACTCAGATGTTACTTGGGGAACTATCTTTGTGTGTATGACTGAAGGTTTCTATAATGTATTATATGTCACCTCAGTAACGCACGCAAACCCCTTCAGCTTTGTTGGCTCGGACCCTCTGGCAGAGCATAAATCATTGTTTTTGGTGGCCATATGTTGGTATTTGGTTAATATATGAAAGAAGCGGGCCCTTTCAGCCACTATTTTTGATGACCTCGATTATGGCTGGCAGACAGACAGGCTGGTGTTCTTGCCAGGCAGGTGCCAGTACTTTTCCTTTATTAGGTTTTGTTTGGCCCTTTTTGTTCTTTTTGTGGTTATTCACCTTGTGTAATACTTTTGTCTTTGTAACACAACCTGTAATAATATATACTATAGTTATATGAGCAGCCTGTGATCTTCAGGTTCTCTCTTCTCATGAAGTACATTATGGAAATCTGACCTATATTTTTACTAATCACCTCTGACCAGTCATTAGTAACCTGTGTTAAAACTGCAACTCCCAGTGTGACCTGTCACGGATTGCAGACTGTTAAAGGGGTTGTCTGGCCAGAGTTTTTAGGGTAAAAATGTATATTTCACACAGGGCTTATTCACATCAATACTGTTCAGTGCTACTAAAAACTGCTAGAAACTTACTGAACAGGACTGCAGTGTCTATCGCTCTCACTAAAGATACTCCTTCCCTATCCATAGACTTGTATGTAACCTGTGTAAGCGCTTCTAACCCTAAACGTGAACAGTTTAGGAGGGGGAAGAGTAAAGGAGCCTGATAAGTGGCGAAAGAAATATTATTACAAAGTTTCCTATAATCATCCGTACAACTGATTTTAGTAATGTCATCCAATTCACTAATATGACCTAAATATAAAAATGACAACATATTATAGATGATGTAATGTCTATGTTCACATGCAGTATGTAACCACCCAACACTTAAAGGGGTTGTCCCAGATTATTATTTAGTTGTTTTTTTTTTTTTTTTTTTTTTTTTTTTTATGTACCACATCAGCTGTTGCTATACAGTATACAGTGCACAGAGCCAGAAGACAGTACCTCCGTACCCCTTATAGTGACTGGGCACCATTACGGCAGCCCAGCTCTCATTGATGTCAGTCGGAGGTGGGCTGCAGTAATGGTGCTGCCCCTCCACCCCTTCCCCACCAATCAAATAGTTATCCTTAGGTTAGGCCATAAAAGTCCTTTAATACACCAAAACTTTGCTTCCTGGATTCATTTTTTTTTTTTTTATGCTTTTTGTCTTATTTTAGTTACAATTTATATAATCCATGAAGCTTTTCTGTAGTTAAAAACGTGTAAAACCAGAATATAATGCTACTGCTTACATCCTTATCTTTGTGTGATGTTTGCATTTTTTCCCCCGCTAATTTCTGTTTTATCTCGCATTTTAGGGATTGAGATACCACTGGAAATGCATTGCTGAAAGGGTGCTAAGAGTGCACCGAATCTAGTTTAAGGTACTGTCATATTTTTATATATTACTTTGTTGGCTAGAATCCAATGCTTCCCTATCCGCAGGATGAGGTGATAAATGTCTGGGGACCCCACTGCTGACCCTCTCCAGTCACTATAAAGGGCAGTCCTGAGCACCACTGTAGCAATAAAGTGGGGTGGCTGTGTACTGACGCTTCTTTCAGAGACTATGGGACTAATAGAGCTAGCCGAACATTATACTCAATAGACACTGTGAGTCTCATAGACTTTGAATGGGGCGACTGTATTCAGACAGGCTACTTCTTCATTGATACTCTTCACTGAAGTCTTTCAGTAAGTAGAACCCGGGGGCTAGTTACCCACACTTATCACTTTTCATGTGGAGAGGCTATGAATGTCGATTGAAAGAACAACCCATTTCTGTGTTCTGAACTGATACTAATTCTTTGGAATAAAATAGTAGTCTATCTGTGTGTGTGTAATACACGCATATTATTATTATATACTGTGTGTGTATGTATGTATGTGTGTGTGTGTGTATATATGTGTATATATATATATATATATATATATATGGAATAATGTAAGGTAGTCATCATTTGGGTGTGTAAATACAGTGCCTTGTGAAAGTATTCGGCCCCCTTGAACTTTTCAACCTTTTGCCACATTTCAGGCTTCAAACATAAGGATAAAATTTAAATTTTTTGGTGAAGAATCAACAAGTGGGACACAATCGTGAAGTGGAACGAAATTTATTGGATATTTTAAACTTTTGTAAAAAATAAAAAACTGAAAAGTGAGGCGTGCCAAATTATTCGGCCCCCTTAAGTTAATACTTTGTAGCGCCACCTTTTGCTGCGATTACAGCTGCAAGTCGCTTGGGGTATGTCTTTATCAGTTTTGCACATCGAGAGACTGAAATTCTTGCCCATTCTTCCTTGGAAAACAGCTGGAGCTCAGTGAGGTTGGATGGAGAGCGTTTGTGAACAGCAGTTTTCAGCTCTTTCCACAGATTCTCGACTGGATTCAGGTCTGGACTTTGACTTGGCCATTCTAACACCTGGATACATTTATTTGTGAACCATTCCATTGTAGATTTTGCTTTATGTTTGGGATCATTGTCTTGTTGGAAGATAAATCTCCGTCCCAGTCTCAGGTCTTTTGCAGACTCCAACAGGTTTTCTTCCAGAATGGTCCTGTATTTGGCTCCATCCATCTTCCCATCAATTTTAACCATCTTCCCTGTCCCTGCTGAAGAAAAGCAGGCCCAAACCATGATGCTGCCACCACCATGTTTGACAGTGGGGATGGTGTGTTCAGGGTGATGAGCTGTGTTGCTTTTACGCCAAACATATCATTTTGCATTGTGGCCAAAAAGTTCGATTTTGGTTTCATCTGACCAGAGCACCTTCTTCCACATGTTTGGTGTGTCTCCCAGGTGGCTTGTGGCAAACTTTAAACAAGACTTTTTATGGATATCTTTGAGAAATGGCTTTCTTCTTGCCACTCTTCCATAAAAGCCAGATTTGTGCAGTGTACGACTGATTGTTGTCCTATGGACAGACTCTCCCACCTCAGCTGTAGATCTCTGCAGTTCATCCAGAGTGATCATGGGCCTCTTGGCTGCATCTCTGATCAGTCTTCTCCTTGTTTGAGATGAAAGTTTAGAGGGACGGCCGGGTCTTGGTAGATTTGCAGTGGTCTGATACTTCTTCCATTTCAATATGATCGCTTGCACAGTGCTCCTTGGGATGTTTAAAGTTTGAGAAATCTTTTTGTATCCAAATCCGGCTTTAAACTTCTCCACAACAGTATCACGGACCTGCCTGGTGTGTTCCTTGGTCTTCATGATGCTCTCTGCGCTTTAAACAGAACCCTGAGGCTATCACAGAGCAGGTGCATTTATACGGAGACTTGATTACACACAGGTGGATTATATTTATCATCATCAGTCATTTAGGACAACATTGGATCATTCAGAGATCCTCACTGAACTTCTGCAGTGAGTTTGCTGCACTGAAAGTAAAGGGGCCGAATAATATTGCACGCCCCACTTTTCAGTTTTTTATTTTTTACAAAAGTTTAAAATAACCAATAAATTTCGTTCCACTTCACAATTCTGTCCCACTTGTTGTTGATTCTTCACCAAAAAATTTAAATTTTATATCCTTATGTTTGACGCCGGAAATGTGGCAAAAGGTTGAAAAGTTCAAGGAGGCCGAATACTTTCGCAAGGCACTGTATGTGTATACGTTGATGCGGATGGTGCATACACAAGCTTTGGGTCTTTCTATATCTTTAAGCAACTGTCTCTAACTGGAGTTAGAGGTTAGTGACAATTTTCACGTTTGGTGTAAACACTTAGGAGCTTGCAATTTCTTCTTCCCTATAGCAGAGAAAAACCCTATAGGCTAAGGCCACTCAGGACAGGCTAATTCAGGCTGTTTTTTGCTGCAGGTCGTTCTCCCTTTGGACATACCACAGCGGACCCACTGAAATTGTCTGGTTTTCACTTGCAAACCATGCAATAAATTGACTTGTTTCTGTGTTCAAAACATGCAGCAGAAAACCCTTTTCACCGTGGGTTTTTATCTGCAGCGGGGGGGGTTAATGGTCTACACTGTTACTGTACATTACATCATGCTTCCATCATTTTGTTGGGTTTTTTTTAACACTGGGTGTGAATGCAGATTAACACCAGATGATGGGAGCTCCGTCTGCTTCTGCCGGTTAATGTCTGTTGCTCTCATCCTGAGGTGGATTAGAGTAATGGACATTAAATAACAAATAATGTGAACCCATCCTATATGTGTCTGTCAGTTTGCAGCTATATAGTAGGCAAAGGGAGCCAGATGATGATCTGTACCTTAAACTATATGTTTCCTACATCTAATGTTCACAAATCCAGAAAGTTTTTTAGTCTATCCTGTGCACTTTGCACAGAAATTCCACACGACGACTTCTATAGCTACACATATTACATGATCAGCAAAACACTGTCTTCCAATATACATAAATGACATGAAGAAATCCTATAAATAGTAAGATGCTTGATTTGTAAGAGGCGTCTAGCTGCTGTATTTCCTCTGGTTGCTATAAGCAGCATTACTCTCCTTATAGGGCCGGCAGAAATAACGGTTTACATTTGTCTTTCCAGCTTGACTATGGAACAGCGGCTTCCCAGTACACTCAGGCTGTTTATACAGGGCTCTCTGTGGAAAGATTTACTGCTGTCCGATGCTGCACTGGATTTTACGTCTGGTTAGGATGGTTCTACAGCAAGTATCCTACAACATGGAATCGGTAAGTTCTACTGTCAGATGGCAAAACTGAGACACGTAAAAGACAACCTATATAAATGAACTGCGCCATAGATAATGGTGGAATTACAGGGCCTTAATACATTACTGGAAATCTAGTAGAAATAATTGGAGGCAGTTATTGTAATGAGAAGACTTCAGGTAACAATCTGACTGCCGGCACCAACCAATAATATGATATTGATGACCAATCCTAAGAATAGTTCATCAATATCTGAATCCCAGAAAACCCCTCTAAACTGACTTTTGTAAATGAGCAAAATAATCAGTGAGGAACAATAGAAAATATGGATTTTTATTGGTGTAAATTAATGTTCAGCTGAAGATACTGTAAGGTATTACTACTCTGAATTCCAGAAAACAATTCATTTAGTAAGTACAGTCATGGCCAAAAGTTTTGAGAATGACACAAATATTATATTTTCACATGATCTGCTGCCCTCTGGTTTTTATGTGTGTTTGTCAGATGTTTTTATCACATACAGAAATATAATTGCATTCATATTATGAGTAACAGAAGCTTATATTGACAGTTAGAATGAGTTAATGCAGCAAGTCAATATTTGCAGTGTTGACCCTTCTTCTTCAGGACCTCTGCAATTCTCCCTGGCATGCTCTCAATCAACTTCTGGACCAAATCCTGACTGATAGCAGTCCATTCTTGCAGAATCAATGCTTTCATTTTGTCTGAATTTGTTGGTTTTTGTTTGTCCACCCGTCTCTTGATGATTGACCACAAGTTCTCAATGGGATTAAGATCTGGGGAGTTTCCAGGCCATGGACCCAAAATCTCTATGTTTTGTTCCCTTAGTTATCACCTTTGCTTTATGGCAAGGTGCTCCATCATGCTGGAAAAGGCATTGTTGAGCGCCAAACTGCTCTTGGACGGTTGGGAGAAGTTGCTCTTGGAGGACATTCTGGTACCATTCTTTATTCATGGCTGTGTTTTTAGGCAAGACTGTGAGAGAGCCGATTCCCTTGGCTGAGAAGCAACCCCACACATGAATGGTTTCAGGATGCTTTACAGTTGGCATGAGACAAGACTGGTGGTAGCGCTCACCTCTTCTTCTCCGAATAAGCTGTTTTCCAGATGTTCCAAACAATCGAAAAGAGGATTCATCAGAGAAAATGACTTTACCCCAGTCCTCAGCAGTCCACTCCCTGTACCTTTTGCAGAATATCAGTCTGTCCCTGATGTTTTTTCTGGAGAGAAGTGGCTTCTTTGCTGCCCTCCTTGAGACCAGGCCTTGCTCCAAGAGTCTCCGCCTCACAGTGCGTGCAGATGCACTCACACCTGCCTGCTGCCATTCCTCAGCAAGCTCTGCACTGCTGGTAGCCCGATCCCGCAGCTGAAATACTTTTAAGAGACGGTCCTGCCGCTTGCTGGTCTTTCTTGGACGCCCTGGAGCCTTTTTGGCACCAATGGAACCTCTCTCCTTGAAGTTCTTGATGATGCGATAGATTGTTGACTGAGGTGCAATCTTTCTAGCTGCAATACTCTTCCCAGTTAGGCCATTTTTGTGCAGTGCAATGATGACTGCACGTGTTTCTTTAGAGATAACCATGGTTAACAGAAGAGAAACAATGATGGCAAGCACCAGCCTCCTTTTAAAGTGTCCAGTGGTGTCATTCTTACTTAATCATGACAGATTGATCTCCAGCCCTGTCCTCATCAACACCCACACCTGTGTTAATGGAGCAATCACTGAAACGATGTTAGGTGGTCCTTTTAAGGCAGGGCTGCAATGATGTTGAAATGTGTTTTGGGGGATAAAGTTCATTTTCTAGGCAAATATTGACTTTGCAAGTAATTGCTGTTAAGCTGATCACTCTTTATAACATTCTGGAGTATATGCAAATTGCCATTAGAAAAACTGAAGCAGTAGACTTTGTAAAAATTTATATTTGTATCATTCTCAAAACTTTTGGCCATGACTGTATGTTAGTGGTATCGGTGTAAAGACCTAACATGCTAAACAAACCCTTCTATGATCTTCAGTATACTCAGCATTCTGCTTTTCTCTGCCTGTGGGAGGGTTCGCTGCTTGTCTACCTGTGTCTAACCTTGTAGAAGATGCAGTGGAAAACAATCGCTCTGCCTACTTTAGGACTGCATGGTTTACGAAGGTTTATGATCTCTCCAGAGCTTGCCATACACATTAGATGTGTATATGCCAAACTCAGATTTTGTAAACCATCTAATGTGTATGAGGATACCTCGCCATACTTCTCCGATGGCAGATGTTGGGGGAGATAAGGAATTGTGCATTTGGACATCAACCAGCTGAATCCTTTGTATTCAAGGAGATAAGCCACTGCAAAAGCAGTCCGTCAGAGGCTTTCTCCCCTTTCCCTGTTTAGCACACACACACTACTTGGCTGAGCTTGCATGTGTGTGGGAATGCAGTGAGATAGCTGTTGGCTGAATGAGAAGATGCAGTGTGCAAACATACTATATATATCTATCTAGGAAAGAAAAATGTAGTAGAACTCTAATGTAGCACAAGGGTATACTGTATAAAGAACTGAGATAAAACCTGCATGACTGCTAGTATAAACATGTATAAACTAATATAAGTATAAATAAATGAATAAATATGAGGTTCTTCGTTATACATATTTGATCAAACAGTAAAAAGCCCACCTGCCCCGACAAGGCGACCTCGTTTAGGTAGGACCCTACACTAATGCCTCTATTTGACCCAAAATAAGTCTACAATGTGAACACAGGGCAATAACATATCTCTCTTGGAACTAGAACAGGTCTACAGAGCGAACACAGGGCAAATAGTATCCAGAACATACTCAACTTAAAATAGCCCAGGGGCAAAATGGGAAACTGGGAAACATCCTCTGTTCTATCTATTCTCTCTCTCTCTCTCTCTCTCTATCTATCTATCTATCTATCTATATATATATATATATATATATATATATATACACAGTACAGACCAAAAGTTTGGACACACCTTCTCATTCCAAGAGTTTTCTTTATTTTCATGACTAAAAATTGTATATTCACACTGAAGGCATCAAAACTATGAATTAACACATGTGGAATTATATACTTAACAAAAAAGTGTGAAACAACTGAAAATATGTCTTATATTCTAGGTTCTTCAAAGTAGTCACCTTTTGCTTTGATTACTGCTTTGCACACTCTTGGCATTCTCTTGATGAGCTTCAAGAGGTAGTCACCCGAAATGGTCTTCCAACAGTCTTGAAGGAGTTCCCAGAGATGCTTAGCACTTGTTGGCCCTTTTGCCTTCACTCTGCGGTCCAGCTCACCCCAAACCATCTCGATTGGGTTCAGGTCTGGTGACTGTGGAGGCCAGGTCATCTGGTGTAGCACCCCATCACTCTCCTTCTTGGTCAAATAGCCCTTACACAGTCTGGAGGTGTGTTTGGGGTCATTATCCTGTTGAAAAATAAATGATGGTCCAACTAAACACAAACCGGATGGAATAGCATGCCGCTGCAAGATGCTGTGGTAACCATGCTGGTTCAGTATTCCTTCAATTTTGAATAAATCCCCAACAGTGTCACCAGCAAAGCACCCCCACACCATCACACCTCCTCCTCCATGCTTCATGCTCTACCATGTAGAGTCCATTCGTTCACCTTTTCTGCGTCACACAAAGACACGGTGGTTGGAACCAAAGATCTCAAATTTGGACTCATCAGACCAAAGCACAGATTTCCACAGGTCTAATGTCCATTCCTTGTGTTCTTTAGCCCAAACAAGTCTCTTCTGCTTGTTGTCTGTCCTTAGCAGTGGTTTCCTAGCAGCTACAGTCTCCTCTTAACAGTTGTTGTAGAGATGTGTCTGCTGCTAGAACTCTGTGTGGCATTGACCTGGTCTCTAATCTGAGCTGCTGTTAACCTGCGATTTCTGAGGCTGGTGACTCGGATGAACTTATCCTCCGCAGCAGAGGTGACTCTTGGTCTTCCTTTCCTGGGGCGGTCCTCATGTGAGCCAGTTTCTTTGTAGCCCTTGATGGTTTTGGCCACTGCAATTGGGGACACTTTCAAAGTTTTCCCAATTTTTCGGACTGACTGACCTTTATTTCTTAAAGTAATGATGGCCACTCTTTTTTCTTTACTTAGCTGCTTTTTTTCTTGCCATAATACAAATTCTAACACTCCATTCAGTAGGACTATCAGCTGTGTATCCACCTGACTTCTGAACACCACAACTGATGGTCCCAACCCCATTTATAAAGCAAGAAATCCCACTTATTAAACCTGACAGGGCACACCTGTGAAGTGCAAACCATTTCAGATGACTACCTCTTGAAGCTCATCAAGAGAATGCCAAGAGTGTGCAAAGCAGTAATCAAAGCAAAAGGTGGCTACTTTGAAGAACCTAGAATATAAGACATATTTTCAGTTGTTTCACACTTTTTTGTTAAGTATATAATTCCACGTGTGTTAATTCATAGTTTTGATGCCTTCAGTGTGAATCTACAATTTTTATAGTCATGAAAATAAAGAAAACTCTTGGAATGAGAAGGTGTGTCCAAACTTTTGGTCTGTACTGTATATATATATTAGTAATAATATGTGTGTGTAATCTTCTGTGCAAAAGAGAGAGAGAGAGAGAAGGTGTAGAGCAAAATGTGAAAATAACCCAGTCATAGCCATTGGGGCAGATTTATGGAAACCATATAAAAGCAACACTGTCCATTGCAACTAATCACAGCGCAGCTTTAATTTTTCAGCAGCAGGATACAAACCGAAATCTGTGCTGTGATTGGTTGCTATGGAAAACACTTGAAACCTTTATGTTGCTGTCCTGACTCCAGTGCTTATAATTTTTCATGTACTTAAATTTTATTTCAGGCACTTTGGTCTGGAAAATCTTATGGGTCCTCGCGAAGTATCGTCCGGAAAATTGGCTCTAATCTTCCCATCATACAGTCCCCGAGAGTACATTTCCAGGTATGAGGCCTGTCCATGCTGAGTAGATGTATGGCGACAATGGCTTTGACCCCCATGAATGTATGGTCTTTGTCTATTGTAGTTTTTTATAATACGGTCTGTGTTGGCCTGTTTTTCTACAGCTGCCTCTCTTTCCAAGTGCACTGATGTACTGTGATGGATGAGTCGGCCAGGCAGCCATTGTGTATTTCTGGCCAGTTTAAAGATCTGTCTGTTTCAGTAAACTTATTCATTGTATAATGAAAACTTATTTTTAGAATATATTTTCTGTATTAGTTTCTCAGGGTTTTCAAGATGTTTGCTTCCAGTGGGTTAAAGGGCTTATCCAGGACCCATGTGTTTTGGTTATGATGATCTATCCTTAGTATAGGTCATCAGTATTTGATCGATAAGGGTCCAACACTTGGACCCCGCACTGACCTGCTGTTTAACAATACCGAGGCATATGTTGGAGGTATACTTGGGAGAATTCTCCCAAAATATACTTTCAGTGGAAGCAAAAGTGACCTGCTTCCCACCCAGGTTCTTTGTGTTGAATGTTGGGATTCTGGGCTGGTTCTGATACCAGGTTACATGATTGGAACCAGCAAGGAATCAGTTGTTGGGAGTTGGTTCTGATCATGTGACCTGGTTCGGACAAGCTCTAAAGCCATACATTTAACACACAAAAAAACCCAGGCAAGCAGTAATTAAAGAGTGTCCCTGGAAAACCCCTTTAAGCTTGACCATTCTTGGCCGTAATCCTTGTGAGGTCTGTTGGACAACTGTGAATGTTCTGAAGCCTAATGGGTTGTAATAAGCACTTCCAAACCAGACAGGTACCTGTAGGACTACATAGGAACATCAGGCCTTGTGTGACCAGTATGTATGGAGTCTGGGAAAGTATTGATTTAGTCTGAGTGAAGCTTGACCATTCCTTAGTCCAATAACTGACTTACCAAAACTTCTCTTGCAAAGCGTTAGGAAAATGCTGCTGCCATATAGTGTGGCCCAGTGCAAAGCAGAAGTCATAAAGTGTCCTATGACAGAACTGGAGGTTTAATAATGTCGCTGTTATACGTGTGTGTAGGTGACAGAAGAATTTCCAGCACTATGTTTTCCTATGGTGATTATTCAGGAGACTAAAGGGAAAGTGGGAACACTGCGAATACTTGGGCTGTGGAGTCCAGACAATACGTCTTTGTTCTGCTTACGTCCTAAATGTTGATCATAAGACACTGAGCATATTATACAGACTGAAGAATACAATTTAGTTCTGGTGAAGAGATACCTGGCCTGTGCAAGGTGTTGTGTATACAAGGAGCATTCACATGGCCAGGTTTTATATATAAAGTGGTTGTTCATATTATACAACAGTCTACAGTCATTTGGGTTCCAGAGTGCAGACCAGTTAAAGGGAAACTGTCATCAGTTTTAACACCCCTGAAGTACTGTCACCACTAAATAGGGGCAAGAGAGACCTTCTGATCATACTCATGTGTGTCTTCAATGGTAGCAGAAACCCCTCATATATAGACGTGATGCATGTACGTCATGCACTGCACCCTTCAGAGAAATGTCAATCGAGCCTAGATGGAAGGGGCTGCCACCGAGATCGCAGGCTGTAGAAACACCCAGTGGACACAGGGGAATTTGTATATAGCGCAGGAAATTTTCAGTGCTTTTTTATGGTTACTTTGTTACTGCTGTGGTATATAGTTGTTGTGAAATGTCTCCCTAGCCCTTATAGAGCAATCCTAATGGTTTAGTGTTGTCAAAACTGATGACTTGGTCCCTTTAATGATCAGACATTGTATGTATGTATCTCTCATAACCTTTCAGTGTGTACTAGGGCAGGGCGAAAATCATGATTAATGTCATGTTAACGCAATTATGATTAATGAACGATTATTTTAGGCCACATCCCTATTTATATGGCACTTAGTTTAATTTTTAGCTATCTCATGATTAGTCCTAGGCAGTGTATACAGTATATACTGTATGGGCGACATATATATACAACAGTATGCACTATACACTGTTGTACACATGACTCCACTTATAGTATATATTGTATACACATCTATTATAGTGTATACTGAACTGTACACATGGTTGCCTCTATAATATACTTTGCACACATGATGCCCTAAGAGTATATACTGTACACAATGTTTATACGAGGACAGCATTGTGTATAGCACTGTAGTACACTACTGTATACATTGCTGTTCTCGTATATATTAAGGACAGCAGTGTATGAGCCTCATAGTATATGTGGTGCTGTCCTCATAGTATGGGGATAGCACTGTATACAGCCTGTGCTGTAAGGAAAGCGGTGTATACAGCTTACTACACAGTAACATTATATAACCACTGCAGTTATAATACATAAGCACTCTGCTTCTGTGTGTCTTTACTGGACATGTGTATGATACATGATTGTGTACAGAGCAGAGTGTGTAATATATTATATACAGGCTGGTGTACATAGGGTACATATGAGCAGGGTGTGTAATGTAATATACACAGAACAGCAGTTACTATACCCAGAGGTACAGTAGGGAAGTTAGACTGCTGCTGGTTGTGTCTTGCCCCATTGCAGGTGGAGCATTGCTGTCATCACGTTCTATCGGCACTGCATTGTCTCACACTGCCACTTGCTGTCAGATACGTCTCTGTACGCTATCCCATCAGAATAGAGCACAGTTAGTGACTTATCTGACAGCCAGTGGCAATGTGACACAGTGTAAACCAATGGAACGTGATGATATAACAGTTACAAGTCGTTCCTCTGTAGGCCAAGACTTCATGGTGAACCTTACAGCAGTTAACACACTAAAGTTGAGAAAGATACTTGCTAGTATCCCAAAAAATATGAGCATGTGTAACATCTGTGTTTGCGTTTTATTGAGTTTCTACTGCTATTGTGTGTGTATACTGTATATATTTCACTAAACCCTCTTAAACTGCTATATCTCTCCTCACCTGCTTCATCTGTTCTATGAAGGAGCGGGCTTCTGAACCACCGTAGGTCAGTGCTCATAGAGTGCTGCATGTCCCCAGTCCGTGTTCTCCCGTGCATGTGTGCAATGTGCCTTTTACTAGTGGGGTTTGTATATTCCTGTGTATTACGTTTCACCTAACACTACATACACTTTATATCCCACACTTGGCAATATTACTTGGGAAACCTTCCATAATGTACAACATCTCTGTAATGCCCATGTGACTGCAGCTGGGGAAATGTCTGACTGGCCACAACTTCAAGGGAATCTGTCAACGGGTTTAAGCTACCCTATCTGAGGGCAACATCAAGCGGTGACAGAGGTCCTGATGCCAACGCTGGGTCACTTGGTTTCTTGCTATTTACAGTGTAGGGAGAAATCTGTCGGTCAGCAGAGGGCGCCTGTCTATGAGTCACTCAATGCTGCACTTGGGCTGTAGCTGGTATATGGTGATTTTTATGAAAATTTACGGCAATAAAACAACTTGGTGACAATGTTGGAATTAGATTCCTTGTCACCCTTTAGATAGGGCAACATACACCTGGTCACAGATTCCCTTCACCCTGTACCAGCTAATTGTCATAGGGTTTCCAAAGCTGGATCCCCAGCGATCGGCTGATCCCTGGGCCAGCTTCATTGCGAAAAAACATTCAGCAGTTCCTTTAAAGCTGTGGCCGCACAGATCTCTGCAGCAGGTATGCGTGTCCTTCATTGATGTATCATTACATTACATATACCATCATCTTTGTGTTCTACTATTTTGAGGTATTACACTACTAAGAAGTGAGCACTGGTGACTTACGTGTGGGGGTAACCATTTATTGCATGTCTTATTCTATGTATACAGTCATTCAGTAATTACAATATCTCATTGTTTCCATAGAGTCATTGTATATGTTGCATCTACATAAAGCTGGAGTGGTGTTGCATGTTAATGCCCTGGAGTTATGTATCATGCATAGTAATTCTTATTAGAGATTTTTTTTTTTTTGCAGCTTATTCCCTATCCTGTATCACTAAATGGCAGCAATCCAAATGGAGCCATAGCTTCATTTGCTGATGTAGGATGGGTCGCAGATGAGGAGGGAGAAGCATTTGCTAGATTCAGGTGAGTGTTGAATTATGACAAAAGGTAAATCCCCAATATTGTGTGACTGTAGTGGATTCCCATTTTATGTTTTATTGTAGTGTTATTGTATTATGCCAAGTAGTTGGAAAAGACTTGTGGGGATCTCAGACTGAGTTTCAAAAGGATTCTCTTTACAGCATATCTCCAGTATAACTTTTCAGAATTGAATAGCACAAGTGAATATAAGAAGCTTAGTGATGTCTTGTTACAAAATATACTTCTATCTGCATTTATCAGAATGCTTTCTTCCCTACTCCCTTCACTAAGCCTGTTATCACTACTATAAAACCCATATCCATGGACAAAAAAACAGACTTGTCGGCCTTACGAGCAGATTGAGTTACACCAAATATAGACGTCTATGGAAAGGGAGCGCTGCTTGCTTTGCTATAATTAGTAGGCAAGAAATCACTTAATAGACAGTAGCAGCACCTCTCCTTCTCTGTAGGGCAAGCCTCCTCCCCTCTCCTTAGACTTCTAAGTTAAGTAAAACTAGATCTGTGTGTGAGTCCATCTCCTCTCTGGATACAGGTTGTATTAGTCATTATCATTTTTCATAAATGAATAGTAAATTTAGAGCTTTGCTTTAAAGAGGACCTTTCACCACCTCCACCAATTCATTGGTGCCGCACCACTGATTCCAGCACAGTTGGTATCTTTGCTTTAGCCCCCACCATTCCCGAGCAATGAGTGAGTTTTGGTGCCTGATGTGCTATTTAAGCTCATCATCAGATGGGCGGTGTGAGGCAAGGGGGCGTGATTCAGAGCTCCAATCAGAGGCAGCCAGTGTCAGAGCTCAGAATCACCCCCCTTGCCTGGTCCTTCCTGACACCGCCCTCCTGACAGTACAGAGTCTAAATAACATTACATTGATTGATTGCTCGGGAATGGTGGGGGCTAGAGAAAAAAAATTCCAAATGTGTCAGAATCGGTGAAGCAGCAGCTATTAATTTATGTAAAGAGCTGGACTTTTGGAGGTGGTAAAAGGTCCTCTTTAAGTGCAGGTTTGGTCCAAAGTTCACATTAAAGGGGATATTCTTGTCAAAATGTTAGAAACTACAGTGAAAGCCAAGAGACTCTGTTATATATCGGAGTCTGTAGTGGTATCTATTGTACCATGAAAATAACACTACATTCTGCTATGAACAGAAATCATGATGCAGATGTGTACAGAGGTTAGGCTAGCGTTTATGGCATCATAGGATGGGAATATTTTCAGATGGACAGATCACTGGCACTGCTGTTGGACTACTATTTTAATATGTGCATAGCTGCAGTATCATATGGTGGTGCTCAGTGTGTATGATGTTATTAGGAACATTTCTGAAACTGCAGAATTTCTGATCGGTGGGGTCTGGCTGCTCGGACCCCACATATTTCTGACCCCTTAAGCTTTGTTTGGCTTTACTAGAGACTATGCAGTATGTGAGTCTCTAGACCCAACTGCTTGCATCTTGGCCTCAAGTAAAGCCAATCACAGCCAAAGGGGTATAGTGCTCAGCTACAGCACTTCTTCCCCTTAGTTTCAGTGATTGGTGGGTAGTCTCTGTACCCAGACCTTCACCAGTCAAATCTTCTAACATTCTACAATGGCATGTCATATGTTTTCTGAAACTGTAGGTACGCATTACAGTCAGTATTACAAATAACATCCTGCTCAACTGGATCCTCTGGATATTAACATGAGGGATGATATGATATGACAGAACAAGCAGCACATCCTATTATGGACAAAACACTACATCACACCTGTCTAAACATGTGATGTGTATGTAATGTGGCTTGACATTTAGGAAACAACTAGATCAGAAAAATGGAATTGGGGAGGACTATTAAGACAATTTTTTTTTTAACTAGACACACAAACTATCTTGCAGGACACAGAATAACGTGCACCACCCTCAGTCACTAGACGATGACTTGGCTCACTTTGACAGACCATTACGGAGACAAGTATCTATGCCCGTTCTGTTGAAAGAACAACCAGAGGTCAAGCCAACAGCCAATGAAGAAGCTCTGCAGAAGATCAGTGCACTGGAAAGTGAACTTGCCAGCTTAAGAGCACAGATAGCCAAGATTGTCACCATCCAGGAGCAGCAGAACGTGGCAGCAGGTACGCTTTTAAAAGGCATCACTTGAAGTTGGCCAAAGGGGGTGGCTAAATTTTGAAGAGTGTTCTGTATCCCTGCAGTGAGAAAATACAAAGTCAGATATATCCTAGGAATTAGAACAGTGTTACCGGTGTTCACAAGAGGTCATCAGCAAGGGGGGAGAGAGAGTCGGGGTCACCAGTCATCAGAGGGGCGATGGGTAAAAGCCCTAGGAAACCCTAGACTGTACCCTGTATACCCCAATACAAGACTCTGGCCCTGATGAGGACAGTCACAAAAATTCTCTTCCTATTGATGTGCCTGATATTCCCTAATCCGTCCCACCCTGTCTTTGTTTTAAGGTTTTTACACCACCGGAAAACTTTTTTCTTTAACCAGTTCAGGACCGGCCTTTTTACCTTGGTTAAGGTCTGGCTACATTTTTTTTCCCCATGTAATGCACTTTTAAGGGCTATAACATTTTTTTCCCCCTGACAATTAGGGTTTTATTTTTATGTTGTCTTTTGTTTTTTTTTCTCTTTCTATATTAATATCTGAGAAAATGTAAACAAAAAAAAGCTGCTTTTTAGAATTTTTAATTTTAAAAGTATATTGAAATATTGCTTAAACTGGGGTGCTGTAGTAAGAAATGAGAATAAGTTTGGGTTTTTTGTGCCTCCAGCCTATGGCATTTTAAAGATTTCTTCAGAAAATTGCTATCCTGTTTTAAACCTTTCCACATGAAATGTAAAAAATGGCAATATGTCAGTAAATCAGAGGTTTTGATAACCTGTTTAAGAGAATAGTGTGATGAGCTGTAGAGTAATTGTAAACAGCATGGCGGCACTTCCTATAGTCACTTTTGTTGAATTGGACATTGCAGCTGAATAGAACATTGCAAGTACATCTGTAAGAGAAAGTTATCAAACATCGCTACAGCTCTGACTTCAGAATAGATATCTCCACGTAGAAAAATGATAACCAATGGATTTCACCAATGCACTTTATATTTACATAACTCATATGTTCCATCTAAAATACTCTCTTGCATTGTTAGTGTCCAGTCCTCCACCTGTTCCCGGAGCACCTCCTATGTGTGCACCGCCACCACCACCTCCGCCGCCGCCTCCGCTGCCACCACCACCTCCACCTGCTTTTCACCGGAGTGTCTCCGCTATTGACCTCATTAAGGAGAGGAAAGGAAAGAAAAGCAGTTCAGAAACGACAATGCTTGAAAGTGCACCAAAGAAGTCTGAAATACCAAACATGTTGGATGTCCTTAAAGACATGAATAGAGTAAAGCTGCGCTCAGTGAAAAGGTAACTTGTGTTTAATCTATATATTCATACACATTGTGTCGAGCTGCTGAAAGTATGTCAGAGGGGATTTTCTGTCTATTTTTATCTGAAATAGCAAGGGATTTTCCAACCAAATAATTATTCATATTTCATAGGTCATAAGTGTCATGTTCACATTGGTGGTTTCAAAAATATATTGTTTATTTGATAATTTGATAGACAGTATGGTTAGCATTGATGCCTTGCAGCGCTGGAGTCCTGGGTTCGAATCTGACCCAGGACAACATCTGCAAGGAGTTTGTTCTCCCCGTTTGTGTGGGTTTTCTCCCACACTTCAAAGACATACTGATATGGAATGTAGATTGTGAGACCTACAGTCATATGAAAAAGTTTGGGCACCCCTATTAATCTTAATCATTTTTACTTCTAAATATTTGGGTGTTTGCAACAGCCATTTCAATTTGATATATCTAATAACTGATGGACACAGTAATATTTCAGGATTGAAATGAGGTTTATTGTACTAACAGAAAATGTGCAATATGCATTAAACCAAAATTTGACCGGTGCAAAAGTATGGGCACCTCAACAGAAAAGTGACATTAATATTTAGTAGATCCTCCTTTTGCAAAAATAACAGCCTCTAGTCGCTTCCTGTAGCTTTTAATCAGTTCCTGGATCCTGGATGAAGGTATTTTTGACCATTCCTCTTTACAAAACAATTCCAGTTCAGTTAAGTTTGATGGTCGCCGAGCATGGACAGCCCGCTTCAAATTATCCCACAGATGTTCAATGATATTCAGGTCTGGGGACTGGGATGGCCATTCCAGAACATTGTAATTGTTCCTCTGCATGAATGCCTGAGTAGATTTGGAGCTGTGTTTTGGATCATTGTCTTGCTGAAATATCCATCCCCGGCGTAACTTCAAATTCGTCACTGATTCTTGTACATTATTCTCAAGAATCTGCTGATACTGAGTTGAATCCATGCGACCCTCAACTTTAACAAGATTCCCGGTGCCGGCATTGGCCACACAGCCCCAAAGCATGATGGAACCTCCACCAAATATTACAGTGGGTAGCAAGTGTTTTTCTTGGAATGCTGTGTTTTTTTTGATGCCATGCATAACGCCTTTTTGTATGACCAAACAACTCAATCTTTGTTTCATCAGTCCACAGGACCTTCTTCCAAAATGAAGCTGGCTTGTCCAAATGTGCTTTTGCATACCTCAAGCGACTCTGTTTGTGGCGTGCTTTCAGAAACGGCTTCTTTCGCATCACTCTCCCATACAGCTTCTCCTTGTGCAAAGTGTGCTGTATTGTTGACCGATGCACAGTGACACCATCTGCAGCAAGATGCTGCTGCAGCTCTTTGGAGGTGGTCTGTGGATTGTCCTTGACTGTTCTCACCATTCTTCTTCTCTGCCTTTCTGATATTTTTCTTGGCCTGCCACTTCTGGGCTTAACAAGAACTGTCCCTGTGGTCTTCCATTTCCTTACTATGTTCCTCACAGTGGAAACTGACAGGTTAAATCTCTGAGACAACTTTTTGTATCCTTCCCCTGAACAACTATGTTGAACAATCTTTGTTTTCAGATCATTTGCGAGTTGTTTTGAGGAGCCCATGATGCCGCTCTTCAGAGGAGATTCAAATAGGAGAACAACTTGTAATTGGCCACCTTAAATACCTTTTCTCATGATTGGATACACCTGGCTATGAAGTTCAAAGCTCAGTGAGGTTCCAAAACCAATTTTGTGCTTCAGTAAGTCAGTAAAAAGTAGTTAGGAGTATTCAAATCAATAAAATGATAAGGGTACCCAAATTTTTGCGCCGGTCAAATTTTGGTTTAATGCATATTGCACATTTTCTGTTAGTACAATAAACCTCATTTCAATCCTGAAATATTACTGTGTCCATCAGTTATTAGATATATCAAATTGAAATGGCTGTTGCAAACACCCAAATATTTAGAACTAAAAATGATTAAGATTAATAGGGGTGCCCAAACTTTTTCATATGACTGTATATGGGACAGTGAATGTCAATGTCTGTCTGTAAAGCGCTGCAGAATTTGTTAAAAGAAATACACTATTGAGAAAATGGCCCTCAGTATCTTCTATGTAATGCTTGCTTGGCACCATTAGATGGGCGCTCTAGTTGGCTCCTGCTGCTTACAACAACATCCACAGAAAGCCCTGCAGTCTAATATGATGCTAAAATTCATGAACTTTATTGAAAGCAGTCTATGGAAGCCATATTGTAACGTTTCGTCTGATCCTTAGTCTTTCTTCAGACCATCAGATTACACCTAGGATAAAGGTGGAAAGTAAGTGGTGATAAGTCAGAGCTGTGGAGTTGGGGGGTAAAAATTACTGACTCCAGCTTCAAAATAAAATGACTAATTTGTAATTAGTGGAAGAGTGAAGAAATCAGGCGATACCTTTTAGAGGCTAACTGAGTATATTTGATAGTGAGCTTTCGAGAGTACTAGCTCTTTTCTTCAGACATTCTGAAGAAGAGAGCTAGTACTCTCGAAAGCTCACTATCAAATATACTCAGTTAGCCTCTAAAAGGTATCGCCTGATTTCTTCACTCTTCCACTACTTTCTATGGCTAACATGGTACAACATTATACTACTAGTAATTTGTAATTATTCCATAATATTGTATAATTAGATATATAGTTTGTTACATGTTTATCTTTATAGGAATTCATCCACTAGCTTTTTAATGAATTAGGAGCTTTACTATGTCTATTGCTAGAAGCCATTCATGAAGGGGTCTGAGTTGGAGCAGGAGTCGGGTTGTGATAAAACAGGAGTCATTGGTGATTTGGCCTACCCAATGCCGCAGCCCTGGTAAGAGCTCTGAGAAATGTAACCACTGTTGCTGGAAAATAGATTTTCGGTGGTCTCATTTCTTAGCACTTGTATCATCACTTACTGGCACCCTTTATTCCTGGTGCGGTCTGGTTTGAGGATGGCCTGTCATCACTTCAAACGAATGGTTTCTGTGTATTGTTTTCAATAATTTTTCATCCATTTCAGCATCCTCTTTGAGTGCCGAGTTTTCTGTGGATAGTGCTGCATGTTCATAAGGCCTGGAATACAGCAAATGGATTCTTAACTGGTTGTGTAGATTCGTTCCCTAAATGTAAGAATGCTGCTTTCCTTGGAAGCAACTTTAAAGGCCCTTTTACATGGAGCAGTTGTCATGTTGGTTATGTGAACAAGTTTTCTGATGATTGTAAATTTACACGAGCCAAACGATCACCCAACAGATGGGCAAACGCCATGAGTAAACGGGACAGTGTGCTTCCGACAAATGCAAGCTGTTCATCCCCATACGTCATTGATATCCAGCTGGCAGTGTTCAGGAGTAAACGTTCCTGAGGGCCCTCTATTCCCAAACATTGCTGCCAGGTTGGCCTGTGTAAAGGGGCATTTAGGTCACTTGCTACTGTATGGTGTCCTGGATGATGGCACATGGCTGCCATGCTACATTTGTAGATTGTATTACAGATATAAAACACTTTTTTACCTTATTAGTGTGATTCCTACATTTTTGGATTGCTGCATACAGTTTGTGTCCTGTATTGCCGCAGTACCAGTGCTGACTGACTCTTTCCATTTTAAGCAGTTTAGACTACTTTTCTCTTGCCGTTGAATCAATGGTACACCTCTGGATGCCCAGGTACTATGTGCTGTGAATTCTGTGTTCCCCATCTTGTGTTACACTGTGGTATGGTGATAGTCATATACTCCCTCACCTACACAATGCTGTAAATGTCCAATTTATTTTTAGATATTTAATGAATAACAGAGGTTACACCACAATACACAGGTATGTTATTTCATGGGGAATACAAACAGATATGTCAGGAGAGGTGACATCTCCTCTTATAAACAGTCCGAAGGGTTAACATTAAAAATATTAATTTTTTTTTTTTAATTAAAAAAAAAATCTTTTTTTGTAGGTCTTTTAATAAGGTTTAAAATAGCAATTCAGTAGAGTAGTCTGACAACATTGCATTGCTCTCTGATGTCAGGCCTTAGTCTGTGCTTCCCTGGTCGGTCCAGGAGTTCCTATATATGCAGACAAAACACAGGACTGCTGTGTAATGTGTGTGACAAGCTGCCATATTGTCCTGAGCAGCCTTCATTGCATACAAGTCTAGCAGCTATGTCCACTGGTGTTACAAACATGACCTGACCTGCTGCATGAATGTAGGAAAGTAGATGAATATTCTCTATTTTATGGCTTAGTTATGGAAAAGGATGGAGAGAGGTACAGATATAATGTGTGGTATTATTGTGTTGTGCTGTGGTGTATTGCTGTGAATTGATTTACATGGCTGTGTTCTCACTTATCAGACCGTATCTTGTATAGCTTTCAGCATGTGGATGAATGGTTTTTACAGCATATGTAATGAAGATGTTTCTGTGCATATGGGTGCAACTGGTGTCGTATCTTCAGTGTGGTGCCCTCAAGATTACATAGCAGCTTGGCTCTTGTGATCGTTGAGAATGCCAGCTGTCGGACTCCTCCACTCCTGCTTGAAGTATTCCATTAATGTTTAAAGGGACATTAGAAGAACATTGGCCAAATCCTCCGAATTTCTGCAGGCCTGGTCCACTGTCTTATGTATACGGGGACCCTCAGATCTCTTCCCCACAAGCAGAATAGATATCAACATGTCAATCCTTTTGCATTCAAAGGAATTCAGAAATCTACTGCCAGAGACTTATTCTTCTCATTCAGACCACCTGCATGATCCTGATGCTTTGGCCTCCACATCCACTGCTGAAACAGACGTGTTTGTAGCTTTGTCCAAAAGGGTCTCCCAGGAACCTAACAATATTTAAATTTGTAGATCATTAAAAGTTTTAACATTTTTGCAAATCGAAGTAATTTAAATTTTTCTGAGATTTCAGAGATTTTTTATCTTGATCGGTTGCCGGTGGGTATGACCATCAATGCAGGAACTTTCTATGGTCTGGGACTTGTCAGAAACCCAGCCATGATTTCCTGATTGTTTCTGGGTTATCAGGCAGGGACACGACATGCACGAGAAGATAATCTAGTCATAATGGAGTTTGACAAATGCCAGACCATAGAAAATTGCTGCATTCATGGGACGTATCCTTTGACAACTGATGAAAACACAAGATGTCACCACTAAGATGGTTAGAGAAAATCCTTTAAAACTAAAAAAATTGTAATTATTTATATTTGTAAAAATGTTTACCTTTTAATTGTCTAAAAACTTAAACATGGTTTTGTTCATGGGAGAACCCCTTAAGGTGATTTTACATTCTGAAAGTGTTCTATATAGCAGGTCAAGGATTTCTTCTGTTAGAATTGTTATTACCAGTGATTTTATCTTACAGGACTGAAGAACCTAAACCCAGTGACCCCGCTGATCCCGCCACTCTCATTGCAGAAGCTTTAAAAAAGAAGTTTGCCTACAGATATAGAAGTGACAGTCATGGGGAATCCGACAAAAAAAGCTTTCCTAAAGTGGAACACAAAAAGGTTACAGAAACTCCAGTGGTAAGTGAGGAGCATATAAGCCCCATCATCTAACCCCTGATTCTTGTTGTGCTATGGCTACTCCATCACTCAAATGCTTACTGACATCTGGATGATGGAAATTTATTTTCTCATAACTTCTTATTTTTTTTGAAGATGTTGACTATATTAGCACAAGTAACATGTGCATGGATCCTGCACACATTGGGGCAGATTTATTAAAAAAGTAGGAATTTTTTTGTACAAATCAGGTTTTGTGCAAAAATTAGCAACTTTTTTTCTGTTTTGCGTCCCATGCCAGTTTGATGGACAGGGGCATGGTGTGGACACTCTAATGTTCCCTATGGAGTATTAGAAAGTTCCTGCAATTCAGTAAATGTCTTATTTGCAGTGAGATCGAGAGTACAGGATCTGTTTAACAGCTACAGATTATATATAACGCCTTACTTTTTCTCTTTCTTTGTAGTTTGGACCTCACATGCTGAAATCAACAGGGAAAATGAAGACCCTCATTGAAACTTCTCACTCATGACAATGTGGCTTTGGCGGTCTTCTGACTCACAATTAACTGCTTGTAACCAGGACTGTCAGTATTTACAGCAGTGGTGGTCGTGCAATGTATCATTCCTGGGAGGAAACCTGGGATGTTGTGTAACACTAAGTCTTGCCATTCAGAATTGTAGTATATATAACCAAGTAATGACGATGATGATGAGTACTAGTGATATATTTATAAAGGTTTTGGTACTATAGTTTGCGAAGATTCATACTGTATATTGCTGCTGGCATTAGAAGGACTGTGGACTGTTGTATAGACCTCTCAGCTATTCACTTAACAAGGAACTTTATGTTCAGTGACAATCCAGTCTGATTTGTCATAGACGGTCACATTGGACAAGTCTGAGATCTTGGCTTACTACTGATTTTCAGAATTAAGGGCTCTATAGAGTGTGTTCTCCTTTCACACAGCAAAGAGATTTGTTACTGGAAATCTAATACAACCATCTATGTCATTGAGGTGAGTATTTTGTCACATTTCCAATAGTCATCTCTGAGCTGTGCCAAGGCGGGGTACAGGGGTTCTGTAGAGTCCTTTTATTCTAGAAGTAGGTAGTGGTTTGTTATCAGACTAATGTGCTCTGAAAACGTGACACATTAAATCATTGACTAGATTTCCCCTGAAATCTCCTTCAGTAACTTTATTTAATATGTGAACAATCTGGTTATCTGCATTTTCAGATATGGGGAAAACGCTTCAGCAAAGGGAACCACACAATAACTTTTTGAAACATAAAGGGTTTTCCATGACTTACTTATTGATGACCTATCGGCAGGGGTTCAACACCCGGACCCCTGCCAATCAGCTATTTGAAGAGGCTGCAGCATTTGTGTGAGCGCTTACCAAGTACTTACCAAGCCAAGCTCCATAAGTGCTTGGCATCCCAGCTTAGCCCATTTACTTGATCAGGCTATGTGAACGTCACATGGCCTATGAAACGGAGTTACTCTCATAGAGTACCACAGCTGCTTCAGCTGATCCATGGTGGTCTTGGATGTTGGCCCACCACGAATCTTCAGTTGATGACCTATCCTAAGGGATAGCTCAACCATTTAACACTAGAGGTAGTGTTTCATGAATATCAGTTTTACAGATCTCATCTGTATCTTGTTACATTATAATCTATGCCACACCACAGTATTATTCCACAGATCATCAGACCTTAAAGGGCTTTTCCCTTTAACACCGATTATCACCTATCCAGATAGTAGGGGATAAATCTGAAATCATAGGGACTCCCACTGCTAGGGATTGGAGACAGCGGAGTACAGCATGCTATCAGTTCTATAGGTCACGTGTGTTAATGGAGCAGTAGTGTGCAAAGGAATTATTGGACCCCATTCTTGTGATTGCCGGGGTCCGCAGTCCGACCGCTGGCGATCATACACTTATGTCATAGATAGGTGAAATGTTATTTATTGAGAAAAGCCCCCTTTCATAGTTCATCTACACAAGTAAATCTCAGCTCTGTGACCCCTTATCTCTCTCCTCAGTCTGACATTGCTTTATTTCCTTAGTATGACGCACCAGTTCATAGTATACACATGGAGGAACCAGTAGATACACCACAACAGGGAGCTTAGATACACTTATAAGAAAGAGCTCATAACTGTATGATCCATTGTGACACAGATTATTTCTGGGTACAGACATAAGGCACCCATTTCCTTCTTTATATGCCAGTCATGAACACGTCATGATACCCTGATAAGGCTACTAATAATACTGTAGACCTCGGTCCTGTGGTCAAAGGATATATTCATGGTGGAATTGGGCAGAACCAGTCACAACTATAACGCAGTTTGGGGCATATTGTGCACCAGTTGTCCATGGCAGGTGCTTCCACCATTGGAGGATACGTTGCTGTCAGGCAGAATGATTTCTTTAGGTAGACGCCTCTCTCCATCTGTAGGTTGTAATCTTTGGATAAAAAAAAAAAAGTGGGGTTTTTAATGTGTCTTATATTTTGTGTTTCCAGAAAGGTTTTTTTGTAGTTTTATATACAAAATCGCATATAAATGCTAATACTACAATTACCAGCACATTAACCCCTTACTGTAAAGGTTTGAAGGTGTTCTTTAGTAGATTCATAGGAATGTACATGGAAGTGCTTATATTATAATGGAGGATTTCTGGATGTTTAGCAGTGGACGGGGACAATCTTCTGTATAGTGTGTCTCTTGGAGGTTATAGCGATGGGTGGTGTGCCTAGAAATCTGCAATAAAAACATTTGGGTTATCTCCAGAACCAGTGTTACACATTTGTATGAATTACGTTAGCCTCTTGACCTGTAATGCTGCACTATTTCTAAGCTGACAATTAGGGTTGGTGGCCCTTTAAGAGTTCTGATACTTCGTTACTCATCTTTATGGCTTGAAGCGCTTACAATCTATCATGTTCCTTGGCAGTCCTTTATACTATCACAGTTGGAGTGATTTATTTTTTTTTTCCATGACCACAAAAGGAAACTGGAAACCATGTTGTATATTTTAAGGTTTGACCTGTTGAATATTTTATTGTATATTGAGTTTTTTTTTATTGATTTTATGATTGGAACTTACATATGGACACTAAAGCTGTGTTAACACATCACATGTGCCAGTCAGCCATGTACACCAATAAAATAAAACAATGGCTTGTTTACCCATTCTCTTCTGTCTATTTCATTGGTGACTTACATATGGGAATGTTGTACAATATTTAATTACAGGTTACATCTGGAATATGCCATGCACATCCATGGTCTGGCCAGGTAGACCAGAAGTTATGTACCTGTATTTAGCAGTATGGTACATTTACAGGTACATAACCTCTGGTCTACCTGGACCAGACCATGGATGTTCATGGAATATTCCAGATGTAACCTGGAACCACCTTAGGATTAATGCTGGGAAGACCAAGGAGATGGTGGTGGACTTCTGCAAGCGCAGATGCCCTCCTAAACCAGTGGACATCCAGGGGACGGGCATTGAGATAGTCAACACCTATAAGTACCTGGGTTTGCTCCTCAATAATAAGCGGGACTGGGCAGATCACTTGGATGCACTGTACAGAAAGGGCCGTAGCAGGCTCTACCTGCTTAGGAGGCTGAGAGCCTTTGGAGTCCAGGGGGCACTTTATTTTTTTTTCAACTCGGTAGTGGCATCAGCCATCTTCTTCGGAGTGGCCTGCTGGGGGAGCAGTATATCAACCAGGTATAGAAATAAACTCAACAAGCTGATTAGAAGGGCCAGCTCTGTCCTGGGGTGGGTGACAGAAGGATACTGTCCGTGGTGAGCTCCATGCTGGAGAATAACTCCCATCCCATGCATGAGACCGTGATAGTGCTGGGCAGTACTGTCCGTGACCGACTGCTCCACCCTAAGTGTGAGAAGGAGCGCGATCGGAAGTCTTTCCTCCCCACCGTGGTTAGGCTGTACAACCAACACCGACCTAAGCAGATATCAGGCTATACAGAGAACTGAAATATCAAGTTGTGATATCCCTTCTACTACTTTTTTTACATTTTACTTTTTTTTATATTTTACTTGTACCTACTGACACTGTAATGCCTCTACCTTGGAGCTTTTCTCTTTGTGTAACTGCATTCCAGTACATGAATAGCGACATCCCCAACACCATTGAAACAGGGTAATGGAATGTCATGGCTTAAAGAAATTGCATTGCCAATGATACATCCCCCACCCCATTGTGTCTAAACCCACAGTGCAGTGTGTGGATGGGATTTGTTTGCTACTATACCTCACAGCAGGTTAGCTCCTAGCATTTCAACCAGCTTCAGATCTGTATGTATTACATTTTGGGTTTCACTTAATGCAGTGGCTTAAATTAAAAATGTTTGTTTTCCCCTTCGTCACCACCACCCCGTGGGGCGACACTACCTCCTCCCTACAATAGTAACTTCTTTAAAAATAGGGTGGTCACCCCTCTTCTCCAGTTCTGTTTCCTATCCTACAGAAGGAAAATGTTGGGAGTTCTTTCTAGGCGACTGTGGGGCCTTATCTGAGGATACTGGGTGCCCAAAACCGGCATAAGACTCCAAAGGGGAACTGCTGCTGATGCCTGGTCACCACCTCCCTCCTGTTGTGGGTGCTTGGTGTGGTCTTTGGCTCCTTCGGCAGTGGGTTAACTGCTTGTGTTCCATGGTGCAGAGGACAGGGTCTGTCTGCACCTCTGTGTGGTCAGATAATGTGCACTTCACTCCCTGTTAGGCGACATGTCCATGTGCATGTTGGCGGGCAGTAATTGAACAGCACATGGAAGGGATTTGTGTGCTGTCCATGCTCCTGTGGCCCCATTCATCGAGGCCAGTAAGCACAGTCTGCAAAACTGACAGGAGTAGGACCTGTCAAGTTTTGCTCATGGCCTCATACATCGGACCGTGAAGGTACATGGTTATGTGTATGGGGCCCCAGAAATGAATGGGTCAGTGCGCTAGCTGTGGAAAAACACAGCCATCATACTGACTGTGCACACGGTTGTGTGGGTAAGGTTTTACTAGGAAGGTTCATAGATACCATTTAAAAAAAAAAAAAAAAAAAGCAAGACTGGTTGACAGTGAGTACAGAAGGGAGGGGCTGAGCTTTCTTCACACAGTGAATGGAGAGGGGAGGATTCCACACCACTTTCCCAGCTTCTACACGGCACAGGTTTCTCATAGGTCTGGAGTATATTTGACTAGCTGATGGGATGTTGGTCAAAGACAGTAAGCAGCATTCTTTGTTGTTCCCAGATTTCTCTTTCTGTGTCAGGGATCTTTTCAGCTGCATCATAAACTGGATTTGTAGTCTAGTGTCCCATGGCCATGTATGTGGTTGTCTTTCCTATTAGAGTTTTTTTAAATAGCTCAGCAGATGTGGCCATAGCTTTCTACGTGGGAGTACTGCAATTTTTAGTCCATTTCAGAAAAGCATTTTTGTCAACTTGGACAGACAGCACCCGGGGGAATTTGCTGCAGACTTGGGGGTGGAAGCTGCCTCCCATTGTTTTCAATGGGAGGTAGGACATTGAGGGGGAAAATGAAAAAATAAAGTGTCCTGTTCAACCTTGCCACTCCCTACTGATTAGGTCCATTTGTCTGCAGAAACCCGTATCGCCATCCCACCACAGATGATCGGAAATCTATGGCAGAGAATAAAGTGGAATTCCTCTTAATTTTTGTGTCTGAATTTACCCTATGGGTTTATTCACATGGAGGAATTTGGAACTGATTTTGATGCATTCTGCTTGAAATCTGCCACCCATTCATTTCAATTAGGAGAGGCATTTTTATTTTTTCTTTTGTCCCATTGTCTTTGAAATTAAGGCGTTCTGCTTCTCCGAAGGAAGGATGGCATCAGATAGGAATCCTGAAGGACTCCTAGAAAGGTCTTTTGACGGCTGGGAAGCAAGCTGGACTTCTCCACATTGATCAGCTAACCTAAATCCAAGACGATCTGTCTAATGAAACTTAGACCCTCTGTCAGGGTTGAAACCAGAAAGTCATCCAGATATGGTATAATCTGGATTCCTTCCAGGTGAAAGAAAGAACATACCTCCACCATGACATTCATAAAGACCTGTGGAGCTGCTGAAAGATTGAAGCGCCTGGAACTGCAGATGTAATAGTCTGCCTTCTTTAAGAAGGACAATCCTCAGGAACCTCAGAGTTCGAGTGATTTGGGATGTGATAATAGGCATCTGTTATGTCAAGGGAGTCTTTGGTTAGGAGGGTCACTGTGGAGCGAATGGTCTCCATCTTAAACCTCTTGTAGGAAATGTATTGGTTTAGTGATTTTAAATTGACAATGGCTTGGAAAGAACCGTTGGGTTTCTGAACCAGAAATATCAGAGTAATAGCCTTCTTCATCCCAGGTGGGACTTGTACAAGAACATTTTTGTGAAGGAGCAGGTCTATTTCAAGGCAGCCTGCATTGAGGAGGAGGCAACTTTTAGGGAGTAAAATCTTCTTAGAGGCAGTCCAAAAAAACCACGGATCCACGGGACGAAGAGATCTTCTGCCAGGCTGGCAGGAACCAACGCAGGGCAGGGGTCATTGGTTTGACTCGCGCTCAGAGGAGGGAGGGATGAAGAAGAAACCAAACTTCCTTTCCCTTCTGCTGCTGGTGTGATCTGTCTAAGCTCCTGCGCCTTTGGTCCTGACAAACCTCTCTCGTTTCCGAAAGGAGCACCTCTGGTGATAGAGCCTGGATTCCATGGGGAACCCCTTCTTTTTATTGGATGCCTTCTCCAAAATGTCATCTGAACATATATACCATACCTTTGAAGGATAGTCAGGATTTTTTTTTTTTTTTGGACATTTCGGGCAATGGGGCATCAACCTTCAGTGTGCCATCCCATAGGGCTGCATCCTCTATGGAAAATGATATCCTTGAATATCCTGGAAGTGGTGGACTTCCTATGTAGTTCCTTCTACTCCTTGTCGTTCACGTGGCAGATGTTCTCATGGACAGGGAAGACCCTAAGTTTCTTCTCTCCCAAACTCTGAAACATCTGATCATTAATGCTCCCTCTGTTCTTCAAAACCCATGGTGCAACGCACTGCCTTAAGGAGGGAATCAGTGTCTTCTGCCAAAAACATGGGATGACCCACAGTTTCTTGAGGAGTCAGAGTTATTGAACTTCACAGTCTTCATCCTTGCTGTCTGAGATCTGGACCAGCTTCTGGTGTTAAAGGGAAGACGTAGAAGGAATGGCCACACTGGAGGCAACTGGAACAGCCAAGTGCTTGTCTACCACCACATTAACTTCCTCCCTAATGACAGACTACAGCTGGTCAAGCAGGAACGAGGATTCCTTCAACACGATCTTGTCAGCACATTTTTGACAAACTTTTTTTTTTTACTGGAGGACAATAAGCCCTTTTTACACAAGGTACATCTCCAACCTGAAGACTTGGTAGTGTCTTTAGCCTTAAATGAGAAAAAAGAAGGGTTTTCTTAAGCTGAAAACTGCCTACAGCCACAAAGCTACAACAGATAGAGTAAGCAGCAGCACAAATGAAACCTTTTTTTTTTTTTTTATTTTGAATTTCAAGCAAAAAAAAAAAAAAAAAAAAAAAAAAGCACACCTCCCCAGCCTCATTCTGGAAAAGAAGCAGAGAAGGGGTTCCTAGGGGATCCCCTTCAGAAGAACCTTATATGATCACAAATAACATCCCTGAAGGGAAGAAGCCCAAGGCTGGTGCACCAACCACGGCTGTACAGGGAGCAGGTAGGGCTACAGGGTGCCCTAATAGAGAACTAGGGAGAGTGCAGGTTGTACGGGTACTCTGCGCATCGGCAGGACGACTTCTATTCCGCAGGGACAGGACACAACTGAAGAAGTGATGGAGGTGACACCTTTTAAAGACTTCCAGTTGTTTCCTGTCCCTGGGGGTGTGGAAATCCTCCTTACAGCTGCTGCTGTGGAGGAAAGTGCATTACTTTTTGGTCTAGAATCACATTGCTCTAGTAAAAGGTTTCTAAAGTTAGTGACCATTTCTGGCAGATTCTGCCTAAAATCCTGAAATTAATGGGAATCTGATTCACATTCCTTCAACAGTTTTTCTGCTTGACCAAATTTGTCAGTGTGAATATTGTACAGCCCTATGAGGCTTTCAGTTGGGGTCGTTAGATTCACCATCAGGGTCGGACTGGTTACCAAAATAAAGGCAGACAAATGCTAGTGTGAAAGCAGCCTTATTTTGCACTGTTTGTATTATGTCATTTCAATTCTGTACTTTGAGTATGTAAGAATATACTTCACACCTCCATCCAGTCCTAAATGTGGTGTATAAATGCAGGCTTTATACAGCAGTAATAGCAGACAGCTGGGTCTACCTACCTGGCCATCCCAGAAATATACGCAGGGGCATCGCACAGCCAGACATGACAGGTGCGGAGTCTGAGCCTGTGCTCTGGTGGCTCATCACCTTCTTCATAAATCACTTTACTGAAAGCAATGTAATTAAATTACTTCCTGTTACCTTGTATGTAACTAGGAGCTAATGCTGCCCCCGCCCTGTAAATTATAAGATTAGCAGGGATCAAAGAGTTATCTGACCATATATCACATAATCCAAAAAGACAACTAATGATATGGTTTATAATTACAATATGCACCTCTGCTGCTGCAGAACCTCTTATAGGAATAAAGCCAGGGATAACTTTATATAAAGCCAACATATTTCAAAGCACTGTAGGGCTACTTGTTAATCTTAAAGTTGTTATGCAGGAAAATTTAAAAAAGTTTACTAGTTCATTCCCTGCTCTGGATAAGTGTGTATGCATGTCCCCGGTTTCCCCAATTGTTAGCTTTGCAGAGCAGAGTGTGGGGGCTGGAAGTCTTCTGCCTGCCCTACTGATGCTTCCACTCTCTGTCATGAGACTGACCGCACTCTACTCTATGTGCGAGCATATACAGTACAGACCAAAAGTTTGGACACACCTTCTCATTCCAAGAGTTTTCTGTATTTTCATGACTATAAAAATTGTATATTCACACTGAAGGCATCAAAACTATGAATTAACACATGTGGAATTATATACTTAACAAAAAAGTGTGAAACAACTGGAAATATGTCTTATATTCTAGGTTCTTCAAAGTAGCCACCTTTTGCTTTGATTACTGCTTTGCACACTCTTGGCATTCTCTTGATGAGCTTCAAGAGGTAGTCACCTGAAATGGTTTTCACTTCACAGGTGTGCCCTGTCAGGTTTAATAAGTGGGATTTCTTGCCTTATAAATGGGGTTGGGACCATCAGTTGTGTTGTTCAGAAGTCAGGTGGATACACAGCTGATAGTCCTACTGAATGGAGTGTTAGAATTTGTATTATGGCAAGAAAAAAGCAGCTAAGTAAAGAAAAACAAGTGGCCATCATTACTTTAAGAAATGAAGGTCAGTCAGTCCGAAAAATTGGGAAAACTTTGAAAGTGTCCCCAAGTGCAGTGGCCAAAACCATCAAGCACTACAAAGAAACTGGCTCACATGAGGACTGCCCCAGGAAAGGAAGACCAAGAGTCACCTCTGCTGCGGAGGATAAGTTCATCCGAGTCACCAGCCTCAGAAATCGCAGGTTAACAGCAGCTCAGATTAGAGACCAGGTCAATGCCACACAGACTTCTAGCAGCAGACACATCTCTACAACAACTGTTAAGAGGAGACTGTGTGCAGCAGGCCTTCATGGTAAAATAGCTGCTAGGAAACCACTGCTAATGACAGGCAACAAGCAGAAGAGACTTGTTTGGGCTAAAGAACACAAGGAATGGACATTAGACCAGTGGAAATCTGGGCTTTGGTCTGATGAGTCCAAATTTGAGATCTTTGGTTCCAACCACCGTGTCTTTGTGCGACGCAGAAAAGGTGAACGAATGGACTCTACATGCCTGGTTCCCACCGTGAAGCATGGAGGAGGAGGTGTGATGGTGTGGGGGTGCTTTGCTGGTGACACTGTTGGGGATTTATTCAAAATTGAAGGAATTCTGAACCAGCATGGTTACCACAGCATCTTGCAGCGGCATGCTATTCCATCCGGTTTGCGTTTAGTTGGACCATCATTTATTTTTCAACAGGACAATGACCCCAAACACACCTCCAGACTGTGTAAGGGCTATTTGACCAAGAAGGAGAGTGATGGGGTGCTACGCCAGATGACCTGGCCTCCACAGTCACCAGACCTGAACCCAATCCAGATGGTTTGGGGTGAGCTGGACCGCAGAGTGAAGGCAAAAAGGCCAACAAGTGCTAAGCACCTCTGGGAACTCCTTCAAGACTTTTGGAAGACCATTTCGGGTGACTACCTCTTGAAGCTCATCAAGAGAATGCCAAGAGTGTGCAAAGCAGTAATCAAAGCAAAAGGTGGCTACTTTGAAGAACCTAGAATATAAGACATATTTTCAGTTTCACACTTTTTTGTTAAGTATATAATTACACATGTGTTAATTCATAGTTTTGATGCCTTCAGTGTGAATCTACAATTTTTATAGTCATGAAAATACGGAAAACTCTTGAAATGAGAAGGTGTCCCCAAACTTTTGGTCTGTACTGTATAATACTGCAAATCTATGAGGACTTGAAAGGTCCTCTTTAATATTGGCAGGTATCTGACAAAGGACACCCCCACTGGCCATGTTGGGGTACTACAGCTCATCTCCACCAAATGGGAGCACCAATTTCATGGTAATAGACCTGTAAAGCGCTGCGGAATATGATGGCGCTATATAAGTAAGCATAATAAATAAATAATAATCCTTTAGGGTAAGTAACGCTTTTTCATTTACTTTAATGTATGGGTTGTCCTCCACTTACAAATTTTGTGGGACAGTTTTTTTGTTTTTTTTAATGGGCTTTCTACAGAATTTTTCACAATTTGATGTAAACTAAAAAGCATTTATAATTTTAAAATGTATAAATGTTCTCTGCTACATCTGTCACTTTGCAAAACTCAAATACAGAGAGGAGGTATGGACGTACATGGAAAATGCTGTAAAGTAAGAATGCTTTCAGATATAGAAGTGTTAAATAGTTTATTTTTTTCAATTAAAATGCAAAGTGACTGAACAAAAGAGAAATGTAAATTCCATCAATATTTGGTGTGACCGTCCTTAGGAGGAGGAGTCCTGGAAATGAGTTCATGGCCACCATAGAGCCCTGATGTCTACTTCATCCAATCTGGGATTACATGAAGAGACAGAAGGACTGGAGTAAGCCTACATCTACAGAAGATCTGTACTTAGTTCTCCAACATATCTGGAACAACCTCCCTGCCGAGTTCCTTCAAAAATGGTCTGCAAATATACGTAGAAGGATTGATGGAAGGTAAAGGGTGGTCCCAGCAAATATTGGTGGGATTTAGGTTTCTCTTTTCTTCATTCACAAAAATAAACTAACACTATTTCCGAAAGCATTCTTATTTTGCAGCATTTTGTCCTTGACCTGCCTAAAACCTTTGCACAGTACTAAAAATTAAACTTGTATAAAGGACCTTTCACTTGAGGTTAATGCGATGCCTTTTCTAATTCACAGAACTGTTGCTACAACTCCAAGAATCATTCTCTTGGTGCATTTCAGAAACAGTAGAACAGAACTGATTACATTTTGTAAAGGTAAAAACACAAAAACATTTTTTGTTTTATTTTTATTCATCAAAACTGAACAGCAACAGGCACGTATTAAAATGAGTATGGCAAAGCCGTGTACAAATGGCTTTACGCTTAAGCCGTCTCCCAAAAAATGTCTGTTGCAACAAACTGTAAACAGATGATAAACAGTCTTAAACAGCAATACCAAGGAAAATACAAATCAGCTAAAAAAGCACCAGTTTTTTTTTCTTTTTTACCTAGATAACAGTTGTGCTCACTATACTTAAAACAAATTACAAAATAATGGAATGTTTAAGTCTAAAATTAGTCCTGCAACTGGTCCTAAAAACAACTCATCATACAACAAAATCCCACAAAACTAGTTCACTAAAGAAACAGAACAAAATCCAGAGTGGAAATTAGGAAATTAATAAAAATAAAATAAAACAAAACAAAAACACGACACGTTTGGTCACTTAGCTTTGTGCATAGATTAAGGCATTTTAGCAATTCGTTACATTTCACTCATCCTTTATCTGTGACAAGTAGATAGACCTCAAGATTGGCGATCCCACGCATCCATTTTTGCTGACCTACAACTCCCACTATCTATGCAGGACTGCTAAACATCAGGAAACTTGTCGTCCAGCAAAAGCTTCAGCGTGTAGCTTTCCAAAGCCGCGGTACAGACCTGTAACCAATCGCATGCACACATTCACACTCGCACGCAATTCAGTCCTCTCACTCAAAAACACAGGCACACTGCAGCAAAAAAGGCATTTGTACCCTTGTCCGAACAAAAATTTCCCTTCCCTCTTTATTTCAGATTGGCAAATACCCTGAGCTGAATATGGTGTTTACATTAATTCCACCTTTTCCGTGCAGTTCAAGTGTTCAGTAGTGGAAAGTTGTGATAAAAAACCCAGCATGCAACGCGTTTCACTACAGCTGAGCAAAACAACCAGGACATCGTCCTTGCATTCTGCTATTAAAAAAAAAAAAATCTTCCAAGCCTGGCTGTATGCTAGTGAAAATATTGCAAAATGTGGAAAGTTCCCAAACAAAGTAAGTGGTGCTGTGAGGGAGAGGAAGGATTGCAGTCAACATTTGTTCTCTTAAATAATCATACAAAAAAAAAAAAAAAAAACCTAAAAGATCCAGTTAGTGGTTCCTTCACAACCATGCTTCAAGGCAAGTGTCAGTCAGTATTTTCAGTGTATTTGTAAACAGCATTCCTTGCCGAGGCAGCAAAGCAGTTGTGGGCACTTCACATTTCCATACGAGAAGTCAACACAAAGTGGAAGTTAGAACATCAGTCTGTAAAGTCTGGCAAATTCCCACCAGTAGCTGGAAAAATATCTTCCAATTAGAATAAGAGATCGGTTTCCTTTAACGGATTTAAAAAAGGGAAAAAAAATAAACCAGGGGAAAAAAAAAAAAAATTAAAAATATATAAATAAACACCTGTGGCACATGAAAAGCTTCCTGCAGTTTCAGTCAGTCATTGCTGTGCTTTGCATATTCAAGCTTTCATAAAAACAAAACCAACTGAGGTATGTGCATATTGCTCTATGTTCAGGCTGTGAATAAAAAAGGAAAAAAAAAATGAAAGAAAAAAAAAAAAAATTAGCAAAACAAATTGGAGCATGTTAAAGGAAAAAAAACATCGGATATAAATAATGCTGGCATTTTTTTTTTTTTTGTAAGTAACCTTGGCAATCAGGATAATTTCTCTCACACCAAGACCTTTGCTGATCACGTCACTTGCTACAAAAATACCATCAAAAAGTTGTTTTGATGCATACCCTAGGTTCATGGTGTGCAGTCTTCCTGAGGTAAAAAAAAAAAAAAAAATAATTAAATAAAAAAAATACAGATAAAGGTCAGTCATCAAAGGCAGGGTCGGCCTCTTCACTACTGGACCGTTCCTGCAGCATTCCCTTCCAGCTGGCTTTATTTAGTCCCACGTGGCCCAGCATGGTCTGTGACAGCCTGGTGTTGCTGAATCTGGCCCACTCCACAAACAATGGCTCCACAAGGTAGGTGATAAATCCTGATGGAACAAGAAGGCAGAATGAGACACAATGGAGGAAAGACAGTCTAAAGTGTACACGCCACAGATTCCAGTTCTCTTTAGTTTTTCATGATCGGTCAGCAAACTGAACTAACAATTCTGACAATTAAAACTTGTGAGCAAGTCTGTCTAAGGCCAAGGCCCCATGCTGCAGAAATGCAGCATTTTTTGAGCCAAAGTCAGGACTAGATTTAATAGAAGGAAAACGTCTAAGAGCTTTCTTTTATATTTTTCATTCCTTTTCAAGCCACTCCTGACTTTGGTTGCGGAAACACAGCGTTTTTTTTGTTGCAGATTTTGCTGCGGTTTTTTTGAGCCAAAGGCCTAAGGAGGGATCTGGAGAGATAAGCTTTTGGCCAAATGCTTATCTCATGTATAGCCAACCAGACAGTCTAAAGTCTGGTTTCTTTAATTGGTGCCTTCATTGATTAAATTATTTTTGTTTCCTGATATGGCAATGAGCTGTTTGGTGCAATAAGAACATCATTGATGCTTTCATCACACCAAAAAAGAACAAAAAACAAAAACAAAACATAATTAACCACTGCCGACCCATGACCACACTCCATCATTGTTTGATTGATATTTAATGAAAATAAAACCTTTAACAAAATACACTTAACTGAGCCTCAATTTAAAGAGAGCCTATCAGGCAGACTTTTTCCTCCACAGGCTTTGATTTAAAAACAGTAGACACCTGACAGACCCCATTATAGTCAATGGGGTCCGCCGGGCTCCATGTGTAACCACTATTTTAGCTGTCTGCCTCTCCATAGTTCAGATCCCCTAGCTTCACCAAGTACAAAATAATCCATGTCATACATCATTTGATTCTTGTTGTGCCTCTGATCAATTTGGGGTTTGTATTTTTAAAATCCGTCCACCCATTACAAGGATATGGCACCTGGAAGATTATATGTTACAATCAAAAAAACAAAAAAAAAAACAAAAAACATACTGATAGGGAATGTAGATTGTGAGCCCTATATGGGACAGTGATTGACAAAACTTTGTAAAGCGCTGCGGAATATAATGGCGCTATATAAGTAAGATATATATGAATTAGGTCTTATTCACTAAGTGAGAAAAACAAAAGGTTAC
Source organism: Leptodactylus fallax (assembly GCA_947044405.1). NCBI lineage: Eukaryota > Metazoa > Chordata > Amphibia > Anura > Leptodactylidae > Leptodactylus > Leptodactylus fallax. Next base: position 7,949,980 of record CAMRHE010000038.1, on the reverse strand, counting down.
TGCCCACTTGGTGAATAAGTGCTAATTCATATAAACTTCCAGGGGCCACATCTTCTGAATTGGAGGACAGATTTTACAAGTAATTGTCCCTATTATAACCTGACTTCAGAATCAACTGTATCAGCATCCGTGCTGAAGCTCAGGGGAGGTGAGTAACGGAGACCCCAGAGTATAATAATAGCAGGTCCAGTTCGGTCTGAATGAAACTGCAGGTAAAACCTCACGAATACTGTAATAACCGAACCAACTGTAGAGCATTTTTCTATTAATTGCCCAGCCCTGTGACAAACTCTCTTTCAGGTGGTTTCATTAGAAATTCTGTCCCATTGTCTTCAGAAATTCCTGCTTTCCAAAGAAGGTTTCCTCTTTCACACAAGTATGCTACATGCAGTATCACAGGTTTCCTCTTTATGTTACACACACGCACACACCACATGTTAAGTGAAGTTTGTCCTTACCAATCTGGATGTTGGCTATGTTTGATGTGTTACGATCGCACAGAGGACTGATATCCAGATTACATTTCCTCTCCACATCTCCTAAGACAGACAAATAAATGTTTGTAAGTACATTTGTAAGTTGACTGATATATTGTATTGGAAAGGGTTCATTTTGATAGTCTTGATGGTTTTCCCACTTCAGTTCCCTCTTTGTTTTAGTAGACCCGTTGGCTATTCTGTCTATGTCTTATGGTCACTGGCTTGGAACGTCACCTTCCACTGTTCCATTAGGAAGGGAGGACTAGAAGGGTATAAAGGTTCAGTATATAATATGCTAGGCAGCCCATGAAAAAGATACTTTCTACTGGTGGAAAGCAAATGTGTCCTGGTTTCTATGAAGAGCATAGACATGCAGTATGTGGTGATATCCCAGAAAGGCAGGATCAAACTGCTATACTTTAAAGAGATTGTCCACAATAGACAATTCCCTCTCATCTAAGGGTCCCCAAGAATAAACCATGGCACCCAGCGATCATCTAATCTGTGAGGAACATGGCAGCAAGTGTTCAATCCCTCTGTAGCACTACCAGAGGAGCTACAAAGTATTACACAGTTCTCACTGAAACCATTGGGCTGCCCTGTAACATGTGGATGTGCCAGGTCTTCCAGCACATGAGATGCTCTCCCTCAATATCTCATATCTACAATATTGTTTTGTAAATTCAGTGTTAACCCTTGTCTTACCTTGGTAGAAGAATTCTTCTGTCACTTTTTCACTCCACTGCTTGCTGAGCTCCCAAGTCCGGCATGGGTTACAGATGTCTGCACACTTTAAAGCCATCTATGACAAAGCAGCATAATAAGATATATCCGATACACAGGCTGGGTTATTAGACTTCGCAAGTAAAGAGCAGGGTTATGGTCCGGCATATACATGTATCTGTCATATGAGACCATACCTGCAGAATGAAATGGCGATGCCCAGCATGTTCTAGACATAAGTCGCCTCGATCCAGGTGGGTTCTGAACTGTGACAGGTATTCATTTTGTCGACTGATGTCTGTAGCAAGAATAATTGATCCTAACTGGCTTTCCATGTGTTGCCTAAAACACAGAAAGCAGAGAATTCCAAACCCAGTCCAGTCCATGCAAAAAAACCCCAAAAAAACAAAAAAAAACAAAAAACACAACATATTCCAAAATTCCAGTCCTTTATTATTTATCCAAGCAATGTCATATTTGTTTGGTATCATAGATTGGCATTGTGTTCAGTACCATACACATACTCATATACAACCTCATGATGCCCATCTACAGCTCGCCTCACTGTGACACCCACGGTATGGATAAGCAAACCATGCAGGGGCCCTCTTTACACAATGGGGGATGTAACTGGGTATACATGTGGTGCATCTTTGGCTTAGCTTAATAGACTGGAGCCTCAGGAATGAAGACTGGTGGAGGAAACAATTCTAAATCTTTTCCCCCTTAAAGTATAAATAACATTTCAGACATTTTGATTTTCTGGCAGTATTTGTGCCATTAATACATTTTGTAATATACTTTATTAACACATTTTGGCTCCTTTCTGTGAAATCCTCCATTTCTTTATTCTTCCCCTTGCTTCTCTATTGAGTGCTGTCCCTGCTTCTCACTGTTGTATGGGCTTGTGTGTAATGCAGAAAAAAAAAATAAGGGTGGGGGAGGGTCATTTCAAATAGTTATATCTCACTGCAGCTGAACATAACTATCCCAATTCTGACTCTATTTGCAAACAGTGATATCTCTGGAAATAGAACAGGTATAACTGCTTAAAGCTAAGGCCCCAGGTAGCTAGCCACAGCCAAAAAAAACGCTGCGGAAAAAACCGCAGCAGAAACGCATTGTGGTATTTTCCGCAGTGTTTGTCACAGAAAATCCGCAGAGTTTTCCTCTGCAGACTTTCTGGCTCTATTATATCTGTACAGAAAACGCCAGCGTTTCTGTAGGCGGAATTGACATACTGTGATTTACTAAAACGCAATGGTTTTTCAAATCGCAGCATTTCCACTGCAGATATTTTTCTGCAATCCCAGAATCCCATGCACTTTGCAGGTACTGTAATACGCAGCTTTATTTGCCGCAGCCAAAACGCTGCGTATTTGCAATGTGGGGCCTTAGTGTCATATGAAAGATGAGAATCTTCTTTCAGATGACACCAGAATCACATTTCTACATTTTATAGCGCCTGTGATATACACACGTGGACAAAATTGTTGGTCCCGCTCGTTTAATGAAAGAAAAATCCACAATGGTCACAGAAATAACTTGAATCTGACAAAAGTAATTTGCCAAACTACATGTTGACAAGCCACAAAGCTTCTGGGAGAATGTCCTATGGACAGATGAGACAAAAATCGAAATTTTTGGCAAGGCACATCAGCTCTATGTTCACAGACGGAAAAATGAAGCACATCTTGAAAAGAACACTGTCCCTACTGTGAAACATGGAGGAGGCTCTGTTATGTTCTGGGGCTGCTTTGCTGCATCTGGCACAGGGTGTCTTGAATCTGTGCAGGGTACAATGAAATCTCAAGACTATCAAGTGATTCTAGAGAGAAATGCGCTGCCCAGTGTCAGAAAGCTTGGTCTCAGTCGCAGGTCATGGGTCTTGCAACAGGATAATAACCCAAAACACACAGCTAAAAACACCCAAGAATGGCTAAGAGGAAAACATTGGACTATTCTGAAGTGGCCTTCTATGAGCCCTGACCTAAATCCTATTGAGCATCTTTGGAAGGAGCTGAAACATGCCGTCTGGAAAAAGCACCCTTCAAACCCGAGACAACTGGAGCAGTTTGCTCATGAGGAGTGGCCAAAATACCTGCTGAGAGGTGAAGAAGTCTCATTGACAGTTACAGGAATCGTTTGATTGCAGTGATTGCCTCAAAAGGTTGTGCAACAAAATATTAAGTTAAGGGAACCATCATTTCTGTCCAGGCCTGTTTCATGAGTTTTCTTTTTAAAAAAATTCTGTTGAAGCATGCTTGAAAAGCAATGTCTGACTTTCATTTGTTCATTACCATAGAATTTTTATATATTATTACTTTTGTCAGATTCAAGTTATTTCTGTGACCATTGTGGGTTTTTCTTTCATTAAACGAGGGGTACCAACAATTTTGTCCACGTGTGTAACTGAAGTGACACTTTCCCACCCCAAGTCAAAAATTGATTAAAAGTTTAGTTATTCTTTAAAAACTTTCCCATACAAACACACAGCACTATAGAGGGTCACAATACAGCAAGCATCCTGTGAGAGCCTGAATAACTAGAATATAACACATACCTTTCTTCCAAAGTCATGTGTGCAAACAAACCAGATTCTCGCAACAAGCCCACTGCTGACCTCCAGTGGTGGTTTTCTAATACTGAGGTATTCTGGAAAAAAAAAAAAAAAAAAAAAAAACAGTGAGAGGAGCTGGTGAAGGAAATCTCTGCGACAGTAGATACACTAGCACATGCAGAGATGTAGGTAGCTGGGATTTAATAGTCTGTAAGAAAATAACATGGCAGAGCCACCTAGCTAACAGCCAAAACACATTTTTAGATTCCCCCCCCCCCACCATTGCCCCATTATCGCTGTACTTGCTTTACTGCTAAATTCAAATGGACCACTCACTGAATCGCCAATGGCCGCCATCGATATCAATAGTGGTGTCTGTGATTCAGAGATTGGTCCAGAGGGTTTGCTGGTTGTGATACCCACCACAACATTAAGATTTCTCCGCTCATTTTAATATGGTCGTAAATATATTTCATAACGCACCAATTTTCATGGCAAGAAAATTTTTCTTAGAGAACCTTTCATCACTTTAACCAACTTCAGCTCTTAGCATCTTTCAGGAGGCACCGCTCCAGCGATTCTGGCATAGTTGGAATTTTTTTTCCTAGTCTTCACCATTCCAGAGAATTTCTGCATAGTCATGCTGTCTACTGACATGTGGGCGGTCTAGGGCTGAAACAGACAGAGAAGGACCACCCACCTGACAGCAGGTGGGCGGTCCTTCTGTTACTTTTAGCAGAATTAATTGCTCAGGAACAGTGGTGGCTACCAAAAAAAATTCCAACTGTGCCGAAATCAGTGGAGGGGCACCTATTGAAGTGTGCACAGAGATGCAGATGGTGAAGTCCTATTTAAAGGAACAATAAAAATAATACAAGCACAATCTCCCAGCCCTTCTTCCCTTCACAATGAAATTAACACTGGGAAATATATAAACAAATCTCCTCTCTGTGTCCCAGATCATCAGCCATGATCACCCCCTACTCCTTATCCTCACTATCCTGTAAAACAACTGGCTGCAGCAGGAGCTTCCCCCTCTTCAATGTAGGACAGATTAAGGCCAACACCTCAGCTATTCCCCAGCCAAAGATGGAGCTGATCAGCAGGAAATTAACCCCTTTGTTCTCTGCAGAGTTTCTACAAGACTGTTGTAGGAACATGCAGAAAATCTGTCAGACTGACAGCTAGACAAGGCGAGCCTGTCACCCATTTATTTATGCCATTCATTTCTAGACAATTTGGAAAAAGTCAGGTTTTGTCTACTTACTTTGTATAAAGTTGCTAAGTAGTGGTTTGTTTTTATTAAAAAAGACTGGTTCACACCGGGATGATCCAGATCATGTGTTGCAGCTGCGATTAAACCCAACAGGACATCCCATGGAGTGAGAGACTTGGCAAGCTGGAAAAGTAGTAATGACAGATATTACATGCAATTGAGTTGTGTGTACATGGCCACCGCAAGAACAAGCACTAGGTCATATCTATTCTATTATTAAGGAACAGAAGACCTGTTCACTCTGCAGAAGACCTGACTTGTTTGATTCTGATTCTCTTAATACATTTCCAAAAAGAGCACAAGAACCCATTCCGGCATAGAAATGGTCATTAACCAAGACCTATTAATTTTAATGGAGTAATGATCCTGAATGCGTGGTCATATTCTCCGAATATGTTCGGTTAATCGTATTTAGCAGTCCCCACTAATACCCTAATGGATGGCTTTGGATGCCCCCATTGGTTTCAGTGGTGCAATGGTCATTCATATTTGTGAGTTGTTCAGAGCCATCATTCAGGGCATTTGTAGGGATGATAGCATCTAAACCCAAAGAAAATGAGGAAATTGCAGAAAGGGAATGGTCAATATATTAGCACCATCTCTGGATTATACATCATGGAGGAATCCATACAATCCGATATTTCTGACCAATCAATATAATCACTCATCTCCAAGGAGCAGCGATGTCCTCACATGTATTTCATGCTCCTTACCTTGGGTTCTTTTAAATAACAGTACATGGCCTGAGTCACATCAGCAGCGTGCACTGCATTGTGATATGGGTTTTGACTGTGGTAGTCTTCTTGTACCATAACTAGGGAGAAAACAGGAAAAGTAGTCAGAAAAACTGTATACTATTTGCTGACTGTAGAGTCCAAGTATATCACAGCTATATTATATAATATGTATTGATCTTAGTATGTTGTATATGTTGTGACATGGGCACTGATGGACAGAGGAGAATGTGTGGTGTTTGGGCAAGGAATGAACGATTTTCCAAGGGTTAGTCTACAGGCTGGGGTTTTCACTTCAGATGGGTGCAATTATGGGTGTGAAGCAGTCAGAAGGGGCACCCAACCAAGGGACACAGCAAACCTTTCAGTGTGAGAGACAAATGGAAGGCAAAGATTGGTAAAACATGGTTTTGGTAAGCTGAGAGAGAGACGGACTCCAGTTGGCATTCAGAACGTTAGATGCATAATAAATGCCGGATAGGCAAGGATTTATTTTGTCGTCATGTTTGTTTGCAACCTTTTAAAATAAAGCTGTGTGATGTTGTTGGCCTAATTTGGATGTGGACACAGGCACAGTGCCCGTTGGCCCAACTGAAGACTATACCAAAAAAGACACCACAGTAGTGTAGAAATAAACAAGGTCTGGTGGGTGACCAAGGAATGGATATTTAAATTTTTCAGTTATTTCAAGCTATTTGGCGCCTCCTGCCTCTTTATTATTGAAACTTGAACCCTACCCACAGGTAGGGTTCAGAAGTCAGACCCCCACAGTTCTTGAGAATGTAGGTCCTACACCTCTACACATGAATGAAGTGATGGACGCGCATGCCCATTGCGTGTCATCATCCCTATAGGACAACCACATGTAGCAGAATATCGGTGTTCAGCTCTCTCCAGCTGTCCCTTAGAGATGGAGTGTAAAGGACATACACGGCTATCACCCTACATTCATGTAGAGATACACAGGAGCTCACTCAAGAGAAGTAGGGCTCCCAGCAGTCAGATTCCCAGCAGATAAATATCTTCAGTGGGACAACCCCTTTAATGATCATTTTGCATCCATGAATAGGTATTTATCTCAAGCTTTGGAACTTACCTAGAAATCTACGCAGTTTCACCATGTCCAAGTGGAAGTGATCGATTAGACCATTATGACTCAAGAGGTGAAAGTTTAGGGTAACCAGACTGTTTCCTGGAAGAAAACACAACCCATAATTATCGAGCGAATCCGGTCTCATATGCAAATACCTTTCTTACCACTTCAAGCCCTAGAAGGGACACCTCTACATCAGAAACTGGCACTCCCATTCTTAGGAGTCAAACCCCCACATAAATGTCTGTCATGGGAAACCTACTATTCACCGTTTTGCTGACAGGTCACGTTTTACACTTTTGATGTACATAAAATGCGATTTATAATTTTTTTCTTTGTGTTACTGGAAGGCTGTGCAGGGGAACAGATGACAGTGAGGCTGTGATCTTACTTCCCGCTGTCACTTACAGCTCCCCCTTCCTCTTTGCAGAGCCAGAGAGAATCAAAGTAAAGCTTTTCAAGCTGCTCTCTGACGTCAAATGAGTGCTGCATCCCGAATCCCGCACCTAGGATAATAGTCAAGATCCCGAGCTTTAAAGGGGTTGTGCCATTAAGGACACTTATACCCTATCCAAGCTTCAGATCGCTGGGGGGTCCAGGCCTGGGGCTCCAAGCCATGAGAATGAGGGACCGAAAGTCCCCCTGCATCCTCCTTGTGAATGGAGCGAAGATGCGCTTGTGTGACCAGCACTCCATGCGCTGCTATGGGGCTGCCGATACTGCAATTTCCAGTAGAAGTTAAAAAGTAACATTGCCATTATATTAAACCCATACAGCAAACATGAAGAATTAAACATTACACATGCTGAGACCATAATCTTACCATTCGTCAATCTATCAAACAGAAATATATCAAAATTCCAGTTCCCGACTTTTTCCAGCATACACTAAAAAGGAAAGAAATAAGAGTTAAACTTCTCAGAGGCAGATCAGAGAAGGAACATAGAATAACATCACTGAATGAGGAGGGATTAAGAGCAGCCGGTGGGGTGGAATGTATTATAAACATGCTAGGGGGAGGGGCTGTGACTACTGTACAACTATAGATGTACAGGAATTGTATATATTCTGGGAAAGAGGCTGTAGGTGTACATGTACCTTGGCTTGTCCATTGTAATCATCATCCAAGATGTACAATGAATTCTGTGCAGTGACACCCCGGAAAAATCGTGAAGACCTTAGGTACCGTTGAAAACTTAACAACCTCCGGATATTTCTTGCAGACAAGGAGATTTCAATTTCTGAATGTGCTAAGTATAAGAAGAACATTCTACAGTCAGATCAGATTGGATACATAACATTTAGATTTTTCAAACATTTGGAAAAGTAAAAAGTAAAAAATTAAAATTGGTGATAAATTATTGAATGTGTGGCACATCAGCCCAAGTACTAATGTGCATTATCTGCTGACCGATGTCCAGCACTTTTTCTGTTCCAAGAGAGATTTCTGGAGAAGTAAGAGTATTATTCTGGTTATACTATGGTTTTATTACCCTTCCCGTTCTGTATGACCAGGTGGACACCCAAGCAGAAGAAGTAGACCCTGCTCAGAGATGCAGTATCTGCAGGATTGCATCACCTACTATCTTCTGTGGATCATTTTTGGAAATGGGGTCTCCATACTTTGTTGGGTGCACTTAAAAGGTATGAGGCAGCCCACCTGATCCTAATGTATGGTCATAACCAGGGCTGTGGAATCGGTAGGCCAAACCACCGACTCAGAACTAAGTTTTCCACAGCCTGAGCCAGACTGCTTTATAAATGGCGGACACCCATGGTCAGTCAGAAGCAGTGAAAATCCTCCAATTCATTAAAAATGTAGTGCCTGAATTCCTATGAAAGTAAATATGTAACCAACTAAGTATGTAATTCATTATACAATACCAATAATTGGATAATTTAAGTAAAAATAATTCATTTTATTTTGAACCCAAAGTCGATAACTTTTTTCTGAACGTCCTCTTAGTAGCCCTGTTTGATCTGTATAATACGAAGCCGTTACCACCCCCATGTAAGGTAGGTGTGCAAGAGGCTGCCCATCAGTCCATGTGCCTACGAGACCCCCTAATGTAGCATTATGGCTTGCCGGTTTCCTGTTGGTTAGGTTTACCTGTCCTTCACAAAGAATAGCCCTTTTATGTCTGTAGGGTTAATGGCGGTGGCAGAAATACAATCCTGCTGGACATACCTCTTTTTAAGTGTGCCATGGAGCGAGGGTGCAGTAACATGGGCAACTCAAGAATGGTGCAGAGACCTATCACTTAAAATAGGTACCAGGTGTTATATAGTCTGTACATCCATAGACAGACATGGCCAGTGTGGGAACCAGGTATTGTAGAATCACAGGCCTGAAATGTCCGTGGTATAGTAAAGTTCGCTTGTTCTGTCTGTCTAAGGCCAACAGACAACCATAACTGACAAATATGTTTAAGTAACTCACTGTCATGTCAGGTGTCAAGGTGATGGCTACCCCGAACTGTGGATAAGAGAATATAGTCCTAGTGCAGCCAGAGACGAGATGGCACACTGCCCCCATCTGAAGTCAGCTTCTTTCACTTCTGGGCGCAGTGTGACATCATCAGATATACACAGGTACCCATTCATATCAATGGCCATATAGATAACATTATACTTTCTCTGCTGTGGAACTATATGGCTGTCTGCAATTTCACAGATTTCTAGGGGATTTCAGAAGCTCAAGTGATTTTTAAGTGAGTCTTTCAGCACAAAATTGAGATATAGACTAGTCAGAGATAGCGCTGTACCCTGTGGGACTAATATCCTACAGGATATCACTATCAGTGATATTAGTTTTGTTGCGATCTCCTCCACCAACAGTGACTTAGTTGTTCCCTGTAGGACTGTCAGCACAGTTTACAATGATGTATTTCTTATACAGGACCGCTGCTCCATTTTTGCAAAAATCATCCTTTTATCCCTATGCAAAGCAGCAGAAAAGGTCTTTAGGGTCGTTGCTTTCCATCAATGGGCTTCATTATTTGCTGCTGCAAAGTGCTGCTGAGCTCTGCCCACTAACTGTACTGTGCACCTCTGATGATGACACACTGCCCCCATCTGTAGCCAGCTTATTTCACTTCTGAGTGCAGTGTGACATCATCAGGTATGCACAGGGCTGAGCTGAGCAGCAGCAGATCCTGAAGCCCATTGATGGAAAGCAACGCCCCTAAAGACTTTTTCTGCTCATTTGCATAGGGATAAAAGAATGGTTTTTAAAAGAATGGAGCAGCGGTACTGAGTAAGAAGTATAGCATTATAAACTGTGCTGACAGCCCTACACAGTACTGGCATTAGTTTATAACTAAATTTTGTGCTGATAGACTTCCTTTAAAGCAGCACGGTGACTCAGTGGTTAGCACTGCAGCCTTGCAGCGCTGGAGTTCTGGGTTCGAATCCTGCCAAGGACATCTGCAAGGAGTTTGTATGTTCTCCCTGTGTTTGTGTGGGTTTCCTCTGTGTACTCCAGTTTCCTCCCACACTTCAAAGACATACTGATAGGGAATGTAGATTGTGAGCCCTATATGGGACAGTGACTGTCAATAACTGTAAAGTGCTGCGGAGTAGGATGGCGCTATATAAGTAAGCAGAATAAATAATAAAGAAGCTGGAAAACCAAGGTTGCCTACTTGTAATGATTCCAGCCAGTATTAGAAATGAAGTGATAAGTTATCCCAGCATGCACTGAGCCAGCAAGGAGTATACAGAAAAATTTGCCCTGCTGACCTGCATTCTGGGAAAACTCTTAATCTGATGTAGGAAACACCAACCACCCAGCACAGTATAATAGCAACAAAGCTGTGAACACAAATCATACATATACACACACACACATGTATTTTATTACATAGTACAGTACAACTATAATATGATGTACACAAGGAATTTGTGAATAACCAGCACATGTTGTGACACTTAGAATGAAAAAAAACAAACAAAAAAGGTGTACCAATGGTGACACCTAGTGGTGCAAAAAAAAGTAGAAAAAGTCACTATGAGCACATGGGTAAAAGAATAAATAAATTTGACTGGTAATGAGCTTAAAGTGAACCTGTCAGGTGATTTCTGCTGCCCTACAAGTTATTGATATGAGACAATGAGCTCTGAGACTTATTAGGTTTATATGACACAGGGAGAGAAGCAGAGTTCTATATATTTTTATATAATAGAGCGAAAGATGCTGAACTCTGTGGTATATAGGTATAAAGGATTTAGATTTCTGAGTAAACAGCTAAGTATATCCTGACAGGACTCCTAGGAGAGACAGAGTCCTGATTACTCCACCCCACAGTGACTGACAGCCGTCCCAAGATCAGTGTATGTGCACAGAAGACTAGTAGCATAATGTTGTACGTGTTAGCCATAGAAAGTAGTATATACTCATATATACACATATACTCAGTTAGCCTCTAACTAAGTCAATCACTGTGTGTGGGCGGAGTAATCCGGACTCTCTGTCTCTCCTAGGAGTCCTGTCAGGAAGCCCAAGAGCAGGGGGAAGCCAAAATTCTATGATTACGATGAGCACCTTTTATCGGATCATACACATTTTCATTTTCTGTGAGTATGGCAGGGCAGAGGGATATTGAGCTTGGTTTAGAGAATCAATAACTTACAGTGCAAAATACGAAAGTCGATGTAGGGATGAGAGCCCCGTCTCTCGGATTCAAAGCCAGCTCTGCTTCTTACTCTGACATCTCCTGCAATAAAGAGAAGACAATATTAGCGGAGTACCATCACGACTCTTAGTACATCACCCCCACCCATCAGCAGATTACACAGTTCCAAGGTTTCCAAACATGCAACTGCATGCTCCTATAGAGTCATAGTAAAAGTATAGCCTGCGCAAACCAGGTCAAAGCATGTGCTAAGCATTCAGATGGGCCTGAACTACATGTCCCCACAGTATAATGGTACAAAGTGCCTTATTGTGCCAAAACAGGGTCACTTCCATTCACCACCACTAGGCCTGCAGGGATGCTGACAAACAGGAGAGTCTGCAGTGTGTACAAGCCTCAGCACCTAGGAATGGCAGCGTTCAGCAGGTCAGCTTACGTTCCCAATATATAAATAAAAAAATGGCGCATGGTCCCACTAGCATTTACTTACTTGCACTCAGCTGTTTGAAAATTACACAAGAGCCTATCAAAATACCAAAACTGAGTATTAACACATGATCATGGGACATAAGGAGTTAACCATTGCAGGTTAGCAGGTTGTCTTTTAGAATGCAATATTAGACAACGCCTGTATTACACATGCACATGTAATAAACTGACAATAGTAACAAAAAGAGCAAACGTGACACAGAAGTAAATGGAGCGCCAAGTCAACTGATGCAAGGCCAAAAAGCTCCCTATGTAATGTATTTTAACACTTTGTCCCATGGGGTGAAAAACATTTGATAAAAGGAATGGGTTAAAAAACATAAAAAAGGCAATAACAACCAATCTCCCATTCCAGCACTGCCCAGCTCCCCCACAGGTCTCTACTTCCTGTCACTTCCTGTGTTGAGAGGGACCAGCAGGGGCACACCAACGGGAGAAGCACTGAAGGCTATTGCTGCTTTTAGGTTTTTAACCCATTGTGAACCCTTTATCAAAAATTTATGTTCCTTAACCAACCCCCCCACCCAGCCCATTTAAAGCACACATTTACATTTAACCGATCCGTAGATCCATGAATAATCCAGCTGGCAGCTATTGGAGACTTTGGTCTGAATCCCCAAGAATCATGAATGTTAGTATACATGCATGCTTTGTGTATCCAATGAAATGTATTAATGTAACCGTACATGATGACACTCTGCCAAAAATTTCTGGCAGATCAGACCTGTTAAACTCCAATGGCAGCAGTCTGAAGTGTACGGTGAGCTTTACCATTTACTGAGTTTCTGTGACCAGATTTATCATTTCCTACATGGGATTATGAACAAATACAATCAGACATTCAGCCTGCAAACAAATGACAGCTCCGAGGCCTGCAGAATTATGAATGCAGCTCTGAACTACAACACAGACTGTTAGTGAATGAAGCAACACATTTTATGTAACATAATTCTATTAATAAAAGTCAATGTACAGGGTGGGCCATAAGTATGGATACACCCAGATAAAATGGAAGTGGTTGCTGATATCACCTTACCGTTTGTGGCATATTTAGTACATGGGAGGGGGGGAAACATTTGAGGCCGGGTGACGCCCATGGCGCCCATCTGCAAAGCCGCCATTTTGGATTCAACTTTACTTTTTTCAATGGGAAGGGGGTCATGTGACACATCAAACACATGGAGAATTGCACAAGAAAAACAGTGGTGTGCTAATTTTTAATGTAGCTTTATTCATTATCGAGTTATTGACACGTTTCTTATTGTTACAGCCATTGACATGTCGCAGAGGTTAACCGACGAGGAGTGGACAGACACTGTGTTGATGTCTGGTGAACGCAGTACCCGGTCATTGCAGCAGACTTCAATGCAAGAAACCCTACGAGTCCATCCATCTCCCATGCCATGTTAGCAAACTGCTCGCCAAATTTCGTGCAATTGGTTCGGTGTTGGATAAGCCCAAATCTGGATGTATGAAAACAGTCACCAATGACGAAACATCAGTGGCTGTCCTGGCAGCATTTACCAAGAGCCTACAGCGTAGCACTCGACGTATGTCCCTGGAGTGTGGCCATTTGACAGATACTGGCTACACACAGATGGCACCCTTACAAGATCCAGCTGCTACAAAATCTCACCAAGGATGATCCGGACCAGCGCATTGACTTTGCAGAGTGGGCGACAACAACGTCCAGATTTGGGCTTATCCAACACCGAACCAGTTGCATGAAATTTGGCGAGCAGTTTGCTAACTGTGGCATGGGAGATGGGTGGTCTCGTAGGGTTTCTTGCATTGAAGTCTGCTGAAATGACCCGGGTACTGCGTTCACCAGACATCAACACAATGTCTGTTCGCTCCTCATCGGTTAACCTCTCAACCTGTCAATAACTCGATAATGAATAAAGCTACGTTAAAAATGAGCACACCATTGTTTTTCTTGTGCAATTCTCCATGTGTTTGATGTGTCACATGACCCCCTTCCCATTAAAAAAAAAGTAAAGTTGAATCCAAAATGGCGGCTTTGCAGATGGCCGCCATGGGCGTCACCCGGCCTTAAATGTTTCCCCCCTCCCATGTACTAAATATGCCACAAACGGTAAGGTGATATCAGCAACCACTTCCATTTTATCTGGGTGTATCCATAATTATGGCCCACCCTGTAGAAATCTGTACAATGGTGTTCAGAGGTCAACGTAGGCTTAAATGCCCGGAAGCTTTATCCCATGGAAATGAGGAATGAGTGTGTTCAATCTTAACAGACTGGAACCCTTTACTCAGCTGGGTATCAGGGGTTTGGTGAACACTCGTGTCCCTCAAATTCCTCTTCCGTTTCTGCCATGCTTCTATTTCTTATTGTGATCTGAAAAATGAAAGCTTTGCCCTCACTGGTTGTTTTTTTTATTTTGGTTGCTCAAAGTTTGACTGCCGAGATCCACAAGGTCACTTGTGTAAACAGCAATAGTGCACATGCATGACCCTCCCTCCATTCACTTCTATGGGACTTATGGTGCACTGTACCCAGTTTACTTGAGCTGGCAGAGTGCTGATCTCACAAGTGCACTACTGCTCTAGTCACACAGCAATCAGACAACCCAACTGAGCTGATATGGGAAAGTACACACCTATACAACAGGGCTGGTGTTTTTCTCTACCTAAGATACCCATTTAATATATTTTGTAATAAACATAGATACTGTATCGGGGACCCCGTTCTCATGATCACTGGGCGGTCCCAATGGCTAGACCCTACCGATCAGACAATTCTGTGTTAGTGAGAACACCCTATTAATATGTGGCCAAATTCACACAGAAGACATGACACAGAATCACAGAGTGCAAAGATGCAATGATAGAGAGCAGTAGCGATGTATAACATGGGGACCAGGCAGTCACAAAAAAATGAACACTTGCCAGGACAACAGGACAGACGTGTCCAAATCATGTTGAAAACCATTTTACATGCTAAGGGAGCATTCACACTACCGTTGGAAGTCCGTTCTTATAAGGGCATCCTTTATAATAAGCGGACATTATCATAACAGACATTAAAGGACACTAACTGATGTTAAAGGGAATCTGTCAGGGCAATTTGGGATACTAAACCACCCACACGTCCATATGGACCTGGGGTTTGGTGTCCTAAATCACCCTGTTATAATGCAATCCATGGCTGCATTAAAAATAAAAAAGCTTTATACTCACCCTGCCGCTGTACTCCCCGCACCTGCGCAGTTCTTCTATGAAGCCAGAGAAGTACTCCTCGGCTTCAGTGGGCATGTCCCATACCTCCGGCAATTACACAGTGAAGCCGGGGTGTCCACCTTTGGCTTCTCTGAAGAGCAGCGCAGGCACCGGGAGGCATGCCTCATGAATAAGCCGGACCGATCTCACCAAACAGCGTCGATCGGACCCTTCTCTAGGTAAGTATAAAGGATTTTTATTTTTAATGCGCCTGCGGATTGCATTACAACAGGGCGATCTGGGACACTAAACCCCAGGTCTATAAGGATATGTGGGTGGTTTAGTGTCCCAGATTGACCTGACAGATTCCCTTTAAAAGGTGTCTTTTTTTTTTTTTTTTAACCGATTAATTTATTGGACACATTAACATCAGTTAGAGTCTGTTAATATCAGTTTTTATACGGTCTTTTATGTGTTTATTTTTTGTTCTGCTTTCTGAGCATGTGCATAAAAAAAACGGACAGAAATATTGGACAGTATAATGGACGACCATCCGTCATACATGCATTAGCCACAGACATTAATGTTAAAAAATAATGGACACTTTATAGCCATCATAAATCCATTACTTTGAAGCCAAAATTCCTGCACCCCAAGTTATGTCTGCCAAAATAACAGACACTAACGGACAACAGAACCAATCCTATTGAAATCAATGGGAGTTCTAAGTGATTTTTGATGGATCTGCTAGTGTTCATTATTAACATTTTCTGACTGATGTCAACAACAGACACTAGCAATGGTAGCCTGAACACCCCCTTAGTCGCAAAGACGACTGCTAAAGAAAACAACTAGGCCTTTCCTGAAATCTAGTGCACAGGATGTGTTCTGGGGGCCACATGGTCAGACTATACGGCTATTACAAAGTGCCCCAAAAATACTACAGTCCTCCCTCTTACACCCTTTGCCTTGAGGCTCCCTGATAACCGTCCTCCTTCTATCCAGGGTTTTATGGATTACGGTTATTATCAATTATTTGATAACTGTAACGCACTACACGTAACGCACTACACATAACGCACTACACGTAACGCACTACACTTTCTGTTTGACACCGAAAAATTGCATAACTGCAGTGTAAAGTATGTTGAAGGACGGAGGAGCAGCTTAAAAAGGGGTCTTCTCATCTGGGCAAGTTATGTCCTATCCACAGTATCCACAAATTGATTGGTGTCCACTTGCTCAGACCCCCACAGATGGGGAGAATGAGAGAGTTTTGTCCCCCCTGTCCTAAATGGAGTAGTGGTCACACCGTGGTCAGGCTGCACACGCACGGCTTCATTCATATCAGATGGAAGTATCCGAGATCGCTGAACTACAGGGATCAGCTACCTCCAGCACTCCTATTGATGTGAATGTTGCGGTGCGTTCGCTGCCTAACCACAGTTTTATTTGGAACAGGAGAACTGAAAAATATACCATATCCTGTGGAAAGGTCAGAATTTGCCCAGGTGGGAAAACTCCTTTAAAGCTAAAGGCCGCACATAGTGATCACAGCTTTTTTTTTTTTTTTTTTTTTTTTTTCTTTAAAAACACACAAACACAGAGCAAAAGACTTAAAAAACACTGTTTTTCATTTTTTGCTTGTTCACAGCATTTCTGCAGGTGAACATGCCACAGTCTTTTAAATCGCAGCTTTTCCACACATACACTATTCTACAGTACATTGCTCCAACTCCACCAAGTCTTCTCATCTATCCAATACTTTCCAAGCTTTATCCACTTACACCATTGGACAACAGCTATTCCTCGCCGCTCTCCTGTGTACACAGCTGAGCATACATGCTCAATAACTTATATGTAAGAGCACCCCCTAGTGGTTTGTGCACAGATATCTGACAGTCCTCCTCACCATCTTCCCAGAAACAAAGCAGCAGCTGCACACAATGACAAGCATAGTATTCTATGTCTTCCATAGGCTGAGGTCCCACATTGCAGAAACGCAGTATTTTTTGTTGTTGCAGATTTTGCTCCACTTTGAGGCAAAGTCAGGAGTGGCTTGAAAAGGAATTGAAAATATATAGGAAGCTCTTAGACGTTTCCCTTCTGTTAAATCCACTTCTGATTGTAGCTCAAAAAAACGCAGCAAAATCTGCAACTAAAAAATGCTGCGTTTCCGCAATGTGGGGCCTAATGCTAAAGTCCCATGTAGCGGGCGGCAACAAAAAGGTATAACTGAAATGCTGACATTTCTAAACTGCAACTGGTCTAGAAATCGCAGTGTGTCTGCTGCACATTTTTTCCCGCAATATGCAGATGGGATTTGCTAAAAATCCATCCACTTTGCAGGGACTGTAAAATGTTGTGTTTTTTCCATGGCTTTTCCGCCACATGGGGCCCCAGCCTAAATGAGGAAATGCATGTGTGCATTTTTTTGAGGTTTTCAACTGTGTTTACAACATGGGGGGGGGGGGGGAAATTACTACATTAATTTTATATCTATATCTTTCTCTCTATCTCTATATATGTTTTGAACATGTTTAACAGGACAGCACAACGTCCGTCCTGTTGGGGGGAGAACTCCAACAAAAATAAATAAAATAAAATACTGGTTGGTAAAAACTATCAAATGATATTAGATATGTTTGACAAAAAAAAAAAAAAAAAGGGGGGGGGGTGTAACGCTAGAAACAATATACACCAAGTGTGAACTTGTCTTTTCTGAGATGTAAAAGAAAACACTGAAAATTTGCACTATAAGACAGAAGTTGTCCTGATTAAGCCTGACTTAAAGACAATCTGTCACCAGGGTGAAGCATCTTGAGCCAGAAACACAGTTGGATAGGTCAGGCTCACCTGGATATAAAGCCCCTTGCAGACGACTGTGGGCGAGATCAGTGTGCTATCCGTGTTTTTCCCAGATAGCACACTGACCCGTTCATTTCTATGGGCACATGCACACAACCGTGATTTCCACAAATCAGTGTGTGCCGCAAAATATAGAGCAGGTCCTATTCTGTTCAGTGTTTGCGGCACGGACTCGCCCATAGAAGCCTATGGGAGACTAAAAACCACGGACGGCTCACGGATGTACTCAGTGTGTCATCAGTGTGCCGTCCGTATTTGCGGACAAGCCAGGGACATCATTAGAGGTCTCCTGTGTTTTTTTTTTTTTGGGCTATCTGCAAACTCAGATCACACACTCATGACACACTGTCCATTTTTGCGGACATACGGCACTGATGCTGAAGATACACGGTCTGCAAAAAAGGATCACTTATTACTAGTTTGTGGACCGCAAAATACACACGGTCGTCTGCAACTAGGCTAAGGCTGTAAAATAATGGGTCAGTGCACTAGCTGTGATGAGCACGGCTAACACTCTGACATAGCACATGTTTGTGGACACTGAGCCTCACCTGAAGGCTATGGACACATAACTGTTGTGGTTTTCACTGACTACAAAAACTAATCTGTATTTGACAAAAAAAACATGTCCGCATTGCATCCGTATATCCCCTGTAATCCGTGATCTGCAAAAAGACTTGAATATTAAAGTCTTTGCCACAAACATGGACAGCAACAGGACCAGCTCCATATTTTGCAGATGGTTTCTACAGCCTGGACACTGATCTGTAGAAATTATGGGCATGTGTAAGGGGCCACAGAAGTGAATGGGTCCATATACTGTCCGCTTACGGATCTGTAAGTGCAGATAATATAAGGAAAACAACTACTGTCATGTGCATGTGACCCGAAGGCTCTCCATGAATCCCACCAGCCAATGAGCTCACTGATGGCCAGAATTAAGGGCACTTTCACACTGTGCAGATTTGGTTAGTATATTGTTATTTAAGTCAAAATCAGGGGTCTGTTCCAGATACAGACTAATGTAGGCTGAACATAGAGATGTATTACAGACCAAATAAGTACTGTATGGTAGCCAAATAGATATAGGTGGGAGAAAGGGCTCAAGAGAACTGCAGCCACGTCTTTAAAGTGAACCTTTCAGATGGTGTGTGCTGCCCTATCTGGTATGATCTAGGGAGAGAAGCTGAGCTCAATGATATATAGGTTATATTTATATAGGAACAAGATGATGGAGTAAATCCTGATAAGTCTCCTAGGAGTCCTAAGAGTCCTGAGTCCTCCGCCCACACAGGAGGATTGACAGCTCTCCCTGTATCAATTATAAAATCAGCGGAAACCCGGCAGACCCCATTATAGTCTGTTTCCATTTGGAACCACTTTTTAAAGCAGATAGGGTTTACGATTTTCAGGTCCCCAAGCGGACCCAAAGGACGGTAACCCGAACGCTAGTGTGAAGTTAGTTACAACATGAATCGTCGGAACTGGCTTTTTTTTTTTTTTTTTTCTTCACTGCCCACACTACTTTCCTGAATAGGGGTTTTGGTGAAGGTCTTCAGAAATCTCCCCATTGGGAAAAGTCATATGTCCATTTTTTGACAGACTGTAGGAAGTCCTATTTTTGTCAGTTTTCATGGATCCGTCAACAGATTCAATTATATTTGGGATTTGTGAAAATGTCTGACCAAGGATGCAAAACAGTAGTGATAAAACAGACCATTTCATCTGTTTTTCATGCCATTTACATGTGCATGTAATCTTATTCGCCCTTTACAAACCTATATAGTCACAGAGCTCGGCTTCTCTCCCACCATCATAGACTGTTCTCAGACAGGGCAGAAGAAATCACAGCCCGACTCACTATAAGTAACACACAGATTACTCCTGACTTTACATTTAGTCCTTCAAATCTGAATCTGACCAGCTTTCACATATTAAGTGACTACACGTATGACAAACCTAACATCCCATGAGTCACTTCATGCAGGACAATAGGAGGCAACACATTCATTACTATAACGTTCACTATACTGCAGTATACAATTTTTTTTTTCTATTTTTCTTACAAACTTACCTAGCATACGAATGTAGAGAGCAGTTTGGTCAGAGCTGTCATACGAAATAGCCCCACGTCTCTAAAAACAAAAACAGAAAGTCTTAAGATTACACTGAGAACTTTAAGGAAACATTCTAAAATTACAGGAAGAAGAAAAATAAATAAATAAATAAATAAATAAATAAAAACCACACACAACACCCCCCCCCCCCGCCACACACACAAACCAACCCGTGGCTTAAATCAGTCTGTACATATTACATTTATATCAGCCAAGCCCACCAACCACCGAACGTGAATGGGGGGTCTTGACTTCTCCTCAACTGTAGATGTCATTGGAGAGAAGGATCGAGTACATTAGATTTCGATATGCAGAATATTTTTGTTTCGAAGGGAGATATCCCAGCTTATTTCCCTGCCCTATAGGGACACTTCTATGTGTACACTTGGATGTATAGTACAGACCAAAAGTTTGGACACACCTTCTCTTCTTCCAAGAGTTTTCTGTATTTTCATCACTATAAAAATTGTAGATTCACACTGAAGGCATCAAAACTATGAATTAACACATGTGGAATTATATACTTAACAAAAAAGTGTGAAACAACTGAAAATATGTCTTATATTCTAGGTTCTTCAAAGTAGCCACCTTTTGCTTTGATTACTGCTTTGCACACTCTTGGCATTCTCTTGATGAGCTTCAAGAGGTAGTCACCTGAAATGGTTTTCACTTCACAGGTGTGCCCTGTCAGGTTTAATAAGTGGGATTTCTTGCCTTATAAATGGGGTTGGGACCATCAGTTGTGTTGCTCAGAAGTCAGGTGGATACACAGATGATAGTCCTACTGAATGAAGTGTTAGAATTTGTATTATGGCAAGAAAAAAAGCAGCTAAGTAAAGAAAAACGAGTGGCCATCATTACTTTAAGAAATGAAGGTCAGTCAGTCCGAAAAATTGGGAAAACTTTGAAAGTGTCCCCAAGTGCAGTGGCCAAAACCATCAAGCGCTACAAAGAAACTGGCTCACATGAGGACCGCCCCAGGAAAGGAAGACCAAGAGTCACCTCTGCTGCGGAGGATAAGTTCATCTGAGTCACCAGCCTCAGAAATCGCAGGTTAACAGCAGCTCAGATTAGAGACCAGGTCAATGCCACACAGAGTTCTAGCAGCAGACACATCTCTACAACAACTGTTAAGAGGAGACTGTGTGCAGCAGGCCTTCATGGTAAAATAGCTGCTAGGAAACCACTGCTAAGGACAGGCAACAAGCAGAAGAGACTTGTTTGGGCTAAAGAACACAAGGAATGGACATTATACCTGTGGAAATCTGTGCTTTGGTCTGATGAGTCCAAATTTGAGATCTTTGGTTCCAACCACCTTGTCTTTGTGCGACGCAGAAAAGGTGAACGAATGGACTCTACATGCCTGGTTCCCACCGTGAAGCATGGAGGAGGAGGTGTGATGGTGTGGGGGTGCTTTGCTGGTGACACTGTTGGGGAATTATTCAAAATTGAAGGAATACTGAACCAGCATGGTTACCACAGCATCTTGCAGCGGCATGCTATTCCATCCGGTTTGCGTTTAGTTGGACCATCATTTATTTTTCAACAGGACAATGACCCCAAACACACCTCCAGACTGTGTAAGGGCTATTTGACCAAGAAGGAGAGTGATGGGGTGCTACGCCAGATGACCTGGCCTCCACAGTCACCAGACCTGAACCCAATCGAGATGGTTTGGGGTGAGCTGGACCACAGAGTGAAGGCAAAAGGGCCAACAAGTGCTAAGCATCTCTGGGAACTCCTTCAAGACTGTTGGAAGACCATTTTAGGTGACTACCTCTTGAAGGTCATCAAGAGAATGCCAAGAGTGTGCAAAGCAGTAATCAAAGCAAAAGGTGGCTACTTTGAAGAACCTAGAATATAAGACATATTTTCAGTTGTTTCACACTTTTTTGTTAAGTATATAATTCCACATGTGTTAATTGATAGTTTTGATGCCTTCAGTGTGAATCTACAATTTTTATAGTCATGAAAATACAGAAAACTCTTGGAATGAGAAGGTGTGTCCAAACTTTTGGTCTGTACTGTATATAGAGGGAAAGGGAAAGCAGCAGACATACATAAGGCTGGCCATACAAGTGGAATGGGAGCCGAGCCACTATGCTGTGTATGGAGCTGCCTACGTCTGCCTCTGTACATGGGACTCAAACCGATCTTAATTGTAGTTCTTGGACAATCCCTTTAAAGAGTTTATTCTTCTGAAGCTATTGTTTCTAAATGACGTCCTCTTTGCTATGTAGATAACAGATCAGATATTTACCACCGCACAGCCATTGATGTTAGAGGAACACTGTGTTATGCCAAGTACATGGCTTGAGGGGTAAAGAACACCAAAGAGAATCCCTTTGTCACGCTCCACGCCCTCAGTAATGTCACACGGTGTATTAGCAGTTTTTCGGGTCAAACCTGCTGGCAGACCCTGCAGTCAAAACGGACAGCACTAGGTAGAAGCCCTGGAGAGCTGTTTGTGGCCAAGGTCCCACATAGCGACACACAGCTAAAAAACACTGCGGAAAATGCATTGTTTTTTCAGTAAAATATTGTTTAATCTCTTCGACACATTGCTAAGGAAAAACAAAAGCTGCAGAATTGAGTGTTTTTTTCCCCTATATATTTTAATAAGGGAAGAAAAATTACTGTGAAAAATGCAGCAAAAACTCACTCACTTTGCTGGTACTGTAAAACACTGTTTTTTTCCTGCTGCATTTCCACAGCAGCCAAAAATGCTCGGTTTCGGCAAAATGGAGCCTTTCTGAATGCAATAATATCAGCAGCACTGTGAAAAACAGCTTTGTATCCACCATCCGCTACTCCAGAAGTGACCAGAAGCCAGACCCCGACTCTGAAGTGCTCTGGGCTTTGCATTAGGCACTCTACAATCCCTCCCCTCTGCATGATAGCTGTGGTGTCCAACCATCAGACTGCTAAAGCTGCCACTCAATGGCAGAGAGAAGGGGTTATAGTGGTGGTGGCAACACTTATTATTATTATGCTCACTTGTATAGCGCCATCATATTCTGCAGCGCTTTATAGATATTGTCAGTCATTGTCCCATATAGAGCTCACAATCTACATTCCCTATCAGTACGTCTTTTTGGAGTGTGAGAGGAAACCGGAATACCCAGAGGAAACCCACATCAGGGACCGCCTACTACCATCAGTAGCTTTGCAAGGTCAAAACTGCTGACAGACCATTTCTGCTGGCCATACATATCATACATCCAGTTTCTGGGTCAAGGATCAGACGCCAATTGGGGGCAGCCCTAGAGACAAGGTCAGCAAGTGGTCTATTAATGCTTCTCCATTAAAATAGACTTGCAAATAGACTATACCAGCCTGAGTGATAATAGGAGTTGGGAGAGGTCATGTTCAGTCAACATATGGCTAATGTGTATGGGCAGCTGTACAGAACACCAGAACAGGATGAAGTGTGTGGGTGCATCCACTCGACCTCCAAACCTATATGCAAAAAAAGCTTCAGAGCCCTTTCATAAAAATCAGTTTCCAGAGGGTTCGTGGAGGTAACTTCCACTTCTGTATACTCCAATTTCCCTCTTTTCCAGTTTACATTGAAGAATAATCCCTATCATCCTAAAAGTATCAGTCCCATCCAAGCCCATACATCTTTACAGAAACTCTCGGGGCTGTGCCAACCACCAAGGTATTCTCAGAAGAAATGTAAGTAGTCAGATTACACTTCTGTTGCCATCATAAATGATCTATCAGAGTTAAAAGTCTCTACAACAAATACTTTAAGAATTTCTGATGTTTTCAGGAACAGAACTTACAGCCCAGCATGGCATATAGCGTGATCAGTGGAAATTAGCGTATAGACTTGTTAAGATGGCCGTTCACATCAATTTAGATCACATATTCCAATTTCGGCAGGACCAGCCAATTATCTAATGTGTATGGCGGCCGCCTGACTCTCCCCGACAGATTAAATTGGAGAAAAGGATTAGTAGATACTGCTCTCAGGATAGATAAACTGCGGCAGAACTGTTGAAGAAAATTCTAAGAAGATGTCCAGTATAAAGAATATATTATGAAACTGAAAATTTGTCACAGGATCTCTATTTTGGATAAGGGGGTGGTTTTCTCAGAGGTGGAAATGAGCCTCTCACCATGAAAAATAAAAGAATGCCTGGCTGAGCCAAGCATGCATGTTTTGGGAAGTCAGTAGGGATGGCTGTCAACTAAATAGCTAATGAAGTTGTATGGGCATCTTTACAGCTGAATAAACCATGTTGAAGTGGAAAAGAGTAGTGACATCACCAGACGACAGCACACAGGCAGTTGGTGATGTCTGCTGTCTACACTCTGTATGTATATGTGTGTGTATATAAATAACGGATATATATATATATATATATATATATATATATATATATATACACACACACACACACACACACACACACACACACACACACACACACACAACAGTATAATGCCGAGCATGCATGTGTATGGGGGATGTTTGGCAGGACAGCCATTGACTGAACTAATCTATACGGCCAGCCTGTTCTGCACTCTAGCCTGTTTAGCCACAGATGAGGTCAACAAGTAAAAACTACGTGGACATCATAGAGGAGGGTCCCTGCCTCTGGTTCATTGTCCATGTACTAATCTAGATATCTGAATGGGCACTATAATGTACATAAAGTCTGAATAGGGGGCAGCTCTCCCTGCAAATTTAGCCATTTCGGTAATCTATACATTTATCTAAAAAGGCTGTCATGTAACACACAACATCCCCCTGGGGCAAGGGTGAAATGATCGGGTGATGACAGCTATTTGTCGAGGATCTTGGAAGTTGGACAGAAAAACCGAAAAGTTGTAGTGTTAAAAATCAGTAAAGAAATGTCTTCTGATAGATGTTATATCTACTGTCTATAAGGATATAACGTCTTCTCTACAACACCGGGAGACAGGGGATGAGGCCCACTTGTGCTCATAGCTTCTAGGATACATCAAATCTGTATGTTATGTGCTTTTTTTTTCCTTACAAAACCCGGACCTATAACTTCACAGCCTTAAGTGTCTGAGCTGTGACAGCTTATATCTACATATGTGCAATATGCCAACTGGTATTATACACAAGCTGCCATGTAAACATATTCCGTTACAGGATTTCACCATCTGACATACGTAGCATTAGTACCATTATATGACGCCTTGACTGGTAATCACTTTATAAATTATATATATCATACATACACACACATACATATATAACACTACATAACTTGTAGAACCTTTCTACAAGTGACAGTAAGAGCCACATTTTACAAAGGGCCGTGCACCCGGCTAATGCAGACTGCTGTGTATTTGCCTACCTTAGAAGCGATCCACTTGAGAAGTATCAAAGCTATAGACCAGAGTAATGTAATTCCCATGGAGTCACACAAAGCCTTGCATCGTAGCCTGTTTTGGGCCCTGGAGCGGCAGGAATAGATTGTGCGGGCACGCTAAGTGACAGGCAATCTGTGACATTAAACAGAATGGCTCCCAGTGATTTGAGCTCCAAGCAGCTGCACTAACACGGCAGTCACCTGATGATGTGGGCACCGCCGTCTCACAGCTCTGCACCCAGGCTGCCAGCAACAAGAACCAAAACACAGTCACACGGTTACACACACGCACAATGAGAAACTTTCACACCACAAGAAATACATTATTAGCTGAAAAAACGGTTGTAAAAGTAATGAGCTCGTCTGTATCCCCTCCCAGTACAAACAACCTCCTCAAAATCTTCAGAGATGATCCAAAGGACATCACAATTATTACAACCACCCAAGCTTTCATCGACGGCCAAAACCTTTCATTCCTTAATTGGATGGCCTCAAAAGTTCAGGCTGCTGCAAATTACCATAAAGTGTTAGGTCACCCAAAACACCTCAAGGTTACTTTTGCATCTGGGTTGGAGTCTCACTTAGGTCTTGAAAAGAATACAAACCATTTTTTTCCTGACACAAAAGCAGTCCCTTTAACAATAAAAGACTCCAGGTATCTGCAGCAGTCACTAGAGGGCACTAGTGAGCTTCTTGCATACTCCAATGAGAGAATAATGGACACCACTAAGATAACCGGACTTCTCTTTATGTCAGATTCACACTAGCATCATCTGTCTGTTCTTCTATACAGAGCCTGGAAGACCCCATAGACTATAATGGGATCCATTGGGGTGTCCATTGAAACCGGCAGACAAAAAAAAAAAAAAAAAAAAAGGCCTGTGTGTGCAGGACTTAATTTGCCAATTTCAGGTGAATATTACGACGGAGTCTCTGGTGCAGATGTAAATGTAGCCCAAGATTCCCATAATTGAATTAAAGTTAACGTACGCTTTCAGTATGCTTATCAGAATATTGGCTGGGAGGTAAGGAGAGGAATGGATTGATGCTGGACACTGTAAAAGGGATACATTGAAGTGCTAGCTCTTAGTATGGTTATGAAAAGCCATATCATTCATCCTTATGATGCTCAAATTGATTTATGTCATAAGTTTTTTTTTTTTTTTTTTTTTTTTAAAGTGCCAACAGATGTAAGTGCCAAGAAAATTAAGGCAGATTTATTAAGACTGGCGTATGAAACAGCTCCGACCGGCCTCTTAATAAATCAGGTACACGCCCGTGCGCCAGATTGGAATTCCTGTATATGCTCATGCCAGAAAACTGGTGCAAGTTATCCTAAATATGATGGGCCAAGGCACCCCACCCCTGACCGAGTAATGTGTGCCACATTATCACCCACCTATGCCTGGAATCTTTCAATAAAGCTCCCTCAACCTTTATCACTTGCCCATTTCGTTCATTGATGTGTAAAGCCATATTAGCATGTTGAAGTACTGCAGGATATAATGTATACTATAGGATCTGTGCCTTTACAGCATGTTGTGCTTCTGTGCTACTTACACTAGCTTCACACTAGCTTTGGACTATAATGCCACTATGAGCAGCACAGTGCATAGTTGCATCTATTTGCACCAACATGGTCAAAATCAACCAGCCACACCATCTGCACGGAATCCGTGTGTTCTCCCCATGGGTTTATGTGAACATGGGGAGAACATATAGATTCAGTGCCGACGCGGTCCTTAGTCAGATTTGACCCTTGTGGTGCAAGTAAACACCTCTAACCAACAAGCCAGTTTCCCTTGTACTCGAAAAAACAGAGTTTGTTTATATGGGTTCCCATTAAATTGACCCTAGTGTCTGAGACCAATGGAGACAGGGACTCATTACATAGCTGATGCGGAAGAGAACAAGTGCTGGTTGACAATATTCGTGAATATGTTGATCTGCACTTTGTTGCCATTAAAGGCAACATCCATGGGGTTAAAATTAGCTTATTTGATCCAGTGGACACCTGATGATGGACTTGGGAGTTCCAAACCCCCAGGTCATGTGATGAGAACCAGCACTCCATCCACCAGGCTGCTCCGCCCCCTCCCTCCCTACCTGATGCTATGGGGGCTGGGAAGGGGAGGAGTGCTAGCTCCAATCAGGCGATCTGGGAATCAGAACCAGGAGGGAACCCCCAGGTACATCATCAAGAGTCTGCCAGACCAAGTAAGCTAATTTTAGCTCCCTGGATAATCCCTTTAACATAGGCTAATGTAAACGACATGGGAGAGGAGTGGGAAAGTGACCCCCTTACACAGGGAGATGTGCTGCCAACAAAAAAAAAAAAAAATTTAAATACACATTAAGGCTAAGGCCCCACGTTGCAGAAACGCAGCTTTTTTTGTTGCAGATTTTCTTGCAGTTTTTTGAGCCAAAGCCAGGAGTGGACTGAGCGGAAGGTAGACGCGTAAGAACTACCTATATATTTCCCATTACTTTTGTAGCCAGTCTTGGCTTTGGCTCAAAAAACCGCAACAAAAAAAAAAAGCTGCGTTTCCGCAACGTGGGGCCATAGCTTTAAAGTGCAAAGAAAAATGCTTATATGTAATAGCACCCATACAAGGGCCAATAATGGGAAATAAGTATTATTATAAATGTCATCGGTCTATTTAATAGAGACATGATATAAGCATTGTTCAGCAAATGTTAGTGCTATACAAGCGATGTGTGGGGGTTAAGAATTTTTTTTTTTTTTTTTCAGAATTGTAAAAAGTAAAAACCAGAGTGACACACGTATGTTTTATCCAAGCTGGGAGCACAAAATACGTCCATGATAACACTGTACACAGATGCAGAAGTTTCCATCCAGCTGTAGACACATTATTAAAAGTTAATATGTGCGAGTATCACTGAGGGGGAAGGGGATTAAAAAAATAAAAATAAAAAATAATATTCTGACTGAACTCCCTGCCAGCCACAAGGACACCTGTCAGTCTTGGCACCAGTCTTTATCCATGTACAGAAGGTTTAACTCCGCGTGTAGATCACTTGTCCAAATTAGGCGAACCTCATCTGCATTGACATCAGTGCTTGTAATTTTGGAATCCAAATAGACAGAAATAGCTCCATGGCCATACAAACACCCTATCTGCGACAGCGAGGGGCGAGACGCTTGTGTGTTGTCAGAGAACACATCACACTGACACATACAAGACCCTGACACCGGCTGATACCAGGAGGTTCACATAGCAGTAAAATGAGGAGTCACTTAAGATGTTATCAGTCCAGCACTGCTGTACTTACTGGGAGAGAGCACCAGTAGAGACTGGGAGAGAGATTTACAGCCAACACAGATACAATAAAAGATGCCCCGGAATTGCTCTTTAACAGGGACTATAGTTACCTATCTAAAAAACAGGCAAGTCAAAAGCCAAGAGATCTTTATTCCCTTCCCCACGCCCACCTTTCCCTTGCGGATCCCTCTATCTGAATCCCATTGAATGCACTGAGTCCTTCGGTAGATTCTAGTTCATGTCCTGGGGCAGATTTATTAACAGTCTAATAGTTAAAATAGTGCAAGGTTAGAAGACAGTCTTAAACTACACCAGATCTATCACAGTGGCAGATGCTAGATGAAGAATCTGTTGAATTTTAGTTTTTCTATTGCAAGGTTAAACTACTTGTTGGCTTTGTTCTTGCCAAAAAAAAAGTGGCAAAAAGTTTTATCCATTTTTTTTGGGATATGCAAATCAGTCTGCGAGTACAACAGATATTTGCCTGGCTTGCCATATTTGCCTACACTTACAAAATAAAATAAATTCATAAAATCATCTGTTCACAGCTACGGCTATTGTAGGTAAGAAACATGTCTAGTAGTCAGCGACCGTATACCAAGCCCTTCTGGCTGGTCCTACACATAAGGCATTCTTGTAACCCTCCTGCAGTGGCCAAGAGTCTTTCCACAAAAGTAGAGCCTAAGAAGAACATTATATAGGCAAGGCCTTGCAATATGGTTATCACTATGGGGCAAGGCTGATATTTAAGAGGTGCAGTTATTTTAAAAGATAAAAATCTGGTATATTTATGAAGCCTGTTGTAAAGTTTGTCCACCACATAACACCCATTACCCCCAAATCCCCCATAACCATACAATGATGGATTAAAGGGGATGCCCATGGATTACAGAAAAGCTTGGGGCAGCAGGTGGGTGTTAAAGAAATGGCATTCTCACCTGTTCCAGGGCTCCATTGTATGGTCCTGGTCCCCTTACCCTCATGTGCCAGGGCTTCTCAGGCCAGAAGAGGGCACTCAGTGGTCCCTAGACAGGTACCAGTGACGTCCCTCACATACATCACCAGTTCCTTACCAGAGACCACGAAGGCTACCGATTGGTCTATGCCAAGAATCAGCAAACATGGGGTATCATACTGTATAGAGGGGCCAACAATGGGGCATCATACGGTGTATAGGTGGCCTGGCATTCTACACACAAAAGTGTACGAAATTTATTACTTACAATGGAAGCTTCAACAGAGTATCCAATGAACATATTTGGCCAGGTTCATGGAGCTGTAATATGGAGGTCATTCTTCCTCTCTGTATTACAGCTGCAAGTCCCGTTATAATGACGTTTATGTAGGGGCTGACAACCTACGGCACACCGGGTACCTCATCCTTTATTTAAATCGGCACGTCGTACAAAAAAAAGGTTGCCTTCCCCGTTCTAGCCAGTCATTTGAGCCTCCCTGCTTCCGACCAGACGAACCAACATACACTGGAGTACCAAAGACAGACAAGTATGTGTTTTTTTGGTCCGTTTCACACACACCCGGTCGCCCCAGAGTTTTCTGTAATTCTATGACAACCCCTTTAAGCACATCTGATACATGCCATAGAAAGAAGAGGATAGATCCCATACACACGTGTGACATCTATAGGCATGTTTATCTACGATATCACAAGTGTCTGTGTTGAGTAATGGCTTGGCATCATACAAAAGTGTTTTATTACTTGTACAGCACAGTAGTCGTGTTCTCTAGCCCGACGGTTTGTACATTTGCACAAGGTTTGCATATCAGGTGCATACACGTAGAGCCTTATGACAGATTACGCCTTTGTTCCATAAATGTATCATTAGGGACAGCGCCATTCGGAGTAATGAATGATTTACTACTTATCTGGACAGTAGTATACACAGCTATTAGCTAGTAATATTTACCCTAAGTCATGGGGTAAAACAATAGGACGTGGCCTGTGATGACCTTGAGCATACAACTATGTGTTCATTGCACTAAAAGTCCACAGGCCTTATTTACCCTTATGAAACAGGGACAAGAAAAGGACTTCATCTTTCACCCTCTCAAGGTAGCTGTAACATTGTATACAAAGCGATAGGTGCGGTGGGTCTTATTACCAACAAGGCCCAAGGAAAACTGCAAATAATCCAGCAACAGATCTCCTACGTCTACAGAGGTTTACTAGACAAAGGTATTCACTGAATGGCGGCCACAGCCCCAGGTACTAGAGCCACTGAACAGCAATGCAAACATTCTGAGCAAATCTGTAGTTATAAGTAATGGCCAAGGCTACAAAGACTTCTAGCAGTGCAAGGGTTAATGTCATGAAAAGATCCATAGGAAAGAGAATAAATTCCACTTAGACTCCCACCAATCCTTAACGTGAATGGGAGGAAGGGGTATTAGGTCTGCGTTCCAGGGGTTCGGCTGCCTTCACAGTGGGAGTAAAATATCCCCTGTTCGCAGGATCGGTGGGAGTCTCAGCGGTCAGATCCCCACCCACCCTTTTAAAACTATGGTGTGACATTGGCTGTGCACACAACCAAGTAATCCTTTAGGGGCACAGTCTCCATGTGGCCTGAGCCATAGGCTACCCAAAGCAAAAGCTAAGACATGGGCAGTGGGAATTCTCCTTTGCCACTGGGGTTCAACTATGCCAATTTCTATGCACTGATGGAGACAAGCAGATTTTACAAAAAAAGAGAAGCCAATGTAGGGACCAACTCATCATTTCCTGGCCACCTTCTCTCCGCCCTTGTAATTACTTGTTATCATTGGGAGCCCAAGCCGCTGCAGGGTTAATGGGATAAGTTGCTCCAACTGGAATACTCCTTTAAAGGGTACTTGAGTTTTCATCAAAAGTTGAAATATATGCAGGGTCCTCTGTTCTCTGGCTATATCAGCCTTCATACATTTGTCCTCTGTTTTTCTGCTGCTAATAGCCCTATTATGGCTACAGAACATTTTGCATTTGTCACCAAGGCATGTACAATACAGAGTAGTCTATTACTGCTACTGCTAGTTTATTCACATGTAATTTTGTCAGGAATAACTGTAAAATAGAAGACAAATAGCTGAGAAAAGT
Organism: Leptodactylus fallax; assembly: GCA_947044405.1. Taxonomy (NCBI): domain Eukaryota; kingdom Metazoa; phylum Chordata; class Amphibia; order Anura; family Leptodactylidae; genus Leptodactylus; species Leptodactylus fallax. The sequence goes on along the minus strand of CAMRHE010000038.1, from coordinate 7,918,101 downwards.
GCAAGTGACCATAATATAGGAGATCAAGGGACACTGAACTGCAAATCCAGATTATGATGCAGCTAAAAAAAAAAAAAAAATCCGTCAGAAAAAAAAAAAAAAAAAAAAAAAAGAAATCCGAGCACAAATCAAGAAAGTTGCTTGCTGTCTATGCCCAACATTCCATCAGCAATAACACAATCAGCTAGTCAGAAGTGGATAGAGTCTCCTTAGAGATGAGCGAATCTAAGCTGATGAATGAAATTCCGATCGAATTCCACAAAATATTCAATTTGCATCGAATCCAGATTTCCTCACGCTTCTTGGTTACGAATCGCATTTTTTTCAAAATGGCTGCTGCACGTTAGGACATGGGGCAAGGAACTCTGGGAACACGGGATCACCCATAATGCCATGCGTGCAGCCAATCAGCAGCCAGGCCTGTGATGTCACAGCCCTTTAACCCCTTCGCGAGCGCCCACGGCATGTTTGACCGCTGCATCCAAGGTGTTAAAACCCCCAATCGGTTATGGAGCAGGGTGTAACTGACAGCTAACACCCTGCTCCATAAGCAATTGGGGTTTTAACACCTTGAATGCCGTGGTCAAACATGACCGCAGCATCCAAGGGGTTCCGCCATTTTTCCGCCCACCCCGGCTCTCTGCAGACAGGAAATAGCTGTTTATTTGCTGCGATTTAATTCAGATCGAATAGAATCGTATTGGAAAATTCGGCAAAGTTGCTGAATCGAATTTTTGAAAAGTTTGCTTATCTCTACTCCTTACACTCACTCCGAGCTGTGAGAAGTTGCATACTGCTCTCTAGAGATAGGAAAAGCTGTGTGGAAACATAGCGGCTGTGAAGAGAGACCTGCCACCCCCCCTGCTGTGTTCCCATCTTGAGCCTGTTGGTTTCTAAGAACAGACTTGCCCTAGTAACAGCAAATCAGGACGGAGGGAGAAAACTACTGGCAGAAATTTTAGAGAGGTTTTTCGAAGCAGAAAACAGCAAAATTTTTAAATAAAGTGCATTACATTTTGTTCCAAAATTAGATGCTGTGAAAAGTTAGTGACCATTTATTTAAGCGTCCCTATACCCTGGACTAGAATGACGCAAGTATGCACGATACATAATACAGATAGATAAATATGCCATCTACCACATACTCCTGACAAAGGCCAATATATACCAAAAATAGACAAACAAGACATACACACAGGCTGAGCTCATGATGCAGGGTGTACGTCAATAGGACACAGATGACTAAGATTATCTTTGGTTATAATCACCATTATGTTGGATAAAAGCTCGGGATCAGTTAGGTAAACACTAAAAGTGACAGCCCTCACATTCTAGCGAGTTAGGACCAGACTCCTACAGAGGGCGCTCTACAGTAATCCAGGGCTATGGATTTGTTGCAATGTTTTGGTATCACTCACTGACAGTAACAAGATCTTATTAACCCCCTTCCATGTTAATCTACCAGACACTAGAAAAGGGAACACCGAATCCTTCCTGCACAGGCAGAAATACGAGTGGTTTCCTAATACAGAGGACTTTAAGAAGGACACCACCATAAATGGAAAATAACCAGGCTGTAGGGTTGGGGAGCGTGACCTTATCACATGAACTATACTATTGCATAAACTATACTATGACAAGCTACGCTATTGCAAAAGGGCTTGCACTGGGAATGTTCTATGTGGCAATGGTAGAAGAGTCAGAAACAAGTCTCATCAGTGCCCAGACAGATATCATGTAAGCACTTGTCTGCTCTGAAGTATAGGCAATGATGGCTAGTAGTAATGAGTATTACTACACAAGACTTTTTCCAGATTTCAACGCCTGAGCTCAGCCCCGCTGCAGTTTTCCCTACAGGTATAATAGGAGCCGAAAGTCTGAGTTTTTGCCGTGGTTTCTCCCACAGCGCTTTTTGATTGCAGTTCGATACATGGAGCAATAGCCTTAAAGGGAATCTGTCAGGGCAATTTGGGATACTAAACCACCCACTCGTCCATATGGACCTGGGGTTTAGTGTCCCAAATCACCCTGTTATAACGCAATCCATGGCCGCATTAAAAATAAAAAAGCTTTATACTCCCCCTGCTGCTGTACTCCCCACGCCTGCGCAGTTCTTCAATGAAGCCAGAGGAGTACGCCTCGGCTTCAGTGTGCATGTCCTGCAATTACACAGTGAAGCCGGGGTGTCCACCTTTGGCTTCACTGAAGAACAGCGCAGGCAATGGGAGGCGTGCCAACAAAGAAGCTCATGAATAAGCTGGACTGTTCTCGCGGAATAGCCTCAATCGGACCCTAAGTAGTTTTCAAAAGTTTTACTTAAAGGGGTTGTCTAGACAAAATTGGACAACCCCTTTCACTTTTAAATCATCCGGGGGCAGTGAAAAAAATAAATAAATAAAAATGCATACTCACCTGTCCCCGATGCTCCGGCATCTTCTCAAAGTAAAACTGCTCACCCGCTGTGACGTCTCGTGACCGCTGAGGCCAATCAGCGGAACTCTGGAAGAGACCCATTGAGCAGAAGGATCGGAACGCGCCGGAAGGACACCGAAGCATCAGGGACAGGTGAGTATGCATTTTTTTTTTTTTTTCCACTGCCCCCGGCTGATTTAAAAGTTAAAGTGGGTTGTCTATTTTTGCCTGGACAACCCTTCAAGTTTTTTTTTTAATGGCGGTCTTGGTATAAAATAACAGCTTATAGCTTTCTGATATTCTGTACAATTACACCTCCCATGATGCCGCTCTTTTGGCCTCAGTTAATATAATGGGGGCCTATGGGCTTTCCTGCCATTTACACAATGGGGGAAACACAATGTGAAAGAGCCAAAGGGCACCAAATACCTCTGTTAGTAAGGGGTTAAATTGAAAAGTGTATTTACTCCATTGCCAACTGTAATGTTTAGTGAGCGAGCATCAGATATTTGCATTAGTAATGTACACATATGAAACTTGTGGCTTTCTTATCAAATATTTACTCTGTCACTGAAATAACAACATACACTTGTTTCTAAAAAGGTAGAAGTAACCGATACAACTTCAGATTTAAAAAAAAAAAAATCTCCCCCCTTCCTCCATCTTAGGAGACATGCACAAGACACGACTGACTGTGTGTGTGGGGCCGGGTCCTGATTAAATGGCACGGACAGCACATGGATGACATTCGTGTGCCGCCCGTGCCTCCAAAGCCCCATTCACTGATGTCAGGGAGCATGGGCCGCAAAACAGACAGGAATAGGACTCGTCCAGAATTTTGCCCCAGGCTCATGGGGCTACAAAGTAGGGTGTATGGGGCCATAGAAATGAATGGGTCATTGTGCTAGCTGTAAAAACACAATGAGCACACTGACCATGCACACAGGAAAGCCTTGAAGGATCTACTTTTGTATATTAAGTCATCTATGGGGTGTTGGAATATTTTAGGTGCCCTAGCCTAATAGTTTGTGTATCACATACGACATGTGGGCAGGACTTGTTAAAAAGAAGAGTAGCTTAATATGCTAGACTGTAAGGCAGAAACTGCGCAGAGATTTTATAAATTGCGCCAAAAATTCAGCCACTGCGCCAGTTTTTTGCGCTAAAATTTGATTGGAAAGAAAGCCAACTAATAAGTGATGTAAAGTCAGACTAAAAGTGCACCAGATTTATCAAACAGCATCAAACGTTTAAGACGGTCTAGTCTAACTTTATATTGCCTAAAACTCAGACAGTGTAAATCTGCCCCAATATATATATAAAAGTCACCCCATAGGAATACATCGAGGAACAAGCCTTCATATTCCCACAATAGAAACTCTGAAAAGCTGTGCACAACTTAAACAAAAATGGATATCCCCTTAAATTCAGCATGTAAACCCCCTTTCACGGTTTGTACAGCAGAAGTGACAGCATATGTGATGCTCATTCACGTGCAAAAAAAGAAGTTCTGCTTCAAAAGGGTTTTTCCACCATGATACAAAATAGTAGACAGGACCTTATTCACACCAGGTTTACATTTACTGTACTCTATCACCATCTACCCATCGGTTGAGCCATGAATGGTAGTCTGAATGGCGTCGCTAGCTTGTCAATCCACTGTACTGAATTGGGTTCATGAGATATTCAAGATGGAAGCATTCTCCAGTTATTATACAACTTTTCATGAAGCAATAGTACATGTGAATATAAGAAACTCTGTAATATCTTTTTTAGTAATAGGTTTCCTTCATTTACCAAGCAGAGATACTTTTTATACATTAGTCTATGGAGAGGGGGAGGGGAAGGAGGAGGCTGGGAAAGATAAACTAATAGCTACAGTCGCTACACTGAGTGAAGGAACCAGACACTGCTGTATCTTCAAGATAGGTCTCTACCACTGCACACAATAGGGCAATAAATCAGCAGCCGCCTCCTCCTCCTCCTCTCTCCATAGTGTTGTGAGAGCTCCACACACATTCAACTCTATGCTTGAGTGAAGAGGAGGAGTTCGCAGAGTTTCTCGCAGGAGGATTTTGGAGGTGAAATCTACCTGCTATTCGTTTCAATGGGAGTCAATAGCAGTAGTTTTTTCCTCCAGCTGATCTTTTTCAGGTAGAGAAAAAAGCGACATGACTGTCTTCAGGCGGATTCTGCCTTGAAAAAAAAAAAAAAAAGTTTCCTGAAGCAGATTTTTTTTTCAGTCTGCAAAAAGCTTGTTTCTTAAATTTACCAGGACCTTTAATTTCTAAAAAGTTTTTCTATAATTAGAAGTATGCTTTAAAAAAGGTAAAAGGTGGACACATCTGTATGACAACTTGACACCATACATTTCATGGATTAGTTAACCATCTGTCATATGTCCGTTATGTTAGCCACAATGGTTCTTAAAAAAAAAAAAATTAAATAAAAAAAACAAAAAAAAATAAATTAGATATATCTGTCTATGTATGAATGGACAGTTCACATCAGTCATTTTGAACAGAGCCAAAAGTCCTGCACTCCGCCAAAATATCGGTGACGGATTTGGTGAAGACAGACACTAACGAACAACAGATCAAATCCCATTGAAAATCAATGAGATTTTTAACGGATCTGTAAGGGTGGGTTCACACTACCGTTGGATATCTGTTATGATAGTGTCCGTTAAAAAAAAAAAAAAAAAAAAAAAAAAAAGACAAATACACACACACCTATTATAACAGGCACTAGCTGATAATGTATCTGTTTTTTTTAAATCATCCATTTAATGACACATCAGTTAGTGTCCATTTTTATACTGTCCGTTTTTTTTTTGCTTTTTTTTTGTTTCTGCTTTCTGAGCATGCGCAGAAAAAAAAAACAAACAAAAAAACCCCCATAATAACGGACAGTATAACGGATGCCCGTCCATTACCCATAGATTTCATGTTAAAAAATAACGGACGCTTGACGTCCGTCATGAAACCGTTTTTTTTTTTTGTTTTTGTTTTTGTGATGATTTGGTGCATAACAGAATAACAGACACAAAAAAAAAATCCCATTGAAATTTTAACAGATTTGTGATGGTTCTGCTAGTGTCCATTGCTAAAATCTTGTAACTGACAATAGCAACAGACACTAGTGACAGTCAACAGCGGTAGTGTGAACGCCACCTTACAGACAACTGGGAGATTTGTGGTAAAATATATATATTATTACATTGCTATAACATTTTAGGTTACCGCTACTACAGATACCAGGGCCAAACCACTGACTCCCACTCCTGGATTTTTCCACAGTCTGGCTCCGACTCCTTCACAATGGAAGCTGTAAAGATCATCTCATTTATTAGGTAGCCAGTAATTGAAGTGTTATAAAAGTAAATATGTAAGAAAACTATGGATCTAATTATATACTATTAGGAATTGTAAAATATCATTAAAAATAGCTCTTATATAGATCTTTACTTTGCTGCTTTTTCTCCCCCAACTCAGACTCCACAAAGCAGAGTGCAGAAAACCCTCCATTCCAGTGCCCAAACAAAAAAAGGTGCGACTCCTTGTGAGCTGGGTATATCAACCAAAAGAGAATCTTCTTCTGTGTGGTGAGGAGTTGGATGTGTCACCCTATAGAATAGCAGGATGATATTATGTACAAGCCAAGTCTATCCATTTTTACTGCTTTGTATTCAATGGTTGGTGAATCACGTAGTAAAAAGCTATTGTAGGTTGACACTTGCAGAGGGCAGCGTCCATTGACCGTGAATTTTGCCAGTAGTGATGCAAGAATGCCCGTAAATAAAATATAAAGACGCACGCGCCACGCAATATAGTATTTTAATGCACCAAACAATTTCACAGCAGATTCCTCAACAATGAAGAAAATGCCACACACTATTGTAATGATGAGCCCTTCAGATTATTATTCTAAACCATTCTGGGTAAGATGCCAAGCTGGCTGAGCTCTACTGACGCACTTTTATTATTTCAGGGACAATGAAACCAGAGAAGAAGAAAAAACGTAGAGGAACAGCAGATTACAGAGACGCACTAAGCACTAACCAGCACCATTAACTCATCGCCGTCCACAGGGGTTAAACAATGTTACCAAGGACCAAACGAGAGCATGTGTAAAATAAGAAGCATATGCTGGAATTTGGCATCTGCGTAAAGTCGTTGGACGGCGTACAACTTGTCTATTACAGAGAGGAGCCCCAAGTCAGCAAAAGAAGATATCATCATATGACATTTTAGGATAAGGTAATTGTGCCGCCAAAGCCTTTGTTGTCCAGACCAGAAAGAGACTGAAGACTATAAAACAAAATAGAACAGACAAATAAAACTTTTTATAGTCAAGTCCACACATCTCCTCTCCCCTAAGCTGAAAGGGTTAGCTACTTAACATTTGCCAGCACCGAGGACCCTGACCTTTCCACACTCATGAACTCACGTTACCTTCACTAGTAAACATCCAACTTGTAAGTGCCTTTTATATCGTACAAACTATACCTGTCTCTGAAATAGGCAAGATTAAAAAAACACAAACAAAAAAAAACACGCAACCCCTCACCCCTTTGCCCCCTCTCAGCCTCCCTGTTTATCCCGATGTTCCTCTATACCTCCCATTGTCAATTGTGATTCATGTTGTTTTGCCTTTTATTGCAAAATTTCAATAAAACTTTGAATGTTAAAAAAATAAAAAATACAAGTAAATAAATTTCAAAAGCTATATAATATATAGAGGTAGCAGAGTTAACCTGAACTTCTGCAATTGGTTAAAGAGGACTTTTCACCACCTCCAACAAGTCCAGTTCCTTACATCATTTAATAGCTGCTGCTCCACGGATTCTGGCACAGTTGGAATTTTTTTCTCTAGCCCCCACCATTCCTGAGCAATCATTGCTGTTAGTTGTGGTGCCTGTTATACTAATTTAGACACTGTACTGTCAGGAGGGCGGTGTCAGGCAGGAGTAGACAAGGGGTGTGGTTCTGAGCTCTGTTTCCGCCTCTGATTGGAGCTCTGCATAACACCGCCCTTCTGACATTACAAGGCTATAGAAGAATATTGTCAGGGTGGCGTTCCTCACAGTCCAGCAATGACCCTAGGCTGCAAGGCCCATCTTTCTGACAGTGGAGAGATATCGGTGCCAAAACTAACGGCATCTCCAGCACTGATACCGGGAAAGCGGTCTGAATTCAGCACAGTGTTGGCTTTCTAACGGTATATAATACTGCATATCTCTGAGGACATGAAAGGACTTCTTTAGCCAATTGTAGATGTTCAGCTTAACTCTGCTACATCTGTGTATGTTTAGAGATTTTATTTCATGATTTGGTGGTGAGGACCCCCACTTTACAGTACAAGATTATAGAAGTGTACCATCAGGGGGTTGTTCCTCACTGCCCAGCAATGACTCGGACCTATGCAGCCGGCCCAGTGATATCGGTAGCCGAAACTAACAGCACCAATATCTCTGCAATGGGGGAAAATGCTGGCAAAGCTAAGTGCCCATGAAAATCAGCTTTGATATGGTACATAACATCCAATCCCGAGTGGGTATAAAAGGTTCTCTTTAAGCCATATGCAAATGAGCTGTTGTGTGCACCCTGAGCATGGGCACATCTGCTGGAGAAACTGTTTGTGCCTTTGGGCAACACTTTGGGACACAACAATCTTTATGTAAAATGGTCTGGCACAAACACAGACACCCCCCCCCCCCAACAACAACAACAACAACAACAACAACAAGTGCTGTTGCGTGGGTGTGCCCACACACGTGTGCCGGACAGCTCATTTGCACATGAATTAAAAAAAAAAAAAAAAAAAGTTTGATTTTCTGAGCACCAGGATTGTGCTTTGACACAAAATGTCATGGTCCCTATGACGTCTTCTACATAGCTATATATCTGAAGATGCACTAAAGGGGTTTTCCCCATCTGACACTTCTAGTATACCCACAGGATGTGTCAGAAATGTCTTATAGATGTGGGTTCTACCTGTCTCTCTTGAGAACAGGGTCATGAACCCCTGTGACTAGAGGTGGTCACACATGAACAAACCTCTCTATTCATTTCTACAGAATTTCCGAAATCTATAAGCATTTTGTCCATTTTCACAGTTAATGGACAGCTGTGCACGTGCAGACAACACTCCATTCACGGCTGTTGGACAGGAGTCCTGACTGAAGTTCTCAAGATAGGAGTAGGATGGCATCCGACAGCAGCCTGTGGACAGGTGTGGCACTGTTTTTAGAAGGCAGCAATCTTTCTAGTCCTGATCACCCCCCCTTATGGGTGCAAACCTGAGCAAAACCCTAAAGTACAGTAAGTTAATAATGCATCCACCCCAAGCACTCAGAAGACTTTCAGCCAAGTACATGTCAATAACATTAACATTGCCCTCAGACATTAACAATGGCCGATAAATGTCGTGTAACAGTAATGTCTAGACACAACAAAATTCATATTGACATTCCTACCGTACCACAAGTAATACACACCAAGATTCACTTCTCTGACCTGACCTTGGCATTACATTTCTAAACTTCCAGGATTTATAATACTACTAGATGTGATGACCAGGAAGGCCTTGCCTACAAAGATTCTGTTTCCCCAAAGTCAGTAAACCTTAAAATATTCAGCTACTGCTTAAAGAGAGTTTACCACCTCCCCCAAAATATATTCCTCTGCATCCATCCTGTTACAGAGAATACCGTGATACAGAACAGCTATTTTGTTAGTGTCACTTTTGTAGATTTAGACAACTTTGTAGTCTTATTCAAATGTGGCAGTTGGTGCCTGGGGGCGGGTCCTCAGCCCTGGGAGAGCTGCTGCTCAAGTAGGATGGGTGATGTCATAGCAGTGGGAGGGTCAGCTCTCACTGCATGAGGTGCTGCAGGCAGGAGATCATACGAGTCTTAGTGGCACGAGCAGATCTCCAGGCCCAGCCCCAGTGCACCAACTGTCTCATTTGCATAAGACGTGTTGTTTTTCTCAAAATCTGCAAAAGTGATATACATAACGAAAATGGTATGTTTTTTAGTCACTGATGTGGAGGTGGCAGCTAAATATGCTTGGAGGAGGTGATAGATTCTCTATAAGGTGGGGTCCTCACCTTATGGAATAACCTGTATTTTTCATTGAAGATTTTGCTACGCTTTTTTGAGCCAAAACAAGAAGTGGATTCAGCGGGATACAAGGGTATAAGCACTTCCTTTATATTTCCTATTCCTTTTGAAGTCACGGCAGGTTTTTCACTGACTCAATCATTTCTATGGCCCCATATACACGACCATGTATTGCAAAAATCAGTACAGGTCCTATTACTGTCCATTTTGTGTCCCGACAGCAGTGAAAGGGGCCTTAAAGGCTCGGGTGGCACATGCATGTCATTCATGTGCCATTTTATGTAGCTACACGTGTTGGGTCTTTTATCAGCAAGTAAAAGTAGCTAAAAGAGAAAAAAAAGTTTGATATGTAAATTAGGAGTGTAAAGTAAATACAAAATCCCCAGCACCATTGAATAGTTCCAGATTTCTGCCTATAGCACAAGAATAAGAAAAGTTTTTACACAGTTCCACAGTTATTGACAACTTCTCAAAGACAAACAAAAGAAAAATAATCTTGGGATATTTTATAAGATCGATTCACTCTGATGTATTTCAAAAGGCCTAAATGATGTTTAACTCAACCCAAGAAGTCCTTAAAGTGGCCTTTTTTAATAAAAAAAAAAAAATATATGGTCGAAAGCACATGAAAAGCTTCTGGCGCCAGTTGTGCAGGTACAGAACATCTACAAAAAACTGCACACCACTCAAAAAACAAGCAGAAGAATTCTTTGGCACTGTCAAAGTATTACGCTGAGAAGAGATTAGTAAAGTCAGCTCTCAGGGCTGCTCATTTTATTTTTTCAATCAACCATGGCTGGGTCAATTTTTTCTAATTTAGTTATTGTAATTCAACCAAGGTTACTGCAATTACAGAAGGCCGTGAAGAATAAAACCGGGCCAGACTATAATAGTGCTGTGAGATCGGCTCACACTTACAAAACAGTTATGTAGCAACACACTAGAAGAAGAAAAAAAAAAAAAATTGAATTTCTTTTCTCTCTTCAAAATTGATCTAATTTCCCCTGTAAGGACCATAATAATTATAAAAAAAAAAAAATAAAAATAAAAATATAATAATAATAATAATAATAATAATAATAATAATATTAATAGTAAGTGTACTGTATGGCCATGTTTTTTTTTTTTTCCTGTAAAACAAAGACAAAAAAACAAAACGCATACTTGTGTCAGGTGCTCCATTGTCTGTCCGCCCATCTCGTGATGGGGCAGCGTTGCCAGAAGCACTGTGGCTCACATGACCTCAGTGACGTAGAGGTAAGGAACAATTTTCACATGAGCCTCAGGGCTTTCGGCAAGGGGACCATGGCACAAGACAGATAGGGCACTGGAGGTTGACAACAAAATGCCGGGTACATTTTTTTTTAATTTTACACCTCCCCTGGCTGCCCATGGGTTTTTCCCAATTCCTGGAAACCGAAACCCCTTTAAGGCTACATGGTGGAGTGTGTCACGCAACATAAAGTAGCAGCAAAAATTTAAATGTATCTCTATGGTGTCGCATTATGACATGCAACTACGATAAAAAAAATTTAAAGAAAATTTAAAAAAAATGCAAACCTGTTGGAGTTTGGTTACAGGTCACATGCAACTTTTTTTTTTTTTTTTTTTAATCATAGCTACTTCAATTTGCATGTAACATATCTATGCTTGACTGTATTTTTACAGTCAAATCAGAACTCTAAAAAAAAGTCACAAGCAAGTGACACAACTGGTTTAGTTGTGCGACATTATGCTGCTCTGTAGCCCTAGCCTTACTCACATGTTCAGATTAGCCGGACGATCCCCTTACCCCAGGCTTCTATCAAATGTACGTTACTGAGTGAGAAGGACAACAAAAGATAAGAGACAGACAGAAGAAAGTATGGCGCTAGGTTCACACTATGGTTCGGCTCTCCATCGTTCGGGTCTGCATGGGGACCCGAAAGATGAAAAGCCTGTCCACTGAAAAAGCGGTTAACTAATGAGACACACCAGTGTGAATAGCAGCTGAAGAATCAGAATGGTCGAATATTGGTAGCTACAATACAATGTGGCAAAACAAAAAGATTCCTCTTGTACTGCCCTAGTCCTCTCGAAGCAACACACCAATGTTGTTCTTGATCTGTCTTAATTATCTGTGACAACTTTATCATGAACAAAGTACCTCTAAGTTCTATTGTTCATATTTTCTGCCACAGTTAGGCTTTTTTTTTTTTTTTTTTTTTTGGAGTCTGACAATAAAACGTGTGCCTCAAGGTCTTTGTGTTGCAATCAATGAAACTAGTTCAAGGACCTATTCACATGATATCTGGCTATACTTCCCTAATGGACATGGGGCGGTCGTCCATTTGTCACTGTCTGACATGACTAGAGGAGACTGTCTTGGAGGAGTTTTTTTTTTTTTTTTTTTAGTATAATGCAAGTCTATGGCAACCAACAGGATACATAGATAACAGGATGGATTGTATTAGGATCGCTATTTATTTAAACAGCAGTGTTTTAAAAGGAAGAAATAACATGGTGTGAACTTAGTCTTATAAAGACTAATACCAGACTGCCCTAGAGAAATAGCTTGCCCCCGTCTTCACTATGTATAGGTACTTCTATTCCACCTAATCATTAGGTAAGAAACCTTTGTTCTTTGACTCCATCTCACATTAGGCTCTCGGTAAGGGAAGTAATACTGTTCTGGGTATGTGTCTTATTTTATTGCACCGCGGCAACATCATTAAACATATAGGTTTAGAAGCTGGAATTTTCCACTGCTTTAGTTTGTGTGTTGCAAGATGTCAGTATTATGGTACAGCCAGTACTCTATAGGCTTGTTTTGCAATAAATTATAGGGGAAAAAAAAAAAAAAAAGTCATAATTTTTTTTCTGCATCTCATCATGTACAAACATAAAGTACAATTAAGAAATCATTAACCTCTAGAACAATGAACATATTCATTACAGCAACTACACCAGTTGTGTAGCTCAACTAAACGGAAAAGAATGAGGGATATTCCTAACTAAGTCATTTATGGCTTATCCTGTAGACCAGGGGTCAGCAACCTTCGGCACTCCAGCTGCTGTGGAACTACAACTCCCAACATGCTCCATTCACTTCCAAGAACAGCAGAGCAAGTATGAATGCTGGGAGTTGTAGTGCCAAAGGTCGCCTACCCCTGCTGTAGACCTTTGAGAACAGTAGTCCCAATTGTTATGGTGCATCTAGTCAAAGAACGACTGGTAGTATGTTCTTTGGCACCTTCCCGTAACTCCCATAACACCGACTAGAGAATACGGTGTACATGCATGGCCACCTCTACCTGAAAGTGGTGGCCGCTCAGTCACCTGATGAGAGTCCCCGGTTCTCTACACAAGTGCAGGTTCCAAAGTCTGGACCCACATCTTTCAGACACGTATAGCAAACTCATAGATGTGCCATAAATGTTTGAGTTGAAACTCCCACTTTTAGGTTTTGTTCACATCGGTGTTGGAGAGTCCATCTCAGTGTCTGCCTGAAAATTGGTGGGGGAAAAAGTCCTGCATGAAGGACTTTCCTCCGTCGGTTTCAGCTTTAACACAATAGACACCTGACAGACCTCATCATAGTCAATAGGACTGTGTGTTACTGCTACATTAGGGTTCTGCCTCTACATTGTTCTCCTATGGACCAGGACAACGGAGAGGCAACGCTAGTGTGAACCTAGCATGAGACTGAACATACTGGGTACAACTGTCATTTCCTTGAAAGTGTCAGAAAAACGAACCATATAAAGCCCATCACTTTTCTGGATAGTAGAGAGGCATTGTTTCATTATGTGTGGCTTTAGTCTGAAAAAAAGTGATTTTCCCCCAAACATAACCATATCTAAAATGTGTTACATAATTAAGGGTTGATCATTTTTGCAAATATAGATGAAAAAATGAGTTTTACAGATTTCCTCAAACCATCTTAGTGGTGACAGTCCTTTATCTTGATATTTTGCCAAGGGATACCATGAATGCAGGAACTTTCTATGGTTTGGGACTTGCCAGAAATCCAGTCATGTTTTCCATGGGCAAAGGTGATCTGGCAGAGACCGTACATGCATGCGAAGACAATCTGGCCACAATAAGGAAATCCTGGCTGGTGCCAGGCCATAGAAAGTTTCTGCATTCATGGTCGTACTCATTTGCAACCTGTCAGGACAACACAATGTGCCAGGTTAACATGACATGTATACACTAATAACCACATATCCGGGAGAACTGCTGGGCAGGATACAAAACAAGGCTACACACTAAAAGCGCTCAAATATCTCATCCATAAGGAAAAGTTTTTTGCAAGAGGATTTTTGAGGCACCAAGAAGTCACGTTGCTATGCTCATATATTCAGTTGGATTCCGCCTGTTGACATACCCTAAGAAAACTCAGAATTCTTAGAATATGTTCACACAATTTCTTGGTGATTAACATATTTATTAGAGAAACTAAATACAATATATAAGGATATCCATAAAGAGCTTATTGGGTCATGCTCCTCCCTTTTCTGAGCCTTCTCTAAACCAAACTCACCTGACCGATCTCTTGCTGCCCTCCACTTCCTGTTGTCACTCAACACACAGTAAAAGCCACTCATTTGTTGAGGGGGGGCACCACTGTGACCAGGGAGCAGACACCAGCAGAGAACTGGGCAAAATCGTAATAGGAGCAGTGGGATCAGTAATGCCCCCAATTTTTTCCCCCACCATAAACTGGACCCATTGTGTGCAAGATTGTCTTTCCATTGCTGCCCATCTGTAATCTTTCTGTTGCAGCAAAGTAAAGTTATAAATGTATGGAAGCATAAAAAGTCATAGGTTAATTTACATAATTAGTCATGTGGGCGTGGAGCAGCTTCAGACCAGTCACACCTTTTAGGCATGACAGCTTCCTTCACAATGTCAAGAGGTGAGGAGACTGTGGGATTTGTCAATCATGCCCAGGAGGTTATTTTACATGGTGTACCTAGAGGTTTTGGGCTGGTTCCAACCCCTGGTCGTAAGATCAGAACCAGCATCTGTCTCCTGGGTCACTTCACCTCCTCCTTCCTCCATTACAGGTGGATACCTGTGCTATGGGGGCTGTCAGACTATATCATAGTATATCAGATGAATGGTAGTCAGCCTTCTGACACCCCATAGAAGAGCCACAATGTTTTGCAGAGTACAGGGGCCCCTTTATAGTTTACGTACACAGATGTGCCTAGTAGTGCCTGTACTGGCACTTATAGTTGTTCACCTGAAAGGATTGAGCTGTAAGAGCAGACACATTCACTACTAAATGTCGATGCAACTTCTTCCAGCCGCCGATCAGTGGGGGAGTCAGTAGTTTGGTTGACATTGGTAACCTATTATAAGGCGATAGTGCTAAATGTTTATCACTCATACCAATGACATTATATTTACCCAGTTTGGATTACAATACGAAGGATAAACTAATAATATATTAGATATGTGCCATCAAAATGAGTTCAACCATTTTACACTAGTCCCCCATCAGACAGATTGTCAGGTCTAACAGTGGCAAACAAGTAAAATAGTTCAATATGTTGTATAGGTAATGGACGGCAGCTTATAAAATGACTGGAGGATTTGTGGATAACACATTAGTTTGTAAATCACAGTATAAGCCGCTCATGGCTTTATTGATGCATTAGGGAAACAGCTGGTCCATTTATTATTCTGCTCAACCTTGCCAGCCTTACGATGAATGTACCGATAACATGCAAGTGCAGGGTCAAGTCACTGCCTCATAGTTACTATTGTGGTTACGACTAGACAACGGCACAAATGTGGAGCATCTTTGTCAAAAAGTGGCACCTCCAGTTGAGGGCTCAAATTTTTTTCGATTTGCTAGACATGTGGTTGTGGCTTCTCATGAAAAGGTGCATGGCTTAATATGCACCAAAACTGAGTTTTACAATTCTGGCTCAAAGCAAGCCAACTAAAGGATGCGATGCACTGTTGAAGAGGACCTTTCACCACCTCAACTAATTCCAGTTCTTAACATCAGTTAATAGATGACAATTCACTGATTCCAGCACAGTTGGAATTTTCTCTCCAGCCCCCACCGTTCCCAAGCAATCAGTGCAGTTAGTTTTGGCACTGCTATTTAAGCTCTGTAATGTCAGAAGGCGGTGTCAGGCAGGGGGTGTGATTCAGAGCTCCAATCAGAGGCAGCCAGTGTCAGAGCTCAGAATCACACCCCTTGTCTGCTCCTGCCTGACACCGGCAACATGACAGTACAGAGCCTAAATAGCATGTCAGGCACCAAAGACTGCTTGGGAAGAATGGAGGCTAGAGAAAAAATTCTAACTGTGCCAGAATCAATGGAGTAGCAGCTATTAAAGAGGACCTTTCACATCCTCATTGATGTGCAATAGTATGTTGCAAGTAAGTAGACAGTGCCAGCTTTCCCAGTATGTGCCTCGGGGCTAGAGACATCAGTGCCAATGTCTCCCCACTGTCACCAGGGCAGGCCTTACAGCCTAGTACCATTACTGGACTGTGAGGAACCCCCCCCCCACTGACAGTACAAGTCTATGACTCTGACTCTATGGAGGACCACTGTCGGGGGATGAGGCGTTCTGACAGTAAGGAAATATCGGTGCTGAAATTAACAGCACTCATATCTCCAGCACCGATGCGCATACCAGGAAAGCCAACAGTGCGCTGAATTCATCGGCTGAATCGGTTTTCTAGTGGTTTATAATACCGCACATCGATAAGGACGTGAAAGGTCCACTTTAATTGATGTAAAGAGCTGGACATGTTGGAGGCGGCGAAAGGTCCTCTTTAAAAGAGTCTGTATACTGTTTACGTGAAGTCTATTATACATACTACTACATTTTATTTATGTAGCACCAACATATTCTGCAGTACTTTACAAATTGTAGGGTTCAAGTACTGACAAAAAAGATACAAATACAAAGAAATATTCAATTCACACACTGGGACTAAAGGCCCTGCTCGCAAGAGCTTACAATCTATGAGGTAGAGGAGGTTACACAAGAGGTAACAGGGCAGCATCGGAGGTAGCATTGCTTATACAATGGTCAGACAATTTTGTGATAGAGGTTACTTTCCTAACGCATCAATAAAGCTGTATGAGCCGTCACCAGTCATGTTCTTTAAAGTGCAGATGGTGCTTGGACATATAAAGTTACACAAACCAAAAATAGTCTGAATTAACCCTAAAGAAGAGAGATATAGCCTCCCTGCAACTCAAAGCATGACATGGCTACAAAAAAAAAAATAAAAATTATATCTGGAGCTGTCTGGAAAACCCTAAATAGGAATACCGGATGCCAGAAGGTATTCTGGCTTAAACATTTTTTTTTGGTTTGGTGTAACCATGCCAGCGAAAAACTACACTAGATAGCCAGATACATGTCAGCCTATCCATAGAGGCGGACAACGATAATTTGCATGTAATGAAGATGGCTTTCATGAAAGCAATATCACCAAAAAAAAGGGGAAATAACAGAAAACCCCAGAGCTGCAGCTAGCTACAAAAAAGATCCTCCATCTATTTGTGGTTGTGTCAGTTCCTACGGCCGATCCCTTTAGAATACAAGATTTCTGCTACTATGGAATTCCTATTGTGTACTGATGACATCAATGGTATCCGCGCAGTCAGAGAGATGAAGAAAAGACACAAAATAACACGTGGAGACAGGGAGGGGGATGTGGCGTTTTATCTCATTTCTGCCAAGATTTTCCTCTCTCAATACTTGATGTTTTTAATTTACAATAAAAAGAGGGATATTAAAATAGAGCTTGCGTCAGCAGTCAAGAAAAATCTGTAGCAGAGACACCAGCGTCCTCCCCCACAATGATGTACTTCAGAGTTTCTCTTTCTTACAGCTTATTAATTATACATTTCACAACCTCAGAACTGGGCTCTAAAACCTGCATTTGCCTATTATATCAGCTCTATTGCTCCTACGACTCATGTTCAGCCATGTTTACCCAGACGTGGGAAAGAATATTATAAAGTGGAGGAGGTAAGGCAGATGGAAGTGGCAGTGCTAGGATATGCCAAGTGGAAGATCAGTGTCTGGTGGAAATTCTCACCTTGACAACATGATGTCTGACGTCACCGTTGTCTTCTGTAGGTTTCTGAATAGCAAAAATACAGGCAGTATGTAGCTGGGCCAATGTACAGCAGTAAAACAGGAATACACTGGGTGACAACCACAGACCTGCTCACACCTTTGTAATTCGCAGCAGGCACAGTCTCTCCAAGGCTCCTTGTGGATCATAAAGGAGTATTCCGGGACTTTTAGATCTTTGACCCCCTTAAGACAGGTCATCAGGATCAGATAAGGCTGGATTCACAACTGCATCAGAATCTACGCCACTGCAGTGACCGCTGAAAATCGCAGGATGAAAAGTGCCGAAAGTCCAACTTTTTTTGTTAAGGGCTTTCAGTTTAAAAGAATGGACACCCAAAAGATCCCATTATAGTCAAAGGGGTCTGTTGGGTACCATTAGTATCTAATATTTTAGCAGTCCGTGTGACACATTGTTGCAGATGTGAACATATTGTAACAGTCTCAGATTACTACCACCCCCACCGATCAGATGTAAGGAGGAGCCGCAAAGAAAGCTCAGTGTCATGTGTTGAGGTTGGGAAGCCAAGTCACATCCAAGTGAATGGGAATAAGCCAACAGTACCTTTCATGTCCACTATAGTACAGAATATTCCTAGTTCCTGCAAACAGTCAATCGACGGGGGTTCTGGGATTCTGATATTGATGACCTGCACTATCAAAAACACTCCTTTAAGTTACTGCCAAACGGTCACTTTTGTCCCTCCCTGTAGAGCTTGCACATTGCCTGTGACATGCCCGCAGCCTCTCCAGTTTCCTTGTTCTGTATCACAGATCTGCGTCTTCTACTACCCTGCTCCAAACTGGCAACAACCTATATGCCGATAGCGTCTGAAAGACACGAGAATGCAACATCTCCCTATGTAATATCCAAGCAAGGAGTAATAGCACACGCAGATACAGTGATCAAAAGGAGAAAATGCAATAAAACCCCATGTACAATGCAAGGAGCTACTGCACACTCCTACCTACAGTGCCTCAACGTGTAAAATATATGTTAGCCACAATATCCATAGTGACCTCTGCTATACTGCACAAACATGGCCTATATTCTGACAGCTGTGAGGTCACACAACTTTACAAGTCTCCATAAAGGAATGTGGGTATCTCAGTGAGCCAAGCACCTCGTTCAAGAAAAAACTTGTTCTGCTGCAATATTAGAACGAACATACCATTAAAGGTGATGTCAGACTGAACACTTTACTGCATATTACATAGAAAAGTGGGCAAAGCAGATGTTTTATGTTGTCCATACACATTAGATGTGTATCGGCCAAACCTGCTGATTTTGATGGTTTGGGTGTCCATCTAATGTGTATGGGGGACTCTAGACAATCCTGCACCAGCAGATATGGGGGAACATAGTGTTTGGCCAGAGGCCTTCTCCCCTCTCCCGGCCCAGTGCATATGTATATCCCAGCCAAGACAGGTGTGCAAGTGTGGGGATGTCGTGAGACACTTTTTGTCCAAAGAGCAGTCTGGAGTCACTCCGTATCTCATTTTTTACCAAATTCATTCAGCAGCTTTTACGATAAAAGTAAAGCCTGAATAATAAAAGTGCCTGATGACAATGTTCGCTACTTTATAAGCTTATCTTATAGTAACTAGTTTATCTACATGAGGACAATAGCCAAAAAGATTTACTGCGGACAAGGGTGCACATACCATAAAGGCAGCCTACGGCACCGCCAGAGAAAGGTGACCCAGACCCAGCTGATAATATCCCTTGATTTAATGGGTGTGAAGAAACCCTACATGACAAACATTCCCAATCTGGGTTTTCATCTGGAATTACCTGATAAACTGCAAGAGTGAGACAGTACGAGCCATTAGGACTGGTTTGCATGTATACTGTATGTGCCGCTTCTCCCTCAAAGAACAAACACTTCCAAAAATATTCTAAGAAAGAACGTGCAGTACGTGTACCTACTGTAATAGCACCTTCTATACTCAGATAAAACAAACAGACTCTACGCACTTGGCACAACAAGGAGACAGTCTGGACACAAAATTTACTACCTGTAACTTTCAGGCTGGATTTAGGAATTTCTAAAAACAGATTTTCTTACAATTCACAGAGATTTTAAAAAGGACCTTTTTCCAGGTCATGGGTAGCAGTGTATAAAGCGACTGTTCCCAGTCCAACCAAGCAGTCTTTCTGGTCCAGGCCAATTCAAGTTCTCTATCCCTCTTCCCTCATAGACTGTAAGCCCTTGCGGGCAGGGCCCTCTATCCCATTGTGCCAGTTGGTCACTGTTTGTATTATCTGTTTTGTATATCTGGTGTACCGTATGTAAATCCGCAAATGTAAAGCACCATGGAATTAATATAATAATGTAAAGCACCATGGAATTAATGGTGCTATATAAATAAACAATAATAATAATAATAATAATAATAATAATAACAACAATAACAATAATAATAGACACCCCTCCAATGATTTTAGCACAGTTGAAATTTTTTTCTGTAGTCTCCACCAATCCTGAGCAACAAGCGCAGTTAGTTTTGGTGTCTGATGTGCCATTTAATCTCTATAATGTCAGAAGCGCGGTGTAGGGCGGGGGGGGGGGGGCTATTCAAAGCTCCAATCAGAAGCAGCCAGTGTCAGAGCTCAAGCTCAGAATCACACCCCTTGTCTGCTCCTGCCTGACACCGCCCTCCTGACATCGCCCTCCTGACATTACAGAGCCGAAATAGCATATCAGGCACCAAAACTAACAGCACTGATTGCTCTGGAACGGTGGGGGCTAGAGAAACTGAACTGTGCCAGAATCAGTGGAGCAGCGACTATTAAATGATATAAAGAGCTGGACTTATTGGAAGTGGTGAAAGGTACTGCTTAAGTTCAGCTGATCTCTGGAGGCGTTGGATCCCCACTAAAGATCTTTAGTCCCGGTAAGCCAGTTTAGGCCGGGGCCACACATGGCAGGCGTATTCGCAGCAGGTCAATTTCACTACCTGTTCATTAGGTTTGGTTTTCAATCGTTGCAATGCAAAGGTTGAAAACTGGCCCAGCTGCAGGGGTAAAACCTGTGGTGAAAACCAATAGTTTTTCATACCACCAAAAAAATAAATAAAATAAATAAAATGAGTAAAAAACCCATCTAATTCAAATTAAATTAAAATGATGCACCCATCGCCCCGTTTCTGCTTTTGGTCTTGCCCCTTCTCTCTTCCTGCTTCTGCATCTACCTCTCATTGTATTAATACGGGTGTCTCACACCTTGTTTACTGGCTACTGTTTATCGGTTTTATATGATATAAATAACGAATTTAAAAAAAAAAAAAAAAAAAGAATTAAAATGATGCAAAGCTGTACTTAGAATTGTAAAGGGTACTTCTTTTTACAGACAATGTTTTGATCAGTGGGGTCCAAGCCTCAAGAGTCTACTGATCACTAAGACAAGGGGGAAGAAACACGGACCTTTCTATGAATTTATACACTATATGCTCAGCTCTCAGAAGGGCAAAGCAGGATGAATTGGTACATTGATCAGATGAGCATTTATAACACCTAGTAATTGGTGGGGGGCTAAGAACACAAGTCCAATTGAAACATCTGCAGCAGCTTATTCCCCTCTTAAAAACACAGAGCACCTTTGTCCGACAGCCATGTGAAAGTGTATGGCCAGCCACAGAGGCTGAGCAGTAGGTGAATAAAACATTACTGAACTTTGGCTACCTCTCTGATTTACTATTTATCAATTAGTTTTTCGATTTTGGTTGAAATTCTCTCAAACTTTCTTACAATTATTAACCAGTTATCCCCTGATGGAAATCAGATCTATGGAGTCAGCAGGCCCAACTCCGACTGACTCCTGCTCAAATTCCTTCACAAATGATTGACAGCAATGGTCAGACAGAAGCAGTAAAGATTCTCTAATTCGTTATAAAAAAATACACACGTGGACAAAATTGTTGATACCCCTCGTTTAATGAAAGAAAAACCCACAATGGTCACAGAAATAACTTGAATCTGACAAAACTGGAATTTGCCAAACTACATGTTGACAAGCCACAAAGCTCCTGGGAGCATGTCCTATGGACAGATGAGACAAAAATCAAAATTTTTGGCAAGGCACATCAGCTCTATGTTCACAGACGGAAAAATGAAGCATATCTTGAAAAGAACACTGTCCCTACTGTGAAACATGGAGGAGGCTCTGTTATGTTCTGGGGCTGCTTTGCTGCATCTGGCACAGGGTGTCTAAAATATGTGCAGGGTACAATGAAATCTCAAGACTATCAAGTGATTCTAGAGAGAAATGTGCTGCCCAGTGTCAGAAAGCTTGGTCTCAGTCGCAGGTCATGGGTCTTGCAACAGGATAATGACCCAAAACACACAGCTAAAAACACCCAGGAATGGCTAAGAGGAAAACATTGGACTATTCTGAAGTGGCCTTCTATGAGCCCTGACCTAAATCCTATTGAGCATTTTTGGAAGGAGCTGAAACATGCCGTCTGGAAAAGGCACCCTTCTAACCCGAGACAACTGGAGCAGTTTGCTCATGAGGAGTGGCCAAAATACCTGTTGAGAGGTGCAGAAGTCTCATTGAAAGTTACAGGAATTGTTTGATTGCAGTGATTGCCTCAAAAGGTTGTGCAACAAAATATTAAGTTAAGGGAACCATCATTTCTGTCCAGGCCTGTTTCATGAGTTTTCTTTTTTTTTAAATTCTGTTGATGCATGGTTGGAAAGCAATGTCTGACTTTCATTTGTTCATTTTCATAGAATTTTATATAATATTACTTTTGTCAGATTCAAGTTATTTCTGTGACCATTGTGGGTTTTTCTTTCATTAAACGAGGGGTACCAACAATTTTGTCCACGTGTGTGTGTGTGTGTGTGTGTGTGTGTATATATATATATATATATATATATATATATATATATATATGTTAATGAATTCCTATGAAGGTCAATAATTATATAATATTAATACTTGCATAATTAAAATAATCATTTTGAAGATAGAGTAAGTGTTGGTAACTTTTTTTTTTACTCCAGCCAAAATTGTTCTGGACTCACTCTGACTCCACAGCCTTGATGGAAGTCTACTTGATCGCTCAGAACCGCAACAGTTTTGGAAATTGCAGCGTATCCGCTGCACATATTTTCCCACTATGTATACTTTGCAGTGACACCGTGGTTTTTTCTGCAGCCAGATCACAGCATTTGCACCACATAGGGCTCTGGCCTTAAAGAGCTTTTCCCACGAATGTATTCAGATGTAAGTAATAAAACTCTGCTAATTTTTTTTTTTTTTTTTTTTTTAAAGATTTCCTCTAACCAGCTCAGTGATGACAGTCTTGTCATGATCGGTTGCCAATGGATACGACCATGAATGTGAGAACCTTCTATGGTCTTGGACTTGTCAGAAACCCAGCCATGATTTTCTTATTGTGGACAGGTTATCAGGCAGGGGCACTACATGTATGAGAAGATAACCCCGCCACAATAAGGAAACTATGGCTGGGTTTCTGACAAGTTACAGAATTTAGAATATTCCTGCATTCATGGTCGTATCAACTTGTAACCACTAGGGCTAGGTTCACACTAGCATTGGGCTCTCTGTCATTCAGACTATAGACTATGATGGGGTCCGTCAGGTTTCCGCCGGTTTTATCCTGAAACTCCATGCTGGACTTTTCTCTCCGCCAATTTTCATCAGAATCTGCGGCGGAGTCTACTATGGAGACTTCAATGCAGATGTTAACCTAGCACAAGAAGGTTAGAGAAAATTTTTTAAAACTCGCCAATACTATTTAGATTTTCAAAAATGTTTAATTTTCAATTTCCTACAAATAGTAACCAATATGATCAGAAGGTACATGTGGGGTAATGTAGATAGAGTATTTCGCACAATAGAAGTCATTTTCAATGTATTTTCTCTACTTAAGGGTGAAGGTTCCAAGGAATGTGGGGGCTACAAAGCTACAGACTGCTAGCGGTATTGGGACATACACATGACTACGTGTGGTCACAGTCTACACCCACGTGTGAACTGCTGCTACTATTTACCATTACACTGTTATGAAAGGAACTCAATTGATAGTTTATTTGCACAACCGAGTAGTATAGCGTTACATATACAAATGTGACACACAACACACAATACCGGCCTCAGCTGTCACTGATCCTTCTCCAGCGACCTAGGGGTGGGGGATTGCAGTCATCCACCATAGAAATTCAATAGAAAAACAACCCAAACGGGATCTAGTTGCACTTTTGCAGAAACATTAATAAGGCTCTGTTCACACTTCAGTTCTTTTTTGCCAGGTTTCTATTGCTTTATGGTCAAAACACAGTAGAATGCTGAACTTTTCTTTCTAATGTAAAAATACTAATAATTGTAATAAAAAAATAAAATAAATAACAATCTGTCATGGCTCTCTTAAGAATGTAAGCCACGGCAGCAGGTGAGGGGAGTCTTAGCAATACATCTCCTCGCCTATGTGGTACCTTTACATATATTTGTCATCCACCTTCATACAGACATACTTAATAAAAACCTTTGTAGCCCTAAGGATATACTCAGAAGATGCAGTGTGCTTTATGCTGAGGCCCCACGTTGCGAAAAGACAGCTTTTTTTGCTGCAGATTTTACTGCGGTTTTTTGAGCCAAAGGCAGGAGTGGATTGAGCATAAGGGAGAAGTAGAAGAACTTCCTAGATATCTCCCATTCCTTCTGTAGCCATTCTTGGCTTTGGCTCAAAAAAACCGCAACAAAAAAAGTTGCGTTTCTGCAACATGGGACCTCAGGCTTACGGAGGATTTCTATTTGCAAGCTGCAGAATTGCAGCAAATCACAGTAAAAGCCACGTACAGAGTATTGCTGCGCAGGTCTCTGGGGCAGATTTACTAAAACCATGCAGATGCAGACCAGGCAATGTGGACCTGTGACCTGCGAGCTCTCTATAACACAACATTCGGAGGCATTTCTTCTCATATCTCGGTGTTGAGTTAATTCTCTGTTATTACTCCAACACATTTACGAGTCAATTGACAACTTGGCGCTCCTACTTGTAAGCAAGACCCTACCCAAACTCACGGTAGGAAACACATTCTTTGACAAAAAGATAGGTAACACCCAATGTCAATTTCTTCATAGATTTCTACGAGGAACAGGAATTTGCAGCTATAGGAAAAGGTTCGCCGGAATTGTTAGGTTTTGGGAAATAAAAGCATTTAATAAAACAGACATGTCAGGGGAGGTGTCCCTGATATTAAAAAAGGGTATAATGCGGAATGATAAATTGTACGTATCCTTACCCCACATTCACACAACAGAGTTTCTGCCGTGAAACTCGGTCCATGTGCTGGCTGGATTTACTGTCTTAAACAGTATGGTAGAGAGGGACTCCTAGCAGTATAGTTATCTATGATGTTAGGAGTCCCTATCTCACCTCTACATACTGTACTGTACTATAATCACTACAAGACAGTATATCACAGGGAGGCAGGGACTCCTAACATCATAGATAACTATACTGCTAGGAGTCCCTCTCCCAGAGACCGACTGTACTATAATCAGTACTATAATCACTACAGGTCAGTATAACATCATAGGTAACCATACTGCTAGGAGTCCCTCTCCCAGAGACCTACGGTACTATAATCAGTACTATAATCACTACAGGTCAGTATAACATCATAGATAACCATACTGCTAGGAGTCCCTGCCTCCCAGAGACCTACTGTACTATAATCAGTACTATAATCACTGCAGGACAGTATAACATCATAGGTAACCATACTGCTAGGAGTCCCTCTCCCAGAGACCGACTGTACTATAATCAGTACTATAATCACTACAGGACAGTATAACATCATAGGTAACCATACTGCTAGGAGTCCCTGCCTCCCAGAGACCGACTGTACTATAATCAGTACTATAATCACTACAGGTCAGTATAACATCATAGATAACTATACTGCTAGGAGTCCCTGCCTCCCAGAGACCTACTGTACTATAATCAGTACTATAATCACTACAGGTCAGTATAACATCATAGGTAACCATACTGCTAGGAGTCCCTGCCTCCCAGAGACCTACTGTACTATAATCAGTACTATAATCACTACAGGTCAGTATAACATCATAGGTAACCATAGTGCTAGGAGTCCCTGCCTCCCAGAGACTTACGGTACTATAATCACTACAGGACAGTATAACATCATAGGTAACCATACTGCTAGGAGTCCCTCTCCCAGAGACCTACTGTACTATAATCACTACAGGACAGTATAACATCATAGGTAACCATACTGCTAGGAGTCCCTGCCTCCCAGAGACCTACTGTACTATAATCAGTACTATAATCACTACAGGTCAGTATAACATCATAGGTAACCATACTGCTAGGAGTCCCTGCCTCCCAGAGACCTACTGTACTATAATCACTACAGGACATTATAACATCATAGATAACCATACTGCTAGGAGTCCCTCTCCCAGAGACCTACTGTACTATAATCAGTACTATAATCACTACAGGTCAGTATAACATCATAGGTAACCATACTGCTAGGAGTCCCTGCCTCCCAGAGACCTACTGTACTATAATCAGTACTATAATCACTACAGGACAGTATATCTCAGAGGCAGGGACTCCTAACATAATAGATAACCATACGATTAGGAGTTCCGCTCCCAGCAAACTGTTCAAGCCAGTAAGTCTGGCCAACACAGGGACCAAGTTTCACGGGTGTGAACGCGACCCTAGACTGACTAGTGTACACTTTATAACACATATTAGCTAGTTTGGTTTCCAGAGAGAAATATTGCACATTTTTGGCACATGGTGTTGCATCTGAAGCCCACCTCCTCTCTCTGTAACCCCCACACAGCAAAACCATGCCACAAACCAATACACTATGTATATGTTACACTTTCACAAAGGGATTTTCTCCACTACAGACACTTATTCCCCCATTCATAAATGTCCACAAGTGCTCCAAATGCATGGTCATTGCTCCATTCACTTCAGAAGACAGATCGCAAGCAATCCCATTGCAGAGAATGAAGCAGTGTTCACATCATTCACACCTGTCTGCTCTATACACATGGAGCACTTGTAGACCCTCATTCTGATCTTGTGGGTAGGAATAAATGCCATTAGTGAGAAAACCCTTTTAGGCTAAAGCCCCATGTAGCGAACCGCAGCAGAAACGCATCATTTTGCAAAAGTGCAACAGCCAAAGCCAGAAATGGATTAAACACAAATGGGAAATATAAAGTAAGCACTTATACTTCTCCTTCATGCTGAAACACTCTTGGCTTTGGCTCAACAAGGTAAATCGGCAGCACCGTCGTGGCTCCAGGTCCTGGCGTAGATTTCAGGTATAACTCACACCAGCTATAGTAAATCTGTCAGGCTGAAGCATCCCTGCCCTGCCTTGGATCCACAGCCTTGCTCTGCCCACTTTTCTTAAAAATGGATAGCAGGTTGGAAAATAGATTAAAGGGGTTCATTTTTGTCACAAAGTAGCACATGGCAAACCACAAATATGTGGAGTATGTACCTAGACTTAGTCCTGTTCAGACTGGCATCATGGCATAGATCTTTACATGATCCATACTGCATCTGTCCAGATGGGTTTAGCCCACTGACTACTATCATCCAGTAGCTATTGCATTTTCTTACAGGATAGATGCAGTATAGTTGTTAAACAGTTAATACACACGTGGGATCCACTCCCATAATGCACAAGAAATATTTGGTCCCAACATGGACAATTAATATGACTATGTGATAGAGATCTAAGGTCAAGTTTATTTTCCCTTGTTGTGACTCGATTTGTCCCCTACACAAATAAAAAAAAAAAAAAATGGGATGGGGTCCAAGAAGGAAGAGAGGAATAAAGAACGCTTTATAATCCTCTTCCCCGTTGGATCCAATCCCAGTTGTAAAAAACACGAGCAGCAAACACAGCCGGGCTGTAGGCACCAACACAACTCCACACAGGTTTACTTGCTAAGTGATTAAAATTTAACCAAGTATCGAGAGGGAAGACGACAGCTGAACAAACAGCCCAACCAAAATGCCAGGACACTTGTGGGTTCTTCCATGTTCAATCCGATTTCACGTAACACAAAGTGCTCATTCGAACTCTTGTAAGTTGACGGCAGGTGCCACAACCCTGCCCACCCACAGCGTCCCATTGACTGTACTAACCATTTTACACACAACATGGTGGCCGATATGTTTAATGTCATCCTTAAAGAGCACAATATATTTTTATTATCAAGTTAGTCAAATTAGAAAAACTGAGGACACTACATCAAGAAACTCCACTAGCAAGTAGTGAAGGAAAGCTCATTGGCCCCTTAGACCAGCCATACACATTAGATTTGACGATGGGATTATTCATATGTACAATTCCTCAATGAGTCTATGCAAGCTGGCCAGTATTTTCGGCCAAGAGCTTGCTAAAAAAATATCCAGCATATCCGATCTGTTTTTGGCACTTGTACACGTCAGATACCTGTCCCTTCATCCTGCCAAGGACAATATCTGCAAGGAGTTTGTATGTTCTCCCTGTGTTTGCATGGGTTTCCTCTGGGTACTCCGGTTTCCTCCCACACTTCAAAGACATACTGATAGGGAATGTAGATTATGAGCCTTATATGGCACAGTGACTGACAATATCTGTAAAGCGCTGCGGAATATGATGGCGCTATATAAGTAAGCATAATAATTAATAATCACGAGAAATGGCAGAGTTACCCATTTTGGGTGCCGGAAAATCAGATGTATATGGCCGGTTTTACCCTCTATACGCAGTGTGGATGCTATGCCAAACACAAGCATTTATTGCTGTGTAAGCAGACCATAAAGGAAAGAATATCACACCACTTAAAGGTTTGTCTGAGATTTTACAAAAATTGCCTAAGGATAGGAAAGTGTAAAATAAAGAAATAGCCTATGCCTTTTCAATGTCCCTCTGTTCCAGGGTGTCGCTCCGCTCCCCATTACAGTCATAAAGAACGTAACATCACCGCTACAGCACAGGACTGAAGCAGCGCCTCATAAAAAGGTGAATATAGACCATTTCTTTATTTTGCACAAGTTCCAACCCTTAAACTATTTTTGAAAAAATTTTAACAACCCTTTATTTACTACATAATGAAGTCCTTTAACTTAAGAGGAGGATCTTTTCTTTTTTTTTTTTTTTTTTTTTTAAATTAAAACCAGATAGTAGAATTTATCATTTTTTTCTAATCCATTTTTAGTTTCTGATTGTAGTGATTATTCTGGTTTCTGTACATGATCACGGGGGCTGCCATCTTGCCTGAGCTTCTTTAGTAATCATGTTTGTGATGTAAATGAGGTAACTGCTGCAAACAAAATCCATTCAGAATTGGCCAACTTTCAGTTTATTATTAGGCTTAGTGGCCAGACTGAAAATTGCAAAATATAGTACTTTTTTGTTAATGTCACATGATCATTTAAAGAGAAAAATAAATATATCTAAAGAAATTTTATTTTTAAAGTTTTAGTTTTTAAAGTTAATTTTTTTTAAAGTTTTTTTTTATTTTATTTTTTTTAACATAAAAACTTGGTTTAAAATAAATAGGTCATTTTATGGTGACACACTGCGGCAAATTTATTATGACTGACGTATTGTACGCCAATCTTAAACGGCATGACTGGTGCAGGGGACTGGAGACTTATCGAGAGGCTGCAGCCTCTTCCAAAATCTGTTGAGTGCCTTGGCGCGAGAATGGAAATTTTATGTCAAGTCTGAACTGCAGCAGATTTCCATTCTAACTGATGCCAGAAAACTGCACCAATCCCCGCACCGCACAATTCGCAGAATAGCGGAATGTGGCGGGCGAGGTGTGGATCGGGGCTTGAAGCACACTATTGTCTCAAGAAAGGGCCTTGCATCAAATGTGTACCTCCAATATCCAATACTAGCATAGAGGAATGACTTCCCCCTCCCCCCCACAATTTTTTTTTTAAAACTATGGCCCCACATTTGCGGATTTTGTTGCGTTTTTTGAGCCAAAGCCAGGAGTGGATTGAGCAGAAGGTAGAAGTATAAGAGCTTCCTATATATTTTCCATTCCTTTTGTAGCCATTGTTGGCTTTGGGTCAAAAAACTGCAACAAAAAAAGCTGCGTTTCCGCAATGTGGAGCCGAAGCCTTAAGGGGGTATTCACATCTCAGGATTTATGACTATATCCATAGGATAGGCCATAAACACCTGATCCATGTGGCTGTGTCTGCAAGAGAATGGACAGGAGCCACACATACACGTATTTCAATGGAAGATACCAAAGTAGACAAGCAGGTGGTACCCAAACCTATCAGAGAATTATGGCATATGGAATACCACTTTAACAAACTACTATGTGTTCAGATCTCTGCTTGCCATCGATGAACAGAAATATTGATAATTTGTGTATAGCCAGTGGCTTACACAGCCTACATAGAGGACGACATGTCCCCAATGTATATTGATGTCAGTTGATATATTACTGGATTATTTTACATAGTAGTCACTTGCATCCATCCACTGCTCCATTGGGGCTCACAATCCAATGTCCCACCTAATGTATACTAGGACCAGTTGCTTTTTTGCAAACAGAGAGAAGCTGGAGTACTAAAAGAAAATCCCCACAGGTAAAACTCCTCTCACACCACCCGCAGTGCACCTCCGAGGTTTCCTAACATAATGGCTAAACAAAAGCAAAGGACTCAGTTTCACCTTCTGTCCGACAAAGTGGGATCCTAAGTATTATTATGCACTGGAGCCTTCCCAGCAAACTCATTACTAAAACACAGTCTGAAAAGAGCCTAAGGCCTCTGGAAAGGGCCATAATATATCCGGATTTTCCAGACAATATTACAACTACAAATCACATTCCGACCGAAGTGTTTAATGACCCAACTTACCGCATCATAGATCCCTATGACATTGGTCCTGAAAATCCAGTTGAAAAATGGCCCTGTGCAGGAGACCTAAAGACAGTACCAATACCCCACCTGCTCCAACCTCACCACCATAGTGTTACAAGGTGACAGTGCAACCCACTGCTCAACCAGTGTCTGAAAGATATCCACCAGTTCTCGATCTGGTACCAGAGCAGGCTTGGGGATCGGGTCAAACCTAAATTTTATGACAAAAGGGATCCATCATGCATTAAACTTCTCATTTACACCTCAAACTTCTTGTAGTTCAGTAAACACCATGTATTGACCTCTCTCACATCAAAAAGTTGAGCTATATTCACACTGCAGCTGTGAAAACTGGGACAAGTAGGTCTGTTTTGTTTACCCAAGTTCTGATGGCAGAGAGTCATCCACCTTTAATGGATCATTGAAATTCATCCATTTTTTAAATTTCTCATCTTTTTTGACCCAACTCACCGATTCATTTTTTTGGACTCAGATGTAAATCAGTTTTACATCCCTTAAAAACAGACCCATTGATTTCTATTGAGTCTGTGTCCATCGAAATGGTCAAACATAGAACATGTCCAAATATGAACTGGCCGTTTTTCTTTCCAACAAAAAAAAAAAATTGCAATTTTTCGCTGCTGTGTGAATAAGGCCTTATACAGTCTACTCCGCTTTATCTGTTCTTGGAAAAGCTGGTTGTACCATTACACGCCTATGAGCTGTCACTCGGCTTTCCTAGACACCTGAACTGTAAACCTGCATAACTGGCCAAATTCAGACACAAGGAAGGCCTGGGGTGTACACAGTTTTCTGGAAGACATAATAGGATGCCAAGAAGAATTAACTACTTGGAAGAAGGGGACAGCTTAGACACAGTTCACACCTTTACTAATCATTTCTATTGTTCTGCTCAGTGATATGATGGAAGTGCTTGGATCTGTTACATGATGGACACCAGCAGCACCTATAATCAGACATTAACAGAACCCGCTGTGCTATTTCGTCCACCATTGTTGCAATGTAGCCAACAATGCAAACAGAAATCGCCATATACTTACAAAATACAATATTGAGCTGTGTAAACCGCAATCTGCTAAAGATTTTATTTCATGGAAACCATATCCTAACCTGCACTGGTGCGTGGACACCGTATACTTATGATATGTATAATCCAGGTCCCACTTGTATACCGGGTTATAACCTTACAGCTGCCCCCGACCGGCTCCATTGATAACAATGCATTGGGAAATTCCTATTTAGTTTGTTCCCCAATTTTGAGCCTCACTTTATATGACATGATAGTAACCTGTTCACACCTGGCACATATTCCCCATGTATATCACAACTGTGATCTTACCTGAGAAAGCTGCCTGGGGTTGGGACATCCGAACAAAGCAGAGCTGGAGCTGAAGCTGATGGCACCGCGGCGGCTTAGGACATGTTTGGGGACCGGTCTGTCCAGGGGCAGCACCGGCAACTGGTAACATACTTCCATTGAACAACTGCCTCAGGGGGGCAACTCACCGAAATAAGGACAAGCAGACAAGACACAAAGTAACAGAGTCACAGGGAGGAGGAGGAGGAGGAATCACAGAGGAGATGGGATCTGAGCAATGTCTCTACCATCATAGCCACCACATCAGCCATTCATTGTGGCCCGGCTATAAACCACAACCATCATCAGGGGCACAGGTGGGCACTCCTGCAGGGGTAGGGAATGAATGAACCCTCCTAAATCCAGTTCTCTGCAGCAAGGGGGGCGAAGGGGCAGACAGATCTCGTCTATATACACAGGGATCCTCAGAGAGAAGAGCGATGTGGCCCTTCAGGGCCCCTGATCACAGTAGCCGGGCTCCCAGGAGCAGCCCGGGGCTGGCACTGATGTGAGCTGGTCGGATACGGGCAGCAGCTTTTTCTTCTCCTCCCTCCGTACGGGCTCAGCATTCCCATCTTCACCGCCTGTCACAGCTGCATCTCCCCGGCTGCACAGGCCGCGATGGGGCCTCCCCGGGTCTATAGACCACCCGGCGACTGCTTGCCTAATAGCCCGGGCCCGGAGCGGGTCACAGGGTACGATGAGGACGAGCGTCTCGTGGAATCAGAGGCTGCTCCTGTTGTCTGTGGCAGGGAGGCTTTGTGTGCAGCAGCAGATCCCCGCAGTCACAATGAGAAGACTGCCCACCTTCATCCCCCTCTGCCGGCGTCTCCCGCACTGTCCCACATGCCGCAGCGAACAAAAAGACCAGAAACTAAAAGGTTAAAAAAAAAAAAAAAAAAAAAAAAAAAAAAAAAAAAATCCGACCCCGGTGATCACGCCTCTCAGCAGGTGCCCATACCGCCGGCTGCCGCGGCCACCACACTACAGGCTGCCTTCCAGAGGCTTAAAGGACACTTGATGACATCACGGTCATATGACCGGGCTCAGTATTTACGTCATTGCACTCACGTGACTTTAACCAGGCGGGAGAATTGAATAGTAGAGATGCTCTGCCAAGGAATGCTTTGACTTGTAGTTCTACAGCAGCTCAGCACAAGTCCCTAGTGAATCACAGTGTCAGTAACTAAACACAGCCACCTCAGAAGTCTCACTGAAAAATCTAGGACTGTGGTTTCTTCTCACATAGATTTCGACGCGTTTCACCAATTTGCTTTTTTTTGGAAGAAACCTGATGTGGAAAACATAAAAAAAAAACTGATGAGTTTCTTGAAGACTTTTTCTTAACCACATAAACGGGCTATTTTCCCTGGTTTAGGAGAAAACAAACTTTTGGCTTTTTCGGTATATGCAATTTTGAAGATTTTAGATCTATTTTTAATCATAGAGTTTTTACATCTTTTTTTCGGTGACACCTCGGGATTTATTTTTATGTTATTGTTATTTTGTATGTTTTTTTCTTTATTTTAATATCCAGGAAAATTGTTTTCACATTTTTCATTTTTTTTTTGCTAATAGCACAAAATGTTACTAAAAATAATTAAATATTTTTCCCTCTCAGTTACAGTGATGTAGTTGACACATACACACGTGGACAAAATTGTTGGTACCCCTCGTTTAATGAAAGAAAAACCCACAATGGTCACAGAAATAACTTGAATCTGACAGACTGGAATTTGCCAAACTACATGTTGACAAGCCACAAAGCTTCTGGGAGAATGTCCTATGGACAGATGAGACAAAAATCAAAATTTTTGGCAAGGCACATCAGCTCTATGTTCACAGACAGAAAAATGGAGCATATCTTGAAAAGAACACTGTCCCTACTGTGAAACATGGAGGAGGCTCTGATATGTTCTGGGGCTGCTTTGCTGCATCTGGCACAGGGTGTCTTGAATCTGTGCAGGGTACAATGAAATCTCAAGACTATCAAGGGATTCTAGAGAGAAATGCGCTGCCCAGTGTCAGAAAGCTTGGTCTCAGTCACAGGTCATGGGTCTTGCAACCGGATAAGGACCTAAAACACACAGCTAAAAACACCCAAGAATGTCTAAGAGGAAAACATTGGACTATTCTGAAGTGGCCTTCTGTGAGCCCTGACCTAAATCCTATTGAGCATCTTTGGAAGGAGCTAAAACATGCCGTCTGGAAAAGGCACCCTTCAAACCCGAGGCAACTGGAGCAGTTTGCTCATGAGGAGTGGCCAAAATACCTGCTGAGAGGTGCAGAAGTCTCATTGACAGTTACAGGAATCGTTTGATTGCAGTGATTGCCTCAAAAGGTTGTGCAACAAAATACTATAAACAGGCCTGCTTCATGAGTTTTCTTTTTAAAAAAATTCTGTTGAAGCATGGTTGAAAAGCAATGTCTGACTTTCATTTTTTCATTTTCATAGAATTTTTAGAGTTTTTTTTTCATTAAACTAGGGGTACCAACAATTTTGTCTACATGAGTAGTCAATGGGTAGTCGGCAACTGGTTAAAATCAAATGGATTTTGATGTTTTTATTTCAGTGAAACTTCTTATCAGTGTGCGGCCACCCAAGGAGGTTTTCAGCAATGTGTTATAAAAGGAATTGTAAACAGTCGGACTAAAGCAAGTAAAACACTATGTGTCATTGAAAACAGACACAAAAATTTTTTAAATAACCCAAAGGAAAAAAAATTGTTATATGAAAAAAAAAAAATGTGTCCGGTCCAGAACCAGTTAAAATAGCCCAGTCCAGAAGTGATTAACAAAAATCCAAAACTTTGAAAAAAAAAATTCATAGATTTAACATATTCTGACACCTCTAACTTTTTGTATTTCTGTGTACAGAGCTGTTCTTTTTTTGTGGGGCCAGTTCTATGTTTTTTTTATACCTTTATGTCTGACATTTTGATTGCTTTTTATTCAGTAGTTTTTTTGGGAGGGAAAAAAACGGTGGCCATTTTGATTTTTTTTACCACTATGGAATTTACCAGATGGAACCGCGGCCTACACTGACTGCAGAGTGTAACCTCTGCCCCGACGCAGGCGTGATGACGTCAGTCATCAGCGCACGCGAGCGGAATGAGGAGGAGAAGGACGTTCTTCGTGGGACTGCAGCTCTTCATGGGACTAGGTAAGTAATATAAACTACTGTGTAGGGGCCTACTGTGAAGCATAAACTACTGTGTGGGGCCCCACTGAAGCATATACTACTGTGTGGGGCCCCAGTGTGAAGCATATACTACTGTGTGGGGCCCCACTGTGAAGCATATACTACTGTGTGGGGCCCCACTGTGAAGCATATACTACTGTGCGGGGCCCCACTGTAAAGCATATACTACTGTGTGGGGCCCCACTGTGAAGCATATACTACTGTGCGGGGCCCCACTGTGAAGCATAAACTACTATGTGGGGGCCCACTGTGAAGCATATAATACTGTGTGTGGCCACACTGTGAAGCATAAACTACTGTGTGGGGCCCCACTGTGAAGCATAAACTACTGTGTGGGGCCCCACTGTGAAGCATAAACTACTATGTGGGGGCCCACTGTGAAGCATATACTACTGTGTGGGGCCCCACTGTGAAGCATATATTACTATGTGGGGCCCCACTGTGAAGCATAAACTACTGTGTGGGGCCCCACTGTGAAGCATATATTACTATGTGGGGCCCCACTGTGAAGCATAAACTACTGTGTGGGGCCCCACTGTGAAGCATAAACTACTGTGTGGGGCCCCACTGTGAAGCATAAACTACTATGTGGGGCCCCACTGTGAAGCATAAACTACTGTGTGGGGCCCCACTGTGAAACATAAACTACTGTGTGGGGCCCCACTGTGAAGCATAAACTACTGTGTGGGGCCCCACTGTGAAGCATAAACTACTGTGTGGGGCCCCACTGTGAAGCATATACTACTATGTGTGGGCCACACTGTGAAGCATAAACTACTGTGTGGGGCCCCACTGTGAAGCATAAACTACTGTGTGGGGCCCCACTGTGAAGCATATACTACTATGTGGGGCCCCACTGTGAAGCATAAACTACTGTGTGGGGCCCCACTGTTTAGCATATAATACTGTGTGTGGGCCACACTGTGAAGCATAAACTACTATGTGGGGGTTCACTGTGAAGCATATAATATTGTCTGGGGGCCATTCTGGAGTATATAGTACTATCTGGGGGCCACTTCGGAGCACATTGTACTGTGTGGGGGCCACTTCACTATTTATATCACACAGTATCTGTTTTATAGCAGACATGTGATATTATTACAGGCTGTAATAACATTGCACAGTCAATATAAAACAGATCCTGGTTAATTTAAGGTCAAATTGCCGTGTTGGCACTTTGCGATAAATTAGTGGGTTTTGGGTTGCAGTTTGGGCACTCGGTCTCTAAAAGGTTCGCCATCACTGCCTTAGGAGGATTCTGTTAAACAGTCTGATGCCTCGGTCACATTTGACCGAGACATTGGAAGGGTTAATGCCTGCAATAAGAGAGGACTCTGATCCCAGGCATTGCTGCTGGGTCTCCAATGAATGGGCGCCAAGTTTAAAGTGTTGTCAGCGAGGGGTTTGCTCCAGTAAAGCAGCTGAACTTGCAAAAAGTTGAAAGTGTATTTCAGCCTATTTTAATACGCGATACAGATATGGCCAGAAAAGCAGGACTGGTGTACATGGACATATTTATTATCATTCTATGACCAAAAAATAGTTGAAGATCATTATATAGAATTTGAAGATAATCTCTCTGTAATCTTCATAATTCCTGAAAAATCTCCTGAAAATCTTATTATTATCTGAAAATACCTAAGACAGTTGCCTGAATTAGTAGGTTATTATTAGCTTCACGTAATTGAGGTGTAAGGTGGCGGAGGATCAGCCACCTTAAAACAGACACTGCCTCTTGTGCCCCTCCTGGGGTGAACATGATGGACGTCCCCTGTGTTGTCTAATGCCCTTTTGAGCACCCATGGACTATGCAGTGAATTACAGTTAATAGGGCACATTTATGAACCCTGGCATTACTAACATCAGTCATTTATGGCGAGACACACCCTCCAACGTGCTGTGAGCTTGGAGGGGCTATGAGCTGGTATGCATTTCCCACCAATGGCCTTGCCCCCTATCATTATGCCCCCTTTCAGGGAAGTGGCAAAGGCAGTGGAAAAGTATAAAAGTTACAATATTTTTTGCACAAAACAATGATTTGCGCAACAACTTCAAATTTTCTATACCTTGTACACCAGAAAATTGGTATACAAGTCATAATAAATCTACCCCAATGTCTCTCAGCAATACAAGAAGGTCATTGTCTTGTGAATGTGAATATATACAATTATTGACAAAAAAAATAACACACTGAGAAGGAGTTGTTGGAATTTTGTTGAAACTTTCTATGTGACAATGTAATGATGATATATGTAAGCGATTACAATGTTAGTGCAAAAGGATTTAGTTCAATGTTGAGGGGGCCTGCAGTGTACCTGATGGTGGTGATACTTCCCCTGGGGTGCCTCCAGTTGTGATGACTCCACTCCTCTCCTGAGCCTGGTGGTGGTGGTGGTCAGAAGGGCTCTTATGGTAAGTCAACAATAACCAATATCCATAACTAGAGATGAGCGAAGTTTTAAAAAATTTGATTCGGCAACTTCGCCGAATTTTCCGATACGATTCTCTTCGATCCGAATTAATTCGCTGCGAATAAACAGCTATTTCTTGTCTCCAGAGAGCCGGGGTGGGCGGCAAAATGGCGGAAGCCCTTGGATGCCGCGGTCATGTCTCTCTCTCTCTCTTGCTCCAGCACGGACAACTTTTATTCATGTGGAAGAATCTGCTAACAAGCAAAGACACTCCTGCCCAATCACATCACTAGAGAACATCTGGTGACCGTCTGATGTCACAAAGGTCCTTACTAAATATTTGTTACTGCAAAGCATCAGGAAATCCGGATTCCATGTGAATCGAAGATTTCCTGAAATTCGGATCGAATTCCACTTCTGCAGCTTCGATTCGCTCCTCTCTACCCATAACCAATGGGGATAATAGTAGGAGTTCCACTGTGGGTGATGGTACTGAGCCTGATGACGGTTTTCCACAGTCCAAGTCCAAGTGCCGGATAACTCTATTCCAATATAACTATACTTGGCCTCAATCACTACATGTATGGTGGCTATGAATGAGTAAGTCCCACTTGTCACCTCGTCTACCTGGGTACAGCAGTGTCCAAGCTGTGAGGCTCTGATATACCTCAACTTTTCCTCCAACTTGGCACTATATTTCTCCCAGGAGCTGACGGCAAGTTCTTCCCTAAAAGCACAATGCAACAAACACAAGAATTGGTCAGCACTGCCAAACAATGTGAACAAGAAAAGCATTGTTGCATTGTGCTTTTGGGGAGTGTGGCTGAACTCCATTTTGGTTTGTGCATAATATGGGTGAACTACACTCCCCTATTCATTCAGAGGCCTCAGGTCGAGAGAGAGGAGGCTATTTGTGGTGTATACAGAACTTGATATGGCTGTAAAACACATTTGCCCTTAGTTCATGGGAGACCAAGGCCCTAAGAGAGGTGAGTCATTTTAGTGTATGGACCCACCTAACAGAGGTCACCTTGACGTGGCAGATGGGCTTACAAATAGAGTTTGGTCAAAATGTAAAAAGTACCAAGAACCTCTTTTTCATGTATCCTTACATACAGTTGGTAATTTCAGTATTGCTCTTGGTGCTAACAGAGTGCTGTTGCAACTTTTTGTGTTCTTCCCTGTCTTCCCTTCCCTGCTTGGGCTGTAGCAATGGTGATGTTGGGCAATGGCTCTGAAAAGAACCGATCACACTTCCCTCAGGGGCTGGATTGGTCACTCTCTCAGGACCAGCAATTGCCTCACACTGAAGACTTAGTAGACTAATTGCTTTGTAGACTCCACCCCTTGCCCCAGCCAATGATTGGTTGGACTGGTCCGAGCTCCCCTATAAAGGAGAGGTGTACCATCCACAGCGGAACGTTCCTGAAACAGGAGAAAACAAACATATGAAAGCTGCAAAACAAACAATATATACACATATACAAACACAGGGATCATAACATAGTAAAGCAACACAAAACAATTACAAGCAGAGTCCACTAGGATGCTGCAACATAACTGCATGCCAAGTTTTGCAGCAATCCAACATTTCTGTCTGGGTGCATGATTTTGTTTTTGACAATGAGTGTATATATGTACAGTACACTAAATATAGTGTTCTAGTGTGGTTGTCAAACATTTGAATGGAAACTTTGTATTGTATATAGAATGTTCCTCTAAGACTACCATGTGACCTTGTATGTTGTGTTATCACTTCTCTCTTTAGGCGTTTTCGAGAAGTGGAACCTTTGTGATGGCTTAGTGTTGTAAGACAGGTGGTTTTGGTTTGAACACGTTCTTAGATATGACTCTGCGTAGCTATGGCCTTATGCTGGGTCTTACTCAGTGGCTCATCTACTCTATAAGTAGAAGTGGTAACGCAGCCGTTTGGGTCCCAGCAGTATTACCCTTCTAAAGTCCAGCCAATGATTACCTATATCTGTAACTGCTACCTTCATGTTTTTTCCTGACCGCCATCAACTCTGCTTACTCGTTAAAGGGGTTTTACATCCACAAATGGATTTTTCATATTGATGACCCATCCACAGGATAGGTCATCGGCATTTGATCTGTCATCCAGACCCCATACAGATCAGCTGTTCCTGCAGACCCCATACAGATCAGCTGTTCCTGCAGACCCCAGGTGCCAGAAACTGCTGCAGTGGATGAGGAAAGTGTACAGGCCACTGTTGTTCACTGTATAGTGCTGGTCCTGGGGAATTGCAGTGCAACTCCTATTACTTGAATAGGAGAAGCCTATGGGTTCTCCCTGTCCACTGCAGCAGCTTCCGACACCTGGAGCCTGCAGGAACAGCTGATCTGTGCAGGATCTGGGTATCCACTGATGACCACAGATCAGATACTAAGGACCCATTGTGTGATTAGGTCATCTGTATGAAAAATCCATTTGAGACTGGAAACTGGACTAGCCTTAAAGATTCTGCTTATGAGACTTTACTTAAAGTTATTTCTCTTACATATATAGCGCAAACATACTCTATAGCGCTTTACATTTGTTGCCATCGGTCACTGTCCTGTAGGGGTCACAATCTATTTCCCTGTCTGCATGTTTTTGGAGTGTGGGAATAAACCAGAGTACCTGGAGAAACCCACACAAACACATTGAGAACATAAAAACTCCTTGCAAATGTTGTTCTTGACTGGATTCAAATCCAGGACTCCAGCACCGCAATGTTGCTAACCACTGAGCCACCTGGACAGCTGCTTGAAGGCTTCGCTTCTAAACTTTGTGTGCTGAGTGTAATAACTATTATGTCAAGAAAAGACTTGATCGTAAGAGACTTCTGCAAACATTGCTCAGTTGCCGTTGTGATGTTGAAATTTGTGTGAGAAAATAGCATTTCTCTGCAAAAATGTAGAACGTGTTCTCTGGCTTGCAATAGGTATGACTACATTACGGTTATAACCAGGGCCAAAAGTACAAGTTGGGATTCTCTTATAGGCATCAGTTTATTTAAAAATTTCCAAGGTGAATAACAGAGGAACCACACAACATACAGATAAAAGAAATTGTCTTCTCATGGGGAGTATAGGTATTTATTAAAACATACATGCCAGTATGGTGACTAGGCCCTCTTTAAGGCTCAGGCCACATGTAGCAAAATGCAGTTAAAAACACTGTGGGGAAAAAAGGGAAAACACAGCAGGAAAAAATGCTTGTGCTTGTCAGGCTGGGTTCACACCAGTGCTTGGTTTCTGTTCGGGAATTCCGTCCCCAAATCCACTTGAAAAATGCGGAGAGAAAAGTCCTGCTTGCCGTATTTTTCAGGCGGAAACCTATCGGGCCCCATTATAGTCTATGGGGTCCGCAGGTAACTGCTTTTTAAGCGGATTGGGTTTCCGTTGTGTCAACTTCTGGGCATGTTATCAGACCAAAATCACCAGGGTATGTGAACTTTTGAACAGGGCCATTTTGATGTTTTTGGTTGTCATTATGATTTAAAAAGAGAAAACACAGAAGTTTGACAATAAATGACTTCAACCAACCACTAACCATGAGCGGACAAAAA
Organism: Leptodactylus fallax; assembly: GCA_947044405.1. Classification (NCBI taxonomy): domain Eukaryota; kingdom Metazoa; phylum Chordata; class Amphibia; order Anura; family Leptodactylidae; genus Leptodactylus; species Leptodactylus fallax. Next base: position 7,876,983 of record CAMRHE010000038.1, on the reverse strand, counting down.
GTTTTTTGTGTTATCATTCATATTCTCTGAAAAAAGGCCAAAAAAACAAAAAATCTGCCGGGGTATGTAAACTTTTTAGCACAACTGTAGGTCTATGGAGGTCTAACATGCTGTGTTTTGGTGCCTTTTCCACAGCATAGGCCATCATGACAGTGCCCCAAATTATAACAGTGTCATAACTATCCGTTTGAATATAATTGTAGCGAGGCAATAGCTGATGTGCTCAAGTTTACTGATGTGCAGTAGGTATAGCAGCTTACACGCTTATAGGGGTAATGCCATTAAAAGTATTTATCCTCTATCCAAATACCACAAGACCCGGGTGCAGTGCCTACAATCATAGGCATCTCTGATCCCTGACAAATGTGACCACAGCACCTGAGGGGTTCCATTTACTTTCAGTTTTGTTCCCCCCTTTTCCCGACCCCAAATACTCGCTGTGTTCCAATGCTATGGCTGCGAGGACTCTTCTGAATAAAACCTGAACTAAACATCACACATTTCCCAAAATGGTATAAAACTACATAAAAAAAACTACATATTGCCTCGCCTAAAAAGATGCCTAAGGCTGAGGCCCCACATTGTGGAAACGCAGCTTTTTTTGTTGCAGATTTTGCTGTGTTTTTTTAAGCTACAGCCAAAAAATACTACAAAAGGAATGGGATATATATAGGAAGCTCTTATACTTTTCCCTTCTGCTCAATCCACACCTGGCTTTGGCTCCAAAAACCGCAGCAAAATCCACTGCATTCACAAGGAGTCTTTAGGGGGCCTGCCCTAATGATCACTGACGGACCTGGTGATCGGGCCCCCAATGATCGGACACTTATCCCCTGTCCTGTGGATAGGGAATAAGTGTTTATAATGATACAACCCCTTTATGGGGCGTTTACCACCGCCAAAATGGCTTCTAAACCACTGATATGTAGTTGTAGGAGCTGTTTGTGACATAGTGAATATACCTGTGTTGTTTGAAGCACAATCTTGTTGACAAGAAAATCAACTTTTAATCTGTATAAAAATTAACTGTTTGGTGTACCTAGTGTGTGGCCTTGCATGCTAGACCTCCTGTTTTCGTCTGTTTCGCCACCCAGTGCTGCCCCTAACATACATACTGATAGGTCCTGACATGCCATGACCACAGTTGAAAATGGGTGCTCTGGTTCACAAAGCCACACCCAGGTTGCACTGAATAGCTCATTTGTATACGAATTAAGGCTGAGGACCCACTTGTATGGGATTGAGCTGCAATCAGGCTGTTAGGGTTGTTATGTCTGCTGTGGCTCCTTTAAGTCTGCCAGGTCCACAGAGACAAATTCCTCTCTAAGAAACTGTGCTTTAATTTACATGCCAGTCTGGATCTTTATAATGCCCTACATTTCTTTCTTCCATGCCAGCTACTGGTTTCACCCTGGTTTTGGCCCCCATACCTGTTGCTTGCTATTCCTGATTGCTGGTTGTGTTTCTCTGGTTCTGACCATTGGACTGTGTACCTGGACTTCTCTTTGGATTACGACTCTGCTGTACTTACCCTCTGTGATATTTTGACTCTGGCTACGTACCTCGACCTCTCCTTCCGTCACTCGCTCCTGTACTTCGCTGCTATCTCTGCTGCTGACCCTACTCTCTCATTTACTCTTCATCTGGTGAGTTGCTTGCGATTCTGCTCTCTCGCTTCTGCTTGCGGTTTATCAATTTATGACACATTCCTCTGTGTTGTCAACTCCAGTCTGGGATTGCCAAGTCCATCTCCACCACCAGGAGCTCTGGTGAAAATGTCCTGAGATTGGCTTTGGCTCATACTGGGTGTGTTGCACTTTGGTTAAGTTTTTCCGCTAGCGGTTGTTAGGTTTAGATCTGCTGCTTCTCTCTATTCTGACTACTCTGGACCCTGTACCTGCATCTGAGCTCCTAACACAAGCTATGTGACTAATATACTTGATGTCACATGGCCTTAGAAGCAGAAGCTGATTCCCAGGAGTCCTGGGTGTTAGACCTGTATGGATCTTCTATTGATGATGAAAGGTGGCTTCTACACTTTCCTAAGATGCTTTTCTTATCCTGCATTGCAGCTCCATTTTCATGATAATCAGCGTTTTATAGTTATGCAAATTAGCTGAAAAGGGCTTTAGGGGATTTTCTTCTCCTACTGGAGCTTCACTCTCTGCTTTAGATAACTGATTCTAACTGCAGACAAAGTTGTCACTCAAGTAATGTGGGAGAAGCTGGGCAGAAGATAGGAACGATTATCTAAAATACAGAGTGAAGCCCCGGTAGGAGAAGAAACACCGCTAAGGTTGAGGCCCCTCGATACCGAAACGCAGCTTTTTTTGTTACAGATTTTGCTGCGGTTTTTTGAGCCAAAGCCAGGAGTGGATTGAGCAGAAGGGAGAAGTATAAGAGTTTCCTATATATTTGCCATTCTCGGCTTTGGCTCTAAAAACTGCAGCAAAATCTGCAACAAAAAAAGCTGCGTTTCCGCAATGTGGGGCCCCAGCCTAAAGCCCTTTTTCAGCTAATCTGCATAAGAATAAACCCTGATTTTAATGAAAATGGAGTGGTAATGCAGAAAAAGAAAAGTATCTTTGATAAAGTATCTTCCCTTTAATATTGTCACTGTGTGTCGTGTATCTAAGTGAAATATATTTTAGACCTTTTATTTTTTCCTATTTATCTTTAAACAAGGTTTCCCAATCTTGCACGGCTTATTACATGGTCAATTACACCACAAAAGCAGCAAGGTCTAACAGGTCTTAACAAGTGTTAGAGGATTCAGATATTCTTATCTGTCATCAGCACTAATGGTTTCCACATAGAAACTGACTTTACTGGCAGAATATAGAAATGAAAAGTGTGCAGCAACTGCTGAAAGGTCTCAGTTATCTGAATATAAAGTCATGCTATAGGTTATTCCATGACTGCAGACGTTGAGGAAGTCTGTGTGGTCATGAACCATTCAGGGTATTATAGCTGTATATTGCTACAGTATATATCAAAGCAAATACAGTATATATCAGTGTGTACATACAGTGATGTCATATGTGAATCATATCTTATATCCATGAATAGTTTTAAAGCATAGTTTATTTCTCACTTAATAATTAAATAATTAATGTCACCTTTAAAAGATCCAGAATTGCATAAACCATGTTAGCTAAGCATCCAGTGTCCTCCATGTGTAACCGCGCATGTGCGCTACATGTCTATGTGCTTTCATCTTGTGTGTGACACCAGCACATGCGCACTGGCATCTAATATATTTTTACAGTCATATATAAATGGGGCACTCAACAAGTGACTCAAAGCGGCCATCTTAGTAATGCTGGCGCATGTGCAGTAGTGCTCCAAAGCGCACAGTGCTGCTAGTAGTATCACATTAACCCCAATAGGTAAGTGTATAGTGGATAATGTATAAAATGTAATAATACTTTATAGTCCCAGGTACAATCAAACCATACATGAAGCTGAGTCCTCAATCCTGATCAGAGAGGGGACCAGCTCCTACGGAGGGGGGCACCAGTTTATTCAATCTGGGTCCCAGACATAAAATCTCTCTATGTACACTTCCCCTATCCTTAGAAACCGCACCATGTCTATGATGACCAAATCAGGGAACACTAGTGAAAACTACAAAAGGGTACTGTGCGATATTTAAATAGCCAAAGTAGATAAAACAATATTATAAATATCACAAGGTGAAGACCACCTCATGTACTAGAAAAAATTAAAAAACAGAGAACATGAATATAATCTCAGCATTGTATATTCAAATATTACAAAATAAAATACATTAAAAAATAAATGAATAATTCTGGTTCTTTTCAGGTATTCTACTCGTGTCCATGTGTCAAAATTCAGCCTCCAAAAAGCCTCCAATAAAAATTAGATTCAGTTCAATAAAACTCTATGGGGTGTGTTTACACGGACTATCAATAATGTCCGCCAAAAAATAGGATATGTCCAATTTTTTGCCGTTGTCATGGCCAACACAAGTCAATGGGTCTGTTTTTAATATCTATCAAAAAAGATTTGCATCAGACTGAAAAATATGTGACAGGAGGAAAATGGCCAGTAAAAATGGATCGTTTCAACCATTTTTAATGGATTTTTTTTACAACCTTCATGTGCATGTAGTCTAACCCATTGAAGACATCCACAAAGCACAGATAGCTGCTGTTCACCTACTGACCATACACCTTATCATTGTAATAACATGCATGTTTTGTTCAGCTGAATATGCATGTAAATTTACTAATACTGTCTAAAAGTAAAGGTGCAAACATAGAGAGTCTTAGACTGAAATAGATTTATCACAGTCACTAATAATGGATGATAAATCTGGTGTATCCAGTGGTGTGGGTAGCAGCGGTAGCGGCTACCACAGGGCCCGGGACATTAGGGGGCCTGGCGGGCCCCTGATGATTTTTTATTTTTTTTTAAATAGGTCCTATTTACTTTCCGATCCCTGCTCCTGCTCATGGCCGTCTGCGTTTCCCCTTCTGTGGGAGCTGATACAGCTGTGAGCAGGAGTGGGGATCAGAAAGTAAGGCCACGGGCCCGCGAACCCCTCAAACACTGCTATCATTATACTCTGGGGGCTTTTCAGACCCCAGAGTATAATGATCGGAGGCCCAGGGGAGGTGAGGGAACATAAAAAACAAGTTACTTGCCTCTTCTGCGCTCCAGCAGTCTTCAGGCCTGTTTGGTGACGTCCCAGACGTTACATGGGCCAGGCCGGCATCATTATGCATTATGACACCGGCCTGGCTCACATGACGTGTATACCAACAGTGATGAGAGCGGGGAGTGCGCCGAAGCCCGGGAGAGGTAAGTAACATTGTTTTTTATGTTTGTATCCTCCCCTGGGTCTCCGATCATTATACTCCGGAGTTGGTCAGTTTTAGGCAACCAATTTAGAACAATTATGTTATTATGATACAAGATAGCAGCAAAATGACCTCTCCTTTGTTGCACCACCCACACCATGGCAGATTTACTATTGAAAATATGCCAGAAAACTGTCATATATGGTTTACACCTCATTTATGCTGTAGACACTTTCTAACTGTTTCTGCAAATTGTGCATTAGGTGGGCAGAACTTAATGGAAAGTGGGCCGAGCTTGTTGGGAAAGGGCGTGTCTTAAAAGATGTTATACCCACTCTTCTTCAATTGCAGTGCGAGCAGCACACTGATCAAAAATACATTGGTGTGAATTTTCCCCAAAGTTGTATTACATACGATATCCCGTAGGTATATCCCACTAGGATATTTATCTATCATGAGTATGGTGGTTGTCTGATCCATGGTAACCACAGCCTCCATAGGACTCACTTGCGGGGTGGGTGCACTTATGCAGGGTCCTCTCCATTGATGCCTTTGGGAGCTACATAAAGAGAAAAGTGTGGCCATGAATCATCCAATAAGTGAAAGATGGGGCTCACATCATTTAGGCTATGGCCTCACATTGTGGAAACGCAGCTTTTTTTGTTGCAGATTTTGCCGCAGTTTTTTCAGCCAAAGTCATGAGTGGCTTGAAAAGGAATATAAAATATAAAGGAAGCTCTTAGACATTTTCTGTTATATCCACTCCTGACTTTGGCTCAAAAAAACGCAGCAAAATCTGCAACAAAAAAAGTTGCATTTCTGCAATGTTGGTCCTTAGCCTTAGGCATGTTTAAAATGGGAATGGGAAGACCCATTAGTAAGTTGCCTTGACATAGTGTAGGTAAGTTAGTGAGTGTATTTTCTGAATTTTAATGATGTATTTCCACTTACTTTAAATTACTAGCGAGTCCAGAAAGCTATGCGGGTTTAGTATATATGTAGGGCCATTAAAACCTAACACTAACACTTCTTACAATACAGAAAATTCTACTAGGTAGTGTGCATGTATGCCTTAAAGGGCTTATTACACAGCCCAACTATCAGGCCAGTTATTGAGGGCACTTGTTTCTGATAATGCCCCATCTAAGAGTTAGGACACATGTTCAGATTTTGCTGATTTAGTTTTTGAAGCTACAACAAGGGGTGAATTGAAAGAATAAAGAGAAGTACAGCTAGGGCAGTGGCTCAGTGGTTAGCATTGCTGGGGTCCTAGGTTTGAATCCAACTAAGGACAATATCTGCATGGAGATTGTATGTTTCCCTCATGTTTGGTTTCCTCCCACACTCTAAAAGCATATGATAGGGAATTTAGATTGTCCCTATGGGACAATGAATGACAATGTCTGTACAGCACTGCAGACTATGTTGGCTCTATATAAGTAATAACTAAGTACCATCTGTCCTTTAAATATGTTCTCACCGTTTGTGAGCCACACCTGCTTTCTGCTTCAAAAACTGCATCAACAAAACCTTAGGATGCTATTAAGTAGTTATGTTTTCACTCGTGTTAAGGCATGTGTTTTTTTGAAACCACAAATGTGTTTTGCATTTTTGATCAGTATTAGTCATTTTCATTGGTGCATAAAAACATGCATTAACGTGCATAAAAAGCTGTGGCAACTGCATGTGGACAGAACCCTCCTCACATGTGGCTACTAATGGTCACACGATACTACAGGTGTGTACTGTGCGGCCGGTCACCCAATGAAAGAGATCATTTGTGAGCTCATTTCATCTTTGTAAGGACAAAATGCTAATTCGTAGTTTTTGGAATCAAAACCAGGTATAGGTATTTTTATTTTGTTTTTAATCCACTCTGATTTTGGCTTCAAATACCTTGAACAAAACCTTAAAGGGGTTCTCCAGCTTCTAAAAAGTACCTGCAAATACAGCCACAGCAGTGCTAAATACCCACTGTTCCCTTGTGCAGCCTTTGCTTGGCTTTATTTTACTTGCTGCTCCTTGTATCACTGTTATTCACATGCAGTGGATCTGTGGAAAAAATTACATTTCCCATGACTCAACTTCCTGCTCTCACTCTCTGAGTACCACTCTCTTCTCCACTCTCCCCTGGAATGACATCATATGACACACATACTGCCTGTTTGAAAATTCCCACTCTGGGGTATGTGTTGTTTCAGATTTCTTCTTCAGTCCATGCAGCACCGCTCTCCCTTGCTTATCTGACTAGGTAATACTTCCACATCCGAGGTATGAGTGGCTTCAAGCAGCAAGGAGGTCACGTGACGTTTCGTTTGATGACTGAACTGCTCACAGGGGGGTGTAGTGATCTTGTAAATGAAACGTCACAGCTGTAGTCAATGACCTGAAAATAAAGCAAAGAAACGGTGCCAAATTTAAAGAGGATATACAGGTGCATCTCAATAAATTATAATATCTTTGAAACGTTTATTTCAGTAATTGAATTAAAAAAGTGACCTCCTATATTTTCTAGATTCTTTACACACAGAGTGTTCTATTTCAAGTGTTTTATTTCTGTAAATGTTGATTATGGATTACAGGTAATGAAAACCCAAATCTAAGAAAATTAGAATATTGTAAAAAAGTTCAGTATTGTAAATTCAGTGTGTCACCTGCCAAGGTTTCCTAAGCCTTTAAATGGTCCCTCAGTCTGGTTCAGTAGGACACACAATCATGGAAGACGCTGATTATGGATTGTATTACTGAATTACTGAAATGAATGAACGTTTCAAAAATATTCTAATTTATTGAGACACACCTGTATATTGGGAAGTTTTTTGCAGTAATGCATCCCATATAGACCCATATCCATAAGCCTGGATAACTTCTTTAATGTGTGTCCATATCCGTCATTCTGGCAGTTTTTATGTCCATTGCTCTGATCCTCTGACAGGTCAGAACAAAGGACATTAAAATGGTTGTCTGACACCAGCCTAATACTGCTAGATGCATTGCTATTTATGTCATTTGTAAAAGTCATTACTTAGTTTTGGATACTGACGTGGCATAGTTGTGGGGGGGGGGAGGAGGGGGCGGCTCCATACATCAATTGCAGTATAACTTGAGTATAACTTTTATTTATTTATTTTTAGCTCAGATGTGGATGTTATTTATATAAGGGGGTTTATGAACTTAATAGGTGTCATTTATATAAGATCTATTAAGGGCATTATTAATACAAGGGGAGTTATTTATATAAGGGACCATTAGGGAGCATTATATACATAAGGGAGGTGGTCATTTAAATATAAGAGTTCAGTAGAGGACATCATTTATATAAGGGGTCATTAGGGGAACAGTATTTATGTCAGGGGGAATCAGGGGCATAATATAATGAGGCAATTGATTTAATTAAAGGGGTTGTCCAGGATAACCAGTTTTTTAATATGAGGGCCCTGTGCTGAGCACCTAGCTACGCCTCTGATATTGTGCAATAGCATATTTATCATCAGCACAGTCCTGATCCTGATAAATACCAGATAATAGTACAGAAAGCTGAGCAATTCTCTGTGCCCAATAACATAAACCTGGTTTGCCAATAATAAAAATATAACATGATATAATTTACTGAGCCAATAATGCCTCCACTACTGACAGTAGATGATATCACAGCTTATCTACCCCTCTTACCTGCACAAGAAAACGCTCCAATAGACCTCAATGAGTCTGTTCCAGCAAATTGCTGTTAAGAAAGCTCGGGCAAGATTGTAGCCTTCATAATCAAGTACAGAAAATGGAATAAAAATCTACAATCACAAAATAAAAACAGATTTGAAAAAAAAATCAGGTTTTAATAAATTAAAAAAAATTCTTGATCCAGTGATGTCATCCTGAAATGAACATCTGATCATTGCGTCCAATCACTGGCAGCGGTAAAAAAAAAAATACAGTGACACCAAAAAATTGCACAAGTTTTTATTGTGCAATAAACTAATAAAGAACTAAAACATAAACAATGGATATATTTCTAAAAGTTATGATATGATGTCAAATACATTGACTAGGTCTCTCATACCAGATGTTGGGGACTTGCCAAGGGAAAGTTGGTCGAAAATTTATAAAAATTCTTCAAGAGTCCTAAAAAGTAATGTTCATAAAATGACATAATTCAAAATAGCACCCAGGTTATATTACTCCATTAAATTCCTCCACTTAAAGGGATTTTCTAGGATAGGTCATCAGTATCAGATTGGTGGGTGTCTGATACCGAAAACTCCCACTGGTCTGCTGTTTGAAGAGGCCGCAGCATTCAGAAGAGTGCTACACCCTCTTCATTGTTTAGGAAGTACAGCATCATACTTTGTATAGCAGCTGTGTGAACTGCCGCTCAGCCTCATTCTCTCGAATGGGACTGAGCTGCAAACAATCCATGTGACTGCTGAACAGGATAAAACTGGCATGCAAACTGGTAGCGGTACTCAAAAAAAACTAAAAATGGCAGAATTGCTATTTTATGCACCACCAAAAAATATTAATAACAGCTCATTAATAAATTAGAAATACACCAAAAGTCTTATGCTAGGTTCACACCCGTGTTTGGAAAAATTTTTTTTTTTTTTCACTGTGGGACGCCACGTGGGGCCTTAGCTTTAAGTGGTTAAAGTACTGTATATACCTTGTTTGTTTGTAATTGAAGTCAGTGGTGTACCCCTTTTATCTACCTACAGTGAAACCTCTCCATAAGACCACCTCTTTGAGAAGACCACCCCCTTACTCAGACCACATTTTCTGTGATGGATTTTCAGTTCTTTGAGGAGACCACCCCCCTAGAAGTCCAATTTTTAATGCAATTTTGGGAGGTCATCTCAAAGAGGATTCACTTGATAGATCGATCTATCTATGTATCTCGCTATCTATCATATATCTAGTTATAAACAGTATATACAGTGGTTAGAAATGTCATTATTGAGTTAATTAATTCAATTATGTTAGTTTCTGTACAATCTAATGTCAAGTGTCTGTATCTAAAACCCTAACAAACAAACAGAGCATAAATCTTTGTGCCTTGCAAATAAGAATACCCCCTAAGGGCTGAACCAATATGCACTGAGATAATTGTAGAGTGGAGTGTATTCTGCTATGATGGGAACCAAGCTGCAAGATCTTGTGTGAACTCACAGGCAGGACTTCAGCTCTATTTAATGTACTCGGCCTGTTGTAATTCGTTTCAGTGACTTGGAAACTATTCCTTGCACACTGTATGAACAAATAGCAGAATATTAAATAATAAAGATCGGGGATAGACATTGGTGATATTTAACCTACAGTAGAAAAAAAATATATATTTTTCCTATGTCCCTTAAATTCATGGTTGTCTCATGAAGACACGGGAGTCCCTGGCTTCCAACCAACTTCTACAAGCCAAATAGACAACTGCTTGGAAGAGCAGCATTGGTAGACCCGGGCTGTCTATGGGAAAAGCTTTATCTTTTTAGGTCCAGTGTTATATCATGTTATCGTCTGAATTACACAGCGTCTGGTTTATGGACTGGAATTATCTTTCTCCAGGCTCGATATGATCCAGGGGGATCAGGTAAATGCCTCGCTGGGCCCCTATGCCAGGGTAGACCACTGAGCGCGGGTGGGCCCCTGACCTACACTTAGGTAGCGTACAATCTCTCAACCAGCCTATGCATCCATATAATAAACACCGAAAAGTAAAGTCGTAAATATTAATGTCTCACAAACCACATGACAATCAAATCCCCCAAAAAATAAGGTTTAAAGAGATCTCACATATAGAAAAAGAACAATGTTTATTCATATAAATACAATAAATTATATCAACAAAAAGAATATACAAACAAGTATGCAGATGGTAAAAGTGTATATGGTACCAATAAACCCTCCTCCCCAGGAATAGCTGATGATCAATAATAGTCAAAAATGAAGTATAATGAAACAATTAATTAATAATAACTATGTATCAGATATACAATTGTTCCAAAAATACTGCTATGTAATACAATATTATCAGATCCCATATATCTAAAAATGATAACCAGTAATTAACATGTGATAAACACTGCTATGTTGCATTGTATTATCAGATCAAATATATCTAAAGGTCACAATTATAGCCAAAATATAGTAACATGACTCAAAAATAGTGAGAGCATAAATAACTTCAACTAATTAAAATAGAAGGCAGAACCACAGACCTAACCCCAACTATAGCTGAAGTGAATCCACATGATATGGGACCAAAAAAGTATATCATTATAAATTTACATACCAGTAGTCATGATGGCATAGGAACAATCCAGCACCAGCATAAAAGAGGAAGGGAGCCTAAAAGGGAGGAAAGAGCGCTGTGCCCGACGCGCGTTTCGCCACCAAATGACTTCTACAGGAGCATCCATATAATAACCTGGGTAGATTATTTAACAAGCCATGCAGGTTATTATTATAAGGATGTATCAGGTGGCTAAGATGACATCTAGGTGCAGTTGTTGGCTGACTAGTAGCATCTTACAACTGCCTTCAAACGCCAATACATTAACACCTATACCTAGTGTTAAAGCAAAAAATGATCATGATAAAGAAAAGGATGACACTGGTGTCGGGGTCTGTGGTGGAGGTCACAGCGGTATTTGGAACTGCCATAACATATGGGTCTGTATATCACTGTATGGTATTGTATTTAGTACACATTTGGTATTTATTGTGTTTAGTTCCCATCTGTATTACATGGAAGTATATATTTCACTCTGTTTATGGCTGTCTATATTTATTAGATTGTTTTGTTATATTATTATGATTGGTTTATAACTTGTTCAACAATATATATTTATATTGTGTAATATTGCTTTCTTATTGAGAGCACCATATTCACGGCTAGCTATTGTTATTGCTGTGACCTCCTTCCTCCATCTCGTTGTAATTTTTTATTGTTTTTATTTATTTTATATGTATCAATAAATTACATTTTTTGTATAGTCATTCATTCATTCTTTCATGTCCTGGGGAATATTTCAGTGTTTATAATGATAAAAATATTGTTTACTGTTGTATATAATTGATCTGTACAGTACATAAGAACCACTGGTATCGCCTGTGAAGTTCTTATATGTACATGTTTTTTTTACAGCAGATTGTGGCCACATCGCAATACTTATTATTGCTCAATAATGAGTCACTGTTTTGAAATAAGCCACATTTTGTGACATTTATGGCTACTTTTAGTTATGAGAGAGAGTTGATGTGTGAACACTGCCAAAGATTGAAACAAAGTTACAGTGGATAGCATTGTCATAAGATGGCTATAGATTTGTGTATGGTGACCATCACAGCGTCTGCTGTTGTCTGAGCTCCCCAGCTCCTTTCCCATAATGCCTTGTGATATGCTGTTGTCTGAAACAGAGATTGAACAGTGCTTCACTAGATAAAACATGTCTCCTAAGTATCCCTCTTTTGGGGGGGACAGTCACTACTTTTGTCCCTCTGTCACTCTTTGCTCCTTAAATTTTCCCCTTTTTGGTATTGGAATTAGATGGGCATTAATAAACTTAACTAGATTGTTCCACAAACCATCTGTCCCTAACTGTATATTAGATCCCAACTTATATAATATGTCATAAGTTGCCACATCTTAGACATTACAATGTCTATATTCAGATATTATTTCTGCTAATACTTTAAGAAAAACCTATTCAAGCATATAGATATGCAAACAAATTTTAAACTTTCTCGCAGTATAAGTATTTCGCTTTGACAGTCCAAAAATTTGGAAGGTATGTTGTTGAATATGTGACTATAGGGAGACCACACTATTCTGTCCGCCCAGCAAAGAGCCTACACTGCTGTAAAGGAGGTCAAACCTAGTCAAAAGTATACTCTTTTAGACCAAATTTAGACATTAAGGTCTATGAATACATTGAGGAATGACTTACATAATAAATAGTACATTTTATAGGGCAAAAATGTGCCATGAACAGACCCCTAATTGTATACAAGTGCAATGTGAAACAACAAAAGTAACTAAATATAATCCGCATATCCAAACCCATCTGATTCTGCTAGTAAAAACATCACTTTATTTGCTGGTTTTATATGATTCTGGTTTAATTGTTTTACCCCTACATAAGGATATTTTGTATGAGATGTCAGTTATATGTAGAACATGTGAGAGATCTTTTCTGTTCCATAAATTCCTCTTTTTTCCACTATATAAAACAATGGCCATGAAAAGTTGTGAGAACCCCGTGAACTGCTTTTGATGTAGTCCTGACCTTGTGTAAAAGGTATCTTTTGATTGGTAAATCATGAGAACTTTTTGGTAAACATGCATTTTATTTGACCTCACTAAAAATCTCTTTAGAGCTCTTTCTTCTTTATAATAATAGTCTTGTGATTTGTTTCTCAGAGACTGAGGAAATAGATCATTTGCTCCTATCATTGTTGCTATGTAATATACAGGTTTACTTCTTATTATTTCCCTTCAAACTAAATTGTATATACTTTTTACAGTGACAGGAGCCAAGAAATCATTGGCCTATGACCAGAAAATAATACTGTTTCTATACACTTGTATAATTTCCAAGAAAACGGATTTGAAGTGTATTCACCTGTAGAGAAGGAAATGAAGTAACTCACAATCAAACTAAAGTCCTGCTAGACATGGCTGGTTACAGGTTTATGTGGACAGACCCCAGGCTTCAGAAGATACATATGGGCACTCCCCGATCTCGCCGCAGAGGGTGCTGAGGGGGACATTTGTCATGTTTGACCGCGGCATCCAAGGAGTTAAAACCCCCGATCAGAGCTGTCAGTTGCAGCTAACACCGGCTCCTGATGCCGCCCGCGGCATTCAGTGTCACTAACAAACACTTAAGATGCCGTGGTTGCTATTGACCGCGGCATGTTAAGGTTAAACAGTGGGGATCGGTGTTATCACCGTCCCCACTGTTGCAACGGGAGCCTGGCTGTCAGATACAGCTGACGCCCACAGTGATCACACGGGCTCTGCTTCTCAGCCCACTCGATCACTATCACGTACGTGTACGTGGGCATGCGGTAACTACCCACATTCTCCCACGTACATGTATGTGACAATGCATGAAGGGGTTAAAGCTGGTTGATAGGCTGCTCAGCAGTCAATCAACCAGCTTTAGGGATGAGCCGCAACCGGACTTAAGCGCTGAAATTCAGGTTCGGGTACCCCAGTGGTGAACCTAGCCTCTTTGCTGCCTGAGGCGGACTATAGAAAGACGCCCCCCCCCCCCAAAAAAAACAAAAAACTGAGTTTCCATGCTACTAGTTTAACACACTGTTATCGTCGCACAATATACACAATACACAAAGTTATAAAACAGTTTTTAAGAATTCTTCTTCCTGTATTACTTCAGTATCAGATCAACAACACGGCATTAACAATGACAATAACTTCTCACATCTTCTGCTTGGTGGATGGACGAGGCCACGTGGCCCCCATTCTCTATAATAGGAGCGCCGCAGATAGCTGAGGACTGGACTTCGGGTATCTTTGGCACTCCCATCAAAGTGAATGAGAGCCACGCGGGTTCGTCCATCCACCAAGTGACACACCTATATATATGGCTGCGGTCAGGCTGGATTCCCACCTAGTGGGGGGAAAAAACCCAATTCTCAGGCTCAGTGGGGGTCTCAGCAGACAGACCCCCATCACTCAGGTATTTATCCTCTATCATTTAGGTGAATATAGAGCAGTAACATTCTGTGACTTACAGGTGACGTCTCTGACTAATCCTTCACATTTCCCTTCTCTTCCCTTTGGACCGCCATGACCACTTCTTCCAGCTGTGACTTGTCTCTGTAAAGGTTGCAACACAGACATCTTTGGCTCCTCACTTTTCCAGGCATCCAACCCACATTGTCCTCACGTACACAAAGCCCCCATCCTGCTGCTACCCCCAATTATAAAATATATGATATAACCCCCCATAATGAATAATACTCCCAAGTGCATCTTTATATTAATAATGTCTGTGTGTACCCTGTATAAATAGTGCCCCTTATTAATAATACCCCAGGTGTTAACTAATTAAAAGGTTTTCCAGGTCATTAATAAACTAATCAGTGGGGTTCAAAAACCCAGGACCCCCACTGATCAGCTGTTTGAATGGTACCTGTGTAAGCGCCGTGACCGCTTCTCTGTTTACATAGTGTATTTCATCTCATAGCGGCCATGTCATGTAACTACAGCCTCGTCCTGTACATGTCTACAGTATGTGACAAGGCTACAATTACATCACACGGTCACTATAAACAGACAGCGTATAATATAAACAGGTGCCATAGCCCACGTTTATAGCGCCCCATTTACACACACTATAATGTTCCACAGCAGCCCCTGCACACAGTATTACACAGTATTATGGCCCGCAGCGGCCCCTGCACACTGTATTATGCCTCTCAGCGGCCCCTGCACACGGTATTATGCTCCATAGTGGCCCCTGCTCACGGTATTATGCCCCTCATTGGCCACTGCACACGGTATTATGTTCCGCAGCAACTCCTGCACACAGTTTTATGCCCCATATTGGCCCCTGCACTGGTATTATGCTCCATAGTGGCCCCTGCACTTGTATTATGCTCTATAGTGGCCCCAGCACACGGTATTATGCTCCATAGTGGCCCCTGCACTGGTATTATCCTCCATAGTGGCCCCTGCACTGGTATTATCCTCCATAGTGGCCCTTGCACTGGTATTATCCTCCATAGTGGCCCCTGCACTGGTATTATCCTCCATAGTGGCCCTTGCACTCGGTATTATGCTCTATAGTGGCCCCTGCACTCGGTATTATGCTCCATAGTGGCCCCTGCACTTGGTATTATGCTCCATAGTGGCCCCTGCACTTGTATTATGCTCTATAGTGGCCCCTGCACTCGGTATTATGCTCCATAGTGGCCCCTGCACTTGGTATTATGCTCCATAGTGGCCCCTGCACTTGTATTATGCTCCATAGTGGCCCCTGCACTTGTATTATGCTCTATAGTGGCCCCTGCTCTTGTATTATGCTCCAGAGTGGCCCCTGCACAGGGTATTATGCTCTACAGTGGTCCCTGCACAGGGTATTATGCCCCATAGTGGACGACCCATGAACTATTATTATACTCTGGGGTCTTTTCAGACCCCAGAGTATAATGATTGGAGACCCAGGGGAGAATACAAACATAAAAATCAGAGTTACTTACCTATCCTGGACACCGGTGCACTCCTTGCAGCTTTCGGCCCTGTTTAATTGCGCACACACGTCACGTGATCAGGCCGGCGACGCGACCTGATGACGTCACCACAGGCCTCAAGCCTGCTCGGAGTTACATCGGATCGCAGGAGGTGAGTAACACTGTTTTTTATGTTCCCTCACCAACCCTAGGCCTCCGATTATTATACTCCAGGGTCTGAATAGACCCCGGAGTATAATAATAGTAGTATTTGCGGCCCGCGGCCCAACTTACCGATGCCCGCGGCCGCTCACAGCGGCATCCGCTTCCCTTTCTGCGGCCCATAGCAGAAGGGGAAGCGGGGGCGGCCACGAGCAGACGCGGGGGTAGGTAAATAAATAGGCCCTGACCTGCCGGGGATACTCCAGCAGGTCACGGCCTATTTATATAGATAAAAAAAAGCTATACTCACCTGCGATGCCTTGATGCAGCCGCCGCCTCCTCCTCTTGTCCGCGACGTCTGTGTCTCAGCGTAGGCGGCGTGATGACGTCATTGTATCGCCGCCTGCGCTGAGATGCGACGTCTTGTAAACCAGCCCAGGACAGGTTTGTTTTTTTTTTTAAAGCGGCCTGTCCTGGGCTGGTTTACATTAAATAGTAAAATGCCGCCTCACCTTGCCTCATTAGCGGTGCGCCCCTGGGGTACCCGAACGCACGAAGTTTGGCACGGACCCGAACTATGCAGTTCGGGTTCACTCAACACTATACATGAGGCATTCCCCGGAATCTGAAAAGTGACAGTGACAATGGGAAATCAGAGAGCTTACTGGTTCACTAGTAACTGGACCATCACAGACCACACCAGTCACTGAATATCTACTGTATACTTAGGCCAGACACTAAATGGTCCATTAAGGCTGGGCTTAATTTATCTTCCACCTACTTAAATCTAATAAATAAAACTAAATACTGGAGACATTTTATGGAATGTATCATGAGAAAATGTCCTACTGATTGAATCAACTTTTCAAGTTAAACATATTTTCTAAGAATGTTGGTGATTTGTTAAAAGTTCCATTATATTATCTATATTTAAAAAAAAAAAATGTAAAAATTCTGCAATGTCAACTGTGGTTTCCTATGACAAACACTTGAAATTAACTTTTCTCACTGGGACACAAAGTGAATGGAGCGTGGTGAAGTTAGATTGGTACAGGCACCCATCCTCAACACTCACAAGGATCAGCTGTTTTTTTGTTTTTTTTTACAGGAATCCATTTTAGTTATTAGTATATTTTTGCCATGTGGGAGGAAACTGGAATACTCAGAGGTAACCCACACAAACACAGGGAGAACATACAAACTCCTTGCAGATTTTGCCCTTGTTAGGATTTGAAGCTGGGACATCAGTGCTTCAAGTGCTAACCCACTGTGCTGCCGGTAGGCACACTCTGTGACCTGTGCAGAAGTCATTGTGCAGAGAAGAGATAATCTGTGAAATCACCTATTGTGATGGTGGATTATGTGTTTTATCTACATATACACAATAGCTGTGATCTCAGTGTGCTGATAAGTGAGGTGACTGCTGCAAAAATAAATCAACTAAAGAACAATCTGTTTAAATGTTTCAGTGTCACTAAAAACAGTACCTTTTGCCTACAAAGCTTTGTGCTTACATGTAAACTAGGGTGCAGTCAAACAGAAGTTTGACATGCTACCATACATTGGTTAAGTTCATAAGAAGTTTGACCTAACCAGGAACTCAATTGCTTATATAGACCATAAAAGTCTAGTCATTTGAACTTGAAGTTGATATTCCTGAGCAGTAATGTGTTCATTCTGGCTTGTATTCCTTTAGCATTAGAATAGTAATGTTCATTTATTTATTTTCAGCAATTTATAGCCAATCCTTTATATTCATTTCAAGCTATTTACACATTTCAGTGTTGGTTAATATACAGTTTTAGTACTATCTACAGCATATTTCCTAAAACAAGTGACTTTGTCTTAAAGTGGTAATAATGAGCAACAGGAGTGTTCTTAGTTATAAGCAGTGGACTGAATGACCCCCAGTTTCATGTGATTGGCGTAATAACTGGAATTTAAGTTTTTATTGTGTGAACCCAACCTATAGCCAGTTCAGTTCTCCTGTCTTATCTTACTTGGTAATACACAATGATATTTTACAACATGTTCTAATATTTCCTCATGGCTGTGGACTTCCCTTTTTTAATCTGGGGACTCTGAGGACAGCCACATATCTGTGACGTATAAGGCCCAAGTGTCCCCATAATGCCCAATAAAAGAAGAGTTTCCCCAGCCAACATGCACAGTATCCCCAAAACAGTGCTGGTGCCCCAATCAGAGTTCCCGCAAACAGTAGGACCCCTTCCATAACTACTGTGGTCTCGACAGCAGAATATATTAACACCCCCATCCCCAAAAACATATCCACTGTACTCCTAGAAAATAGAAGGGCAGAGTGTATACACATGAAAAGACTCTAGCTGCAGCTCCCATGCCACTCACTGGTCTCTGGAAGGCGGTAGCACTAATTCTCTTCCAGGAGACTCAATTACATACATTTTTCTGACCATGAAGCGTACAGCCTGGTGTAAGTGTGTGACTCTGACACAGCAGCCTCAAGCGAAGCTTTTAGAAATGAAAAATAAACAATGTATTATTATTATTATTAATAAAAATAATAATAATACAAATGGTTTTTTCTCATTTACATATTTAATTTAATTGAAGAAAAATATTTTTATGATGTTCTAAAACAATGTATGTAAAATATACAAAAAGTATATGTTTATTACATAGATGCTTTTTAATATTCGTCTTTAACTATTTGTAGATGTATTTGTAGTGTGTTTTCATCAAAAAGAGACGTGTTTTTTAACCTTATATTGTTAATCTTTTTGTCATCTTTTTCTTAAATAAAGAAAACAATGCCTGTTGTGTTGTAGTTGACTGTTTTATCGGAGGTCAGGTCGTATTGAATTCTCTGGAACAGCATTACATCATGTTACCATTACCTCGGTATCCTATGTACAATGTCCATCTGTTCTTGTATCAGATTTTTTTTTTTTTTTTATTGCAAGTACTTAAATCGATTCAGAGAGTTTGCTAGAAATTATATATTTCCTTATTTACCGTAAATGTAGAAATATTTTTCATTTGTTACATCTAAATTGTAAGTATTCAGATAATATTATTTGGAACAATCTTGCTTAACAGTTGACTCAAAATCAGAAACCATTATGTATATACCTAAAAGTGAAATATAGTTAGAAAGCATAATTTATTTTTTTTTATCCGACATTGAAGGGTAATATAATTGATAAATAGTATCCCTTCATCTGACCTCAGAAAATCTAGAATTTACTTCCAGCACAGAACTGCAAAGTAACAGAATTTCACAATAGCAGTCAAAAATCAGAGATCGCCAAGTCTGAAATTCCTCTAATTTCTAAACAGTTAATCCATCAAGATATGGATCTGATAGCAAATTTTGCATTAACACTTTATTTTCTTACTGACGGTTCTCTACCCTTTCAAGTGAGTTTTATATACAAAAATACAATGATACACAAGTTGAATAAATGAAAAAAAACTGTGCCTCCAGTTATCAACAACGATTCATAAATGAATAGTGCACTTGAATATAAGAAACTTTGTAATATATCTTATTAAAGAAATCTGTTTCCTTTCCCTCTTATTATTCTGCTTTCCTCCACCCTACCTTCAGTTAGATTGTTTGTTTATACAGTCATATGAAAAAGTTTGGGCACCCCTATTAATCTTAATCATTTTTAGTTCTAAATATTTGGGTGTTTGCAACAGCCATTTCAATTTGATATATCTAATAACTGATGGACACAGTAATATTTCAGGATTGAAATGAGGTTTATTGTACTAACAGAAAATGTGCAATACGCATTAAACCAAAATTTGACCGGTGCAAAAATTTGGGTACCCTTATCATTTTATTGATTTGAATACTCCTAACTACTTTTTACTGACTTACTGAAGCACAAAATTGGTTTTGTAACCTCACTGAGCTTTGAACTTCATAGCCAGGTGTATCCAATCATGAGAAAAGGTATTTAAGGTGGCCAATTGCAAGTTGTTCTCCTATTTGAATCTCCTCTGAAGAGTGGCATCATGGGCTCCTCAAAACAACTCTCAAATGATCTGAAAACAAAGACTGTTCAACATAGTTGTTCAGGGGAAGGATACAAAAAGTTGTCTCAGAGATTTAACCTGTCAGTTTCCACTGTGAGGAACATAGTAAGGAAATGGAAGACCACAGGGACAGTTCTTGTTAAGCCCAGAAGTGGCAGGCCAAGAAAAATATCAGAAAGGCAGAGAAGAAAAATGGTGAGAACAGTCAAGGACAATCCACAGACCACCTCCAAAGAGCTGCAGCATCATCTTGCTGCAGATGGTGTCACTGTGCATCGGTCAACAATACAGCACACTTTGCACAAGGAGAAGCTGTATGGGAGAGTGATGCGAAAGAAGCTGTTTCTGAAAGCACGCCACAAACAGAGTCGCCTGAGGTATGCAAAAGCACATTTGGACAAGCCAGCTTCATTTTGGAAGAAGATCCCGTGGACTGATGAAACAAAGATTGAGTTGTTTGGCCATACAAAAAGGCGTTATGCATGGCGTCCAAAAAACACAGCATTCCAAGAAAAACACTTGCTACCCACTGTAAAATTTGGTGGAGGTTCCATCATGCTTTGAGGCTGTGTGGCAAATGCCGGCATGGGAATCTTGTTAAAGTTGAGGGTCGCATGGATTCAAGTCAGTATCAGCAGATTCTTGAGAATAATGTACAAGAATCAGTGACGAATTTGAAGTTACGCCGGGGATGGATATTTCAGCAAGACAATGATCCAAAACACAGCTCCAAATCTACTCAGGCATTCATGCAGAGGAACAATTACAATGTTCTGGAATGGCCATCCCAGTCCCCAGACCTGAATATCATTGAACATCTGTGGGATAATTTGAAGCGGGCTGTCCATGCTCGGCGACCATCAAACTTAACTGAACTGGAATTGTTTTGTAAAGAGGAAATGGTCAAAAATACCTTCATCCAGGATCCAGGAACTGATTAAAAGCTACAGGAAGCGACTAGAGGCTGTTATTTTTGCAAAAGGAGGATCTACTAAATATTAATGTCACTTTTCTGTTGAGGTGCCCATACTTTTGCAGCGGTCAAATTTTGGTTTAATGCATATTGCACATTTTCTGTTAGTACAATAAACCTCATTTCAATCCTGAAATATTACTGTGTCCATCAGTTATTAGATATATCAAATTGAAATGGCTGTTGCAAACACCCAAATATTTAGAACTAAAAATGATTAAGATTAATAGGGGTGCCCAAACTTTTTCATATGACTGTATATAATCTCGTCTCTGTATCCAGCCTCACACACAGAACTCTATGGAGAGTAGAGGGGAGAGAAGGAGGTTGCTGCCAGCTTGATAATTGATTTATTCTGTACATGTAGGTGAGAAAAAAGCTTTCCCTCACTTGCAGAGTAGCAGAGTATAACAGCAGCAATTATTTGAGTATCTTTTCTAGCAGACTCCTCCTCCCACTCCCTGTTCCATAGACTTGTATATAGAAAGTATCTCAGCCTGAAAGGTGGAGAAGGAAACATATTGCTTTACTAAAATGTAAATTGCAAAGTTTCTTATAGTCGCCTATACTATTCATTTATGCAAAGTTGTTTATAACTGGAGATGCGCTTTAACAATGCTGTGGCTACAATTCCTGTATCATGGGCTGCAGGTAGATAATGAAGAAAACATGATATATCACAACAGTGTGTGAAGTCAAGTTATTCTGAGTGTAGAAGCTACTTAAAGGAGTTTTGCAGGGCTTAGAAAACATGGCTGCTTTCATCTTCACAGGAAGCAACATTATGTTCGTTGGTTACATGGCCATGCTGCAGCTTAGTCCCATTCATTTTAATGGGATTGAGATGTGGCATTGCCATGTGACCAACGGACATGATGTCACTTCCTGAGAAGAAGAAAGCAGCCATGTTTTTGAAGTCCTGCACAACCCCTTTAAGGAAGGACTGAACGGGTGAAATAATCATGCTAAGGTCTATTTAAAGGTAGAGGACTGAATATGCTAATATCTGAGAAAGAAAACCTTACTTTTTCCAAAATGGGATGGATTATTTATTACTTTTTTGCCATTTTGAGTTCTGTACCACCATACTAATTGTCACTCTGTAAAATATTGCTATTTTTGATATACATAGTAGATGAGGTTGGATGAAGACATCAGTCCATCAAGTCCATTGATATATATATATATATATATATATATATATATATATATATATAACACAGTACCATTCAAAAGTTTGGGGTCACCAATTTTGTGTTTTCCATGAAAACTCACACTTTTATTTATCAAATGAGTTGCAAAATGAATAGAAAATATAGTCAAGACATTGACAATGTTAGAAATAATGATTTTTATTTCAAATAATAATTTTCTCCTTCAAACTTTGCTTTCGTCAAAGAATGCTCCATTTGCAGCAATTCCAGCATTGCAGACCTTTGGCATTCTAGCTGTTAATTTGCTGAGGTAATCTGGAGAAATTTCACCCCATGCTTCCAGAAGCCCCTCCCACAAGTTGGATTGGCTTGATGGGCTTTTTGCGTATCATATGGTCAAGCTGCTCCCACAACAGCTCAATGGGGTTGAGATCTGATGACTGCGCTGGACACTCCATTACAGATAGAATACCAGCTGCCTGCTTCTTCCCTAAATAGTTCTTGCATAATTTGGAGGTGTGCTTTGGGTCATTGTCCTATTGTAGGATGAAATTAGCTCCAATCAAGCACCGTCCACAGGGTATGGCATGGCGTTGCAAAATGGAGGTGATAGCCTTCTGTAAGGGTTAAAGCATAATTTGTATTATATTTTATAACGCAGTATACAGAAGACACAGGGTGAAATGTTCTCCATGCAGGCTAAATAGTTTAGAGATAGAATATAATCTCAGGGTCTGAATATCAACAGTTCTGCTGATATTCAGACATGTACCATTCTCAGGAATGATAAGAAGGACATTCAGATAAGGTGAAAAGGAAAACATCTGGGGTGATGGGTAACTGAACAAATTTGTCTGATAACGGAACTGGAAAGACCATATATGTACATTGATCACATGACTGTTATGTAACTGAGCTTACCTTTAAAACTGTATTGAACTACGCAATAAAGAAGAAACGGTTCATAAACGATACCTGTGTACGTCTTGTTTCCCGAGCGCTCGAAACTGGTTATTTATTTAATTAGGATTACGGTGACATCCTTCCCAGGGGGACTTGCCCCCGACAGAAATTGGCGCCCAACGTGGGGCCTCGAGATCGTCTGATGTGCAGCCGATAGAGTGCCGACCCACTCACCGATCGACTTGAGGACGGGACCAGAGGACCTCAGATAGATAAAAACAGTACTGTGAAGGTAAGCCTTTGATCTTGCCAATTAGTATATCTGAGGTTCCTGTGTGTCTATTCTCTGTATCGATGAGTGAGGTAAGCTGCTGCATGCTTATATGACATCTCGATGCCAATTGTATAGTACGGAAGAACCTAAAAGGGACATGTCACCTGTAAATGATATGGAAATTGTTTTCTTTGCTTTTTGTCTTACCTGTTTACCTGTCTACTGAGAAGGCATGTTACCTGTGTTATAAGATATATAAGGCTGCAAAGAATGGGGAAAAGTTCTCTATTCTTAACCCCTAGAGTTTAGAGTTGCGGACAAGGTTCCGAACTGAGAAGCACAGAGTGATTGAAAAGTCCTTGTTTTGGAAAACTAGCCTCCAGCCGTGTCTGGACGGTCAAGGTCGAATGGGACCTGAGTAGTAGCACGAAGGACTTAGTAGAATCCGCGCAAAGAAGTGCGTGTAGTGATTTGGGAGTGTTTTGGTAAGGGGACACAGGCAGAAAGTTGAGCCTGTGGAAGCCAATTGAGGCATTGCCCTGAGCACTACTCCTGAACTTACACAAGTAGTTCATAGAAGACAGAAGAGTCTGTCTGGGAGTTCTCACTAAGTAGTCATAAGTGACCCTCTATTGTCTCAAAGGTTGCCCTAGAGGAGTGAGAGACTCATCGGCTGATTAGCTACCAGCCAAGATGGGGATGGGACCCTCTAAGATATGGTACACCCCATGTGAACTAATAGAAATAGGGGAAGGGAAAGAAGTAGCCGCACAGGTAAAAACAATCCTAAAAAGAGCAGGAATACACAAAACTGGGTTGGTAGACAGTAGATTTTGGGATCAGTGGAGATTAGATCATGCGGGATTGATTCAGGACAGTAAATTGCAAAGAGGCATATATGGAAAAAAGGAAGCAATAGAATAGGATAAGGGGATGATAGTTCAGGAAATAATTAATCACCCCCACCTCACTCCGAGAATCAGGCTTGAAGGGAGACATCCCCCTTCTCAGTATTATTGTTTAATATAACCCATCTTATCTCCCAGTTCTGTATGAAATATTACCTACTTTAACAAAACACTCAGAGAATCTGATATAGTGCAAAGAGAAAAACTGTCCACCATCGGTATGATGTTTATTGGATTATGTATTATATATATATATATATATATATATATATATATATATATGTCCCTGTATTTGTAATATTCATTCTGTTTATATCAATGCCAGGATTCAACTTTTATGCTTTTTGTAAAATTAAATCCGCTTTCAGGAAATGTCCCCTAAAAAGAAGAAACTAGGATATTGTGATGTTCCACAGGGGTTCAACTTTTGGTTGGAATCCAGTGAAGAAAATTCTAAAGTCTGTGGGGTTTGGGAAATATTTGAAAATTGTACAAAAATAGTAATATGTAATTTTGGTGTCAGTATTAACTGCTATCTGCTTGAATTGTATTCCTGTATTCTGTTGTAGCGCTCTGCAGATGTTCTGCAGGGAATAACCAAAACATTAATTGACTGCCAAGTAGCTCCAAGGACGTTGTATCTGATATGATGCGCACGCAGAAAATCACAAGCTGAACATGATGCTGTGTTACCCAGTAATGTTACATGTCAATTATTACAAAGTGAAACTTGGCTTTGGGCCTCCGGGGTCCGCAGCCTGGGTATGATGACTATTTATGCCCAAAGGGAAAATATTTTGATAAAAGTGTTAGCCTAAGGTTAAATGGAAAGTAAGGTACAATGACAATATATATGTGTAAAATATTCAAGAACATACTCAAACATATGAAATTATGTCTTGTACTATGTTATGTGAATTTATTGTCTTGCCTGTTATCACCTGAAGTAAGGTATCTGTTAAAAGA
This sequence comes from Leptodactylus fallax, assembly GCA_947044405.1. Classification (NCBI taxonomy): domain Eukaryota; kingdom Metazoa; phylum Chordata; class Amphibia; order Anura; family Leptodactylidae; genus Leptodactylus; species Leptodactylus fallax. The sequence goes on along the minus strand of CAMRHE010000038.1, from coordinate 7,851,604 downwards.
GAGAAAGGTGAATCAGTGGAAGTTTATGGAAGACTTCTCACTAAAACGGTGGATGCTTTAGATCAAACTGATCCTGTAGAAACCTCATTTCAGGGTAGCAGGATACTCACTAGGTATTTAGTCTCAGACACATCAGATAACATTCTTGGTACAGATGTGATGGGAGTATTAGGTTGTAACATCATGTTGCATTCCTCAGGAGAAGCATATGTAAAAGTCACACATACTAACCATGAGATTTTATGCTTGTTATCTGCCGAGTTAAGTACACCAAATTGTATTTTTGTCCTCACTGAAGAAGAAAATGTACTGTTATCCCAAGTGCCAACAGCATTATGGGCAACTGGGAAAACAGACTTAGGTAAATTGGATGTACCCCCTGTTATGGTAACCCTGAAACCTGGTGCTCAGCCACCCAGGATTAAACAATATCCTCTGACCCATGCCCAAGAGGATGCCATAGCAGTAACCATAGTGGAATTAGTGAAAGCAGAGGCATTGAAGGAATGCACTTCTGTAGCAAACACTCCTCTTTTCCCAGTGAAGAAAAAGGGCAAAAAGGGAGAACCAGACACATACCGTATGGTTCATGATCTCAGGGAATTGAATAAAGTAACACTACTTGAAACCCCAGTGGTACCTAACCCACACACCTTGCTGTCAGCTGTCCCCACAGGTACCACCTGGTACAGTTGTATAGATCTTTCCAATGCATATTTTTCTGTGCCTTTACACCCCGATTGCCAGTATTTGTTTGCATTTACATTCAGGGGTAAACAGTACACTTGGACAGTACTACCACAAGGGGCGCAAAACAGTCCTAACCAATTCACAAGGTGTCTTACACTTATTATGAGTACTTGGCATTTTCCACATGATGATGTTGTTCTGTTACAATATGTTGACGATCTTCTTCTTTGTGCTCCAGACAAACCAACCTGTGAAGCGGCGACCATCAGCCTGTTGTGTTTCCTCTACCAGAACGGCTGCAAGGCCAACAAGGACAAGTTGCAATTTTGCAAACAAAAAGTGGTGTTCCTGGGACACTGTCTCGGCCAGGGTACCAAGCACCTGTCAGATGAGAGGACCAAGGTGGTGAGAGACATGCAGGTGCCGACCTCTCATGCTCAGCTACGTACCTTCTTGGGATTGGTATCCTACTGTAGGCCATGGATCAGATCTGCATCTCTGACCATGCAACCTCTGTACGATAGCCTCTCCTCAAAACCATTCAGCCTCACATCTGAGGCCATGGATGCGTTTTACCAGCTGAAGTTGCAGATAGTCAGTGCTCCGGCCCTAGGCCTACCTGACTATCAGAAACCTTTTCAGGTCTACGTGACTGAGATGATAGGGCATGCAACTGCAGTTCTCACACAACAACACATTACAGCTCAAGGTTAGATGCTGTAGCCAGGGGGACCCCCTCCTGTGTGCGTGTTGTCCTCTCAGTACAAGCGTTGCTTGAGAAAAGCTCAGACATTGTCCTAGATCATATACTGGTTGTGTATACACCTCATGACATCCATGCTATCCTCACACAGGTAGACAGACGTCACCTTTCTTTGGCACGGCAGTGCAAAATGGAATTTGCTCTGCAGTCCTCCTCAAACATCTCTTTTCAACGCTGTTTAACTTTGAATCCTGCAACTCTTCTTCCTGTAGGAGTTCATGATTCAAAAGGGGGAGTGGAAGATGAGTTTATTTTTAAACTCTCTCTCTGAAGAAGAACTGTTTGACAGCCAGCATCAACATGATTGTGTGGCTCTTATGTCACAGGAAACAGTGGGATTTGACCATGTCACAAATGTGCCATTACAAAATCCTGATTATGAGATGTTTGAGGACGGCTCAAGGTATCTGACAGATGAAGGCAAATTTGTTACAGGGTATGCTGTAGTCACTGAACATGACATCATAGTCCAGGAAGCTCTTCCACCACACATGTCAGCCCAAGAAGCTGAGCTCAAAGCCCTTATGGAGGCTTGTAAGATAGCCAAAGGTAGAACAGCTAACATATACACTGACTCCAGGTATGCTTTTGGCATTGCACATGATTATGGTCCAATATGGAGGACAAGGAACTTCCTAACGGCCCAGGGCAAGCCAATTAAGAATGGAGATGTGGTAAGTCCACTGATGGAGGCCATACTGCTCCCAAAGCAGCTGGCAATTGTGAAAGTTAGAGCTCACGCAAAAGGAAGGGACCCTGAAAGCCGTGGAAATGAGAGAGCTGACATAGCAGCCAAGGCTGCAGCACTACTGGCCAGAAGGGGTCCCAACCAGGTGAGCAAAATGGACATTGACCTAGCAGACCCAAAAGGGCTGTACTCAAAGGTCACCAGTGTGGAAACTGAAAGATGGAAGAAAGCAGGTGCTACAGAAGGTGATGGTATGTGGAAAATGGGGGATCGATTATGTCTGCCCGCAGCAGTCTACCCCCAGATGGCTGGCTTGGCCCACGGTAAGGTGCATGCCTCTCGAAATGCCATGGAGTCATTAGTGGGTAAATTATGGTTTGCCCCAGGTTTTGGAAGAGCTGCTAGTAACCACGTAAAAGCATGTCACATATGTGCTCTACACAACCCAGGACAGGTAGTTAAAACACCCACCAAGTGTACACCAAAATCCCTGTAACCATTTCAGAGGATACAGATAGATTACATACAGTTGCCTAAGTCTGGAACATACGAGTATGTATTGGTCTGTGTGGATCTGTTTTCAGGATGGCCTGAGGCCTACCCTCTGAGCAAAGCAACCGCACAAGCAACTGCCAAGAAATTGATGTCTGAACTTGTGTGTAAGTTTGGAGTGCCCGAGGTGATAGAGTCTGACAGAGGTACGCATTTCACAGGTGAGATAATGAAAGAAATAATGTCTGCACTAGGGATTGAGAAAACTTTCCACACACCCTACCATCCTCAGAGTTCAGGCAAAGTGGAAAGGTTGAGTGGTACACTTAAGTTGAAGATTCAGAAAGCCATGGCAGAGACAGGAAAGCCTTGGCCTGAATGCCTGTCTCTAGCCTTATATTCAGTAAGAACTACTCCTAACAGGAGGACAGGGTTGTCACCATTTGAAATATTGTTTGGAAGTGCACCCAAAACAGGATTGTACTTCCCTCAGACATTACAGCTTAATTATGACAGTGTTGCCAGCTATGTACAAGACTTGTGTAACAAACTGAAAGAAACACATAAACAAGTGTTCTCTTCTATTCCAGACCCTTCTGAATTTTTTCAGGAACGTATAGCTTGCAGCCTGGTGAAAAGACACTCCAGGAAATCTCTTGAACCCAGATATGATGGTCCCTTCCAGATATTGCTGACAACTGCCATCTCAGTAAAGTTGGAGGGAAAATCTACCTGGATACACGCTTCACATTGCAAGAAAGTTGAAGCGCTGAGAAGGAAATGGAATACAGTTAACCAATATGTAAGATAGGATGTTATTTTTAACCTCTTCAATGGAGAATCCATCGCAGATGGCACACAAACAGTGTGAAGGTATTCATTGAACTTGATTAAAAATAAATTCCTAAAATGGGGGAATTGTAAGGGTTAAAGCATAATTTGTATTATATTTTATAACGCAGTATACAGAAGACACAGGGTGAAATGTTCTCCATGCAGGCTAAATAGTTTAGAGATAGAATATAATCTCAGGGTCTGAATATCAACAGTTCTGCTGATATTCAGACATGTACCATTCTCAGGAATGATAAGAAGGACATTCAGATAAGGTGAAAAGGAAAACATCTGGGGTGATGGGTAACTGAACAAATTTGTCTGATAACGGAACTGGAAAGACCATATATGTACATTGATCACATGACTGTTATGTAACTGAGCTTACCTTTAAAACTGTATTGAACTACGCAATAAAGAAGAAACGGTTCATACACGATACCTGTGTACGTCTTGTTTCCCGAGCGCTCGAAACTGGTTATTTATTTAATTAGGATTACGGTGACATCCATCCCAGGGGGACTTGCCCCCGACACCTTCCTTATTCAAAATCTCTTTTACCTTGTACAAATCTCCCACTTTACCAGCATCAAAGCAACCCCAGGCCATCACATTACCTCCACCATGCTTGACAGATGGCATCAGGCACTCTTCCAGCATCTTTTCAGTTGTTCTGCGTCTAACAAATGTTCTTCTGCGTGATCCAAACACCTCAAACTTCGATTCATCTGTCCATAACACTTTTTTCCAATCTTCCTCTGTCCAATGTCTTTTGCCCATATTAATCTTTTCCTTTTATTAGCCAGTCTCAGATATGGCTTTTTCTTGGCCACTCTGCCCTTAAGGCCAGCATCCCTGAGTCGCCTCTTCACTGTAGAAGTTGACACTGGCGTTTTGCGGGTACTATTTAATGAAGCTGCCAGTTGAGGACCTGTGAGGCGTCGATTTCTCAAACTATAGACTCTAATGTACTTGTCTTGTTGCTCAGTTGTGCAGCGCGGCCTCCCACTTCTGTTTCTACTCTGGTTAGAGCCTGTTTGTGCTGTCCTCTGAAGGGAGTAGTACACACCGTTGTAGGAAATCTTCAGTTTCTTGTCAATTTCTCACATGGAATAGCCTTAATTTCTAAGAACAAGAATACACTGTCGAGTTTCACATGAAAGTTCTCTTTTTCTGGTCATTTTGAGAGTTTAATCGAACCAACAAATGTAATGCTTCAGATTCTCAACTAGCTCAAAGTAAGGTCAGTTTTATAGCTTCTCTAACCAGCAAAACTGTTTTCAGCTGTGCTAACATACTTGCACAAGGGTTTTCAAGGGTTTTCTAAACATCCATTAGCCTTCTTACACAGTTAGCAAACACAATGTACCATTAGAACACTGGAGTGATGGTTGCTGGAAATGGGCCTCTATACCCCTATGTAGATATTGCATTAAAAACTAGACGTTTGCAGCTAGAATAGTCATTTACCACATTAACAATGTATAGAGTGTATTTCTGATTCATTTAATGTTATCTTCATTGAAAAAAACTGTGCTTTTCTTTCATAAATAAGGAAATTTCTAAGTAACCCTAAACTTTTGAACAGTAGTGTATATAGTCTATTATATATAATAGATATATTTATCTATTACTGCTTGTCGACATGGAATAAATTGATCATGTATGTACAGTGGGGAAAAAAAAGTATTTAGTCAGCCACCAATTGTGCAAGTTCTCCCACTTAAAAAGATGAGGCCGGCCTGTAATTGACATCATAGGTAGACCTCAACTATGAGAGACAAAATGAGAAAATAAATCCAGAAAATCACAGTGTCTGATTTTTAAAGAATTTATTTGCAAATTATAGTGGAAAATAAGTATTTGGTCAATAACAAAAGTTCATATCAATACTTTGTTATATATCCTTTGTTGACAATGACAGAGGTCAAACGTTTTCTGTAAGTCTTCACAAGGTTGGCACACACTGTTGCTGGTATGTTGGCCCATTCTTCCAAGCAGATCTCCTCTAGAGCAGTGATGTTTTGGGGCTGTCGCTGGGCAACACGGACTTTCAACTCCCTCCAAAGGTTTCTATGGGGTTGAGCTCTGGAGACTGGCTAGGCCACTCCAGGACCTTGAAATGCTTCTTACGAAGCCACTCTTTCGTTGCCCTGGCGGTGTGCTTGGGATCATTGTCATGCTGAAAGACCCAGCCACGTTTCATCTTCAATGCCCTTGCTGATGGAAGGAGGTTTGCACTCAAAATCTCACGATACATGGCCCCATTCATTCTTTCATGTACACGGATCAGTCGTCCTGGTCCCTTTGCAGAGAAACAGCCCCAAAGCATGATGTTGCCACGCCAATGCTTCACAGTAGGTATGGTGTCCTTTGGATGCAGCATTCAAACAGTTCTACTTTGGTTTCATCTGACCATATGACATTCTCCCAATACTCTTCTGGAATTTCCAAATGCTCTCTGGCAAACTTCAGATTGGCCCGGTTATGTACTGGCTTAAGCAGGGGGACACGTCTGGCACTGCAGGATCTGAGTCCCTGGTGGCGTAGTGTGTTACTGACAGTAGCCTTTGTTACGTTAGTCCCAGCTTTTTGCAGGTCATTCACTAGGTCCCCCCCCCCCCCCGTGTGGTTCTGGGATTTTTGCTCTCCGTTCTTTTGATCATTTTGACCCCACAGGGTGAGATCTTGCGTGGAGCCCCTGATCGAGGGAGATTATAAGTGGTCTTGTATGTCTTCCATTTTCTAATTATTGCTCCCACAGTTGATTTCTTCACACCAAGCTGCTTGCCTATTGCAGATTCAGTCTTCCCAGCCTGGTGCAGGTCTACAATTTTGGTTTCTGGTGTCCTTCCACGGCTCTTTGGTCTTCACCATAGTGGAGTTTGGAGTGTGACTGAGGTTGTGGACAGGTGTCTTTTATACTGATAACAATGTCAAACAGGAGCCATTACTACAGGTAATGAGTGGAGGACAGAGGAGCCTCTTAAAGAAGAAGTTACAGGTCTGTGAGAGCCAGAAATCTTGCTTGTTTGTAGGTGACCAAATACTTATTTTCCACCATAATTTGCAAATAAATTCTTATAAAATCAGACAATGTGATTTTCTGGATTTGTTTTCTCATTTTGTCTTTCATAGTTGAGGTCTACCTATGATGACAATTACAGGCCTTCTCATCTTTTTAAGTGGGAGAACTTGCACAATTGGTGGCTGACTTAATACTTTTTTTCCCCACTGTATATTTCCTGTATTACTTATGCTGGTGAATATCTGTGTATAATTTACATTTTAACTATACTGTGGTGGTTTTTTAACATGATTCATATAGATTTAGCATATTTTTCAAGTTTTACATACTTGCATACTTGTCTATGACATCTCAATAAACTACAATCTGATAATCTGGTCAAATTAAATTATTTCTGCTACGATTTAGCTATATACCTTAATATATTTCATGGTTGTACATTGTTTTGAATACAACACGTTTTACAACCCCCCCCCCCCCACACGATTTAGTCATAAAACAGTCACCACAGTAAAAAGCATGGCAGCTACGTGACACACATGACATTTATGTTGCACATGGAACAGCTATTACTGTTAACGTTTAGATAGCTGTTGTGCTTTTGTTTGATACCCTTTATAAGGTCTGCAAAGACACAATTGTTGGCATATTGGGATTGTATGATTCAGACCTCCATTTATAAGAAGTGCAGTACAGTATGTGGTAAGTATTGTTTCATAGATCTCTTTAAATAGGTCAGGGGAGGAACAATAAACTTACTTGCGTCATATGTACAGGGACAGAATGACAAATAACCAGGCCAAAAATAAGGTAAAATTCATTTTTGTCATTGGTTTCGTCGTATGTACACCAAATAGGCCACGGCAGGAGAGCATGGACTCAAGAAAGAGATGATTCAAGGGTTTACATGGCATACTTAATACGGTTTTTAATACAGAATAATAGGCCAAGGACTTATTCACATGTCCAGTTTCAGCGGATGTGTGATATCCATTTAAATCACAGAGACATACTCTATTTTGGTTGGATTTATGGACTGTGGAGCACCATTCTAATCTATGGGTCCCTGAATATCAATGAATGTACAAGGATGCAATCTCTGTGCTGTCCATTTTTCACAGACCTAGAAACATTGTAAAGTATTGTAAAATAATATAAATAATATACTGTACACGACCCAAAAATAAAGCAGGATCGTGTGCTGTCCGTCTAATAACAGATCTGCTGGAAGCATTAATAAGTGTGAATGAGCCCTAACACACAACTGCACAGACACAGGGCTGTAAACATAGTGGCATAATAAGGGGTTAACTTCCAAAACACAATTACATCAAAATTCACTATATGAGCAAAAATATGCATCACCCATCCTACTTGAAGTTTGGCGTTTCAGTCACACCCATTGCAAACAAGGTACATAAAATAAAGCACACGTTCATAGAAACTCTATAGAGAAATATTGGTAGTGGTATGGACTGTGTGGAAGAGTTCATTGACTTTACTGTATGGCAAAGGACCTTTATTAGTAAAAGTCAGTTTTTGACCAGCTTTATCTGCTCAGGTCAACTGCAAGTGCTATTATTGTTAAGTGGAGAAGTCTTGCAGGCAGAACAGCTCTGCTAAGGCAAACTCACCAAGCAGGACCACCAAGCCCTAAAAAATGACACATTAAAATTGCCAAACCAATGTTGTATCACTGACTGTGTGGTGAAATCTTTATGAAATTTGATTCCATGGTCAAACATCTGTGGAAAAGTCTAAGAACAACATGCATCATGTCAAGTGTCGGCTAGAGTGATGTAAAGCACACTGAACTCTGCAGCAGTGGAAATCTGTTCTCTGTAGTGATGTATCACATTCTTTTTCTAGTAGGCTGAAGGATGAACCTGGGTGTCCATGTCAATGTCCAGGTGGCCATTTTCCGGTGGTCTGCTACAGGAGCATACTGTGGCGCAGTACATAAGCATGTCTGTGCGGCCATTTTCCAGTGGTCTGCTACACAGTACGCTCCTGTAGCAGACCACCGGAAAATGGCCACCTGGACATCGACATGTGCAGTCCGAAGCATGCGAAAGGCAGAAGTTCCGGCGAAGAGGAGGAGGGGAGTAAACATAAGCAGCTAAGGGGCGGTGGAGAGTTATGACGCGGAGGGTGCTTGGAGCACAGGGGGAACGCCCCCGGTGCTCTGTGATCCTAATTTGTATAACAAAAGAAACTGATTTTATCAGAAACGGCCGGGAGAAGCTTAGAATGGAAGGTAGGAGTAGAATAGCCTTTTTAAAGACTATTTCAATGTGCCATTAGTTAAAAATGTGTTTTTCTAATGATAGACTCCCTTTAAGGGGAACTGTTTTTTAAGACTTGGTAATAGAATGTGATATTCTAAAAAAAATTAAATATTTTCTGGTTTATCTAGGTTGTTTATATGCAGGGGAACTGGATTGTTACTGCTTTGTTATTACTCTGTTACAAGCTGGTGCTTCTGAAGCAATAGACCGTGGAGGCAGCTTTGTCTTTGTCAATTCAATATCATCCAAATGATGATCAATTTGCCCCCCAAAAAATAAGAAAAGCTGGAAGATCCAAACCTTTGTATTGTCCTTGGAAAACATATGTTGGTTGACAGCCTTTGGTAGAAAACATTAGAGTACAGGCAATATTACATCCAATCACATGTCAAAGGGAAATCGCATAAGGGGGGAGTCTGATGCATCCGGTTTGCTGATATTACATAATATGTGTCATAGAAATAACAGCTATCAGTTGCTAAATCTTGGTACCATATTGTAACAGTGAATGCAGCACACACAACATCTACACAGTGTGCAGATAGGGCCAACATGCAAAGATTATGTTATAATCAATTTTAGTTTTTGATCAGAATTTCTCTTTAACCCCAAAATGACCAGAGTATTATTGACCTAAATAACCAGGTATCTTTTATCACTTTTCTGCATGTAGTGGTTTAATTGCTCTAATGTTATATTTTATTTGTTGAGCTATTAATATTAATTTAGCTCTGTTTTCATTCATGACACCTGGGATGTTTCACATTTTTTGCAGTAATATTTTTTCTTTTTTTGGTAGCTTTGATAAAGGTAAATCATACAAAAAGTAAAAATATATATAATTTTTAAATGCATATTTCTTTATTTTTAAATTTGGAAATTTAGACTTAAAATTGTGCGTGTATTTTATTAATTTATTTTATATTATTTACTTTATGCTTATGTTTTTACACATATCTTTTTTATTTCTAAATCCTAGAATCATTTTGTATTTAATTATTTAATAGCCAGAGTATAGTAATGATATTATATAAGTTTTTCGTGTGTTCTGTATTATTTTTCTTTATAATATACACATCATTTATGTTTTACGATTTGTTACTTATATGTTAGAGAAACTAGTAAGTATAAAGAATTCTGACAACATGCAGGGAGCAAATTATAGGCAGCCAACAAAGGAAGGAGACAAACGGACACATGAAATCGTAGCTCCTAGCCTTTCATTTTTGTCTAAAACGTGCTAATTAATGAAGTTAGCTGCGATGACTCTTTCATTACTTCCATGCATCTAGTAATCATTTCTTTAAAAGGGAAGTAGACTGAGAGTGAATACATTGACGTCACTTGGGTTCATAAATAAGAACCGTTTCCTGTCAGTTGAACCACAGAGCTTTCTAAACTGTCAGATACTGTTAAAAAATCTAATTATGCTGTGAAACAAACCATAAGTGAGTATAATGTTATTAGGATATCTAGCTGTACACAAAGTTTTGCAACCACAGAAGTCGATTTTTATTTTCTTTTTACTTATCAGTGAAGATACCAGTTACATGACTCACAGACATCATGTTATAGTGAAAGTCAGCAAATTTTAACGCCACACAAAATGTTTAACACATCTGTTAAAGTATGCCAGATTGGGTGAATAAAAAGAATATATTTTGGTTTAGTGTCATTCATATTATGAATATTTAATTTTTAATATTCACATTCTGAATAAGGCTCCTCCAAAGACACTGCCTGATGTTTGGGGTACTGTGATCATGTCTCCCACTATATTGACTATTGGCAGCTTGTTTGTTGTCTGATCAGCCACACAACTACATAGGCCTGTTATTGGCTATTAATATTCCTATGAACATCTGTTCCTAATAATTGTCCCAATAATCTTTTAGGACCTTTGAGGAAGCCACAATTAGGCCGGGGCCCCACATAGTGTAAAAGCTATGGTTTGGCCATGGCAGAAATGCAGCGGAATAAAACGCGGAATTTTACAGTCACTGCAAGGTGGATGAGATTCGCTAGAATCCCATCCACACATTGTGGATAAATATGTGCAATTTCCTAAACTTCTGCTTTTAATACAATGGGATCGATGTCTTGGGCAAAATTGTCTTTATGGATATATATGGTTTATCATGAGCATATTCCCCATGGGTTTACTTGCACACATTATGTGTATGTTTAAGTGTTTTCAACTCTTGTTTGGGGCTTGTCCATTTTTGCGTTCAATAAAGAGTGTCTATGTATCTTCATGAATTGGTACATCTCTTTTCCATGTTTTGTGTTTTGATAACAGGAACCGCCAGCAATCAGAAGAGGAATCCTATAGCAAGTGTTCAATTCCTCTGCAGCGCCACCAAAGGGGAAAGGAAGCATTATACAGTACCTGCTGAAGTCTTTGAAGATATGTTGTATTTTACAGAGTGATAGATGTCCTTTGCAGTCACACTCTAATATAACTAATAGATCAGGGTCATGATTGAAGGACCCCCTCCCATTATGTCAGAATTTCCCTTTTGGGTATTTAGTAAATTGATTTATAAAAGACTGTACTGTTTTGCCAGTTAATTTAATAAATCTGAAAAAACATTTGGAGCTGTTTGAAGATATCTGTCAAGGAACATTTGGTTGTTATTATAGAGGTGTTGTATCTAAGTAATGTAAATTCCTAAACAACGCCAAAGGTCTCAATTTATTAATCTTCACCTATGTAAACTGCTCTACAAACTAAGACAACACTGGACAGAGGACAAGGCGTACCTTTAAAGGAACATGGATATGTACTCAAAACATAAAGCATCCAGGAGTTTTAGGTGTTGCTTAGATTAAACATGATAAAAATATTTGATCTTTGTAATGTTGATCATGCAATATGTGTTGGTACCAGAAGGAGCAGTATGAGTATTGCTGATCTCCTGGGATTTTTACACACGTGCACTTTTCGAGTCTGCAGAGAATGGTCCACAAAATGTATATAAATATCCTACAGTTGCATTTCTGTGCAAACAGCATTTGATGGAGCACACCACAATGAGTTTGTTTTCATATTTATATAGAATCCAGGAGGAAAAACTATTATTACACATTTATTACACTAGCATATAAAATTCATATGAAAATCTCTATATCACATTGTATGAAATTACACCACTGAGCCTCAATACCCGCTGATACTTACTGTTCTGTAGAGATCACTTTTCATCAGTTATCTCATTATCATTAAAACTTTTTTATAAATTACTTTTTTTATTCTAGTTCCGCAAAAGGACATGAACATCAATAACACTGATCATTCATATAGTAAATTGCAGAACCTAATAGACTTTCATAGTTGGCAGACCTGGAGGCCATTGTCCGTCCTCTGGTTGTATTTGCAGCCATAAGTACTCAGCAATCACATTGTGGAGGGATCCATGGCATAATAAAGGAAGCTCCCGCCCTCCATTAAACATTTAGATTCCATAATTAGCACTAACCATAGGATCTAAGAGATTAAACAGTGGGAATAGAGTAATCTCTTTCCCAGGTGTTTCAACAAGACCCCAGCTATCAGTTACAGCCGGGATCCCACAGTGATCTCATGGCCATAGCTTCTGTACCCTTGCAATCACCTTGATATACATGTACAGCAAATCGCAGGAACTCCTGCTCATTTATGACATACCTTCTTTTTTTTTTAACCAAGTTTACCAGTTATACCATATATCTAATCGGCAGTATCAAACTCAGCCAATGAACAAGCATGGTGCTGTTTCTGTAAGAAAGCAGCCATTTCTTTCTATACAACTTCTTTTAAATAAATTTTAGTGTTTTTATGACATGGAAGTCTTGCGACAAAGATCTTAAAGAGGCCTGTTTGGCCAGCTGCACTAAGTCCAGTTCTTAGCATGTGTTAATAGGTGCCACTCAGGGGCATAACTACTGGGGTAGCAGCGGTAGTGGCTGCCATAGGGCCCGGGACATTACGGGGCCCCACGGGCCCCCGATGCTTTTTTTTTTTTTTTTTTTTTTAATAGGCCGTTACCTGCTGGAGTAACAGGCCCTATATACTCACAGATCCTTGGGGTCCTGCTCACAGCCGTCTGCGCTTCCCATTCTGCGGAGGCAGCTGTGAGCAGTAGCGGGGATCGGTAGTTAAGGCCGTGGGTCGAACCCCACAATCACTGCTATCATTATACTCCGGGGTCTGAACCCGGAGTATAATCGGAGGCCCAGGGGAGGTGAGGGAACATAAAAAACAATGTACTTATCTCTCCTACACTTCTCCAGGCTTCGGGCCTGTTCAGTGACGTCCCAGACGTCAGCCGATGTCATTTTGTGTCGCGACGCCGGCCGGATCACGTGACGCCAGCCTGGTCCAACATTGAAGAAGGCCGAAGTAACAGGGAGTGGACCGGAGCAAGGAACAGGTAAGTAGCATTGTTTTTTTATGTTTCTATCCTCCCCTGGGTCTCCGATCATTTTACTCTGGGGTCATGTCAAATGTTCACCTTGGGGCCCAGATATTCCTATGTACACCACTGTTGCCGCTCCACTGATTCCAGTACAGTTGGAATTTTTTCTCTAGCTCCTACCATTTCCAAGCAATCAATGCTGTTAGTTTTGGTGCCTGTATTGTCAAGTGGGAAGTGTCAGACAGGGGCAGGCAAGGGGGTATGATTCAGAGCTCCAATCATAGGTGGACAATACCTGACACTGCCCTCCTGACAGTACAGAGTCTAAATCGCATATCAGGCACCAAAACTAACAGCATTTATTGCTCAAAGGTGGAGACCACAGAAAAAATTCCAAGTGTGCTAGAATCAGGGGAGCAGTACCTATTAAATGATGAAAATAGCTTGACTTGGCAGGGGTGGTGAAAGGTCCTCTTTCTAACTCCCCGCCCCACAGTTCTGGATGAGCCCTGCTTGGGGTTTGAGTAAAGTGCATTGCAGCATCACCTAAATTGTTTTACAGAAGACAAAGTAAAAATATATTTTTTTCCTGTGTTAATAAAAAAAACCCACTAAATTCGTATCACCACATCTGTAACAACCCCTAAAATAAAATTAGTTTGTTATTTATTCTAAATGATAAATGTCATAAACCTTAAAATTCAGATGCCAAAATGATATTTTCTGATAATGTCACCTCTCAAAAACAAGTAATAAAATCTGAACTAAAATTCATATGTTCTCACAAAATACAAGGTCTCATAAAGCTACATTGAAATAAAATGTAAAAAGTTCTGTAAGCGGGAATGCAGAGAGGGATCAAGTATTACTGGTTTAAGGCTAAAATGCGTTAGCTCGATCAAGGGTTAAAATGTACATAAGGCATAAGAGATATGTGCCAGCAATATTTGCAATAATATTTATTTATAATACTATATATTTGAGCCATAAATTCAAAATCTGCAATAAAAAAGTGACATTTTTGGGAGGGTTTTTGCAATTTGAATGTGACTGTTAGGGGGTTAAAGGGGCCTTAGCTGTTTTTTTTTATACTGATGACCTATCTGATAAGTTATCGATATTTGATCAGAGGGGGTCTGAAACACACCAGCCTCACCAAACAGCAATGTTCAACATTCTCTTGTCCTGTAACTCAAAAGTTTACAGAGCCAAAAGCTGAAGGCTCTGTAAACTGTGTAGTGGCTGTGCCAGAGTACTGCAGCTCTGCTCCAATTCAAGTGAATGTAAAATAATAATGATAAAACAGCAGCAGCTATTTAATTGAAAATGTTTGCAAATGTGAACTAATAGCCAAATAACATAAGAAGGAACAGATAAACATAAAAGTAGTAAGCCAGAACAATCACACAGCGAAACTAATTGTCTGTAATGCAAATCTAAGGTTATGAATCCGGGCAAGAGAATAGAGAAGACATGCCTTCATGAAACAGAACAAAGGTTCCATTCTTTTGTGCACAATTGCCCCAAGAATTTTGATGTTCAAGATCAGTTTTATCTCTTTCCAACTCATTGTTATTTACTCGATACATTTAAGAAATATGATTTTCATTTGACCAAGAAGACTAGAAGATTCTGGCCAGTGGATCTTACTTCAGTCACTAAGATAAATTGCTATACTTTTCATGCACACTGCTATTTTTTTTTTCTTTTTCTTTCCTGGCATCATATAATTTTAACAATCATTAAGGTTATGTCCACACAGGACGGCACACGCAGAATTGCAGGCAGAGCTTTTAGAGAAGCAGCAAAGTTCATGTGAACATGACCACATGTTGCAGAAAGCTGACCTTATGTGTGGATTTCATATTAGCAGCATGTCAATTTATATTGTGGATTTTTTTTCCATGGATTTCACCATTAGCAATACATAAGGTTAAATTATGTGTCAAATCTACAACAAAATCTGTATTTTCTGTAGAGAATCTTCAATGGATATTTTCCAGTGCAAACTGCGTTCTACATGGATGTATGCTCATAGTTTAAATTAGGAAACTGTGATTTCTGTTGTTCTTAGGAAAATCTATAGGTTATTATTAAATATTGTTCGAGCACTAGACTGGGTTCACACTACAGTTATAAATGTCCGTTGCTGTCTTCTGTCATAGGATGACATCAACGGACATTAAACTATTGCACAGAATGGACACAGGCTGATTCTGTGTCCGTTTCTATTGACACTAATGTAAACAACATGACGGAGGCTATGTTCCGTCATGTTTGTTTACCTTTATCCTCCGCTGCTCCTGGATCACCGCTCAGATGGTCCATACTGGTGCTGCTATACATATAAGTGTCACTGCTAAGGCCAGTGATTGACTACAGCAGTCACATGAAGATATGCATGACATCATTGCTAGAGAAGCTGCAGGGTCCACTGAAGGAACATTGCTAGAGTGGTGATGGATAAAATGGAAAAAAAAAAAATAATGTATAACTTCCTGCCCTTAGGCAACTTTCTGAAAATTTTTCTTGTGACTGATTTCCAAACTAAGCACACAAGTCTGTTGTGGAATTAGGAGAAAAGACTGTGGCCAAGTCAAGTGTACAGCTTTCTTAAAGGGATTGTCCCGTTCCAACACTTATCCCCTATGCACAGGATAAGGATAAGCATCAGATCGCTGGGAGTCTGACTACTGTATCCTCCAGCAATCAGGAGAATGGGGGACCTGAAGTCTCCATGGGAATGAAGCACCAGTGTGCCTGCTTGACCGGTACTCCATTTACATCTATGGTGCTGCCAGAGATTGCAGTCCCGACAGCCCCATACAAGTGAATGGAGCGCTAGTTACGCAAGCGCACTAGTGCTTCATTCACAGGGAGGCTTCAAAGGGACTTTTAATCCTCCGTTCTTCCAAAAGCTGGGGGATAAAGCAGTCGAATCCTCAGAGATCTGAAACTTATCCCCTATCATGCCGATAGGGTCTAAGTGTCTTTAACGGGACAACCCCTTTAAAGGAATTGTCTCATTAGAAACAACCTGATTCTGATAGAAGCCACCATCATTGATCCAACCTCAGCACCCTCAGCTAACAGATGACTTTATCAATGGAAGCCATGACCAACCAGACATTTCCATGTACTAGCCATTGCAGGGGAAATGTAGTAATACATAGCGGTCATTGAGATAATTTGCTGTCCATGTGATAGGTAGATGGTTCAAGTCCACTGAGAAAAGAACAGGTCTTTCAGTGTGACTCTTTGGATTGTAGAGATTGGCCCCAAATGATCCCTGACTTGTCTGAAGGATTTCTACAAGATTATTTCAAAAACATTAAGAAGCCCATATTATTTTGCTGTACAGCCCATATTAGTGCTCCTTCAAGAAGCCCATATCCTTTTGCTGTACAACCCATACTAGAAGTCCATATCCTTTTGCTGTACAGCCCATATTAGTGCTCCTTTAGGAAGCCCATTTCCTTTTGCTGCACAGCCCATATTAGTGCTCCTTCAAGAAGCCCATATGTGAAGAATCTCACCTTGCCAAGCCTCTTGGCACACCTGCGACCAACCTTCTTTATCTCCCACTCACACACCATGAGCGGAGCGGGTCATAGGATAATACGAAACGAACTTTATAAATTTTATATATTTATTAACCCCAGTGGGTCAGTACTAAGCACTAACATATACAGAAATACATATCAGTGAATTATCAAGCAAATACGGATAAAAGTAAAATACAGCACGACAAATAAAAAGGGAAATAACAGATAAAAAAATACCGGCACAAGTTTGTAGTCCGTTTTTCTAGGCCGCAACAGGTTCTTGGCCTAAGGCGCTTCCTTAAGCAAGTTACAGAGCATGTCTCCCTACATGCTGTCCAGACTCAAAGACAAAGGCCCTCACCTCTCCTTACAGTATAAACCCACTGTCCAGTCACACCTTTCCCCCAGGCCGCCCCCCTTCTCCCTCCATTGAAGAACCCTCGGAGAGATGGATGCCTTCCTAGGTGCTGGGAGAGATGTGTGTCTGGGGTTGAGCTGCAGGTCACTAGCAATCCCTCCCCCATAGGAGGGTAATAAAACTGGCTGGCTAGAGAGGCCATCCCCCATGGTATGCACATAACACCACTGAAGCGAAGTGACCACCAGTGTAAACACAACTTAAACATGGCATGCCTAAAAGTAGACAGGATTGATATGAGCAAGTAAAAATACATTTCCAAGAATGATATATAACTGAGGGTCTGTTCATCACACCATATTCTTTTGCTGTACAGCCCATATTAGTGCTCCTTCAAGAAGCCCATATCCTTTTGCTGTAGAGCCCATATTAGTGCTCCTTTAAGAAGCCCATATCCTTTGCTGTACAGCCCATATCCTTTTGCTGTACAGCCCATATTAGCGCTCCTTTAAGAAGCGCTCCTTTTCTCATTCAATCTTTTAATTTCTTGCCACTATACCTGGCAACACATGACAAGGATAGATAAATACCTATTATTAGCAAAATATTGTTAATGGATTATTCTTTGAGTTATTCGTGCAACCATTGTACATGGTGCAGTGAATGACTTAGGCCAGCAGTATTGCATCACAGAGCTCTTGTAAGTGAGCCAGCTGTAAAGCAAGCATTGTGCACAGCTTGTTCATCTCATCCCACATATGCTCAGTGTGATTGAGATCTGGCTCTTTTAAGATCTGGCGATTTATACGTTTGCTTTCCTGACACAGATCCAAGTCTCTTGGATTTGTTGAAAGGTTATTACCGTAAAATATTCTTGCTGAAAGAGCTATTGGCAGAAAGGTCACTATATATTTATTATTTTATGTATTTCCTGTAATTATATATCACCACCATACCCCACTGGGTTTTACACACAATGTATTCATTCCCATATCTCCAGTGGGACCTAAAATCGGCTTTCCTCAGCCATACATACAATACTTTTCCATCTTAAAGACTTCCTGATATAAAAATATTTTACGTGGCTGCTTGGTTACAAATGAAGATACCAGCAGATCTCATTGGCATTGGCACAGGATGTGTGAATTAGATGATGACAAGGAAGATGGCAACCCTGAGGGACCTGGTTATGGAGATGGACAAAAAGGAAACTTGTTCTGCTATTCCGTGACTGGCCAAATGTCTTAATGGAGTCTCTTACCAGACAGATACTTTTAACCCATTTTTTTTAACACATTTTTAGGTTTCCTTGTACATGTGGTTTTAAGGGCTATAACAGTTTTTTTTTTTTTGTGTTCAGATTGTTCAAATAATTTTTGCATCTTTTTTTCAGTGATAAATACGGCTTTATTTTTATGTTGTTTTTTTCTTAGCCATATTTTTCTTTATTTTAATATAAAAAAAAAAAAAAAAGGAGGGGGAAACATGTCAGTTTTTACATTTTTTTTAATAGCACTAACTGCTATTAAATATTTTTCAAATAGTTTTCCTTAGGGTAATTTTTCCATAGGTGTCAGCAGGGTAAGGGAGCAGGGCAAAAACCTGTGATGTGGGCGTAGTAGTGGAGATATTTTTTTTTTTTTTTACTTCCACATGGGGGATTGCATAACCACTGGCCCAGAAGGGGAGCCTCATCATGGCAGCTCCCATAGCTGTGTACACAGTACTCATTGAGCGCTGTTTACACAGTGATTGAGAAGGCAGGGATGGAAATAAACCATCCATTCCTTCTCTATAGGAGGTCTAACTGTTGTAACAGCCGTCTTCCCATTTGTGCAGCTGCTTAACTCTGTAAGGATGTACAGGTATGTCCCTAAATGGTCAAGAGTGGACCTCCCAGACATATATAGTCAGCAGGCACTCATAAGTGGTTAGTAAGGAGCGCCTATAAAATGCTATTAGTTATGTGCTCATATCGCAGCATGCAGTGTACAGATGTAGTAAAGTTTACACATTTAACAGATTAACAACACTGTGGCACAGAATAATAACTCTTTCAATCTTTTCAATGGTTTTTGTTGTGTCCTGTGAAAGTCATCAGTGTCAGTAAAGTCAGTAAAATTTTGCTACATCTGTATATACTGCCAATTGGTGCATATTTTAGTAAAGACAATACTGACTAATTCAATCCTGTAATGGTCGCTTGTAAGGTGGTGCACATTTTGAACAGTTAACCAGTTGCATTGGATGGGTTAAGCCCCTGTCTTGGATAGGGGCCACGAACGCCCTATAGCACGGCCCCTTATAGTAACACAGCACCATGAAGAATTTGGTGGTTATCAGAGGGGTTTTTGTGACCTGTTTTTTCCCTCACCCACACATGTATATCCCTTCTGTACTTTGGGCATGTGCAGGTTGTAGAGAAATGTTACCTATTTAGAGGTTAGAGGTATCATTTGATTGGTTAACTGCACCTGTATGGTGAGAATTTACCCTATATAAGGTCCGGTTTGAGTGGGCTGGTGCCTAGGTAAGGTAAACATCACAGAGATAGCTTTGCCCTGCTTTCCTCCTGTGAAAGTTCCTCAGTGCGCCAACACCGCTGTGGCCCCACCTGAGTCCTCTTTCATATAAAAACCACACTCACCGCCAGTGAATGTCGGGTTCACCAGATAAATACAAGACAAGCTTTCTAAATTTTATATATTTATTAACCCCTAAATGGGTCGGTATTAACATCTAACATATACAGTTCAGAACAGATATGCAGATATATGCAAGCATTAACAGTTACTAGTTACAAGATACAGAACAAATAAAATAAAAGGGATAAAGGTGAAATAGTTACTTTACCACACATGTCCTTGATGTGGTTCTGTAGTCCAACACTCACACATGCTCTGTCATGTGTGAATAACCAGTGGAGGCTGTTTAGCATGTAGCATTAATACGATAATCCAGCCTGCATGCTCTTTACAGTGGTCTCTCAGCATTAGTCCAATAGTCTCAATAGAATCTCATCACAGCAGCCTCTCCTCATGGTCTGTCTGTAACAACTCTGTAGTCTGTGATGGTCTCAGCCCAAAACTCCATAGCATAATCTCCATAGCATAATCTCAGCACAGTCTTCATAGCATGATCTCTCCTCACACAGACCTCTTACCTCATCTTTTATACCCTTTATGCCACCTCCCAGAATGAGGTCATCGGCGGCAGCACGTCTGATGAGTTAATTCAATCAGGTCCAGATCCTTTGTAAAGAACTGAGACCAAGTGAATTGATACACTGTTATCAGCCTTATCTGATCAACCAGTGCAGCTGGACAATGTATGTTTGTTTGATCAGCCAGGACTGTGTATGAATTCATTGGAGCCCTATTGTTCCAGTGCTGCCACTACTGCCAATATACACCTAGGCTCATAGCTGCACACAGTATGAATAAATGGAACTAGAGAGAAATACGCTACCCAGAGACCAAAATACATCTCTGAGTTATGGCCATATTTAGGCAGAATCATTACACCTCCCCCTTTAGATGGGGCTTGCAGGAAGTAGGGGCCTACGCCCCTCTTCTGAAAGCACCTCCGCCTCCAGCTTCTCAGGCTCTGGCCCCAAAGGCTCCCTCACCTCCCCCCGGGGTCCCAGCAGACTTGGGCCTTGTCAGACTCCGAGGGTGGTTGAGCGCCACGCGCCTTCAATATGTCCAGACTAGGGTCAGCTTGGACAGCATCGCTGAACTCTTGGCTGGAGTGAGACAAAAGAGAGGTGCGTGTTACATAGCTGCCGGCCCCTTCTGTCTCTCTAGTCTGACTAGGGACACTTCTAAGGCCCAGGCTCTGAGCCACGTACACTTGGCTACCTCCTGCCTGTTCTGGGTCCGCTTTCTGAGTGCGGGCATCCCGTAGCTTTACACTCATGACCTCAGGCCCTTGGGATACCATTCCAGAGATCCCATCCCGGCAATCTCTGCTCTCCTGGCTACCCTTGGCCTGCTCTCTCAGGGTCTTCCCCACACTAGTCGCTAGTTGGGAGAGTTCTAGGGGATTCTGCACCTCCCCCTTTGCTTCCAAACCTACATCCTGTTCCTCCTGTACTTGGGTGGGTGATGGTGATACCTTGGGCAAATGACTGAGATCATGCTTCCCCAAATCATCCCCACACAATACATTGACAGGTAATACATTGGACATACCCTCTTCTTGGATCACACCTCCAGTACCCCATGCCATCTGCACTTGGGCCATGGGCACTCCTGGAATAGAACTGGACAGAAGAGATGTGTATGTCTCATACCGGCCGGACTCCTCCGGCTGCAAGGGAGTGAGGCTAGTCATGGCGGTCTCAGCACCGACTCCAGGTGGTGTAGGCAACGGTTCAAGGGTCGGAACACCCTCCACCCTTGTAGCACTCTGGCTGCGGGCTAACACCGCACTACCAGCAGTCCGTCCCTCACCTGGATCAGCCATGAGATCCACATAGCCTACCTGACCACCTGGCACATGGTCATCAGTTGGGTGCTTATCGGATGCACTGGGCGAAATAGCAGAAGTCGCTTCCAGTGACTCAGAAGAGCTACCCTGTACACTGTCACAACAAGCATTGGCAATTACATTGACAGTACCTTCATTAGCAATTGTTAATTCACACCGGGCCTCAATGAGATCTACAGTAGACATGTTAACAAGCTGGGAGGGAGACGCCCCCGCAGATGTGGGTGTGTCTACAGACAAAGTCTCATTGGCTCCTAGCACGGGGGTGAACCAAGCATCAATAACATTTTTGCTGAGCTGGGTTGCAGGAAGTTCAGTTGCATCTTCCCTGCTCTCAGCTGAAGGCAACTCATTAGCATTTACATTGACTGCCATGGGAAGTATCTTAGAGAGGGGGTTACGGGCCCTCTCTGCAGATATGACAGACACATTATCAGCATTAATTATAGACAGTTTATCACAGTAAATTGGGTTGCTCCCCACCCCATATTGGGACATCACAGGTGCTAAATCAGTTCCCAACAGTACCTTAGCAGGCAAATCAGTCAATAGTCCCACAGTCCGCATTCTTTTTCCTGCACCCCCATCCAGACACACAGATGGGCCACCTGCTGTGGCTTGAGAAGCAGGGAAGTTCTCAGGGTAGTTGGGGCACTCCTTCTTAAAATGTCCTGTCGGGTTACTGGCATGGCCCCAACGCACCTCCCCTTGGGGTTTGGGGAAGGTCACTAGGGCGCCAAGAGTTCTTGGGACAGGGGAAGGACCACCTGGGGCATAGTTTGTCTCACCCGACCTGACAGACGGCTGTGGTGAACTCCGGCCTGGCCTCTCCTCCCAACTTGAGGGTCTCTGCAGGGTTGTTGGAGTTTGCACATGGGCGGTTTGTGCCCGCTGGGAGATTTCCCCGCCTCTTCAGCTCAAGCTGATACTCCCTCTCGGCCTGTCGCTCAGCAAACTTCCTCTCTCTCTCTGCCTGTCGCTTAGCAGCCTGTTGTTCTCGTTCTGCAGCTTTCCTCTCTCTCTCTGCCTGTCGCTCAGCAGCCTGCCGTTCTTGTTCTTGTTCTACAGCTTCCAGAAAACGGCACAACACCTGCAGGTATGTGTTAGGGTCACTGGTGCCTACTTGCTGTAGGGCCATTTGCCAGTATGAAACCGTTCCCATAGCAAGGCTGGGGTTACTGGTCTCTCCTGGTGAAGTAATCCTTGGGACCGGGCTGCTTGCTGCACTTCCTGGCCTAGCCCCAAAATCAGGACTCTGCTCGATTCTCTGCATGGCTGTGGCTGCCTCCATTTCAGCCATACGCTCAGGATCTCAAAAAGCCTGGTTCAGCAATTCTGGAGCTCTGCTTCTGAGCCCACTAGCCATCCACTGGTATTTGCCAAATAAAAGATAGGATAGAATACAAAGAATAAGGGAGGGGAACAGCACTGTATCAAACTTTCACTGTATCTTAATGCTTGCTTTAATACCGAGCTTGTCTTATAGGATTACCATAATCCCCAGCATGTGAGTGATATAGGTCACCAACACACGCCGTTTATCCTAAGATCCCACTACGCTGCCACCAATGTGAAAGATCCTCAGTGCGCCAACACCGCTGTGGCCCCACCTGAGTCCTCTTTCATATAAAAACCACACTCACCGCCAGTGAATGTCGGGTTCACCAGATAAATACAAGACAAGCTTTCTAAATTTTATATATTTATTAACCCCTAAATGGGTCGGTATTAACATCTAACATATACAGTTCAGAACAGATATGCAGATATATGCAAGCATTAACAGTTACTAGTTACAAGATACAGTACAAATAAAATAAAAGGGATAAAGGTGAAATAGTTACTTTACCACACATGTCCTTGATGTGGTTCTGTAGTCCAACACTCACACATGCTCTGTCATGTGTGAATAACCAGTGGAGGCTGTTTAGCATGTGGCATTAATACGATAATCCAGCCTGCATGCTCTTTACAGTGGTCTCTCAGCATTAGTCCAATAGTCTCAATAGAATCTCATCACAGCAGCCTCTCCTCATGGTCTGTCTGTAACAACTCTGTAGTCTGTGATGGTCTCAGCCCAAAACTCCATAGCATAATCTCCATAGCATAATCTCAGCACAGTCTTCATAGCATGATCTCTCCTCACACAGACCTCTTACCTCATCTTTTATACCCTTTATGCCACCTCCCAGAATGAGGTCATCGGCAGCAGCACGTCTGATGAGTTAATTCAATCAGGTCCAGATCCTTTGTAAAGAACTGAGACCAAGTGAATTGATACACTGTTATCAGCCTTATCTGATCAACCAGTGCAGCTGGACAATGTATGTTTGTTTGATCAGCCAGGACTGTGTATGAATTCATTGGAGCCCTATTGTTCCAGTGCTGCCACTACTGCCAATATACACCTAGGCTCATAGCTGCACACAGTATGAATAAATGGAACTAGAGAGAAATACGCTACCCAGAGACCAAAATACATCTCTGAGTTATGGCCATATTTAGGCAGAATCATCACACCTCCCTCATTTAATCTCATTTAACGGTGTGGTGTTATGTGTGGGGTTTAGTCACCTAGAAAGGGTGAACATGGTCTAAGTGTACATTCACATTACTGTTTGTAAAGTCTGTTGTTCTTATCCATCATAGGATCAAAGCAACAGACATAAAGAGGACCTTTTACCACCTGGGTCAATTTAAGTTCTTAGCATCTGTTAATAGACACGCTTCACTGATTCCAGCACAGTTGGAATTTTCTCTCTAACCTCCACCATTCCCGAGCAACAAGCGCAGTTAATTTTGATGCCTTATATGCTATTCAATCTCTGTAATGTCAGAAGGGCGGTGTCAGGCAGGGGGCGTGATTCAGAGCTCCAATCAGAGGCAGCCAGTGACAGAGCTCAGAATCACACCCCTTGTCTGCTCCTGCCTGACACCGCCCTACTGACAGTACAGAGACTAAGTAGAATATTAGGAACAAAAATGATTGTGAATGGTGGGGACTAGAGAAAAAAATTCCAACTGTTCCAGAATCAGTGAAGCAGCAGCTAATATAGATGTAAAGAGCTGGGCTTGTTGGCGGTGGTGAAAGGTTCTCTATGCCAATAGAGTGACTGAGAAAGACGCGGCCCGCTCTGTTCCCATTCACTCATAACGTAAAGAAACTGGAAGGAAGAATTTTTCAATTATGTTTATTTACTTTTCTAATGAAGGAAAAAGTCCTGCAGGGCTTTTTCTTCGATTTGAAAAGTAAGCAAACATGACAGAAGTAAACTTCCATCATAATTTTTACATGGCTCCGTCTGCATCAGCCACTCTATCGCCGTTTAATTCTCGTCCTATGACAGGCTACAATGATAGTAGTGTGAACCCATCCTAAAGCATAAAATATTGTTGAATTATTTATTGGTTTTAATGCTATTTATTGTTATATATTGATTGCTATTTATTTATTCTAATATTTATTTATGTATTTCCTAGCTTTTTATGGTTTCCCCTTTTTACCCCTTCCTGCTGGAGGAATTTTTTAATTTTTATTTTGACTCCCTGCCTTCCAAACCCCATAACTATTGTATTTTTTGTTCTCAAAGGCACATGAGGGCTTAATGTTGTATGGACGAATTATACTTCATAAATGTACCATTTAGTATCCTGTATGATGTACTGGGAAGCTGGAAAAAAAATTCAGAATGGGGTAGAATTGGAGAAAAACTGTGTTTGTGCAACTTTCTTACTAAGTTTATATGGCATTCCCTGTGCAACCAAAATGACATGTCATCTGTATTGTATGGGGCTGTACGATTCTGGAGATATAAAATGTATATAGTTTTATTTACGTTTTAACCCCTTAAAAAATCCAAAACTGCAAAAAAAAAAAAAAATTAAATTTCTTGGGGTTGCTATGTTCTGACACCTCTTTTATATTTCAATGTATAGGGGTGCATAGGGCGTCTTTTTTTTTTGCAGAGCCAGATGTACAGTACTTTTGATTTGTACTATTTTGGGGAATGTCTATTGCTTTGAATGCTTTTTATTCAAATTTTAAGAGAGGTGAAACGGTGGTTCAGCTCTTTTAATTTTTTTTCCAGCTTTCACCATATGGGAAAAATTTTTATATAAGTTTGCAGACCGGGCGTATTCAGATACTGGTATATCTAATGTGTATGTGTCTCACTTTATTTTTTTTTTTGGTCTTTTATATGTGTTCTAGGGAAAGAGAGGGTAATTTAAATTTTAATACCTTTTAATTTTTATTTAGTTTTTTTACTTATTTTTTTCTGTAATTATTAGATGCTCTAGGACCATGGTGGTGAACCTATGGCACACGTGACAGAGGGGGCACTCAGAGCCCTCTCTGTGGGCATGAGTGCTGTCAACCCAGCCAGGCTCTTGGATTGCTCGTTAACCAGGAATCCAGGAGAGTGAACAAGCACTTCTTTCAGGTGTTGAAAACTGTCAGTGTAGGCCGAGGGTCCACAGCTTACACTTACAGAAGATTGTAACCTCTGCCCTGACGCAGGCGCGATGACGTCATTCATCAGTGTCTGCTTTGCGGTGGAAGGAGGCCGTCCGGCTGCTCTTCGTGGGAGTGAAGGTATTATTACTGTGTGGGGGCCACTATGGAGTATATTATACTGTGTGGAGCCACTGTGGAGTATATTATACTGTGTGGTGGCCATTGTGCAGCAGATTGTACTGTCTGGAGGCAACTGTGGAGCAGATTATACTGTCTTGGGGCCACTGTGGAGCAAACTGTATTGTGTGGGGGCCACTGTGGAGCAAACTGTATTGTGTGGTGGCCACTGTGTAGCAGATTGTACTGTGTGGGGGCTCTTTACTATTTATTTCACACAGTATCTGTTTTATAGCAGACGTGATATTATTACAGGCTGTAATAACATTGCACGGTCACTATAAAACAGATCTTGTGTGATGTAAATAGCGAACATTAATTGTTCAAAAGTACCAAATGCAGACTGTTATCTTTCAGTACGAAGTTGTTTGTATTATTGAAAGCTGTGTAAAGCACTATTCACATGACCGTTTTTTGGGGGTCCGTAACTGTCCACAATTGTGGATCCACACAGTATTAAGGTTAAATTGCTGTGTTGGCATTTTGAGATAAATTAGTGGGTTTTAGGTTGTAGTTTGGGTTGTAGTCTCTAAAAGGTTCGCCATCTCTGCTCTAAGGGGTCTTGAACCCCAGGGAGTCTGATCACTAATGCAATGCATTACAATGCTGATGCATTGCAATGCATTGCAAAATGCCGGAAGTTCTATTACAGGCTGAATAGAGCAGCCTGCAATAGAAGTGAATGCCAGACAAGCCTGGGAGTCTTCAATCACACAGTCAGTGTTCTAGTACCCTCTAGAAGTTGGATTTCATGGTGACTCAATAGAGGAGGAATGTAGCAGCGCCTGTGAGTTGCACCGTGGGAGAAGTTGTCTGTTACCCAGTGTGGGAATGGATTGCTAGTTAAGGACCCATTGATCTCTCAGAGAATGGTTTGGCTTGAAGGACAACCTGAAAGGAGGAACACTTGTTGGAACAGACAGTAGTTTGAAGTGTGACCAACCTGGGAGAGCTTTGTATTGTTAATAGCAAGCACAGTAAAAACTTGGTCAGGCAAAGTTAGTTCCAGAAACCAGGTACTTACTTGAAACTATGGTCTAGCATCTCCAAGCACCCTGTGCCTCACAACAGAGCCAGATTGGCAGATTCCTTTAGCCACAGTTAGCAGCAATTGAGAGGTCACAGCACGTTCGGCGCACCACAGGTAACAGCAGACCCAGAAGAACAGAACAACTCACCAGAACTGTGTTGGAGCTTGACAGAAGGTCTGAAAATGTCCATTATTGCAGGAGAGCAACTTCAGCCGCAAAGCTAGATTGTAGAGTAATAATCGTGGTCGGCAGTCCAGTCAGTAACGAGAGGTCAGCGCAGTACAAGAGGATCAGGCAGGAGAATAGTCGACAGTCCGGTTGGCAACGTGATATCAGCGTGGTACAAAATTGGTATCAGTAGAGAGAAGTCTAGGAGGCAAGCAGGGGTCGTAACAGAGAGGAGCGTAGAGGCAGAGTTGGAAGGCAGAGACAAGGTCAGATATCGGAGCCAGGGGTCAGACACAAATAATGAGCAGGTACAAGTTCAAACAGCTAGACCACCAGGAATACTGAATAGCCAACAATGAAGAAAAGACGGAAGTGGCCTAATAAAGACTCGGGACAGACAAACAAGCAGTTCTTAAAGGTGAACACAAAAATACAGAAGGTGTTAAGAAAAGACTGGCAACCTCGCAGTCGCCACTTACGCCATCTGGTTCTACAGAACGGTTAACAAACAGGATGCAACCTTAATATTCCAAATGTTTTGTGTTTGACCCACACGCGAAACTTTGTGGGTTTGTCACCTGCAAACCGAAAGTGAAATTATTATACTCTGGGTTAGCAATTCCCAA
Organism: Leptodactylus fallax; assembly: GCA_947044405.1. Lineage (NCBI taxonomy): Eukaryota > Metazoa > Chordata > Amphibia > Anura > Leptodactylidae > Leptodactylus > Leptodactylus fallax. The sequence goes on along the minus strand of CAMRHE010000038.1, from coordinate 7,823,572 downwards.
CTGGAGGTACTTGTCTGTGGTCCACTGAGGGACATTATTAGTTGTCTGGGGGCCATTGGAGGACATTATTAGTTGTCTGGGGGCCACTGAGGGACATTATTACTTGTCTGGGGGTTACTGGGGGACATTGTTAGTTGTCTGGGGGCAGCTGGGGGACATTATTATCTGTCAGGGGGCCACTGGAGGACATTATTGGTTGTCTGGGAGACATTATTTAGTTGTCAGGGGGCTACTGGGGGACATTATTAGTTGTCAGGGGGCCATTGGGGGACATTACTCGTTGTCAGGGAGCCACTGTAGAAGATTATAAGTTGTCTGCGGGTTACTGTGGGACATTACTTCTTGTCTGGGGGCCACTGGGGACATTATCACTTGTCTAGGGGGGCCACTGGGGGACATTATTACTTGTCTGGAGGACATTACTACTTGTCTACAGGCCACTGGGAGACATTATTACTTGCCAGGGGGCCACTGGGGGACATAATTACTTGCCTGGGGGCTACTGAAGCACATTACAACTTGCCTGGGGGCCACTTGGGAGTATTACTACTGGCCTGGGGGCAACTGGGGAGCATTATTAGTTTTCTGTGGGCCAGTGGGGAGCATTACGAGGTGTCTGGGGCCAGTGGGGATCATTATAAGGTTCTGGGGGCCACTGGGCAACATTATTACTTGTCTGGGAGCCACTAGGGGACATTATTACTTGCCCGGGGCCACTTGGGGACATTATTACTTTTCTGGGGGCCACTGTGAACATTATCACTTGTCTGGGGGCCAATGGGTGACATTATTACTTGTCTGGGGGACATTATTGCTTAACTGAGGGATATTATTACTTGTCTGGGGGCTAATGAAGAATATTACTACTTGCCTGGGGGCCACTGTAGTTTTTTGTCTTTTGTTAATAATTATTCGGTAGGGGTGCCCTGAGGAAAACATTTTTTTTTCCAGGCGTGCCCTGAGTCTGAAAAGGTTGGGAAACACTGTTCTGGGGTCTCGCCAGAACCCAGGTATAATAGGTGGAGGCCCAGGGGAGGTGTAAAAAAATAACAAATAATTATACTCACCATCTCTCCTTTTCTGGGCTCCTCTCAGCGTCCTCAGCTCTGTCCAGGTCCTCTTCCGGGCTTCTGGTAACATCATGCACTGGGGGACAAAGCTGAGACCTGTTTGTCCCGAAAAAAAAATCTTTGGCCCGAACAATCCAAACCTGAAACAAAACAAATCTTTAGTGGTTCGCCCATCCTTACTCGTGAGTAAGATGACAGGTGCTGTTCATTGCTGTGTCCTGTGATCATGTCCTTCATTCCCAATGGGCAGCTTCAGGTGACCTGCAGGGGGCAGTGTCTGGGTGGCATATTAGGAGAAGAAGGCTGGGTAATGTAGTACACTGGCCTTGGAGGAGAGCTGTGTTGGCTGCTGTAGAGCAGCCATATTGCCAACGTGTCATGACAATGCGGATTGCTCACTTGGGGCTCACATGCACACTGCAAAGCTTCAATGTCTACAATAAATAGTGAAAAATTTATTCCCCCATGCGGCTCAGCAATGTTTCAGCATCTCACCAGAGCCAATAATAACACGTAAATTGGGGCCATTACTCATTTCTGAAATTCCCAACAGAGTTTACAAAGCCATTTAAATAATTGTAACAGAATTATTAGTTATCTTTGTACTGATCCTTCTCTAATAAATCCACACCTTACATTGTGCTGCAATATGCCACTTTCATGGGCGGTTTAGTTTATTTAGTGGTACTGACAAAACACAATAGGACAGATGTGCTTTTGCCTGAGAATGTTTGTATGTGTGCTTGACTGGTCTATTGAACTACTGGAGAACAAACATTAGAGTATCACTGTCATATTAAGTTATAGTGTTTGACCAACAGGTGATGTATACATTGTAAAGAGCTGGAGAACCTGAAACACAAATGTTAGCAATGATATCCTCTTCTTCCTTTACCCTCTAATTCCCTGTCTTCTATGTTGGCTTTGTGATGGCTTCTATGTTGGCTCAGAGATTTTTATTTACATAGGATAGGCCATCAGTATCTGATCAGTGGGGATCCAGCACCTAGATGCTGCACTGATCAGCTGATTTGGCTGCCTCCGGGCACCGGAAGCTACTGCTGTGGATTGGCCAGAAGCTCTGTTCTTATTCTAGTAATAGGTGCAGAGCAGCAGATCTGTCTACTGTATCTGTGGCACTGGGGTAATATGTAATGAATAGGAGCAGAGCCATGCCCCATGCCCACAATATTAACTTATGGTGCCCAGGGGCAGTCACAACAACTGATTGGTACTGGGTCTGGATATTGATCACTATGGATAGGTCATCAGTATAAAAATGAAGTTGGGTCACTGAAAACCCCTTCAAAGGCCTCCTGATGGAAATATAGAAGAAACGATATTACAAGGTTATGGAAGAAGATGGTTAGATATTGATGGCCTATCTGGTGGATAGATCATCAGTATAAAAATGCTGTTGGGGCCAAGAAAACCCCTTTAAAGCCCCATACACATAAAACTAGATGAACTCACCAATTGTGTTCTCCCCTTGGTCCTCCATGCGATAAACCCCTGCTACATGTGTATGGCAGCTGGTAACTCACTGGCTCTCATTAAAAACACATGCACACTTAGCCATACAGAATATGGATTTATATGAGGGAATCAGAAACAGTAGCTGTCAGATAAAGTGTTTAAACAGCCAGGGTTCATATCAGCACCCTGCAAGTTTGGACAAGTGGCAGAGCCCCATAGTTTCTCTGCACACAAATAGTAGAAGAAACTATAGTACGCAGGTCTCTACCATGATCTCTATCCTACATGTAGGTTCTTCTCCAATCGGAGTGACTCTGGCAGGACTCAGTAGATGGCTTTCATAATTTTAGTCTCTCTTTCTAATGTGTCTTTGTCAGGTCTCATACCTGCTGTATGGGAGGCATAAACTTTAGCAGTGGGCCACAGGCTCACTGCTGTCTATAAGAGAATTTTCTTAAAACCTCATTAATATTCTTCTTCATAGGCATAGTGTACTGGTATATGAAGTGACTGCAGACAGACACCAGATGGAGAGGGCTCCTTCTGCATCAGTCACTTAATATCCATTGTTCTTATTGTATGGTGGATGAGAGCAATGGACATAAATTATCTACTAACTACCATTAGTGTGAACCTACCCTTATTTACTAGAATCTAGACTATAGTTAGCTTGATTTCAGTTGACAGTCAGAGGTAGAAACTAACGCAAACAGACTCTGTGTGCAAACTCCTAAAAAGGTGCAAAGGCTGTTATGCTACACAGCGCACCTTCGCCCTAGCAAAACCCAACATCATGCTGCATGGAGCACAGGGTCGTATCCGGGGATGTCTTTCAGAGCTCCAAAGTGCAACTCCAGAGCACAACCAACATTCAGCCCTCACGTAAGGTACTTGCAAAGAATACAATTTTATTCATTTGAAAGTCCATATCACATCAGGGAAAAAAGTAGTAAAATGTACAATGCACAAAAGAAATACTGTATCCAATGAGATGGCAATCACTGATGGGCAGGGACTCTGTCTATGACCACTGTGGGTCCCAACTAAGGTTGCAGTCTAAAGAGTTAAAACTTTTTACTTCCCCTACACACCCATCTTTGACATTATCACCCGTTTTGAGGCTTTAAAGGTGACATGCCAAGTATGACATCATAACTCCTGCGACGTCATCAACCAGGACATCATGACTCTGTGACATCTCTGTGATCATCACATAACTAGTGTCCTATGGGGTACTCACTAGCATATGCTGGAAGAGCTCCAGCAGCACTGATGATTTGTTCCTACCAAAGAAAACACAAATGTGATAGCAGAAAAGTTTTTAGTTTTACATTAGACATGGCCATAATTTATTTATCTGCCCTTTCATCAAGTTGGGTTGTGCAATCTACTGCACACAACCCCAGAAATGAGTCATTCTTTAACGTATAGCAATTCACATCCTATTTGGTGTCACTTTTAACTCTGTAGGTAGTTCTGGAGTTTAATGTGCATATGTAGACTATATGTAGACATAGTCTACATGACACTCCTCTATTGAATACCTCTTTATTAATATTTCTGATTATGAAGCTATAAAAGCCATACGACACACCAAAAGCACATTCTAACAGTGTGTTAAGTACAAAATACCTATACATTAAATATTTTGTACACATTTAGTGTTTAAAGCAAAGCCCCTCACTATTTTTTAAATGAATTCTACTTTGACAGATACAGCAGTGCCCTCTTGTGGTAATACATGAAAATACTGAAATATTGCTAAGTTCCTTTCTTGCAGCCAATAGCCCAGAAATTCTGATAGTTCAGCCATTGTTTCTGGAGCACATCTGCATATTAATTAGAGGCCGAAGAATTGTAAGACTTTATTTTGGGTTTTCTTTTCTAAAGTACTCAATATACTAATTTTATTTACATTGCTATGACTTTTCAAACATCCACAATAATCCGTAGAATTTTTATTAATTTCTGACTATAGACATTTCCATTATTTGTTTTTTTCCCCTTAGTGCAAGAGGGAATTTAATTTTATGGGTTTTTATCTCTTTTACTTTTAATTTTTCCTACCATCATATGGGGACATTTTCTCTAATATCAGCGAACATCATAAAGTCCTTTCATGCCTGACATTCATTTTATTGATATTGCAAACATTTCTGACCTCTCATCAGTAACTTTCAAAGGGCAGAGGCACCGCATGGGTCACTGGGCAGTACAAAGCTATGGCATGGTTAGTTCTTAAATTATTCAATAGTCTGTTACTTATATTGAAAAAAGTTACAGCTCCATTAAGTTCAGTCCTTCTGGTTCAATTATTCATCATTCATTGCTTGGTGAATTCTGCCTCAATGCCATGTGTTATTAGATAAGTATCCAGCCCTTTTTAAATGCTGACACAGTTGAGGAGATTTATAAAGCAAAATGCTACAAAATTCTGGAATAATTTGTGCCAAAAAACTGTCTAAAATGCTGTACCACATGTATCAAAATTTTGCTACATTTTTCTGGTGTAAACTAAGCCAAATAATAGGAGGTGTAATGTTAGACTAAACAGTTTAGGAATACGACAGATTTATCAAACAGCATCAGACACTTTGATACATCTGGCACATTGTAAAACTGTCTAGTCTAGTCTAAATCTACTCGAGTATCTTCCATTACTACCTCTCCACCCATAATGTACAGTATATCCACTGGTCCTCTGTAAAGTCTTTAGAAAGAATGACTTATAGTATGTGCCAGTTCTTTGTGTTTACCACACACTTAATTATTAAGATTGTCATCCCCTCCTACCGCGTTCCGATCCCCATCCCTCAATATGTTGGGCAAGGTGTGGATTGAAGCTTGAGGCATGCGATTGGTGCAAAAAAGGGCCTTGCGCTATGTAAGTAACTTTAGGGCGACTTTCTTCCATGTTTCTTGCCTCTTTTTAAGACAGACCATGTGTGCCATTTAATCTAGTTGCTCAGGTTTAACCCCTTCCCGCTCCAGCTATTTTTTATGTTCAAATGTTTTTATTAACATGTTCAAGAAAACAACATCAAAAGCAATAATGGATATCATAGTAGGTGGCGCAGCATCCCGTGCCAAACAAGCTATTTTTAGTTTTTGCATTTTCATTTTCTATTAACCACCTTCCAAAAGACTTTTTTATTTTTCTGTTCAGAGAGCGGTATGAGGGCCTATTTTGCATGACAAATTGTACTTCATAATGGTACCATTTAATATTGGGCCATAGGGGATAAATATTTTTATACGTTTATAGTTCAGGAATTTTTAGATGTGGGGATGTCTAATATGTTTGTGTTCACTTTTGTTTATTTTTATATGTGATCTAAGTAAAGGGGTGATTTAAAATTTTGATATTTTCTAAATAGTTTTTAAAACTTTTGCTCATAGGTTGCTCATAGATCAATTAAGTAGCAGTCACTACACCTAGTCGGCACAGGATGCCGTCATTGAAACCAGCTCGGCAATGGCCTGAACCAACCTAGGGTGCATTGATGCTGGAGCCAGTGGCGTGTGTTAATGCTGCGGGTCCCTGCACTTACTGATGGAGACTATTCAAAGATGTGTAGGGTAGCAGCTTGCACAGGCATTGGAGGTGGCTAGCGTGTGAGAGACACTTCTGGCCTCTGGTACAAGTGTCTACCGCTTTGTTTATCATCTGTCACTTTACAATCAGCCATACAATGCTGCCATTTAGTATATTACATAATCATCACAATCTTTGCGTGGATTATAAATCAAGGCTGTTCTCTGATATAATATCTTAAGCAGACACTTCTCTTTGATGATTGGTGGACAGGAGGCACATTACATAATATAATAATAATATAATAATAATAGTCCTTTAATAGTCCCACAATGGGGAAATTCAGTGTGTTACAGCAGCAAAGATAAGCAGATACAAATACAAATACAACATGTACAGGAATGTTCCAAGGTGAGAGGCATTACATTAATAGCAGACAGATAGGACGTAGCAGAGGAGGGGGGGGGGGGATTTAACAGGCAGAGAGATATTTCAGTTCTCTGTGTGTAATGATCTCCGCTTAGGTCGGTGTTGGTTGTACAGCCTAACCGCGGTGGGGAGGAAAGACTTCCGATAGCGCTCCTTCTCACACCTAGGGTGGAGCAGTCGGTCACTGACAGTACTGCTCAGCGCGATCACAGTCTCATGCATGGGATGGGACTTCTTCTTCTGCATGGAGCTCACCACGGACAGTATCCTTCTGTCACCCACCACCTGCACTGGGTCCAGTGGGCTCCCCAGGACAGAGCTGGCCCTTCTAATCAGCTTGTCAAGTTTATTTCTGTCCCTGGTTGATATACTGCTCCCCCAGCAGGCCACTCCAAAGAAGATGGCTGATGCCACTACCGAGTTGAAGAAAGTTCTAAGAAGTGCCCCCCGGATTCCAAAGGCTCTCAGTTTCCTAAGCAGGTAGAGCCTGCTGTGGCCCTTCCTGTATAGGGCCTCCATATGATCTGCATAGATGCAGGGTCCAGGTTTGTGAGGGACCTCGGGTGACAGAACCTCAGTGGGCTCCTTTGTGGTGCAACTCATGCAGCGCCCGGGTTTTTCCTCTAAAAGCTGCTACAGTAAATACTCCCAAAATGGTGTGTTTGTTGCTGCGACAGACCTGCTAGAATGACTGTAAGTCTTCCGGAACATTTAACCTTTGCATTGCAAACCATGGGTGAGAACCAGCAGCTATAATTTACATGCCCCTACACATAACAGCCTCCTTATACCTCCATATAGTATAATGTCCCTCATATTGTGCCCCCATACAACATAGTGGCCTCCTTATTATGCCACAGACAGTATAATGGCCCCCTTATGCCCACATACAGTTTTACGACCCCATTATATCCCCACACAGTATAATGGCCCCTTTATGCCTCTATACAGTATAATGGCCCCCACATTATGCCCCATACAGTATAATGACCCCATACATTACAATGGCCCCTTATTATTCCACAGACAGTATAATAGACCCATACAGTACAGTGCCCCAATACAGTATAATGACCCTTATAACAGTACAATGGCCTCCTTATATCTCCATATAATGCCCCATACAGTACAATGCCCCCATATGTCCTCAAAAGTACAATGCCCCCATATAATGGTCCATTATGCCCCCATACAATACAGTGCCCCAAAATAAAGGCCCCTTATGTCCCATAGAGTACAATACTGCTTTATGCCCCCATACAATTGCCCTTTATGCCCCTATACAGTGCAATGACCACCTTATACCACATATAATGGTCCCTTATGCTCCCCATACAATATAATATTCCCATATAATGGCCCCTTATGCCCCCACATAGTACAATGCCCCATATAATGGCCTCTTATGCCCTCATAGAGTACAATACCCCCTTATGCCCCAATATAAATGGCCCTTTATGCCCTATATAGTAAAATAGCCCCTTATGCCCCCATATAATTGCTACTTTATGCCCCTATACAGTACAATGACCCATTATATCCCCTATACAGTACAATGCTCTCATATAATGACCCCCTATGCCCCTATCAGATGGCCCCCTTATGACTGCCCCCACCCCTTGTGGTAATGTACAACACTCTCCTTTTTAGTGCTCTTGGTGATCCTTGCTTTCCCAGCTTAAGATAATTCCCTGATTTTTGGTTGGCTTCCCCTTCTCATTTTTTATTTCTACTCCTCTCCATCTGCCTCAGTAATACAGTGTGATGTTGGTAACTTTTTTTCCCCGAATTTCCTGCTCGTGCCAGTCTGATAATGTAGGGTATGGTGAGCTGAAATAGCCAACTTAGACCATCCATTACACCATACAATATATAGTCGTACTTTAAATTTAGTTATTGACTGATAAGCACTCCTTGCTTGAAGATATGCCTGGTCATTACATTTCCAGAAATATTTAAAATGTACCACCAATTGTAACAACTTTTATAAATGAATAGTACAAGTGAATATAAGAAACTTTGCAATATATCTTATTTTAAAAAATATGTTTCCTTTTTAACTCATCAGGCTGCTTTCCTCCTATTTTCCTTAGCCTTTTATTTCTAAAGTATCCATATCCAACCTAACACAGAGAAGTCAATGGAGAGGATGGGGAGGAGGCTGCCACTAGTTAGTTAATTGATCTATTGCCTCTTTCTCTACACTGGTAAAGCATTATCTTACTAGATATAGTAGAGTTTAACCCCTTCCCGACATTTGTCATACTATTATCGCTGATGTTGGGTATTTAAATATAGCGGGCGCTCAGGAGCTGAGCAGTGGCCATAGCTCGTGATCAGTGCCCACACTGATTGCAGGCATCAAGGCTCCTGGCACCTCGGTCAAAGCTGACCGAGGCTCCCATTTTGGGGAGGATTGTCAGTCCCTGGAATGAGATCTGGGTTCAGAGATCCGTTGCCATGACAGAAGGCTCCCAGCCTTGTTTTGGCATTTCTTCTATTACAGGTTGCATAGAAGAAATGCTGAAACAAGTGCTGGTAATGATCAGACCCCCTGGGATTCAAGACTCCTAAGAGGTCTAATAATTACAGTATAAAATTTTTTATTTTTTTTTTTACAAATGAAAAGGAATTAAAAACTTGACTCAATCCCCCTTTCCCTAGAATACATCTAAAAGTAAAAAAAATGACTGTGAAACACATACACAGTAGGTATCCCTGTGTTCGAAACGGTCTACAAACGGTCTATAAAAATATTTTTCCCACACAGTTAATGCCATAGCAGGAAAAAAATCAAAAGTGCTGAACTGCCACTTTTTCACCTCTGATAAAAATTTGAATAAAGAGTGAACAAAGCAATGGACATTCCCCAAAATGGTATAACTAAAAAGTACACCTGGCCCCACAAAAAAAGATGCCCTATGCATCTCCTTACATGGAAATATAAAAAAGTTCTGGGTGTCAGACTATAGCATCTCGTTTTTTGTTTTTGTTTTCGTTTTTGCATTTCCATTTTTTCCTCCCCCATTTCAAAGAGCCATCATTTTTTCATTTTTCAGTTCACAGAGTCACAGTATGGCTTATTGTTTGCGAAACAAATTGTACTTTGTAATGTCACCATTCAATATCCTGTACAATGTACTGGGAAGCTGGAAAAAAATTCAGAATGAGATGGAATTGGAAAAAAAGGCATTTGCGCCAATTTCTTATGGGTTTAATTTTTATGGCATTCACTATGTTGTAAAAATGACATGTTACCTGTATTCTGCATGGCAGTACGATCACGGTAATACCAAATTTATATAGTATTTATAATGTTTTGATATCTTTTAAAAAAAATTAAAAGCTTAGCAAAATAGAAAAAAAAAATTTGTGTTGCCATATTGTGAAACCTGTAACTTTTTTATATTTATGTGTATGGAGCTGGGTATGGCGTATTTTTATGCAGGACAAGATGGCGTTTTTATTGATATCATTTTGGGGAAGGTCTGATAGTTTAAACTTTTGATTTTGCATGAATAGGTTAAGGGGTCATTTTGGCTGTACAATGAGCGCCATAAAAATGAAGCCTGTAAGAAAGTCACACAAAAGCAATTAATTCCACCCTGTTCTGAATTCTTCCCAGTAGATTGTATGGAATATTAATTTTTACCATTTATTTTATTATGCTTACTTGTATAGCACCATCATATCCTGTAGCGCTTTACAGACATTGTCAGTCATTATCCTATATAGGACTCATAATATACATTCCCTATCAGTATGTCTTTGGAGTGTGGGAGGAAACCCACACAAACAAGGGGAGAACAAAGAAACCCTTTGCAGATGTTGTCCCTGGCAGGATTCAAACCCAGGACTCCAGCGCTAACCACTGAGCCACTGTACCACCCATAACATTATGAGGAACAATTTGTCCTGCCCTCATATGGTTCTGTGAATGGAAAAAAAAGGTTATAGGGTATGGAAGGCACAGAGTCAAAAATGAAAATCGAAAAATGCATGCAGTGCGAAGGGGTTATAGAGCTATCTCACAGAGTAGCAAAGTTCGTGCAGCTGTGGTATATCTGTGTATTTTCCAGCACCCCCCTCTATAGACTTCTATGTAGCATCTTAGCCTGAGAAGTAAAGAGGGAAGCATATTTCTTTAATAAGATATTTTTAAGAATTCCTTATATTCACCTCCAGTTTTCATTTATTAAAGGTTGCTCTATAATTGAAGGTATGCTTTAAGAATATTTTGGGTGTATTCTTGCCCAGCCTTTCTAGCAGTCAAATCATTTTAACAGTCTTTATTCTAATACTAGCCAGGAAACTCCTTCCTTCTTTCAGTTCCTGTTATAATTATGTATAGTTATGTTTTAATAAGCCTAGGGTGGAAACGTTAAATTCTTTACTCTTAAGATTAAAGCAGTCAAGCATTGGAAAAGTTTAGAATGATACCTTTATAAATTCAGATCCGGAAAATCCTGCTTAATATGCCCAAAGAAAGGTTCCTGCAGAATAGCCTGATCTGAAGGGATATATACAGTGCCTTGCGAAAGTATTCGGCCCCCTTGAACTTTTCAACCTTTTGCCACATTTCAGGCTTCAAACATAAGGATATAAAATTTTTATTTTTTGGTGAAGAATCAACAAGTGGGACACAATTGTGAAGTGGAATTGGTTATTTTAAACTTTTGTAAAAAATAAAAAACTGAAAAGTGGGGCGTGCAATATTATTCGGCCCCTTTACTTTCAGTGTAGCAAACTCACTCCAGAAGTTCAGTGAGGATCTCTGAATGATCCAATGTTGTCCTAAATGACTGATGATGATAAATATAATCCACCTGTGTGTAATCAAGTCTCCGTATAAATGCACCTGCTCTGTGATAGTCTCAGGGTTCTGTTTAAAGCACAGAGAGCATCATGAAGACCAAGGAACACACCAGGCAGGTCCGTGATACTGTTGTGGAGAAGTTTAAAGTCGGATTTGGATACAAAAAGATTTCCCAAACTTTAAACATCCCAAGGAGCACTGTGCAAGCGATCATATTGAAATGGAAGGAGTATCAGACCACTGCAAATCTACCAAGACCCGGCCGTCCCTCTAAACTTTCATCTCAAACAAGGAGAAGACTGATCAGAGATGCAGCCAAGAGGCCCATGATCACTCTGGATGAACTGCAGAGATCTACAGCTGAGGAGGGAGAGTCTGTCCATAGGACAACAATCAGTCGTACACTGCACAAATCTGGCCTTTATGGAAGAGTGACAAGAAGAAAGCCATTTCTCAAAGATATCCATTATTATTATTATTTATTATGCTTACTTATATAGCGCCATCATATTACGCAGCGCTTTACAGACATTGACAGTCCCATATAGGGCTCACAATCTACATTCCCTATCAGTATGTCTTTGGAGTGCATAAAAAGTCTCGTTTAAAGTTTGCCACAAGCCACCTGGGAGACAAACCAAACATGTGGAAGAAGGTGCTCTGGTCAGATGAAACCAAAATCGAACTTTTTGGCCACAATGCAAAACGATATGTTTGGCGTAAAAGCAACACAGCTCATCACCCTGAACACACCATCCCCACTGTCATACATGGTGGTGGCAGCATCATGGTTTGGGCCTGCTTTTCTTCAGCAGGGACAGGGAAGATGGTTAAAATTGATGGGAAGATGGATAGAGCCAAATACAGGACCATTCTGGAAGAAAACCTGTTGGAGTCTGCAAAAGACCTGAGACTGGGACGGAGATTTATCTTCCAACAAGACAATGATCCCAAACATAAAGCAAAATCTACAATGGAATGGTTCACAAATAAACGTATCCAGGTGTTAGAATGGCCAAGTCAAAGTCCAGAACTGAATCCAATCGAGAATCTGTGGAAAGAGCTGAAAACTGCTGTTCACAAACGCTCTCCATCCAACCTCACTGAGCTCGAGCTGTTTTCCAAGGAAGAATGGGCAAGAATTTCAGTCTTTCGATGTGCAAAACTGATAGAGACATACCCCAAGCGACTTGCAGCTGTAATCGCAGCAAAAGGTGGCGCTACAAAGTATTAACTTAAGGGAGCCAAATAATTTGGCACACCCTACTTTTCAGTTTTTTGTCTTTTACAAAAGTTTCAAATATCCAATAAATTTTGTTCCACTCCACGATTGTGTCCCACTTGTTGTTGATTCTTCACCAAAAAATTAAAATTTTATATCCTTATGTTTGAAGCCTGAAATGTGGCAAAAGGTTGAAAAGTTCAAGGGGGCCGAATACTTTCGCAAGGCACTGTAAATAGTTCCACCAACAGTTGATAGTTAGAAATAGTTGGAGACACAGTTTTATCTAGGTTGGGTTCTAATAATTATAGATTTTTGGGGGGAATTAAAATTGCCTGAAAACAGTTGCGGAGTAGGCTTTATATAGATCCCCAAGAGGATAACTTCATTACTTTTAAAGAAGAAGTCCCACAAAGACACTTTTTCCCATCCCTGCACCTGTCACACTCCAGACTTCTTTCATGTATACTGCACACATATCCCTATAATCCAACTCCCGATCAGACACCATTTTGGCTTTTATGTTTCACTTTATGATTCCACAATGTATCAGTACAATCTATACGGCATTACATGGGCAGCTGTAGACTGTAATATATGGGAAAGTGGGGAAGTACAATGATCCTTCTTTCTATATTTTATGAAAAAATCTAAGAGACTATACATATACAGTGGAGAAAAAAAAGTATTTAGTCAGCCACCAATTGTGCAAGTTCCCCCACTTAAAAAGATGAGGCCGGCCTGTAATTGACATCATAGGTAGACCTCAACGATGAGAGACAAAATGAGAAAACAAATCCAGAAAATCACATTGTCTGATTTTTTAAGAATTTATTTCCAAATTATGGTGGAAAATAAGTATTATGGTCAATAACAAAAGTTCATCTCAATACTTTGTTATATATCCTTTGTTGGCAATGACAGAGGCCAAACGTTTTCTGTAAGTCTTCACAAGGTTGGCACACTCTGTTGCTGGTATGTTGGCCCATTCCTCCATGCAGATCTCCTCTATAGCAGTGATGTTTTGGGGCTGTCGCTGGGCAACACGGACTTTCAACTCCCTCCAAAGGTTTTCTATGGGGTTGAGATCTGGAGACTGGCTAGGCCACTCCAGGACCTTGAAATGCTTCATATGAAGCCACTCCTTCGTTGCCCTGGTGGTGTGCTTGGGATCATTGTCATGCTGAATGACCCAGCCACGTTTCATCTTCAATGCCCTTGCTGATGGAAGGAGGTTTGCACTCAAAATCTCACGATACATGACCACATTCATTCTTTCATGTACAAGGATCAGTCGTCCTGGTCCCTTTGCAGAGAAACAGCCCCAAAGCATGATCTTGCCACCCCCATGCTTCACAGTAGGTATGGTGTTCTTTGGATGCAACTCAGCATTCAATCTCCTCCAAACATGACGAGTTGTGTTTCAACCAAACAGTTCTACTTTGGTTTCATTTGACCATATGACATTCTCTCAATACTCTTCTGGAACATCCAAATGCTCTCTAGCAAACTTCAGATGGGCCCGGATATGTATTGGCTTAAGCAGGGGGACACGTCTGGCACTGCAGGATCTGAGTCCCTGGCGGCGTAGTGTGTTACTGACGGTAGCCTTTGTTACGTTAGTCCCAGCTTTCTGCAGGTCATTCACTAGGTCCCCCATGTGGTTCTGGGATTTTTGCTCACCATTCTTGTGATCATTTTGACACCACGGGGTGAGATCTTGCGTGGAGCCCCTGATTGAGGGAGATTATCAGTGGTCTTGTATGTCTTCCATTTTCTAATTATTGCTCCCACAGTTGATTTCTTCACACCAAGCTGCTTGCCTATTGCAGATTCAGTCTTCCCAGCCTGGTGCAGGTCTACAATTTTGTTTCTGGTGTCCTTCCACAGCTCTTTGGTCTTCACCATAGTGGAGTTTGGAGTGTGACTGTTTGAGGTTGTGGACTGGTGTCTTTTATACTGATAACAATGTCAAACAGGTGCCATTTCTACAGGTAATGAATGGAGGACAGAGGAGCCTCTTAAAGAAGTTACAGGTCTGTGAGAGCCTGAAATCTTGCTTGTTTGTAGGTGACCAAATACTTATTTTCCACCATAATTTGGAAATAAATTCTTAAAAAATCAGACAATGTGATTTTCTGGATTTGTTTTCTCATTTTGTCTCTCATAGTTGAGGTCTACCTATGATGACAATTACAGGCCTCTCTCATATTTTTAAGTGGGAGAACTTGCACAATTGGTGGCTGACTAAATACTTTTTTTCCCCACTGTATAGTTAGGGAGGCTGAGCTCTGAGGTCCTTCTCCATAGATGTATTAGATGAACTCTCTACTCTTCAATAGGTAATGACAGAAATTTCTATCTCCCCCTGTGTGGTACACTTAATCTTACAGAAAGTCTCATTTGCTTCTGCATAATGCCAAGTACATATTGTTAGATTTGAGGAAGATCACATGATTTTGGAGAAGAAGAATTAAGCCAGAACGGAATAACTGAAAAAGGTAAAACTGGCTGAATTATATAAACTGGGGGAACAGGTACATAGTGGATGAAAAAAAAAAATTATGCAAAAACTTTTGAAGAATCCTTAGATCACAAAAAAATAGACAAGCACTGTTGAACATCTTTGTATGTGAATTTCTTTGAAGTCTTGAAGTCTTGAAGATTCTAGAGTTGTTCTGCAGGTACAGAAATTTGTTCTACATAATGCACACCAAGCAGATTTTTTTTTTTTTGAAGCAGTTATTATTATGTTACTCAGCAAAGGAAATACAGTTTTGCCAAATCCAGTTTAGCTGGCCCATCGAGGATAAGGCAGTATTGTCGAAAGCCGGTCTATGGCTGTGTAGTCCTATATGTTTTAAAGCCCTATTTAATATCCTGATTCTGTGGGTACTTCAAGCTATTCTAAAGGTGATTCCAGTTACAGAATACAGAACACCATAACTAAGAGAGAAAGAGACCCTTTGGTTAGAATCAGAGGCGTAGCTAGGGGTTTGTATACCGATACTATCAGTATACGGTGAGCATATAGTAGTATATAGCGGCTCTACACAGGGCTCTGCAGATGAGTTAGGTGAATACAGGGCAGTAGCATTTAGTGACTTACCGGTGACGTCTCTGACTAATCGTTCACATTCCGCATCTCTTTCACCTGGACAGCCATGACCACTTCTTCCAGTCTCTGTAAAGTTTGCAACACAGACATCTTTGGCTCCTCACTTTTCCAGGCACCTGATGCACATTGTCCACACCTCCACAAAGCCCCCATCCTGCTGCTAACCCAATTATAAAATATATAATATAACCCCCCATAATGAATAATACCCCCAAGTGCATCTTTAAACTAATAACTTCCCTTTGCACCCCTTTAAGAGGACCTTTCACGTCCTCATGTATATGCGGTTTTACATACCGCTAGAAAGCCGACAGTGCGCTGAATTCAACACACTGCCAGCTTTCCCGTTATATGCCCCGGGGCTGGAGATATTGGGGGTCTAAATTTCACCATTCACTGTCAGAAGGGCGTTCCTGACAGTCTAGTTGCGCTGTGAGGAACGCCCTCCCTTACAGTACCCGTCCATAGAATTGTACTGGGGTGTACTCAGCCCAGTGATGATGCTGAGCTGTGAGGAACGCCCCCCCAGTACAAGTCTATGGACGAGCACAGTCAGGGAGGGCGTTCCTCACAGCGCAGCTAGACAGTCAGGAACGCCCTTCTGACAGTAAACCGTGAAACTAAGACCGCCGATATCTCCAGCCCCGGGGCATATAACGGGAAAGCCGGCAGTGTGCTGAATTCAGTGCGCTGTCAGCTTTCTAGCAGTATGTAAAACCGCATATACATGAGGATGTGAAAGGTCCTCTTTAGATAATTTGCCCCTTATTAATAATGCCCCAGGTGTTTCCTAATTAAAAAGGAAAAAACAGGGAAAAAAAAATTTTGGGGTTCCAATACCCAGGACCCCCAAGGAACAACTGTTTGAATGAACCGTGGTACCTGTGTAAGCGCCGTGACCCCTTCTCTGTTTACATAGTGTCATTCATCTCATAGCGGCCATGCAATGTAACTACAGCCTCGTCCTATACACGTCTATGTGACAAGCCTGGAATTACATCACACGGTCACTTTAAACAGACAGCGTGTGATATAAACAGGCACCATAGCCCCTTCATACAGCTGATCAGTGGGGAATCACTTATCTCTTATTGATGTTTTATTCTGAGGATAGATCGTCAATAAGAATGAGCTGGAAAACGCCTTAAGGCTAAGGCCCCATGTGGCGTACCGCATCAAAAAAGAGCTGCGGGAAAAACCGCGGTGGCGACGCATCCTGGTTCTTCCAGCAGCACTTTGCACAGAAAGTTTGCAGAGGTTTCCTATGCAGACTTTCTGCTTCAATTATATCTATAGGGAAACCGCTGGCGTTTCCGTAGGTACAGTGCTGGCCAAAAGTATTGGCACCCCTGCAATTCTGTCAGATAATACTCAATTTCTTCCAGAAAATGATTGCAATCACAAATGCTTTGGTAATAATATCTTCATTTATTTTGCTTGCAATGAAAAAACACAAAAGAGAATGAAAAAAAAAGTCAAATCATTGATCATTTTACACAAAACTCCAAAAATGGGCCGGACAAAAGTATTGGCACCCTCAGCCTAATACTTGGTAGCACAACCTTTAGACAAAATAACTGCGAACGACCGCTTCCGGTAACCATCAATGAGTTTCTTACAATGCTCTGCTGGAATTTTAGACCATTCTTCTTTGGCCAATTTCTCCAGGTCCCTGAGATTTGAAGGGTGCCTTCTCCAAACTGCCATTTTGAGATCTCTCCACAGGTGTTCTATGGGATTCAGGTCTGGACTCATTGCTGGCCACTTTAGAAGTCTCCAGTGCTTTCTCTCAAACCATTTTCTAGTGCTTTTTGAAGTGTGTTTTGGGTCATTGTCCTGCTGGAAGACCCATGACCTCTGAGGGAGACCCAGCTTTCTCACACTGGGCCCTACATTATGCTGCAAAATTTGTTGGTAGTCTTCAGACTTCATAACGCCATGCACACGGTCAAGCAGTCCAGTGCCAGAGGCAGCAAAGCAACCCCAAAACATCAGGGAACCTCCGCCATGTTTGCTTCCTCACAATTTTGCTTCTCAATCCTCAGACAGTTCTTTGGTCTTCTTTCTTTTCTCCATGCTCAATGTGGTACACACAAGGACACAGGACAGAGGTTGAGTCAACTTTAATCCATTTCAACTGGCTGCAAGTGTGATTTAGTTATTGCCACCACCTGTTATGTGCCACAGGTAAGTAACAGGTGCTGTTAATTACACAAATTAGAGAAGCATCACATGATTTTTCAAAGGGTGCCAATACTTTTGTCCACCCCCTTTTTTATGTTTGGTGTGGAATTATATCCAATTTGGCTTTTTGACAATTCTTTTTGTGGTTTTCCATTGAAGACAAATTAAATGAAGATATTATTACCAAAGCATTTGTGATTGCAATCATTTTCAGGAAGAAATTGAGTATTATCTGACAGAATTGCAGGTGTGCCAATACTTTTGGCCAGCACTGTATAACTGACATTCTGCGATTTCCAAAACACCGACTGTTTTGGCAATCGCAGATTATCCGCTGTGCATATTTTACTGCAAAGTAGGGATGGGGGCTCCATGTGGCGAAAACCCACTGAAAAAAACCTCAACATTCTGGCAAATCCCATCCACACACTGCGGAAAAATACGTGCAGCAGACAATGCGATTTCCAAAATCGTTGCGGTTTTGGAAATTGCAGCATGTCAATTATACCTATGGAAACACCGGCGGTTTCCATTTAGGTGTATTGAAAACAGAAAGTCCACAGGGGAAACCTCTGCAGACCTTCTGTGAAAAGTGCTGCGGGAAAAAACACGCTACCGCCACGGTTTTTCCTGCAGCGCTTTTTTTGCTGCCGCCTGCTACGTGGGGCCTTAGTCTTAATAAAGCCCAAGTGCCACTTTAATTAAATTAATTGACCCTCATATTATCCCCAATTCACCCTGACATAAATACTGCACCTCTAATGACCCCTTATATCAATGACCACCCCTTATGTTCATAATGCCTCCTAATATAAATGATGCCACCTAATGGTTCCTTATATAAATAACCTCCCCCCTTGTATTCATAATACCCAGTAATAACCCTTATATAAATGACCCCCCCATCGTTATAATGCCCCCTAATGAATCCTGCCTTTATAGTTAGATTTCCCCCTCCTAACCACCCCTTATTCTATTAATATACCCACAAAAAGAAAAATCATACTCACCTGCCTGCGATGCTGATGAATGGAGCCGCTGGCGCTTCCTCCCCTGTCCACGTGCATGACGTCTGTGTCTGAGCGCGGGCGGCGCGATGTTGTGACGTCATCGCGCCGCCTGTGCTTAGAAGACGACATCGGTCTGTGGTTTCGGGGTCTTGTAAACCGCAGGCCTGTATTGGCTTGCGGTTTACAAGACAGTTAAGCACCAGGAAGCATTGTAACTAGATCGGTGTCTGCAGAAACCGATCTAGTTAGAAATAAAGGATGTATTAATGGCGGCCCCGGGGTGGGCCCCAAAAAGTCAGTGGGCCCGGGGCGGCCGTCCCCTCTGCCCCCCCCCCCCCCCCCGCTAGCTACGCCTCTGGTTAGCATGTTACATAGATTTAACGCACAAGTAAAGGAAGCTTTTTTCCATAAGTAACATGTTCTACATATATGTAAAGTTTCCTTGTAATATTTGATATCTCCTTTAGTGAAATTCTTAATACAGTAAAGTACAATACTTGATACTGGATGATTTCTATAATGGTCTTTCTCTTGAGGACTCTTAGAATTTAAATCTGCTTTTCATTATTATGACATGAAATAATTTCTGAATGAATTAGAAATACTCAATGGACTTCACCATAAGTTTCATAAGATGCATTTATTAATATATTTAAATGATAATCTGATTTTGCATTTAACACAGGTATAATGTCAAATGACCAAATATCTTGAGTATAAGCATAGGGATTGATCAATGCCAAGAGAAAGAAGGGGATAAGACCTCTTGGTGACCTGGAATATTGATTTCAAATTATGCATTTAGTTTTCTTTTTCTGAGTATTAGCCATTTAGTCTGGAGTAATATAAAAAGATCAAAGTTGTATAGAAGCCAATGGCTAGGATTAATTTAAAGGGTTATTTTGGAACATCATATCTTAAAAACAGTTTTTATTGAATTTTTTGTCAATATAACAAAGAGAAAGAGAGACTGTATCATATCTAAAATTGGCATGGGTCGTAGGTCATGTCAATAAAAGCATAACAGAGCTGGGTAAGAATTCCTGATCACTACTGGTCCCTGGATGACAACTGTGCCTGGATCTTGCTTTACCACGACATTTCCCTTGACAGATATAAAAATACTCTACCCCTGCATACCGGCCCCTTGGAGGTTTTCTGAGCTTTGATACACCAATGATTTGAACTTGTAAAGCGGATGGTCTTCTCCATGATATGACTGTCCACTCCAACCAATCCTGGTACTTTTGGTTCACCTTTTTTCCTCACCCACATACTTAGGGCTTCTGGGTTCAGCCCCTAGAACAGGGGTCAGCAACCTTTGGCACTGCAGCTGCTGTGAAAACACAACTCCCAACATGCTCCATTCACTTCCATGGGAGTTCCAAGAAGAGCAGAGCAAGTATGCATGCTGGGAGTTGTAGTTTTACAACAGCTGGGGTGCAAAAGGTTGCCTACCCCTGCCCTAGAGGACTCTAGTGAGTAGGATCAATGCTGGTTTGGGACATTGGTTGCATGCTAATTGGTGACTTGTATCCAGTCACAGACAATTCACATCTTTGTGGCAAGATTTAGTGTGTGAATGTCTGAGAAATTGAGATCTCCAGGTAACTTAGTCAGTTTCAGAACCATAAATGAGGTTTTAGATTTTTTTGTAGGCCCATATGAAGTTTATGTACAGGTAGTTGAAGCATTTTTCATCTTTGGGCCATAGATACAGTGGGAGGGATTGCCGTAGGTATGCAAGTCGCGGTGTTTCAATAATTTGAGAATGTGCACCCAGCCCAAGAAGAACTAGGGAAATTGTGTCCATGTGAACAGCATGTGTTCTAGTTCAGCCATATATTTGTCAATATAAATAGGGTAAAGTCTGGCTGGTACTTTGGTTATGTTCACCCCCCAATGGCACATATTCCATTGAAAGGAGAATTAACCATATTGGGCGGTTGGGGCCTTTCAATAGAACAGCTCACACTTTCCAATGTTAAGGAGCTAGCCTGACAATTCTTCCACCATTGGAGGCCCCAAGAAAGAGACTGTCTTGGACTATGGAGTATCAGTAAAATACTGTATCTTCTGCAAATGTGGTTATTGTTAATTCTTTCTTTGAACGCCATTATATAGTTTACATATAAAATCACTGAAATCACAATTCTGTAGGCTTCAGACCAATTCTCAGAATGATACGCTTTTGTTCCAGTTTATAACATTGCAAACTCCCGGGCAGGTGGGTAAAAGTGAAGGATGTGGCAGGAGACCTACCTACAAGATGGTGACTTTGGCATCTGGCCTGCCACGTTCTGGCCAGAGTGGTCTGTTCCTGCCAAACCTCCCACAGGCCCGTGCAATGATGAGGGGATGTACTGGTGTAGATGGTGGTGGTTATTGTTTTCCAGGGACACACCCTTGTGGCGTTCTCCTGACTGATAGATGATAGGGTGCCCTTTATGTTGGGTATAAATAATAGACAGGAAACCCTGTGGAAGTTCAACAAGCATAGCTTGCTGCACTCTTTACTTCAAAGCAGTAATGGTAACACATCCTATCACAAATATGGAGGTTCTGTCTCTTTGCTCATTGAATCCACTTTCAAGATGTGGGTGCAGGAGTGACATTTGCCCCTCACTCTTTCTGATCCTCTCTTTGTGGCTACTCTGGGGTGACCCCACACCATTGTGCTTTAAGTTCCTGGGATGCTGTCATGGGCTATGCAATCCAGCTCACTTTCTGGGCCATAGGGGCACCTTAGCCATTGATATGGGTCTTCACTGTCTAGCAGTAAAAGCAGGGGCATAAATACCGGGGTAGCAGCGGTAGCGGCTGCCACAGGGCCCGGGACATTAGGGGGCCCAGAGCCCTGTGGCAGCCGCTACCGCGAACCCCAACAACCAGTGGCGTAACGATTGCGGTTGCAAGGTGTGCGACCGCTACCGGACCCGGCAGGGTACGGGGCCCACGGCCAGCTGGAGATGGCCGGGGCCCCGGACCACTATGATAGCGGTCAGGGAAAGCCTGGTTCCCCAACCGCTATACATTCTGTTATTGGAAAGGGGTCCTGGAGTATTGTAGGCCCCTTTCCAATAGATGGCAGGGCAGGGCACCCAGGGGAGGTGACTGAACATAATAAATACATATTCTCACCTCTTCTGGGCACAGCGTTCTCTCCAGTGCTCTTCCGTCATGTGACTGAGGCCTGTGATTAGGCCCCAGCGGTCACATGGGGTGCGGCCGCGTCATGACGTCAGTGCGCCCCCACGTGACCGCTGAGGCCCAATCACAGGCCTCAGCAGCGACGTCGGAAGAGGGCCTGAAGACGCTGAAGACGGCAGGATGGAGCAAGGATGGCAAGGAAAGGTAAGGCAAAGTGAGTATGAATGTTTGTTATTTTTAATCACCTTCTCTGGGCCTCCGATTATTATACTCTGGGGTGTGAGGAGACCCCAGAGTATAATAATAGCACCGAAGTGGAGGGGGGCTGTTGGGAGCTTATAATACTGTGTGGGGGCCACTGTAGAGCATATACTACTGGGTGGGGGCCACTGTGGAGCATATAATACTGGGTGGGGGCCACTATAGAGCATATAATACTGGGTGGAGGCCAGTGTGGAGCATATAATACTGGGTGGGGGCCAATGTAGAGCATATAATACTGGGTGGGGGCCAATGTAGAGCATATAATACTGGGTGGGGCCACTGTAAAGCATATACTAGTGGGTGGGGGCCACTGTAGAGCATATAATACTGGGTGGGGGCCACTATAGTGGATATAATACTGTGTGGGGGCCACTGTATAGCATATACTACTGGTTGGGGGCCACTGTGGAGCATATAATACTGGGTGGGGGCCACTGTAGAGCATATAATACTGGGGGGGGCACTATAGAGCATATAATACTGGTTGGAGGCCACTGTGGAGCATATAATACTGGGTGGGGGCCACTGTAGAGCATATACTACTGGGTGGGGGCCACTGTAGAGCATATACTACTGGGTGGGGGCCACTGTAGAGCATATAATACTGGGTGGGGGCCAATGTAGAGCATATAATACTGGGTGGGGCCACTGTAAAGCATATACTAGTGGGTGGGGGCCACTGTTACAAAATTGGTTTTGTAACCTCACTGAGCTTTGAACTTCATAGCCAGGTGTATCCAATCATGAGAAAAGGTATTTAAGGTGGCCAATTGCAAGTTGTTCTCCTATTTGAATCTCCTCTGAAGAGTGGCATCATGGGCTCCTCAAAACAACTCTCAAATGATCTGAAAACAAAGATTGTTCAACATAGTTGTTCAGGGGAAGGATACAAAAAGTTGTCTCAGAGATTTAACCTGTCAGTTTCCACTGTGAGGAACATAGTAAGGAAATGGAAGACCACAGGGACAGTTCTTGTTAAGCCCAGAAGTGGCAGGCCAAGAAAAATATCAGAAAGGCAGAGAAGAAGAATGGTGAGAACAGTCAAGGACAATCCACAGACCACCTCCAAAGAGCTGCAGCATCATCTTGCTGCAGATGGTGTCACTGTGCATCGGTCAACAATACAGCACACTTTGCACAAGGGGAAGCTGTATGGGAGAGTGATGCGAAAGAAGCCGTTTCTGAAAGCACGCCACAAACATAGTCGCCTGAGGTATGCAAAAGCACATTTGGACAAGCCAGCTTCATTTTGGAAGAAGGTTCTGTGGACTGATGAAACAAAGATTGAGTTGTTTGGTCATACAAAAAGGCGTTATGCATGGCGTCCAAAAAACACAGCATTCCAAGAAAAACACTTGCTACCCACTGTAAAATTTGGTGGAGGTTCCATCATGCTTTGGGGCTGTGTGGCCAATGCCGGCACCGGGAATCTTGTTAAAGTTGAGGGTCGCATGGATTCAACTCAGTATCAGCAGATTCTTGAGAATAATGTACAAGAATCAGTGACGAATTTGAAGTTACGCCGGGGATGGATATTTCAGCAAGACAATGATCCAAATCTACTGAGGCATTCATGCAGAGGAACAATTACAATGTTCTGGAATGGCCATCCCAGTCCCCAGACCTGAATATCATTGAACATCTGTGGGATAATTTGAAGCGGGCTGTCCGTGCTCGGCGACCATCAAACTTAACTGAACTGGAATTGTTTTGTAAAGAGGAATGGTCAAAAATACCTTCATCCAGGATCCAGGAACTGATTAAAAGCTACAGGAAGCGACTAGAGGCTGTTATTTTTGCAAAAGGAGGATCTACTAAATATTAATGTCACTTTTCTGTTGAGGTGCCCATACTTTTGCACTGGTCAAATTTTGGTTTAATGCATATTGCACATTTTCTGTTAGTACAATAAACCTCATTTCAATCCTGAAATATTACTGTGTCCATCAGTTATTAGATATATCAAATTGAAATGGCTGTTGCAAACACCCAAATATTTAGAACTAAAAATGATTAAGATTAATAGGGGTGCCCAAACTTTTTCATATGACTGTATAATACTATCTGGGGCCACTGTTGAGCATATTTTACTGTTTGGGGACCTGTAACCGGTTCAGGGTGGGCCCATGTCAAATGTTCGTCTTGGGGCCCAGCCATTACTAGTTACACCACTGAGTAAAAGTCTTCTCATAAGAAACACAAGGACAAATTGTACAAACATTTTAAAGCCCAATGGTCTGGGCCCGCCTGCCTCTGTAGCCTGGTATTACTGCCACAAACTGATGAGTACAACCACTCTCTAAACCCGCATTCACACAACTGAGTTTCACCTGTGAAACTCACCACGTGTGTTGGCCAGATTTACCAGCCTGAACAGTATCCTGGGAGAGGGACCAATATCCATATACCTGCAAAACTGACTAAATGCGCTAAATTCAGTGCACTGTCAGCTTTGCAGCGGTATATAACATGACATATCTTAGAGGACATCTTTAAGTAAAGTGTTCACCAATCTTTTTCAAGGAGTCTTCACATAAAATACTTGACAAAATAATCTAAAGGTTGTGCGGTTGTTTTCTGCAGAGCATAGCACTGAAGCCTGATTGCCACTAGGGGGAGCTATGCGCATGTAATATATGATGAGCAGACTCCATAAATAAAATCATGCTATGATTTACAGAATATTTCCTTATAATGTATCAAAGTCATGGAATACAATACAAACCTTTTTCTAGATAATTTTCTGCCATATTTTGTAAATATATCTATGTTTTCAGTTAGCAGTGAAACCTAATATTGTGAAGCTGAAATGATCTATTATGACCCATCTATTAAATAAACCTATTTGCTGTTGGAATCTCAGCCTGATAAAATCAGATTTTTTTTTTCAATACCTTTTAAAGCCTTGGTCAGTAATTGGTTAGTTTTTTGCATTAGTGTTAGTAAGATCAGGAGTGGAGACTACACAGAGGTAGATATAATGTACCTGTTCTGCAGCCAGAGATTATTTATGTGCACTGTGCACACATATACATCATGCCCCAAATTAATTGCTAAAATGCCTCTATTAGCAAAACTGTAAGCCCTCAAGCACACGACCGAGTGTGCAGGTCGAGGCTCTTCCAATGGAGGGTCTGATGCTCTGTTCTGAAGTTTATAGAGCAGGTTCTATCCTGCTCCTTGACATTGGAACAGACTGGAACCCCTGTTGGGGGACCGAAGGCATTTGGATGACACTTGTATGACATCTGAATGCATTCCACTATAAAATCAGTCCCTGCTGGCTTGGTCGTGTGCATGTAGCCTCATAGTAATCCCTTTACAGTAATACCTCGTACACTCGCGTTTCCGAATTTGCAAATTCACAGATTCGCGATATTTTTTTGGCAACTAACATATATAGATTTTGCTCTTTTTTTTTCAGATCTGTGAAATTTAATTAAAAAAAACACCTTCGCTATTGGGTAGTAGCGTCCTGTTCGTTACGTACCCGGTAATTAGTTTCATTTTACTGTGAGTGTATAAGAAAAATGAATGAATGTATTAATATACAGTACTGTACAGTATACTTTAGTATACTGTACAGTACTGAAGGGTAAAGTTTATTGATATTTAGGGGTTAAACATTAGAAATCGGCATTGTAAGCGCTTCTAAGCGCTTGTACCAAACATTCGCGATTCCTCGCGATCCGCGACCCGCTCTGTCACCTAACCTCGCGAATGTACGAGGTATTACTGTATATAGTTAGTATCAGAAGAGTACCACCAATAAACAGCAGAGCATCAGCAGATTGCTACCCTATAAATAATAGTGCCAGCAGAGTGCCCCACATGCAGTGCTAGTGTTCCCCAACAGACAAATAGTGCTAGTAGAGTACTTTACTTCACATAGGCATTTGTTCGCATTGTCACAGTGATATTGTGTGTATCACATCACATCCACATCAGTATCTACATCTTAACTGGCCAGTGGTGTTGCAGCCATGTGTGCACATTGAGGCTGATGGAGATTTGGATCCGCACAGCGGGACACATTTATTTGGCATTTTATGACACACTTTGGCATTAAATGCACCAAAATGTCACAAATGGGAGGAAATTGATGTAAATGTGTGACTTTTGCCATCACATGTTCAGTTATGAAAAAGACAATAAAAGTGGATGAGGTCTCCAAGAAATCACTAAAAAAGGACACAGATTTCTGGTGTAAATCTGCACCTACTCATGACAGGCATACAATTGATATTCTGCTAGTCTGACATGTTTCAGTAAACTATATCCTCCACATGTAGGCTAATATTTCTATGAACTGCAGTCACTTCTGTGGGAGTTTCAAGAACAGCCAAGCAAGTGTGCATGATGGGAATTACAGGACATATTCACTGTGGTCGTGTCACAACATTAAATAGCATATTTATTGCATAGATCTGTGAACAATATTGCAGTTTACATCCTGTTATAAAATGATCCATTGAAGAATTCTAAATTTTGTTCCCATAGAATGACATTACACAATGTATGCATCCACCTAAAGAGCTGAGTGCGGGTGGACACACATGCAGTTTCATTCCCACACAGCCAGATCTTTGCATAGCGATCCTGTATTCACTGCAAAGCTGCAGATAGAAATAGCTTTCTGCCCTGCTTGTCAGGGAAAGAGCAGAACCTTTAGGCTAAGGCCTCACCTAGCGACACGCAGTTTTCCTCTGCAGACTTTCTGCCTCTTTTATATCTATACCAGTGTTTCCGTAGGTCTAAATGACATACTGCGATTTTCAAGAACACTAGCGTTGCTGAAAATACAGCTTTTCTGCTGCAGATTTTTTCTGCACTGTGTAAATGGGATTAGCCAGAATCCCATCCGCTGTAAAACGAAGCATTTTTTGCATCGTGGGGCCCTGACCTTACAATAGCAGGACAGTATAGCTGTAATAACTCCTTCTGCATGGAAAGTTAAAATAAATTATATATTCAGCTGCCAGGGAGGGAAGGAGACTAATTTTGTCCCAAGCCCAGCTCTAGCAGCCCTTTATCAACCAGAGCAAAGAGTCTCCCTAGAGAAGTACTACTCCTCCTCAATCTCTCCAGGTGATACCTGCTGTTGACCAAGTATTTCAGCTGCTGCATATTTAGAGCTGGAACAGCCCACACCATACAACACTATATAGAAATAGGTTCCAGATAGGACAACTCCCTTCCCACCCCCCTTTTTTTTATTTTATTTTTTTTTTTCAGTTTATAATTCCAGAACTCAGCTTAAAGCACAAGGTGGTTTCCATTAGAGACTCTATTCCACATCTAATCTTCAAAGCTGTTGCAAAAAGAGGTAGTGTCCACAGTCCTATATATCTTCTCTATAAATGCAATAATATAGTACTTTTCTAGGATGATTTGGTAGTATAACACAGAACTGAACTGTGGGGTATAAAAAGTGCTAAGTAGAAAGATTTTGATAAAGAAATGCATATAAGTAAGGCTCCATGCATCACGTTTCTGACATCTGTTTAGCAGATCCATTTAATAGATACAAAACTGGTGGGCATCTATTTACATAGGGATCAGTATTTAAAATAAATAAAATGTGTTTTTTTTTTTGTTTTCTTTTTGAGTATACCATAGTACTTTTAGTATACCATTTTTTTTTTTTTAAAATCTCTATGTAAACAAATCCATTTGAATCAGTAAGGCTGAAGCCCCATGTGGCATGGTGTGACCCCCTTTATAAATCAGGCACACTCCTGTGCACTAGAATGGAGATTTACGCCAGGTAGGAACTGGCGTAGCTTTCCAGTGTAACTAAAGCCAGGCTCAGGCATATGTCGGGCTCAGGTGTCTGCATCCTGCTCTGCGCACCTTTGCACAATGTGGTGAGAGAGGTGCAGAAAGAGCCTTGCACCAAATATGCAAAATGAAAACTGGCGTAAAGGGATTGATAAATTTTATTTTATACAGTATTTTCTTTCTGATGCATGTGTATTAAAGGGTTTTTCAGGGACTGAAAAAATTGATGGCCCTTCTTTGGATAGCTCATCAATATCTGATGGATGGGGTCTAACACCTGGGACCCCTACAGATCAGCTGATTCATGCATCAGCGGATCTTCTGTGAGAGCCACTTCCACTTCACAGGCCATTGATATCATGTACATTCATTGCGTGGCCTGTATACAGCTCAGTACCATTCAAGTGGATGGGACTGAGCTGCAATACCATGCACAGCTGTTATACAAGGTCTGGCACTGTACAGTGTTCATCTGAATGCTGTGGGTTTTGGGTTTTTTTTTTTGTCTTTACTCTACTAAACTGATATTAATGACTTATCCCAAGAATGGGTCATCAATATCCTTGCCTTCTAAAACATTGCTAAAGTCCCATGTATGACTTTCTACTTCTAGCTGTATTCTTTTTTTTATTATTCCTGCATCATGTGTTGATATACTGTAAGGTTGTTTGTTTGTTTTTTAATCAGTATTCTTCCTACTTCTGTATTCCAAACCTGTTTAAAACCATAGGATATATCTCTGACATCACAGCTACCAGAGTTCATTTATAATGTAATACTACTTAGGTTTTCAGGAGAGCTCATGGATAAAATTTCAGGTGACAATGAGTAATTTGACCCAATCGCTCCACCAAGCCCCATCCTCTTACCTGGAGAGGAATAAAAGCAGGAGCACTGCAGCAGGTAAGAGAGTCACAAATTTATTTTTTTCTTGGTTTTACTTATCTTTTTATATTAACTTCAATAACCAGATAGGACTGATGTAAATGTATGACACTCTCCTTTCCTTACATTCTTTTTTGCCATAATTTTATAACAATCCAAAAATAATACATTCGGTTATTAAATAGTGACTTATGCTTCTTGTGGAGTTCTGCTCATGTTGACTTCATTGTCCTGTGAAGGTCAGACAACTTTTCCATCATCACTGATATGCACTACTGACACCTCCACTCCGTCTGATAAATATCACAACTCCTACTATTTGATTTGTAACCTGTGCTCAGATAAATGTCACTGTCATGCTTGCAGTCTCTTGTTTAATGGCTTAGACATGTCTATCAAGAAGACAAGCGTAGTGTAGAGAGGTTGTTGGGCTAGTTCAGTGCAGTGCAGTTTGATCATATATGGTATATGATATCTTGTAGGTCACTTATTTCTATATATAATCTGTGCATCTACTTTTCTATATCTAGTATGTACCAGAGAGAAAACATGTTATTAGTATACAACTGTATACATGACTATTTGTATGACTGGGGGTTCCAATAGAATTGTCATACGAAGCTCCATTACATTTTGTCCCACCTTCTGTTCATAAGTATTTAATGGACATGACATGACTGTGTCAGCTTAGATCCAGGCTAGTGCAGGGTCTGGCCAAAAAGTTTGGTCCCAGTAAAAGTACTATACAGTACATGTATAACGTATGTTGACCAGACAGATCCAGCTAATGTCGACCAGACCTGACATCTTTTTAAGGGGGTTATGCCACAAACTATATTTATCCACTTTCTATGGGATAGAGGATGAATTTCTTATTGGTAGGGGGATCTGACTGAAGAGACCTCCCTCTGATCCTTTTTTACCACCTTTGTAATCGCAGCTGTAAGAAAAGAAGCCAAACCATGGGTGGATGTGGATGCAGATGCAGCCCTGCTCCTATTCATCTCAAAGGGAACTGTAGAGATAGCCGAGAGATGTACTTTGGCTGTCTCTAGTGCACTCATTGAAGCGAAAAGGAGAAAGAGCATCCACCAGGTACTTGGTTACTTTTACCGTGTCTGCATTTACAATGGAATAAAACACCCCACATTCTCAGGATTGTGGGGGTGAGGAATCTGTGGTCAGACTAAGATCTCCACTACCCTACTATTCAGCAATTTATCCTTATCCTATATCCTTATCCTATATCCTTATCCTATATCCTTATCCTATATCCTTATCCTATATCCTTATCCTATATCCTTATCCTATATCCTTATCCTATATCCTTATCCTATATCCTTATCCTATATCCTTATCCTATATCCTTATCCTATATCCTTATCCTATATTGTTTGTGACACAACTTTCATGTCCATCCAAGGTCTCCATTGAGGGGAGTTTCTGAAGGAATCCTCAGTCCCAGTCCTAAATCACACATAGCCACATATGTTTAAATATAAAAAATCTATGCCATGTAGAGTATATTTAACTAGATACTTCTATGTGGAATTGTACAGTATGGTTTATATTATACAATAAAATACAGAAACCCCAGTGTATACCCACGACAGAGCCCAAAACAATAATAATTGTCTTGTGTCAGTATAATAGGAATCTATGGGTAAGATTAATATATCCTCTGGGAGCTTTACTAGTGCATGTGTTAAATGTGCAAAGGAACACGCAGTGCACAATAATATGTGTCAGAGAAACCCTGCTGGGGTCTGCTGTTCTCCTAGTTAGCAGCACAGAAAGGTTAACGGAGCGACAACCCACAGTGATAAATACTAGGAAAAGCTGAATAATCTATCTATCTTCCACATATTGAGATTCATATAGTTAACCCTTCATGCCACAGCCAATTTTCGTTTTGCTTTTCCACTTTACCCTTTGTAATGGCTCCATTCAATATCCTGTACAATGCACTGGGAAGCTGGAAAAAAATTCAGAATGAAATGGAATTGGGGAAAAAAAAACACATTTGCGCCAATTTCTTATGGGTTTAATTTTTACGGTATTCACGTTGTAGTAAAAATGACGTTACCTGTATTCTGCGGGTCAGTACGATCATGGCGATACTACATTTATATAGTATTTGTAATGTTTTGATCTTTTTAAAAAATTAAAAACTTTACAAAATAGGATTTTTTTTTTTTTTGTGTTGCCATATTATGTCACCTGTAACTTTTTTATATTTGTGTAGAGAGCTGATTAAGGCGTATTGATACTATCTTGGGGAAGGTCTGATAGTTTGATCACTTTTTAATAGGAGGCAAAAAGTTGAAAAAAAAACAACCATTTGGCCATTTTGATTTTTCCCCCCCCCGCTACACCATTCAGTGTGGGATAAATTATTTTATTATTTTAATAGTTTGGGTATTTTTGAGTGCGGGGACACCTAAAGTGTTTGTTTACTTTTGTTTATTTTTATATGTGATCTAGGGAAAGGGGGTGATTTAAACTTTGTTTTTTGTATACTTTAAAAACACTTTTTTTTTTTTTTTTTTTTTTTTTTTTTTTTTTTAACTTTTATGATCAGACTACCTAGGGACCTTGAACCCTAGGGGGTCTGATCACTCATACTATTCACTGCAATACTACTGTAATAGAGCTGATGTATTGACAAGCCTGGGAGTCTTCAATAGGCTCTCGGCTCAACTGATCACCGCCCTCCAATGATGTTCTGGAGGGCTGTGATCGAGTAAAGATGGCGGCACCCATGGCGCCTGTGCACTTTAGATGCCGTGGTCGCATCTAAAGTGTTAACAGTTGTGATTGGTGTCGGCACTGATCGCAGCTGTTAGCGGTGGGTGCTGGCTGTATTATACAGCTGGCATCAGCCGTGTATGGAGAGAGCTCAGCTCCTGAGCCCTCTCCATAAACACCTTCACACCTAATCATGTACATGTACGTGACTTTGCGTGAAGCGGTTAAATGCTGGAAAGGTCTAGAAGTAGCTGGGCAACTTTTTTTTTTTTTTTTTGGGGAGGGGTAATTTTATATAATGTCTTGGTTGAGAGAGAGGTTAATTCAGATTTATAATTTTACTTCCCATTAGGTCAAATTCAGACTCTTAATACAGCCATATTATATGCTACATATATGTACTAGGGCCACAAATCCCAGCCTGACCACGGGTCTAATGACCTAGGCCTAGATAGGTTCTATGATTCTGCTAGTTGTGGATGAGAAGGTATTTACAGGTATGTAACACAAGCTGTAACTTATATCTGACTGAATAACGCCTCAAACATCAGTTTGGGAGCAGATTTGTCAAAATGTTCTTTGTTGCCCATAGCAACTCATTATAGTTATTTATTTACTTATATAGTGCTGATATTTTCCACAGCGTTTTACAGATGTTGTCATCTGTCCCTGTCCGAAGTAGGGCTCACAATCACTCACAATGTCTTGGATTGTGTGAGGAAACCAGATTACCGCTTGGAAACCCATGCAAACATACAAACTCCATGTGGCTGTTGTCCTTGGATGGATTTGAACCCAGGACCCAATAACATTGCAGCTTACTTTTTACCAGAGCAGTTTAAAAAAATAAAGCTGAGCTGTAATTGGTTACTATGGGCAACAAAGCAGTTTTGATAAACATTGGCCAATTTTTTATTTCTTGCAATAAAAATGTCTGCTTATGGCTATTCAGGAAGGGTCCAACCCCTGTTCAGCCCTCTAAGACTTGTAACTGCTTTCTGTACATGCAGCTGACTGGCTTGTCATGTGACCTCACATACACTCCTCAGCAACAGTGAACATGATTGGTCAAAGTCATTACTCGGCACATCTAAAGACCCTACACCACTATACTTACTCACAGCATAATGAGACACTAAAATAGTAAGATACATTAAGAATTTCAAGGAAACAAAAGTTAATGGGGTTATCTGGATTTGGCTAAAATTTGGTCACTGGCAGGTGTATGGTTAAAATAATAAAAGAAACAATATTCACCTTCTAAATCACCAACTGATGTGTCACTAGGTCTTCGCAACTCCCCTCCGTTGCCTGTGATCACCTGCATCAGGGATGTCAAGTGAATGGCACGTGAAGACTGCAGCCAATCATGAGTCCATGTCAACTGGGCTGCCATAGTGATGTCACATCCATAGCCTGTGATTAGCTGCCGTAGTCACAAGCCTTTGACCTGCCATCAACAAGCAACAGTAGGGAGCAGCAGAGACTGTGTCCCAACATCCGCAGTACTATTATGGCAGATATCAGGGAGAGATTACAGGAAACCTTTCACACTGTACATGTAGTCGTACTGTATCTGCAGGTGGCATTAGACAGAGCATATTGATATATGGAGGGAATTTATCAGTTTTACAGCATAGAAAAGTCACATTTTTGCACAAGCCCCATTTTGGAAAAAAAAAAGTAACTTTTTCCTCATTTCTGCTGCCCTCACTATTTTTTCCTAAAAGTGGGTAGGCCTGGAGAGGGGATTCCCTTGGCGGGCCAGATAAAATTTATTTAAAGCCCTGCTCTTTCTATGCTAAGAAGTCCAGTGGGCATCTTATTCAATGACTGATGGCCATCTCTTATTTATTTAGCTTACTTATAAAGCACCATCATATTCTGCAGCGCTTTACAGACATTGTGGTTACTGTCCTCACAATCTGAATTCCCTATCAGTATGTCTGAGAGGAAACCCACACAGTTTGGGAGACCATACTAACTTCTTGCAGATGTTGTTCTTGCCTGGATTTGAACCTAGTGCTGCAAGACTACAGTGCTAACCACTGAGCCACCATGTGCACAGTCATAAAGGAAAGGCTGTAAGTCACTGGACTTGCACTTAGCATAGAAAGATCATGAATGAATGTAAAAGTTTGGCTAGGTTCACATCATGTTTTTACCATACAGTTCATGTCTCCATTTTTAAATAAGATGCATGTCTAAAAAATGTATGCAAACAGATACAATAGAAAGGGCATCTGTTTCATAGTCTTCATAGTAACATAGTAGATGAGGTTGGATAAAGACAACCTATAAACCTACCAAGTTGATCCAGAGGAAGGCAAAAAAAAACAAACCCATGGGCTGGATGCCAATTGCCTCTCATCAGAGGAAAACAATCATTCCCACCTCCAAATATGGCAATAGGACTAAATCCCTGGATCAACATCCTAACCCAAAAATTTCTAGCTCCCATATCCTATGATTGATTTATTTATTTATTTACTTTCAAGAAATGCATCCAGTCCCATCTTCAACTTGTATAACTTTTCAGATATCACCACATCATTTAGCAATGAGTTCTGTCCTGCAAATAAGAGGCATACATTTTTTTTTTTTACATTATTGAAGTCTATGTAAAGCTGGTACTCTTTCCATGGCATCTATTTATCTACTTGCATATTTTTGTTTTTCAAAATGGAGGAATGAATTTGCGCCAAAAAACTAAATCTAAAATGCTGTGCAACACACTTATCAAGTGCTTTAGCTTCTTTTTAGACACTTTTACAACTGGTGTGCCAAAAAAAGTGGCAAAACTTTTTAAGTCAACTAATAGGTGATATAATGTTAGGCTAGACAGTCTAACAATACGTTAGATTTATCAAACCGCATCAGACACTTTGATAAATCTGGCACAGTTTAGGACTGTCTAGTCTAAATTTTAGACTGTATTAGTACATCTGCCCCAATGGTGCAAATATTAAGACTGATGTATTGTATGACAGTCTTAATAAATGAACCCACTAGCATAGACTTAGATTTATGGAGAGGCTGCGGCCTCTTCATAAATCTGTCTGAAGTCCCAACACCAGGGTGTGCATTTTAATTAATCAGTTGGAGCTGCGGCGTCCCCGTCTCTACCCATCCCACTCAGCCTAAAAAAGTACCTTGTTCCAATGTGCACGTAATGTATTTGTCCCAGTGTGTCCAAGTTTAAGAAAGTTTAGACTAGACAGTCCTAAAGTGCACCAATCTGCAACTGTCTAGTCTAATTTTACACTGCTTATTAGTAGTCTTATAAAATGTTGGTGCATTTTTGGCGCAAGTTAGGCCACTTCACTTTCCCAATAGGTGACTCTGCTTTTTCATACAAGTCCTAAATGTAGCACACATCTTGTTTGACATCTGTTTCTCACAAATTCAGATCAGAAACTACTGCAGATCTGAAACCATGCTCAACATGACAGGGTCTCCCTGAGGATTTTTGACATTTGATGTTCTTTAGCGTACAGTACAGAATCTGCAACATCTTTTCTCGCCTGCAGTTTGTGTCCTTCCATAAATGCATCGCCCTCCAGAATATACTAACTGCCTTTATTAAAATACTCCACCACATGATACAAATATTCTACCGTCAGGACACGGATTATTACCTGTTTTGTGAATTATAAATGAACAGCGGATTTAGTTTCGTGCAGCTGAAAGCTTAATCTGAACATTTCCAGATAGAACACCAATTTGCTAGAAGTTAAGGTAATATACTGCAACCTATATTTAATTTTGCGATTTTATATTTCAATATGTCTCTTTACACCAAGTTTTATAAACCTCTCTGTGTTCAAGAGCAAAAAGCCTAGGACACCAGGGTAACTGGAACGAGGTATTTATTGGCCTACATAAAGAGAAATAAGAAACAATAAGAATAAATTGAATTGATGCTAAATCGCTTAAGCTGTAAGCCAGTCAATAAAACATGAAACAGAAAGGAAATGAATAATGAACTTTATCACCTATAATTGCCATTAGATTTCCCTAAGGTGTATAAGGTTTGGCTGGTGGAGTTGGTTTACAGAACAGCAACATAATTCCTAAAGGTTTCATACGACACAAAATTGAAACCTCTGTGCTCACAATTGCAAATCGAAGTCATTATACTTGTGTGATTTTAATACAGATTACAATATGTTTTACTACTTTGGAAGTTTTAGTCTTAGGGCCGGTTCACATCTGCATTCGCTTTCCGTACAGGGGAGTCTGCTTGGAGACCCCCCGAACGGAAGCCTATACGCATAGAGAAGCGGTTTACATCAAGAAACCTGCGGACCCCATAGACTATAATGGGGTCCTTGTGGTTTCCGCTCAGTCTTCGCACAAAATATGCAGAAACGTGCGGAGAGAA